>OZ018330.1:113335631-113935631 GCA_963969495.1 Ceratothoa steindachneri | reverse complement strand
CCAGATCTGGACTGTAGGGGGGATGGTTGAGCTCCTCGAATCCGCACTCGCTCAGGGCAGCTTGTGCAACTCTGGCCTTGTGAACAGAGGCATTGTCGTGGAGGGGCAGGACACCGCGTGTCAACTTGCCGCGCCGCTTCTGACGGATGCACTTCTTCAACTCAGCCAGTTCCTTGGCGTAATATTAAGCTGCGATGGTCCTTCCGCGAGGCGTATAGTCCACCATCAACACTTCTTCAGAATCCTACAAGATGGTGGCCATGATCTTCCCGGCTGAGTGTTGGGTCTGGAACTTGATGAGGGTCGGAGAGCCCCTGTGCTTCCAGGCCATGCTTTTGAGCTTGGTCTCAGAATCCCAGTGATGGACCCACGTTTCATCACCTGTCACTATTCATGACTCGAATCCCACCATGTCTTGGTTGTACAGGAGCAGCAGATCCTCCGAACTTTTATGACGTAGAAGTCGATCATGGGGCGTGAGGTTTCGTGAGGTTTCTAGGGACCCGACGGGCAGAGACCTTGTTCATAGCTAAATTGTCGTGGATGATGTTGATAACACTTCCATGTGATATTCCAAGTTCTCGCTTGATTTCTTCGACCTTCACCCGTCGATTTTCGAGGATCACCCTGTCCACACGGGCCACATTGTCCTCGTTGGTCACGTCTGACGGGCGTCATCCTTAAGGGATTCACAACCATGGCAGAACTACCTATTCCAGCGAGCAATGGTTGCATAGGAAGGGACGGTGTCGGTGTACACTGCAACCATGCGTTCATGGATCTCTTTTGCATTCTTGCCTTCCTTGGTGAAATATTTAATCACTGCGCGGTGCTCAACCTTCTCTATTGTTGAAAAATTTGTAACTGACGATCTGCGATAAGCTACTGCTTCTTAAATAGATGAGGCAGGAGCGTGCGGCTGCAGGTCCTGACTTGTCATAACTTTTTCTAACACCCCCACAAACAGCCATTTTCCTTCATCTGTTTTGCCCTACCGATTCGCAAAACTTAATGACCGCCCCTCGTAATATGTGTATAGAAGGATGAATTAGATGAATGGACGGATCCGAGTGGGCCCTTCCAGAGGGATAAATTGTGCTGGGTAATATAAATAGTAGTTTCCGAATCAACTGCCATTACCCTGGTCCCACCGCTTCTAGGGTTTATTATATCTTAATTGCTTCCACCGTTTACATAAATGGATGTTACCTTACACTCTGGTCTTGGTCGAGCCTTCGGATGTTGGAATTACTCCTCTACTCGAATGTTTCAACAATGAACAATGCCTGAATAGTTTCTGACCCGATTCCAATGTGAGCTATTATTCTTCAAACTAGTTTCATCCAGTCCCCCAAATTATGTCCGTGTCTCGTGATGAGCATAGTTAGAACGAGATTTATTCATGCTAGTTTTATGTTCTCATTTTCTCTTTGTTCTCTGTTTTAAATTGATTAAATATCGCACTTTTAACTGTGGATGAATTCCACTTTGGCTGTAGGAGTTATTGCTTTGTTGGTGACATGGCTCAAAGTTATTTACAATGCCTGAATGAGTAAATTCTTATATTTTAGATCACTAAAACGTGAGCGTAGGAAGCCTTCCTTTGTAAAGTTATATATAACAAACAATTTTTTTAATTGCTAAACTACTTTTTATAAAGTTGTATGGACTTAGGATGGATAATGACCTCTCTACCATATTTTCATATTCACAAAGAATTTTATAAAAGATAATTTACTTCAATAATACCTCACATTTTCGCTCTGGTTAAAATATATAGATGATGTTTTCTCCTGATGCCATGAAATAATCTCCAAAAGTTTGGAATCTGCTTTCAAATTCTTAACATTTATACTCCAATATTAAATTGAAGTTTAAATCAAAGCTAACTAACTGCATACCCTTTCTCAACATCAAGCTTATGCAATTAAATATATGTTACTAACTTAGGTGCGTACTTATTATAGTGAATTATTCTTTATGCTTTTTTTATTTGCGCTGGTAATGTAAAGCTCAGTAGGATCCAAATGAGAGATGCGAAATTCGTGCTTTGATGAAAGTTGGTTCCGTTCTAACTGCAAAGGATTTCACAGAGAAAAACACTATCCCACAATATTTTACGCGAAGAACCGGGTACAACAAGTATGCAGAATGACAAATTGCTGAATATGAGTGTTTGGTTGTGTCTAGATTGCTAATTGCGAATTTATTTTGGAATATATACAAAAGTGTACTTAAGCAGAAGCTCCTAGATGATTGAAAATTACTTCATGGACTGTGTCACTAGAAAAATTATTGCCATCCTTAGCATAATGTTTGCTCTAGGAATATTGACCAAGGGACAAACTTCTGATAAAAGTTAGGACCTCCTTTTCCCTGAAACAATGGCATGAGATCATTTTAGAAAAAATATAAGATATCTCCGTTTTGACCTAAGCTCTAACGGACCTGAAGGCTAAAAACGGGCAAATTTGGGCTAGCATCTGAAATTTTGCATCGATTAACGCAAAATTGCATTGCTTGAACAAACCAGAAAAAAATCTAACTCCTGATATACAGTTGTTCCCAACTAATTTAAGGAGCCCCTCTAGTGAGTACATTACCACTAAGCCTGAGAAATTTGGAATAAAATTTGGGATAGCTGCTTATAACAAGTCAAAATACTTTTTGAACGGTGTTATATTTAGTAAGAAAAGCGCCATGCGAACGAAAATCTTCGAGCAGTGCCCTGAGAAGCCGACCCACTTCCGGCTATAACAAGAGCGATAGATGGACCGAGCAAAGCGAGTATAGTGGCAGAATCTCCATGAAGTTGTGTGAACCAGGATAAGGTTGCTTGCCGTCGGCGCCGCTTCTGATAAGGCAGATTCCATTCGGGGACCTCAGAGCAAATCAATTCCGGCGAGCCCCGTATAAAATATTAGATGCGGGCCTCAAGAAATTACTATAAGCCAGTCCCTTGAACGCAACGCTTAAACTCTCGATTCGGCTCCCCACGCCTCGAGTTCGAAGGCAAGAATTCTCTCCAGATTAAACGATAGTCTATTGGCAAGGTGAGTATTATTCTGGAATCGGCTATTTTCCCATCCTGCGTAGTACCCCCTCGATCCTTTCTCTCGAAGTTAAACGTGGCGATTTCAATTCCCATTTTGCAATCTCTCTCTTCGACAACTTTCCAAAAAGTAGGCTTCGCGAGGAACTCTGTCGTGTATTCAATGTCCTGTTTACTTTTAATTGTGTGTGTTAGTTTGCCAGCGCGCCATCTGCCTCCTGCTGTCCCCTTAACTTCCGAGTTCATCTGACCTTAAGATTGTAACTTTGAGAATCCATTCTTGTATTTGTAATTTGCCTGTAAATAGTGAAGTATATTTTTGTTTCGCCAGTTTCTCTGTTCATAACCTCTAAGAAGTTATATTAATTTAGCAAACCGAACTCTTACTTAATTTTAGTGATATCCACGCACTTCGGGGTTTTAAATTCTCCCAAGAATTTACTTCGCTCCATCTGTCCGGATCAAAGCAAGTAAAGGTCACGGATCAGACCTTGACCTCCGACAAACGGATTTCCATACCTCGGTAAAAATAAAAGACAACCTTTAAACCAATCGCTTTAGGAGTATGTAGTATTTGGCTCGTCAAATTTTACCTTAGCAAAGGAAGAAACGTTACGACTCACAACTTTTTTACTTCTTTGAGTTTATTCTCAACTATCATCGTTGGACCAACGAATCGTGCCCGAAAGGAAGTGCCAATTGGAATCAATAATTTGCAAGAAAAAGTGTTCAACACTCATTTTTCGAAGAAATATCAAGCAACGCTAATTGTCCATCAATACAAACCAAATAAATATGTGATTCTTCTTAGCCTCATACATAGCTGTGTTCAATTTGAAGATGATATGAAAAGAACTCCTGATACCGTGACTTTATACGATACCAAAAATATGGAGTGGATATTGTTGATTAGATGGCTCGCAAATAGAACCCAAGAGCTGGCTTAAGAAGGTTGCCCGTTCAAGTCTTCGACAATATGTTGGACCTCGCTGGAATAAATGCAGCTGTTCTCTATCGGAAATTTACTGGTAATAAAATTACTTGTCGCGACTTTCTTTTGTACTTAGCTTTAAAATTGTGACAGGTTTTTAAAAAAATGACATCGAGCAGTGTCGATATATACCCGATATATTTCTATCTATGAGGGGAATTAGATTAGCCGAGTGGTCAGGAATAGAGCAGAGGACGCCAAAGAGACCTGACCTCAGCTTTGTTACCTCCAAGATGATAGGGTAAGATAATGAGGGAGAACAAGTGGAAGGATACTGTGCTCCGAGTACGCAGGCAAATAAAAAAATCAAGTGCAGATTGGCCGTTACTAACTAGCTATGGCTGAATGCTGTTCTGGGTTATTTAAAAGAGAAGTAGAAAAATAATATTTAATAGCACAATAAAAGAAATTAAATATTTTCACAAATAAAATGAATTGGGATTATCCAGGAATTTGGAGGCTAGATAGTCAGGCAAAAGGGACAAGCTAATGAGTCCTAAGGCAGGTAAATGACCAAACTCGGATTGAGTTCTTAAAAGGCTGCTAAGCCAAATACAAATGAATAACACTGGGCTGCATCCCCCCCAAAAACAAAAAAAATCCTTGCAACAAAGACGTTATTACCATTTCCCATTAGAGGTTTGCATGCTGAATCCAGAAATCATACTCATTTTTTTAAGGAGGATCTCATTTTTTTTGTAATAACCGACACTAAATTATTTAGGTTTATCGTGCAGAAATGCGTCTGAGCCAGATCTATACAATTCCTTTAAATTTATATAGGTAGGTAAAGGCAAACAGAGGTTTGCAGGCCATTTTATTTTATTGAGAAGAAACAAAATCATGATAAATGTACGTTACACACATACAGGCATGTACATATCTGCTTACAAAATCACCATTGTATTTGAATTTTGAGGCCAGCTATTCTCATTTAAAGGCACGCGTTCGATATTTTCTTTTGTGTGCCTGTGTATCGGCAGATGTTGCCCGGCTTCTTTGAGGCGGCCAGTAGAAATCAGCCATCATCGCCACACTCCAATTGCCTCGATAGCGGTATTGCATTTCGGATATATCTTGATGGAACCTCTCCCGTGTTCCTCACTGAAGTCACCCAAGTTAGCAGAAAAGTAGTCAAGATGGCTACGGAGGAAATGCATTTTTATGCTCATCCGTACGCCAGCCCTCTCATATGCTTGAAGCATGTTCCCAATCCTTTTCTTGTAGACATCGGCTTTTGTGTTCCCCAAGAAGCCTGTTACAACTGACTTAAAACTAACCCAAGCACTTTTTTCATGAGGTGTTAATACTTCAGTAAATCCTGTATCTGAAAGAAGCTCACAAATATGTGGTCAAACAAATATGCCGGCTTTCATTTAAGCATCACTTACAGAAGGAAATTTGTGGGACAGGTACTTAAACCCTTCTCCATCTTTCGGAAGTGCTTTTACAAAGTTCTTCATCAATCCCAGCTTTATGTGAAGTAAAGGTAGAAGCACTCTCTCCTCTGGTACAAGTGGTAGAGCTTGTACGTTATGGCGGCCAGGTACAAATTCCGTCCGTTGTGGCTATTGCACTTGTCGGTAGTTTACGGAATCTGCTGGCTGTCCCACAAGCATAAAAAGCATAGCTGTTTTGTGTAGCCTCGCTGCAACCCTAACAAAACAATTAGAACCTTCAGGTCACCACTAAGAAGCTAGCTGTGATCCTGATATTGTATGTTTTTAAGAAGAAGTGACATGGTAGCGTAGGTTTCTTTTAGGGTGACGGAATGCGCAATGGGCAATGATAATAATATTTTTCCATTAAAAAGTAGTACGGCTTTCAGACTCCTTGTAGAGGAGTCGATAAAGAGCCTATATTCTTCAGGATGGTATTCCTTGCGCATGTGTCCCTTAAGACCTGAAACATCATGGCAATACACCATGTCATCTGTCTCAGTAAACTACCACACAAATTCCTGCTCTCGATGCCTATATCATGCAAAGTGTGTGCTGCTTCCCAGAAGATTTTTCTCTGCTAACCTTGAGCCTAGCAATTGTGCAAATTCTTTTGAGAGCCCAAGATCTCAAACAAGGTCTTCTAGCTCACTTTGTTCAAACAACTGAGGGCTTTTCCAAGGATCCCGGTAGGGTTAAACTTTTCATCCACATCTGCATCTTCACGGTCACTAATTGAAGAGTTACTAGAACTGCTACGGTGCAGATTCTCAGGACAAATTAGTACTGGGACGTCATCACTGTGTGGTACAGGGCGCATAGCTGATGGAATGTTTGGATATTTAATGTGTTTCATGCTTTTAGCATTCCTCCCCAGTGGTTTCATCATACAAAAATAGCAGTCATCATGGTGATTTTTCGGTTCCCGCCAAACCATTGGGATACCAAATGGCATTTACTTACGTTACCCTTTAATCCAATGGCTGAACCCAGAAATACAGTTCACACAGGCAAAGTGAGGAGCCCATGGCTTGTCCTTATCTCCTAATTCAATGGCAAAGTAGGCAAGATACAGA
The DNA here is from genome assembly GCA_963969495.1 of Ceratothoa steindachneri. Taxonomy (NCBI): domain Eukaryota; kingdom Metazoa; phylum Arthropoda; class Malacostraca; order Isopoda; family Cymothoidae; genus Ceratothoa; species Ceratothoa steindachneri. Next base: position 113,929,073 of record OZ018330.1, on the reverse strand, counting down.
TGTTTTACTGAAGATGTGATAGTGCCCTTCTGTTTTGAGGGTGTTTATTTTCCGAATATGTAGCAGAACGAGTCAGGCTGGTTCTTGCAAGTCTACGGCATCCTTCAGTTAATCTGCAACAAAATAAATAAACATAAGACAGTCAATGATTACACGTTATCATTACACAGTGATAATTCATACATAGCTGCTTATGCACCTAACTCTCTAACACATGCTGTGCAACAGAAAAATTAGAATCTCAGGAGAAAAACGAATACTACTACAGTGTTCAACACGAAAAATTGTTCTGGAAAATGATATTGTCATTTATGTTGCATTATTTATGCAGTCCAGTGTAATTAGGGAGATGATCGGATTAAGGAATCCACAAGAGTCAACGTCTTGCAGGAGTTAAAGCTTGGACGGCGAAGGTACTGGGGCAATTCTAGGAGAAGAATTGTAGGAGGTTGATTGATATTTACCTTAGAATAACTTGACGAGGGAGTACTTGCGTTGGTGAACGAGAACGGTTGTTCCTGGGAAATCGGCAATTGACTAGGGCTAAATTCCGACGGAAGAACTTGCCTTTGCACTCGTGGAGACGAAAGCGGAGCTAAATAGAGAAGAGGTGTGTTTTGTGTTAGATTGCGAGCCTGTACTGCCTTTATCCGATCGAACCTGACGTTAAACACATGGCTGTGAGGGGGACGTCTTCTAGCCAGGAATTTGTAATAACGGATGACTTCCCTCAATCTTGCATTTTTTCAGATGGTAGGCGGGAGGAAAGAGTGCCTCAAAGCTTGTGTGTGAAACCTCTAGAAGTAAATACAGCTGGGCTTCGAAGGATCCTGCGTGTTTTTTTTGCCCGTTCTCTCATCCTTGGACCTCGTGTGTGATAGTTACGTGTGTTTATAGGGTCAAAGTGAGGCTTTCTTGACTCAATTCTTTCACAAGCAGGAAATCAGTTAAGGCGACACTGCAGAGACAGGCGTGATATTATCTCGGAAAAGAAAACAATGCCAATATATGTAAGTTGTGAAATTTGCCCCAGATGTAAAAAAAAAATTATGCGGATCGGGTACATTCAACATAATCAAGAAAATTACTTGCATAAAGTAAATTTTTCTCTGTGAAGTTAACCTTATTTATTTATTAGTTTTTAAGGTTTGTAAGAAATTTGTTTATCTGTTATTATTGCACATAGTGATATAATCTTTTAATAAAGTTAAAAACATGTAAAAAGTATTATTTTCTTTCGATAAATACTAATAAACGTGAATTGAAAATAATATAGATGGCGGTCAAATTGACCGCTTTCGCTGTTTTAGGTATCTCAAATTCCTGCTGTTCAAGTGTAAAATGAGTTAACAATGCAAATTTCGAAGCATTTAAATCCTGCCAAATTTATCGAAAGACCAGTTTAAGAAAAATTATCTGGTCGCACTTTGCCTCCAGTCCGTAAAGAAAAGGTACAAGCAGGAAAACAATAGAAATAAGTGAAAAAAGCCAAGAAATATACCACCCCGCATAGAATAAAAATATTTTTCGCCCAACGTTAACGTTTGAAAAGACAAAATTAACTTAGACAAATATAATAAGAAAAGAAGACACGGAAATCGTCATAAGTACAGAACATGGAATTAATACAGAAAATAAAACAATAAAACTACTGACCCATATTTCACGATATCAAACCATACCCAGACTGAAATAAAGAGCTTGACTACCACTACCGCTCCGCAAAGATAAGAATGACTACAGTCGACCTAGTTGTAGCCGAGGCATACCAACCCCGGGTGGGACCGTACCTTCCCAACCTTAACCTTATTAAGGTCTTTCGCCAAAAAGCGACAGCTATAATCGTTGGAAATCTCAACGTCATATGCAGGAAAGGAGGCTATACACCCCAAACCAACGAAAAAGGTAAAACGATATAACTATTAATGCAAAGAAATCTGGTCCACAGAGTAATAACAGAGTTCCAAACATTCCTTACTGATCCTGCTATCGTTTTGACAATCCCCAATTTCAACCTTAATTTCCTTAGAGAACCAGGACCCGCAACACCATCTGACCACTTGAGCATGGTCAATATCATATCCACCTCTCCCATCCAAATCCAAATCTCACAGAGAAGAGCATTTAGTAAAAGAAAATGTAACAAAAATCAATATCACCCAAACACGATAGAAATTTGTCTCATAATAACAAAGATAATAAGGAAATAGAAACCAATTAGAACTAATAACCAAAGAAGAAAAGAAGAAAACAAACTGTATACTTTAAAAATAGAATATATAACTTTTTCCACACCACGATGGGACGAAGAGATCAAACAATTGTTCAAAAATCTAAGCAAAGCAATGGAATTGGGTAATACAATGGATACCTAGGTACCGAAGGGTAAGCACCATTAAAAGGCAAGTATAAATACTGATTTTAAGTAAAATCAGATCTGGCCTGGAGAAATATTATAGAGAAAATGGGCATCGAAACAGATCGAAGGAAATTCTGTAATCAATACAGAAAATTACCGGGATCTCAACAAAAGGAATTAATAAAAATTAAATAACAAAATGGGGACGTGCACCGAAACGATGAACTGAAAAAACACTTCCTAAGATGCTGGAAACAAAATATTTTCTATTTCTCTGGATGAAAAGCTTGAGTATGATAGGGAACATGAAGAAGAGATAATATATCCACTACAAGCACAACGGGGAAACATTGACCCTTAAATACATGTCGCTGAGACGGTAGGCATCCCGATAGCATAAGGAATGGCCTTCACAAAGGAGTAGTATTTGCTAACGGTCAATTTCTTTAAGCAAAAAGACCCAGATATGAGCGGCATAACAAAGACCCAGCCGAGTAATGCACCAAACTATATGCATGAGTCAATACTGGAGATCACAATGCGCGCAAGCTGCCAAATAGGATTTTCATATCAAAACAGAGAAAACTGGAGCACTAAATCGAAAGATACCATCTTAGCTCGTTTTTGGAGCTTCTTGAGAAACTCTTAGTAAAGCTCCTAAACGAAAAGTTGAATAATTAAATAAATATCTCGAGAAAAAATAACAAACAACCCCAAAATTCGTGTTCCGAACCAAGCAAATAACATAAAACCCCACATAAACAGCATGAGGCGGCATAGTAGACATCATACTCCTCAATGTTTCTAATGCTTTCGATAAGGTCTAAATACACGAAATGTAAGAGAAGATCAGCAGCCAAAACATAAAAATCAACCTAACAATAGAGGCATTCGGACTACAAACGGGTGTCCTATAAGGAGGGTGCATCTATCCAACATTATTGATCCTATACACCATCGGCCCACCTCAACCCACACACGAGAGTACGATGTACATACATTCAATTAGCAGATGACATCACACAGATTATTATTATCAGTGATAGAAAATATTATGAAAAAGAAAACTAAGGTACGACGAACAAAAACAAGTTCAAATTAATTCCCATGAACAGCAGGGAAACAAATGTGCGCGCAAATGGAGAGGCGTATCCCTATATTCCACAAAGGCGATTCCTCGGACTCACGCTAAAGAAAAAGGATGTACCTTCCATTTGACACAGACGGTGTCGAAAGAAACAACTATCACCACTCCATAGGTTCCCAAACCTGTCAAGTAATAACAAAAGTAATCTATAAATGGCTTTGTACCCCTCAAGATTCTTTACCCGATAATCTCCACACATCCATTGGGCAACTCATATTAAACAAGACCTGCTGACCAATAGTCGCGTACTCTCAATTATTCTGATTTATGACCTTACGACCTAATAAACGTTCAATAATTCCTGAACTAAACTTAGGAGAACCTTGGAAATTATATCGTTCAAAAGAAGATGTTAAACAACATAGGTGTTTCAAATTTAGTTAGAATCGGCCAAATAGGTATGATGCTATTGCCAAATAATTCCCCGGCTAATCTTGGGGGGACTTTTTCAATTATATCATTTGAAAGATAATGTAAAACAACATAAGGATTTAAATTTCGTTAGAATTGCCTGAATAGTTTTGATGTTAATGACAATACAAAATAATTCAGTGTATAAACTTGGATGGACCTTTAAATTAAATCATTCGAAAGAGAATGCAAAGCGACATATGGGTTTCAAATTCCGTTAGAATTAGCATAATAGTTACAATGTTATTACCAAACCAAAAAGGAGCAAAATTGGGACTGACCGACCGCCATAGTGAGATGTAGAGTTGCCTGCGACTAAAAATCCCCAGAGAATGCAAAAATGGGCCACCAGATTCATGTTAAACAAGAGAAGAAATGATTGGCTTACATTAGTGGAACTATACCGAAGGACAGCATTTGAATCAATAAGCAAAGTGCTACACGAGCGTGCGAAATTCTTTAAACAAAATGAATGAAACACTACTAAAATAAAAAATAAATCAAATCACTATACCTGATAATTAAATCCGTCAAAGCCGATAAAGACAAATATTTGACGGAAGCAGAATAAATACTCTACGAAATATTGACCAGACATATATATAAAACAAAAAAACAAAAAAAAATAAGACAACCGAAATTGATAACTTAACCAAAAAACAAAATGAAACAACTACACTAACGCCCATAATATAAGGGTCAGTAAGAACAAGTGGATTTAAATATTTATTATAGAAGTTCAACCAAACGTTTAGACCATGTATATAGTGTAGACATATTTAGATATAGCTCATATCTATCTTTCCTGAAATTTCCAAGGGATTAAATTAAATATTTAGTAAGTTATGAAGAAATAAACAAACTATCTTCCAAATCTCAGCGTCTAAAAGTTAAGGATCACTTAGATAATTGAACTTTCAACAGAGGTACTTACGAGTATGTCTAGGAGACTGTTGATGGACTAACAGCTACTTTTTATGATCATTTATTATTGGAACATTCAATTCTCAACATTGTAGCTTATGAGAGACAACCGGTGTCCTGTGATAAAAAACAAAGGATTGTGTGTATTCACCAAGACGGTAAGCCAAATTTGGAAAGCAACTACTGTAGGAAGGTCTAGAAGTGTTGTGCAACGAATTGTAGCTCGTTTTAAGTCATTAGGATCGACAAATGCTAAACCCAAAACTGGTAGACCTCGTAAAACGTCACCAAGACAGGATTGTATTATGATTAGAATGTCACTGAATGATAGATTTAAGGGTGCCGCTGAGATATCCCGCAGGATCATTTTAGCCATGAAACGAAGTTTAATGTGATTGGTTCCGATGGAAGGATGTACGTCCGACGAAGATGTGCCGAAAGGTTATCTCGTGCATGTGTAAAAAAGACAATGAAATATGGAGGAGGTAATCCACTTATTTGCCTACAAGGGACTGTCAATGCTTAAATCTACAAGCAGATTCTTAGACAGCATGCCCTTCCACATCTCCGATCATCGTCAATTCAACCTCCTATCTTCGTGCAGGACAACGCTTCCTTCCGCACTGCAAAGAGATTCAAAGATCTTTTAAGCGATAAAGGGATCAATCTCATGGACTGGCCACCTCAAATTTTCAATCTCAACTTTATAGAAAACGTTTGGGAGATTATAATTGAAAATAGGGCACGAAAGATAAATTTAAAGAACTAAGATAAACTCTGGGAATTATTTATAAACGAATTAAACAATATTCCCACATCATTTTTTAAGAAGTTAATTCAGTCTGTGGTGAGAGATGTTGGGAGTTCATTGCAAGTAAAGGGATTTTCACAAAATATTAAAAGTAAGGGTTACCTTCTTCTTCTTGTTCCATCTTACATTGTTTATCTAAGTGACCCTAATCTTTTGGCCCCTGCAATTTGTAAGATAGCTTATTTATTTACTTATAACTTACAAAGTATTTAATAAATTTAGTTGAAGTTTTCAGGAAAGATAGATATTAGAAAAATCTAAATATATGTATAATATATAGTCTCAACGTTTGGTTAAACTTCTAAAATTAATATTTAAATAGACCTTCTCTTACTGACCCTTATATTATGGCCGCTCTTGTAAAGTAGAAACACCAAAATAGTTAATCGATGGGACTACAAATAAAAATTTAACAATAAGAAACTTGGGGGAGTAAAGAAATAAAATAAATAAAGATAATGCAAAACAAAAAACAAAGGGAATATGAAAAAGCAAAAAATGGTTAAAAAAGCCCCAAACTAATAAATATTACAATAAATTATACAAACAGTAACAAGAGCTCGAATGTTACAAATACAACTAAATACAATCAATTGATGTGGGCAGTAAATATTTCCAATGATGTGCCTTGTCCTTCATGAATTGCTTCAATTCGTTTTATCATACTAGAAACCAAATTTGTGCTAATTCTTTTGGTAAATTGCACCCCTCCCCCCCACACTTTGTTTAATAAGCACGCACAACTGCTCACAAATTGGTGGCTTCTGTTTATCAATTCCGTTTGAATATCGCATACAAATTTTGCATTCAGTTTAAATCTGACTAATCTCCGAGCCAAGCTTCCAAAGGTTGGATGTTATTTTGAGTCAAGAACTTTGTTATTTCTTTCGCTTCGTGACGAGTTGCGCCATCATCTGAAAAAATATAGTTACCATCCACAAATTATGCATGAATGTTGCGAAAAGGTGCTGATGAAGCACTTCTTGTTACCACTTTAGGTTCATAGTAATGTTCAAGGTTAAAATTATTTGTTCTTCAGTTCCTTGAGATGATAAGTAACCTCAGAGATGAAAAGCTGTACGGATGCTTCATGGTGAGGACGACATAGGACTCGTGAAAGTGCTCCCATTTTTCTCATCCTAATGAGAGATCTTACAGAATTTACAAACATATGGATGATGTTGTTCTATGTAAAATGAGGCTTGTTCATAGCACTCCATGACTTGAGACTTTTGTTGAAACGTCTCAGTCTCACTGACCGCGCTTCAGCTCTACCAGCTACTATTTCCAACCGTAAGTAAGCTTGGTCCTGGAAAGAATCAGATCCTTGAGCTGGAACCTTAACAAGAGTTAATCTTTGCGTTCATTTCAAGCCGTTGTCTGTCCAGAAGACTTATTCATGGGAGTTTAACACTCCCTTTTAAAGCCATTAATTACAATAAAATTACTGTTCCTTGATGCATACTCTTGTATTTCATACCACGTTAGTGCAGAGCAATTAGAGTTGCATGATCTTTTTGGAAAGAACCATTTCTGGAATTAGAAATGCTTCAAACATTTAATTTTACCAAAATATATTACGAAATAAATTATAATTATAGATTTTAATTTATAATTGTCATTATTCTATCCTTTTGATCGAATAGCAAAGCTCCAGGGACTGAAACTCACTCCCTACAGGAACAAGACCGGAGAGCCTTTTTTGATTCAGCGAAGGAATGCAGTTTGTTCTTAATAGTTTTTGAAATGCTGATCTTTTAATAAACATCTACTAATATAAATATTAAATTTATTATTACTATTACATAACTTTATATATGTTCCTTAAAGCCGTCCAAATATGTTTACCAGTAACAATTTTTATTCTGAAGTGAAAGAAATATTTGAAAGATCAAAAAACTATTTATTTTAATTAGTTCCACCAATAATTTTATGTAGCCGAAAGCTATTTTATTGAAAAATAAAATACATTTAAAAAATTGGTTTGATATTATAGAACAAAAAAATATAAGTGAGGAAACATGGAGAGAGAGAGCATAATACATATTTCCTTGCGTCACCACTGTTTCCGAAAACCGCTGTCAGGCGTTTCTTATCAAACTTGACCACGTTCTGGTAACATTACCTTGGAATATCTGCCTACCTTTCCCTACACATACCTAGCCTTCAATTCTGTGAGGATCAAAGGTTTCTTTATTTAAACCTGTTAATTCACTCTTCTCACAAATTTTCAATCAAATTCTAATCAAGTGATTTACTAGACCACGGTAGAACTACTAACGCGTTGCTTTCGTTGTGTTCTTCGGATCATTTTCTAACTGGAACATTCATTAAACCTGCATTTTCAAATTCTCCAGGTGTTATAGGTCATTGGACAATAGTTGTTTGCTTTGATTATATGGAGAGACCCAGGTCCCATTAAATCGAAACCTTACCTACACCATAAACCTGCTGCCTCTATGCTTGGGGGTAGTGATGGTGTTTTTTCCAATCATAGGTGATTTCTTTATGGTGCCAAACATAGCAATTTACATTGAGTTTAAAGAATTCAATTTAAATCTCATTAGACCAAAGCACATTCCTCCAAATTTGATATGACTTCTTTAGGTGATCCCGAGCAAATTTTCTCATGCTTTCAAATGAGCTTTTTACAGAATAGTGGTCTTACTTAGTGATTGAGATGGGAGAGATTGTATATTGATCTATTACTAATTTTGCTTTCAAAAGTGATGTATAAGCCTATCGCAGATCACCTTCTAGTTCTTGAATAGTTATCTTAAGGGTCTTCGATAGTCATCCCAGCATCTAACGATGAGCTTGTTGAGATATTTTCCTCGGACATACACCACATGGAAGGTTTGCAGGGGCCTTAGCGGTCTACTTTTTTAGGAATACATAATAAAATGCATAAAGGAAAGCGTAGGGCAGAAGAAAACTTATATAGGTTTTACCCTTTCTCTCGTTCTCAAATTATCTTGACATTCACGTCAGTTGAAAACACTTTGGTTTAACAATTAAGTCTCTACTTTGCAGAAAAACACTCAGGCGCTATCTGAGGTGATCTAAAATAACACACGTAAGTTAACTCTTATTTAAAACTCTCTTATCATTTTAGATATTGTTAGAACATTCTAGACCGCACAAAATCTGTAAAAATACTAATTTAAAAATATTTTCCAGGAATATCTATTTTACTTAATAAAATCAAGTATCACAATTTATAATTTTCTGTTGTTAACACATCAAAATACGTTAGTTGTAGGATTACCATTTACTTTCAAAGACTGGGATATAAATTAAAGAAACTAAATGGTGCCTAATATATGTTTTACTTCATTGAATATACAAGGCGAATATAAAGTTATATAAAATTCGAAGGTAAGAATCTGACGTTCTTTGATGATCTATAGATTAAATAAAGTTAAATAAACAAGTATAAGTATAGTCAAATAAACATGTCCTCTAAAAATCTAATTTATCTCAAATCCGGTGTAATACGTTCCAAACGATCTGTTATTTAATTTTCATTTATATAATGTATAACAAAGAGAAAAAATTTAAAGAAGTTCCCCATCTTGCGGAAATACTGTATCTCCTATGAATTCACATTTGTTAACTTCTGGAATAAACTAATTTTCCACTAAAATATAAAAAGATCACTATACACAACTTGTTCTTTAATACAATATAGCCACACGATTCAATCTTTCACTACTGTACACCAGATACTAATTAAAGATGCAAGAATATATTTCATCTTATTTAAATTGATGTGGGTTTAAAGCGATCCAAATGTATCAGTGATTCCTGCTGACTTTATTTATTATGTGAAATGGTGCTTCGTTGGAAAAAGGTAAACGCTTCAAAATTATCTTATTTTACAGTTTTATAATAAATTTGTAGGCAGAAAAATTATTGCAAATGATAATCCTCTTCAAATAACATTTGTTACCCTTGGCATTTGTACAGTTCCCTAAGCACTCTATTGCGTCGTATCTTAGCAATGGTTGATTTTGACAGACTCAATTTGACAAATGCTCGTATTATTGCTAATTTCTTTTCTGCTTCGTATTAAAATGATTGTTTTATAGAGACTACACATTTTTATCGTAAAGTTTGCCTTCTTCCAAGCTGCTATTAAACATTCACCGAACATCTTTCTTGAAACCTTTGCAGCCAATTAGAAATAGTGTGTCGGTGTGATGCATCTTTATTGTAATATATTCTAAATCTATGTATCTACTTTGGACAGACGTTAGAGATTTTAGCTCATTCAGCCGAAGAACATAATTTACCTTCTCTTCTGGTAAGCATATGATCAATTAAATCTCCTAAAATAAAACAAGCTATTTTTTAAAGATCAAATATTATAATTATACCCTTTTAAATAACTAAAAGCAATTATTAGGATTCTAAATGTGTTTTTTATATATCAGTTATATGAAATATGGTCTTAACTTAAATTTTGGGAAAGTAAAAGAACAATTTGACAATTACCAGGTATTATTAGGATTCTGTATTCATTTGCTGTCGTTCATGTATCCTTGTAACCAGGTAATAAGTCTTCAAAAGGGATTTGAATTTTAACAACTGTCAAATTTCATAATTTATGGAGGCTAATTTTATCTCAAAAGTACTTGAGCTCAAATTTTCCGCAACCTCATTTGAGCCTGAAATTGACTATGGAATATTTGATTTAAATGAAGAAAAAGGCCGCTAACGATTGTCTCGTAAAAGATTGCCACTGACACTTTAATTGTGAAATTAAAGATTGATATCATAGAAATATCAGACTAGGATTTAAAAAGGCGAGTATTGGTATATACGTTTACCGTTGTAAATGAACTTTGCTGCGTGTTTATTATTACAATCTATATTTTGTACATTTTTCTTACATAATACTGACTTGTTGACATTAAAATAAATACAAACCCAGCATAAACGTAGCAGTTGGTGTAGGTTAGAAGCACAATGCAAGGTTATTGCTGGGATTCAAAGAAATTTGGAATAACATAGGGTTTTATGAAATAGACAGCAAGCAAGTCTAAAACAAAATGTTACATTTGAAAATTAACAATACTCAAAATCTCATAAAATTTTCTTTCTACTTTAACTACCCATTTGAATCTTCTGATACGAACATGCTATTCCATCAGGGTCTAACCAGTCACAATGTGGCAACTAAATTTAACAAGCCATGAGACTTATGATTTCCACTAAGTTATGCCATAGCCAATTCCCCATTATTTGAATAATATGCCATTATCATTATATTATTCATTCCCTCCTTTACACCTGATTCAGAGCCATCGCGCACCAACATAACAATACACACCCTCCTCCTCTCAGCCCATTACGCCATATTGAGCACTGAAAGGCAACTGCGAATTTCCGTTCTGTCTACCCTTTCAGATCTTATCTCAAGGCAGATTGATCCAACCAAACAGCCTTACAAACACTACACGCACCATTAGTAAACAAAATATCATATACTTCTCCTTCTGTCAGGCTCGTTTCTACTAAATATTTTCACCCTTTCTCACACCATCTTTCTTAATGATACTCTATATAATAGTCTATTCTCACAAATTATTCTTACACTCCTTTACCACCTAATTTGCCTTTTACTCTCACCATATGCACCAATTCCTCTCTCGTTCCTCACTTTTTTCACCATCCTCATAGCCAATATTCATCTTAACTGGCCTATTTGCACTTGTCATGGTTTACATCAGGTATTCTACTTGCATACATTAAGCTCACCTTTGTGCTCCAATCACAAAATTTCTCCTTATTATCTGCATTTTATTTCCCTCACTCTGCGCAATCTTCCTTAAAATTACTTAATAAAATTTGCAAATACTTCTCATACTTCACTACTAAAATCAGGTCTTCAGAATATACCAAAATATATAATACCTATTTCTAACTATTCCTCATCAGCCTTTAAGAACTTTACAGAATTTTTAAATAAATATAACATTAAAATGCGCGCAATCTTTTCTCGGTTATATGCAAATTTACTAATCAAAACATGATGTACATACATCATGTGTCGACTAATGTATATCAATAAGATTTCAGAGAGAGAAATCTGTATTTAATTGATTTTTATCCCCCTTCGTTTGGACGAGATATTTCGGAGAGAATGTCATCAATTTAGCCAAAATTAAAAAGCTTGTAGACAGAAAGTGTAAATGTTTGAAAGATTTATGCATGAATTATAATAAAAAGGTAAATAGGTATGCACTATGGAAAACATCAAAAGTTGATAGACTAATATTACACAGTTATTAAAATTATCAGTGTAAAAAAATTGCATAGCTAACGAAAAATATACGTGATGACAATAGTATTCACTTTTCTAAGAGATGGTAAATTAGGCTTTGAATATTTACGTTCGAGATTAAATAACATACAAGGAAAAAGAGAAGACACACATAGAATTGGGCGCATTTTGCATGACAAAAAGAGAAAAACGTTCTATACATTTCTTTCTCGCTATCCAAATAAATTTACCTTTGGAATGAATACACAAATAGTTTAATTAATCAATACGCGTGTAATATAAATATATCGTCATCTGTTTTATTAATATGATTAATTATATTTTTAGGAAGAAACTACAATGAATTTTGATGTTTTCAATGAATCAAAACTTATATTCTAGTGTCTATACTAACAGAATTGCCTTCAGCAAATGGAGCAATTAACCTTTTTTTTAATGGATTTTTATAATATATATATAAAATGTTGAGCAGTTTGTAAAATATAGCGGTTTGGGTACAATTCATTTTTTACATAGGTATGTATGCTGCAGCATGCCATAATTGTTATTTGTATAGAGCTGTCAACTGATTTGAAATGTAAAATAATTGAGCAGTACAGAGAAGCTAAAAACTAAAGAAGTATTTCTACACATCAATGTAAGATAGATTGCCAAAAAATAATCTAATTAGGCTCAAAGTAGAGATATGTCATACATGAAAGCAACTGAGAAGGTTAGAAGATGAGCGCACCGTGTTTTCCGATGAATAGGGCACTGTGTTGATGACGTGGCTGATTTTATTGAAGAGAAATTTTATGTTACTGGTTAAAGTACATATATGAAGTGGAAAAACGTATAATAATATGAAAAATGCTCTTAATATTTCAAAAGACTTACGCTACCGAACAAAATACGAGAAAGATTTTCCTTTATTAAAATATTTTCAAAAATATGATGAGTAGGTAAACGAAAATTCTATGGTAAATAAATACATCCATTTAATAGATTTTATGAAGATTACATAAGACACAATGATATATTCAAAAAATTATACTAAATAAATAACAAAATAAAATACTGACTTGTACAAACTGAGCGAAAGATCATTTACAGAATTGCTTAGCAAGCAAATATACTAGAAAGCAAAATTTGACAACGATAAAACTTAAAGTACTTAATATGATGTTTTGATGCCTTCATTTTATATTATTCGGCGCAAAGCCGATTACAGGACTTTAACAGTTCTTTGCAAAATTCCATTCTTGTTCAATGTTGTTGTACGAGGTTTAGGTACACATTCGCATTTACTCATTTAAAGTTTTCGCACTAACGCACCAATTCTTTCATATAAAACGTGGTCCATACTATGGTGCCGTCTCCTTCATGCTTGCAGAATTTAATAGATTTAAGGTTAAGTCTGTCTCCTTCAGCACGTTTAACTAATCATCTCCCATAAATTATAACAAAATTAAATTTACTCTCGTTGCTGAAATGAATTATCGCCCAACCTTTTCCCCTACAAACAACAAGAGTTTCACCATATTCCAATCTCGCCCTCTGGTTGTTCTTACTGATTATTGGATTGGTTTTGGAGAACGAGCTTTTAAATCAGATCCATTGAGGTGAAGTGACAATGAGAAACGTCTCACTTATTGTCCCTTTTGATCTTAATTTTTAGAGAAATTGCTGCTGCGGTCCAGATTAGAACCTATATATATTAAAGCGCCAAATATCTGTGTCTTCTCGAATGGTGGTTATTTGGGGCCGATCGACATTTGTAGAAGATTTATAGGTTTTGTTTCATTGTAAAATTGGGAAATGCCCGAAATCCTATTCTTGGACCTTCCTACCTCTTTTGAAGTCGCAGAAAGAGTCCTTCCCGAAAACTACTATACAACAATTTTCTCAGGAATCACTGATGGAAAATCTGTAGATTAAGTACAACAATTGTGGTTGTAAAGTTCTTACTTACTGAGAAAAATATTGTCAGATGATTTCAAGAAACTTCTAAAATGTACCTGAAACATAGTTCTCTCATGCGGCACTTGTCAATATTTGTATTTTGTTAGTTTATTTAGTATAATTTCATGAATATATGAAAGCATAATATAAAATCTTCCTAAATATATTAAATATATGCCTTTATATAGCAGGCAAATTTTATTTACCTACTCATCATATTTTTAAACTACTTTAATAAAGAAAACTCGTTTTGTTCTTTTGCTTGTTAATCTTACATTGATAACGGCAGCAGTGCCAGTTTAAAAGCATTTTTTACTTTGGAAAATGAAATTTATTCTAATTAAATATGGAAGCACAGAGGATAGGAGAATAATAGTTTCATAAAACTGACGAAAACGTTTCTTAAATCAAATTGAAATTAACGCAGTAAAACTTTGTGCAAATGAGTGAAAATACAGACTCTCGATGAACAGACTATATAAAGATTGTATCGTATATTTTATAATTAAAAAAATAGAAATGTAGTTATAAGAAATACCAATAAAATGTAAATTATTAATCTAAGCGACCTAGACCAATTGAAGTAAATACTTTGCATTTAAAAATCACTTTACTACACAAGTGATAAAAATGTTGACTAACACCTACATTATAGTGGTGCACTGGGGCAGATATTTTAGTTAAATTTCATCGTTCATAATCTTTAAAAATATAAAATCAATCAGATTATTGTCATTTGAACGTGGAGGAGACTGACTATTTTCTCCTTTTCATAGCCAATTGTTAGATGATGTTTTCTTGAGATTCCGTCCGACCTCTCAAGGATAATAAGGGCTAATTTGGTCTTGTTTAGATTAAATTTCTTCGTTTAATAAAATATTTCAGCTAATCCACCGCCCCATAAAACGCCCACTGCAGTTAATCAGGGTAAATCAACATTCTTTGCAACAAATTCGTGTAGATTATCAACTGGTCAGTGCCTCCAGTTGGGGGGTGGATATTCTGTGGCATTTAACTTAAAGGAAGCTTCATCACTCCACACACTTTTTTGGCTAATCAAATTTCCTTAGCTTTTACTGATTCAAAGCATTCTCAAACTTTGATTCAACGATCAGGATTATCTCCATGCTTGGAAAATGTTAGACTTCATATGTCAAATTTATATATGGTCTGGTTTAAGATCCGTTGAACACTGTATTTGTTGATGTCAATTTTACAGGAGCATTACATAATTGAATTCTATAATGATTTTTTAAATTTTTCCAACACTGAGATAAAGTCTTCATCGAGTCACCTTGATTTGGTATATAAACAAAGCTGAATAAAAACGAAACTCACCAAAAGCTTAGGATGTTTTCTTTATGATTTAGACTTTAGTTTCCGTTTGAATTTGACGCAATCACTTTCTCTGGTGACCCATACCGCGAATTTTAATTGTACTCAGTAACTATAGGGTTTATTAAGGTACATTAACTAGAAAAACATCACACCAATAAAAGGCAATTTAATAGGTTAGAATATCATGACTTTGAAAGGTTTATACATACTGAATTTTAATATATGAACGGAGATGTGGAAAAACATATCTACGAGAAATTCAAAAGGCCTTTTACATGCGTGATCTCATGACCCACACTTTTCTGTAATGAGTATACATTGGACCATGATCTGCCAGCGCCCGCCTTATTATTCACTGAAAAGACCACCAAAGACAACAAGAATGACATGAAAATGAATAAGGCATGAGATAACATTTAAAAGTTCGAAAGATTCACTAAGTTTCCTAACATTGTAAAAGTTGCTATGTTGAATCGAAGGTATTTATCAACGAACCAAACTCAGGAGCTCATTGGATTCTCAATAAAAGTTTCCCCAGAACAGATACAGTTTTTCCCGATCAACGTTTTCCCCAACTTTCATGCCATAGAGAGAATGCAAAACGAAATTTTCAAAATAAGTACACTGTTTAGGAAACCAAAGGG
Organism: Ceratothoa steindachneri; assembly: GCA_963969495.1. NCBI lineage: Eukaryota > Metazoa > Arthropoda > Malacostraca > Isopoda > Cymothoidae > Ceratothoa > Ceratothoa steindachneri. The sequence continues at coordinate 113,913,209 of OZ018330.1, read as the reverse complement.
GTCTATCAATAAAATTTTTCCAATTAAGGAAATGTAAGATTTAGAAAGGCAGGAGAAAAGAAAAAGTGCAGAATGACACCACCGCTTTGGGTGGAAAAAGAGAGTTAAGAATTATTGATGCTTGTCATGACTGCATATCTGACTAATCTGGTAATTTCCCGATATTTCTAGTATGTAGGTACGATATAAAATTGCTGAAGAGTAAAAGATAAATACTGTACCCCTTTCTGCATAGATTAAACAAAATGAAAACCGCCTCTATAAAAATAATGACTGTCTCTCTTCCTCCAAAAAAGGGCTAAAGAGGTGAGGCTCGATCTCTCATATGACGGCAGCTTAGACATGGATACTCTCCCTTCCCTTACAAAACATGAATTTATTTTGGACAGAAGCAAAATAAGGATAATTTATTCTCGACGCTTACAACAAAGCTCCCAACCAACGTCGATCCTTTGAGAATCTTAGTTGGATATTATTATGTATAGAGTCAAATGGAACTGCGACGTACCAATTGATAAGCACAAGCGGTGGAAGAAAATCTTTTCCAAGGATCCATATATAATACATAATCGATATTAGCATGTTTTAAGGGTTTAAGGGCAAGAACAAAGACAAAATAGAGAGAAAGTATCCTATGCGATATCATTTCAAATAGAAGTGTAAAAGAACAACCTCTGACCACCACCCCAATTTATCGGGGACCACGTGCTATTGGTATCCAGCCACGGACGACGTCATTTCTTGTTTGAACATTCTCGAATTTACGACTCCTAAGCACGTTGGGAAAATATTTCTTAATCCTGCGAACTCGTCCCAAGCATCTCTCCCCCTCAGTGAAGAGCCACTCTGTCTCGCCTCTTGCCACTAAATGCTGAATCGACTTCGCCTCCGGATTAAGATATCTGGAGCCGGTGACTCTTTTCTCCAAACTCTACCTTCCCCTCCAGAATCTGGCATATAAATACTCAGGTTATTCTGTAGTTCGAAGAGCCTAGCCCGCACATCAAGGCCGTCATTATCGTCCCGTGAGCGTTCTTCAGACAGCAGCCTTGTTCAGCCTTGATTCTACTCAAGTCATTTGGTAGCTTCTGTGAATGGCAAGTTTTTGAATTTGCACAACAGTCTCCCTTCGTTTAATCAAACTGAAGAAAATCTCCATTGATTAACTTTAAGGAAAAGAAGATTCCTCTTTCAGTTGGAATTACGAGAATTCCCACATTTCCTGTCAAACGTCATCTTTGAAGTTTAGCTATCTTAATCGGAAGGTTGGATGGGACCGTACTCCCCCTGCCTCATTTAGATCGTGCCCTACTTGCCTAATCGGATCGTTTCCACTCTCCTCATCGCATGAAGGACCTTCCTCGAAGTCATCGACCTGAAGACTGAAACCTCCTCCATTATTAGTATTGTCAAGTTCCCTCTTTTGATCTAAGCCTAGTTACATTAATTAATTAATTTCAATTGAGAATCCCTTCTCATCATAATTATCAAGAAACTCTTTCACTTTAAATAATTTCCCTTTGCCTTTTATTATTCTTACTTTGATATTTGTAAATAAAATTATATTTTGTTGTTTCATCTTTAACTAACCTTGAACGATACTCTCGGCCTATTCGAGTAAATCTCGCCAACCATTTATGCGCTCATTCTGATTATTAAGGATTTGAAACCCAACACCTCGAGTGTAACTTCCTAGTCGGTCGTTAATCCCAGCGAACAGTCCATCAACTTTTCGCGTTGCAGTAGGTGATTAAGTCACCCCCCCCCCACACCACCACATAATATAGGAGCAGTGTATAATATAGATTGGTTGTACCACGACAATAAAAATATAGACGGTTTTATCGGAAATCATATTCATAGCCATGGTTTAATATATATTTTTTAAATAATAAAATAGTGCAGAAATAAAATTCAAACAATGTAATAAAACTATTAAAATGTTATAAATTAATACATGGAATCAAAATTAAACACAACTGTTACCAAACAAGTCTTAGTTTAAAAACTGAATATTTTTTTAATCAATATCTTAATGACATCATTAATAGGGCCCCTTAGATAATAATGATATCGCGAAAAATTATAGAAATAATACTTGCGAATTATAGTCTCTAATATGATTACTTCCTATAAATTTCAAATACCTCTTTACCATAAATATATATTATTATCATTTTAAAGACAGACACTATGTATCAAGATGTAATGTTTTAAACCTACATTAAATCATATTTAAGATTATACCTATAAATCGCTAAAACAATTTTTAAAATTATATATGTAGTAAAAATATCTTAAATATCCAATCTGCAGTTTCCTGTATCCTTACTCTCCAAAATATAGAATTTGGACCTTTCTACCTTTGAATTTCTTATTTTTCCCACATTCTTTCTTATTGGTTTACTATGTATTTATTTTTCTGAGTTTATAACTCGTTGATTCATTTTTCATGCGGTCAAAAGTGTAAAACCGGGAAGAGACGAGAGTTAGGCAATTTTCTAAATTTATTAAAACGTTGTGTCAATGAGCAAAAGTCATCATCTTAGTAATTTGAGGAGCTCAAAAGACATACCTCTTCAGTTAGGATTTTTAGGTGTATTGTACCAAAGGTTGGATCCCGTACTTCAGACTCGTTCCAAAGGCCAACCAATGACTTCAGATGGGAATTAAACTACATTTTAGATAAACTCTTATTTTCATTTCAATGATTTTTTTTAATTGTTAACTACTTTGACAAAAAACCCTATCCATTGTAAAGGTATCCATTTATCTTAAACAAGTTTTCTTCTTAACTGTGCGGGAAATTCGGCCGACATACACCAAATGGAAAGCATGTGCAAAATTGGCCTATTATATCTCAGCAATGGATAAATTGATGGAAAAAATTTTAAGTATCAGTGTTAGGAGTTAAGTAATACATAACTAAGTAACTGCGTAATCCTATCCAAGATTACGCAGTTTTGGACAGAAAATATAAGAACTGATGATAGGAATAAAATTTATTTTATAAATCAATAAATACGGTTTCATTAATCTTATTTTTAGTTTCTATTATAATTAGTGGTATAAATTTGCTTTGCTTATTGTTTAGTGTAGAAAGGCAATTCGATATTTGGATTAAATTGTAATTGTAAGCCCTTTTTCATCGTTGGTCTCATTTAGTTGCTTTCGTTTGAATAAGCGTTTCACGTTCTTGCAGCCAATTTAAAAATATGGGATTCGTAGTGTTTTGAATTTAATAACTATGAGTTATTTTTCAATAATCTGAAATTTTCAAAGTTCAATGGGTGCTTAAGCACCAAGGTAGGGTTCATAAGCATCGATTTTTCCAAGAAATTTTTGTAAAAACTGCCCCTTCTGCTACTATCATCGTCTTTGTTAGTAATCTTGTTTGCTTATTCGTTAGAAAATTTACATAATAGTTCCAGTTATTAAGTTTTTATTTCACTTACCTGCTTCAAATTCGGCCAGCAAAAGTAATCTCATACAATATAGATTCTTAACCGATGGACGATGACCTCATGAGTTTAGTAAGCCACACTTTACTCTTTAATGTATATGAGTCTTAATTTTCCTATGTGCCTAGGGTTAGGGGTTTATTGTGTGGATTTTAGTTTTATTTGAGCAAAACATAGTAGTTTATCTCATAATTAGCTTTCTAAAGCTGCCATTTTGAAATTTAGTTAATTAGTACAAACTCACAGATCGACCAATGGTTGATACAGCACACTTTGGGATTCAATGAAAACCGTGTCAAATTTTTTTGCACTTATAGATGATAAAACTTCTTTAATTTTCGGTAATAGTAGAATATTCTAATTTTCTATTTTTTATTTATTGAACTTGCTTGTATTAAAAATGATGAATAGAGAAAATTTACTTAAATAACTATATATGAGGGAGGAAACACAGAAGACCAAATTTTTTGTGTGTGAGTACTCAAAAATTAGAGTTGAAAAGAAGCAAACTTGAAAGTGAACCTAAATTCTGTGACTCAAACAAAATGCTACTGTCGAATTTTTATTCAAGCAAAGAAAATTAGATTTAAAATGGCTAAAACTTCGACAAAACCTTTTTAAAGAAAATAACCGTTCATAAACATCAAGCAAGGTTTTATATAGCCCGATAAACCTTTTGAAAGCCATGTGCCCGGGATATGGCAGCGATCTTTATTGGATTGAAAGATAAGTAAATAGCTTCAGTTCGTTTCTGAAAACGTCATCATTCACTCCGCGTGCAATGTATTGAAAGTACTGGCATCATTCAGCATAACAATTTCGTTGATTTCATTCGCTAATTGCAAACCAATATCATAGAACAAACTTCTTAGTTTCTAAACCCTTTGTGGATATTTGCAAAAACATAGAAAGAAAAATTCAATAGGCTGTGGATGGGTAAAATATAGAACTATATATTGAAGAATAGCAAAGATCATTGAATCCACTCTGTGGCTCGGCAGAGTAACGTAAGATAAAAAGATATTCATGGAAATTTAAACTTAGTTTATATTTTTTAATTTTTAAAAGTCGCTTCTCTCAGCCCTTTATAATACAGAGTAAGTAGCCGGTTAATTTATCAATTATCTTTGTAAATCTGCGACTATTAAAAATTATTAAATAGGTGCTTGTCCAAATAATCCTTAACCATATCGAATGTTGTGGTTTGAACTACATTAGCTGGAAGAGGGTTCCAGGTTGAACGATTTTAGTGCAAAGTTTTCGACAATATTCGACTGATGACCAAATAATTCAATTTAGGACTATTATTTAGCGTGCTGTTTTCAGCGAGTTTAAATAGACGTAAAATTTCTCCGTCGTTTTTATCGCTACTACGAAAACCCCAACATTTAAAATCTTCCTATCACCGTTCTCATTTTTGGGTGTGAATTCTTCTTTAACAAGGTCTGTTGACCAAAGCTCGCGTGCTCTAACTGATTTATGATCTGAAGATCTACAAAACTTTCAATAATTCACGAACTAAAGTTGGGAAGACCTTGGCAATTATATTATTAGAAATAAAATGTAAAACAACATAAAAGTCTCAAATTTCATTAAAATCGGCCCAAGAGTTATGATGTTATTGCCAGATAATTCCACGGCTAACCTCGAGAGGACTTTGGAAATTATACCATTCGAAAAAGCATGTATAACAACATCGCCAAATAGTTATGATGTTATTGCCAAAAACAAAATAATTCCCGAGATAATCTTGGGTGGTGGTAGTGTAAGTGGTGGTGGTGTAGGTGATGTAGTTGTAGGTGGCGGTGATGGTGGTGTAGGTGGTGGTGCATGCGGTGCTGGTGTAGATAGTGGTGTATGCGGTGCTGGTGTAGATGGTGGTGAAGGTATTGGTATTTTAGGTAGTGCTGGTGTAGGTGTAGGTTTATGTGGTTATGTAGGTGGTGCTGATGTATATAGCAATATTGTAGGTCGTGTAAGTAGTGGAGGTGTATCTGGTCGCGTTGTAGGTGGTGGTGAGGTAGATGGTATAGGTGAGAGCGGTGTTGACAATGTTGATGGTGTAGGTGGTGTTGGTGTAACTGGTGTTGGCGTAGGTGCTGTAGGTAGTGTAGGTTTTGATGTTGCTGATATAGCTGCTATAGGTGGTGACGGTGAAGGTGGTAGTTTTGTAGGGGGTTTAGTTGTAAGTGCGGTATGTTGAGATCCTCAAAATCTTCAAGAGGGAGCTCCAGACCTTGTTCCCGTCGCTTATCAGGAAGGTATGGTTCCAGCAAGATGGAGCAATCTCTGACACCTCAAATATGTCCTGAGATTGGCTGAAAGAGATCTTTGGTGGCCGTATGATCAGTCTCAAGACTGAATTTTAAGTGGGCATCTCACAGCCCAAACCTTAGCCCCCCAGATTTCTTTTTCTGGGGCTACCTTAAAGACAGAGTGTACGCAGGGAGCCCCAGGACCATCACGGAACTCAAGGAAGCCATCAAGGAGGAGATTAGAGCCATAAGTCGGTCGGTTTGTAAGGACGTCATGGACAACTTTGTTCTGCGCCTCAACAAATGCACAGAGCTAAATTTAGGTCATCTTGAACACGTGCTCTAGAACAAAGAAGAAGAGGCCAAAGTCTCTCATGTTTTGATATGATGTTTTTAAACACAATAAACTAGTTATCACCAAAGTTTCATTTAATCCTTGCAGAAAATTAAGAAATAAAGCCTATCGAAATTCGGGGCCCGTTTTAGGGGCGTGACTCTGTATTTGCGGAAACTACTTCTCGTATAAGATCAGCGCTACATGGAACCGTCTCCTAGTCGAGGTGGTGAATAGTTCATCTATAGAACAGTTCAAATCTGGACTAAGCGATATAATCCATGAATATGTATAGAACGTAGATTATATAAACAAGTAAAATAGGTTTCAGCTATATTATCAAAATTTCCTGATTGTAATCATTTTTCTCATCACACTCAAGTGTCTTTTTTGCTTTCTGTGCCCGTAAAAGCTGGTGGAGAGGTGGGAAGGGAGAGCCTTCGCCTGTGCTATGCTTTCTCTTAAGCTATAGCTTAGGACCTTTCCAAAATATTACCTCCACAGTATGGTCACCAATGTCCTTATAGGTACAACTTTTCCTTGTGACTCCTTGAGTCTCTCCCCCAACCCTACTGACTTGTGTAACCTAATTTTGCTAATCAAATAAAAATAAACATGTTATTTTTATAGGTACGAGTATACTACCAAGATTCAAGGCTGGTAACCTTTTGAATGCAAGTATGTCTTACATTAAATGTTGTTCGAGAGTTCTTTTTCAGAAGAAATAAGCACATTTTGTCAACTTTAACGATAATATTACGATCCAATTGATTTGTTTCAGCAAGATTGACTTCTCTTATAGATGGGAGGGGTAGGTAAGTCATCCTCTGAATAATGATGCTAGGATTTTTTTCAAGTGAATAATTTGTCAGCACAACTCCAGCGATTCCGGAACACACCCTCCAAATTAGCAGGCCTATATACGAACGAGCGTAATTTGAACTAGAAAGAAATAAAGAAGTGCACGTGCAGCGAAACAATAGCAAATTTAGATACCTAGCCACTAAGTGGCTCCACTTGGTGTTGAGCAGATATGAGATTTGGACTCAGAAAACTCAATTACCCCTTGTGACATTGGCTTGACCTTCATATCTCTAAAAATGGCCTATTTAGCACATCTTGACACTAGAGGGCGCCATCTGGTGGGTTACTTATATAATATTTAAACTCAGCACCTCATTTACCTTTGGTAGCATTGGTTTAGCTGGCTACATTGAGACAGCGACTCGTTGCGAACAGAAGATGAACATAACAAGAGATTTTCATGACCCATAGACCTACTTCGCCGCATTTTAAAATAAGATCGAATTCAGACCTTAAATTATCAAAGTGGAATTGATATTATTGCTATCACTGAACCGAATCAGAAGTTTTGAATGGACTTTATCAAAGAGCTCTATTTTCAGGATATAAATTGTTAAATAAAAACAATCTAACAAAACAGTGAAATATATAAATATAGATATGGGCTAAGATGTTATAGCTATTAAGATGACGAGGTGGGGTCCAAATTTAAATTTGTGCATATCTACATAATGAAAATAAAAACAGAAAATCTACATGATATTCTTTTTGAAACAATTTTGCATTGAATGTGGCAAAGAATAATTGTTATATGCAGAAATTTTGATTGCTTAGCATAAATTTCGTCAATTGCATTGTTAACTTTTTGTATCTGACGGCAGATCCACCTACAACTGAACACAGAGTTTTACATTGAATATTGAGGGCACATGAGAGCTTGGTCAAGCATGCCAATGTTTGTGAAAAATTGTGAGCAAGTCATCATTACATGTGTTGTGTAGAGAAATGGCTACATTGAGGCATCCTGGAGGAGTATAAGTACATTAAAGGCCCCCTCCCTTATTAGGAGAAGCGTGGGAAAGGTAGCCGGCGAAAATGCTTACCATGTGTGATCTCGTCGCCGCTGTGGGCAGTTGGAGCTAACATTTGTTTTAAGGCGACCACCTAAGGTCCTTAAATGACGCTCTAACGATCCAATTACCTACGAGACCCATAAACCCGTGGTTATGGAAAAAAAAGTGGTGCGAGTCAGAAGGCACGCAAAGTAGTGGTGCGGTTGCGAGCCTCTAATTTTCGAGCTGACTTGGGTACCCCAGTGCCACCTCAGGAATTCTCGCTCTTCCCAGATGCTAACTCACCATTCGCCCCCCCATCATTTGCCTCTGTGGCCTGGTCACTTTCCTCTTTAGATGGGGCGGCAATCCGCCTATAAATAAGCCCCGCAAAGAAAGAGAAGATGATTATCAGAAGTCGATACGCCAGAGGAGGATTAGTTCGTAAAGATCGATCCATCGGCCAGACAAGAAGATTATTAAAAGTCGATTCGCCAGAAGAAAGATTAGTTCGTGAAGATCGATCTTTAAGCCAGACAAGAAAATTAGAAGTCGATTCGCCAGAAGAAAGATTAGTTCGTGAAGATCGATCTTTAAGCCAGACAAGAAAATTAGAAGTCGATTCGCCAGAAGAAAGATTAGTTCGTGAAGATCGATCTTTCAGCCAGACAATAAGATTAGAAGTCGATACGCCAGAAGAAGGGTTAGTTTGTGAAGATCGATCCTTCAGCCATACAAGACTATTCCCGTGAGAAACGATAGGATCAGATTGAGAAAATTGTTCTCCCTTTCAGGGCCGTATTAACCTAAATAGTCAAGCTTTATATCGATGCTATACCGAAGAAGCCTGTTCAGTCTGCAAAGAAGTCCGACTGAAGAAAAGCAAAGCCGCTCACACTCGAGTGACTCTCACATCTCAAGCTCCGTAAGAGTGAGAGGAGAAGAACCCAGCCCCAACGAGCTCCCGTTCTTTATTTACGTTGAAGAATCAGCCCCCGTCACAGGCGGCAAGCAATCCCTCCACGAAAATTCAACCAGCGGCCACAACACTGCAAAGCAAGAGATAAGTCTTCCAGCGACATCCGGCAATCCCTAATACCTACCTGTAAGTTAAAAATACATTTATATCTCTATTGCGATAGTAGAGGTTTAGTACGTCCCAATTTTTAAAGGAGGTTAGAAACCATTGTTCTTCAACCTAGGTCATATGTGTTTGTAGACGAGAGTACGTTAATTTAATGTTTAACGCTAATCAAATAGAGTCGCGAAAAAAATACTAATCGGCAATTGGTATGTTTACGGGAAGCCTATTTGTTTAGTTTTTGTCATTGAAAGATCTTTGATGCCAAAGATAGAATTCTGGTAACTGTTGGTTTGTAATAGTTAAGTGTTTCGTTTAAAATACATGTTTATTTTGGTAGATTCTGGTGTTTCCTCTTATCCTTATGTGTTTAAAAATAGCTCTTCCTTAAGAACAAAACCACTGAATAGCACTCTTAGAACAAAGCCTACTCCATCATAGAAGAAACTCACGCTCCTTAAAGCATACCACTACTAAAAGGGTGTCCAAGAGTATAGTGATCAAAACCAAGGGTCATTCTACGACATGTTGTTTCAAGAAGGTTAATGATAGGTGTCAATCCATTCCTCGATTTTAAAACTTGCAACGGTAATTTTTTCGTGATCACTTGATAAATGGAGATTTGAAAAGATTTACCAATAGGTAAAGGCATTAAAAAGAGCTCGGGGATTATTTAAAGAATTTCTATTAAATAAAATAATATGAATAGGAATTAAGGATTTTGTCTGAATGCAAACCTGATAGATTTTATAGATTAGAAAATAATCACAAACAAATAAGTAAATATATCGGCCTCCATAAAGATTTTAATAGTCGGCTTTCTTTGTGGTATTGAAGAAATTCTTTCTGAACGTCTTCATCGTTGAATTGATCCGTTTTTCCAAACAGATAAGAGTGTAGCCAAACATTATCTAATCCAGTATCTATATAAAATTAGAATATCTAAAGTGCCTTATCCGATAAAATCTGCGTAATTCATCCTAAATTTTAAAATCGAATTAAAAAAATTGTTTTACCATTTATAATCAATCGTTTAATAAAGTAATAGTTCAAATGGAGTTTAAAGAAGCAAATATAACTACAATTCTAAATGAAAAATTATGAATAATCACTACACATAAATTATAATTGTATGAACTCGATGCTGTTCTTTTTCATCTTATTGTAAATTATTGTGAGGTTGGCATTTCTCTCTTTCTTTATGCTACGCTTAGCTTCATAATGTTTCATAGTATATGAATTGATTTCACAACGGTCGATATGAGTTTATAATCGTCATCTGTTAGGAACTTACGCTGTGGAGGGAGCCCCTGTGCCGCTTTTTTAGTCTCTCTCCTCATTTGTAAGATCTCGCCTTAGTATTTGCTATTAGGATGCCTTATTTGTTCTTTGTGAGATTGTTGCATATAGGTCGTTAATATAATTTTAAGTATAAGCACTAAATTATTTTTTAAATATAATAGTATTTAGTGTGTACATATTTTCTTGATTATAAGTGCTGAAATTTAGTAACCCTTCTCTACTAATTTTAGTATGGTATAATAATGATTTCGTTAAGACCAGGCAGATAGCTCGCTTTATTTCCAAAGAAAATGATCTCATAGGGGGCTTCTCATAGGGCAATACCTTTCAGATTTGTTATCCGTAAACATTCTTTATCTAAAGAAGCTGCTCGAGATTTGACGACACTAGTTAATTTTTATAACTTTCATTTAAAAATATTTAAGATCTCGATAACCAAAGAGTAGATGAAATAGATAACAAAGAATCTATGAGGAGTAAAATCTTTTAGACTTGTGATATAGATAAACAAACCATACTTCGTATTTTTTCTACAGAAAGAACTTGGTTCCACAGGCACTCTTTTGGCGTGTGACCTACGGCCTAATTGCTATTCTAAACCGCTTTTTTTAATCCCATTTATAGACTCTTTATTTTAACACCCTGAACCCCTTTTTCAACATAGATACCCTGATAGATTCTGCATATTTAACTCAAAGAACATTTTGACTATTGCACACTAATTAGTTTTTGAGATGAGACTATCAAATTGTCTGGAGTGTTAGAGGAGAATGATTGGTAGTCAGTCCCTTAAAATCGATGGAAAGGACTTGTGATTTGTAATATTTGAAAATCTATTGGGAAAGTTTGTTATAGATTTTGTCCTTGGATTATTACAAAACTTTTAACAAAGATATATATAACAAACGAGTGAGAAGACAGATATTTTCCAAGAGTTTGTGGTTAGCCTTTCTGAGAAATAGATAATAGAACATATTTTAATAACTTTAGTTATTTTAATGCACCCTACTCCATCTCCTTAACACTTTCCTGCGATAGAAACCTAATTCTAGGATCTGGGAATGTGTGTTATGTTTTCTTATTGAAGAGAACCAAGGTTTGCTTTGGTGGATCATTATGGGATGAACTTTTAATCTCCTATGGGTCCTTTAGTTAGTTTAATGAGATTCAAGGAATAGTAACGGCCATTTTGAACTCTTTCCTAAAGGTTCGAATAGGACGTCCGCTACAAACTCAACCTCATCAAACTAAATCAAGGAAACTATACTGTTTTTATAGTTAGTATCCATGAAATCAACCGCAAATTTTCACCTGTGATAAAATAGTTATTAGGAAATGATTTAAAATAAATATCTGATTTAAATTAAAATCCAATATATTTCCATAAACTATCATTAATTAGAAAGCTTACAATTATACTTAAAAGTTTGAAAGATTCGAGGACCTCTATTCCAAATATTCATATAATCGATTCATTTTTACTTCTCGTAATTTTGGGGGGTATTTTAAACATTTTTAAGTTCGTTTTATTCCAACCATATTGAGATAAATTCTTACTATATCATAAGACTGCTATTAAAACAAATAGCAGGTTATCTTCTTGCCCTAAAACCCTCTTTATTTTACATTTTATTAGACTCAACTCAGAATTCTGTCAGCTGTTCCCTCCGACACTCACAATACAATTATAAAATTATCACCTTTTTCTATATTGATTCAGATAATTTTCTCCTTCAATCTCATTTTTATCTCGTACATATCTTGCGGTCACCATTTTTGCGTTTTACTCTCCAAACAATTACTTTTATCATTATTTCATTTTCTCAGGATACGTCCTGGTTAATTAACAGATCTTTGTTATGTCTCCTAAGTATATAAGTTTAGTTAATTCATTTTAAGATACTATTCATTTATGTAAAAATTTTACATGTGGTCTCTCGTTTTTTCATGTATAACCTGACCATCAAAGAACATACAAATTCATTCACCGTGACACTTTGATGTTTCCTAGCGAAAGCTTAGCCATAATTCAGTATTGAGTTTGGATTTATAACCGTCTCTTCATCTGATTCTTTCACATTTTTTCATTAAAGGCGTCTCAATCTTAGGCTATCACTGTTTCACTTATATATATATATATATATATATATATATATATATATATATATATATATATATATATATATATATATATGAACAAGTATCCATTTAAATTTTATTTCCTATCTATTTGATCTCAGGATTATATTAAATAAAACAATGTAGAATGTGAAAATGTGGTTGAACGAAATTTTCGGTATGCAAATATTTACTGTATATTTCCTATAATATACTTTTAATTTGTACAAATGTACTTTTCGACGTTTGCCTATCTCAATTATACACTATGGAAAAAATAATAATAATGTTTAAGTTTTATTTTGAGAATTCTACATCAATTATCTTGTATATTTGGCAACTTATTTTTTTAAAAAACTAGAATTTTTCTTTTTCTTTGGTCGAAATATTCTTTAGTTTAATGTATATTATATGTATGATGTAGAAAAAAAATTATAGATATGAATAGTCTTTTGGCTCTGGAATCGAAGCAGGACAATTAATGTAAATTAAATCTTTTAAAACGAATTTTAAAGCATCTTTCCTTAAAAATTTGAAGCAGCTTCACAAAAGAAAAGAAGCTAAAATTTATTATTTCCTAACGTGAATGGAAAATGACTAATGAAAGGAAAATATTCCGAAAATTGGTCAATTTAATGCTGCTTCAAGTGGTTTCGAAAAACTAATACAAGTTAAAAATCAAGAGCATATAAACCAGCATAGTAAGAGCGAAATGAAATAAGAGGACATAAGGAATGAGGACTAGAGGAGGTTCATAGAGGAGACGAGATAAAAAATTATGAACTATGCACAAATCGGCAGTCCAATTCTCGTTAGACCGATCTCAGATTGAAAACTAAGGCGTTGCGCACTCTCCTCTTCTACCAGAAAAAAAGCGAAATCAATTAAAGAGAATTCCTTGGTGACGCTTTCACATTTAACTACAGAAGGCGAAGAGCAATGATCATTCATCAATAAAAAAATAGCTTGATTTATTGCAAGATTTAGTAGGTTAGTTCTCTAGAGACTAAGGCGGAGAGAGCAAGAGATATAGGAAATAAGAAAATTAGAGAGAAATTTCTAGATGTTTAAACAAAGCACAAGACAATGTTTAGCCCAAGATGAGGCGTACTTTCCTTTATTCTGTTCTTTGCATCCTTTTTTTGTGATTTCATCGATTTATTCAGTATCTTTAATCTTTTATATATTACCAAATGATACATCGTGATCAAAGAAGAAACTTCTGAATATTTTTATATATTTTTTTGCATATATTTGATAGAAGGAATACAATGGCAGTTCTTTTGGAAGATTTGAACTTGCTGATATATGAAAGGAAGACGTGAAAGATTATGACGTTTTATTATTAAGGTGATCCTACTCCTTATGTTGACAAGTTTAGAGTCGCAACAGATTCATGGATAAACTCCATATTAGAATTTTTCTAAATGATGCTGACTTATTGACCATGGCGTAGAATTGCTCATAGTCTGGTCCAATAATTATTCTAGTCCTTGATCTGGACACACCGCTTTTGTTTAAGTCGGTGGTATTGACCCTATGACTCAATCCTACGATCATATATATATATATATATATATATATATATATAGGTAGGCTTTAATTCCTACTGAACGTGCGAAAGCTGGTTAGAGGCGTGTTGTGCCGTAGCCAGGATTCTCACTATAAAAGTCCCACTTGTTACTGGGGGAGGTTTGTGATTGTTGAATTCTAAGAGTGCAAAATCAAGGTTGAATAAATTAGCCGAAGGGATGCTTAATTAAAGTCTTTCCAAGGGTACGTCAAAAGGGAAGAGCCACAAATAAACACACGTACACAAAATAAACTTTACTTTACACAAATATAATAATTAGCAATAGTTAACAGGCAAAATTAAGGATTAAATATTAAACACTGACGTTAAAGGTCTAGATTTATAAGGACTCAATGGGAGTATCAATCACGGTTAATTAAATAGGTATTTTAAGAATAGAGGGACACTGGGTTTACAGATTACCATTAATTGTGATGGATTGGAGAGACGACTACTCAGGTCCAGACGGGGTGGCTCGGGTGACGTTAACACGAGTTCTCAGGGAGAGGGAGAGATAAGACGACGGGTGCGGGGCTGCTGGCTGCAGTTTCGGTTAGTTCACTCCTAACTCGATGTGACACTAACAAATAGTAACTTCCAGTAACTATTTGGATGTTCCTTTTCTTACTCAAGTGATGTTGACCAGCAGAGCGTTCTCTTCTAGTCACAGACTCTGCGAGCCGGGATTTACTTCCAGGAACAATTTGAGACAGCGACCAAGTTGACTCGACGGTGCGTTGGTAGTTGATACGTTACGGCAACGACTCTAATTCCACGTGAGGATTATGCGAGTAGATTTGGGACACTGCTGTAGAGGGGTAAACGACGATGTTATTTATATCGCGGATTGTGGGAAATCGAGAGAAAGATTCCATTCACGACAATTCGCTTATCGCAGCGCCTTCTGGACAATCTCCATGCTATCATTAGGAAAGTAAATAAGATTTAAGCTTCTTTGTGAGATAGGCGTTCTTTCAACCGACTTCCTGTCGCCAGTAGGGGGAAAGGGTGGGGGGAGAGAGAGAGGAGACGAAGGTCAACTCAAACGAAAAATTTCTTTCGTTCCCACGATTGTCTGGCGGCATGTGAGTATATACGTTTCATACCCTCACAGACCACCTAATAATAAATAAATTAGATTCCCTATAACTCGGTGGTATTGAACTTGAATCATTTTCATAATATTAAAGATTTAAGAGCTTTTGCTTTAGCTCGTCACTCCTTTAGTTCCTCTTAAGGGGAGCGTTGAGTCATTTTTTCCAAAAATTTTCAACTTTTTTTTTCTTTTCTTTTTTAATTAGTTATCCATTCTTTATAGAAATTTGATGAATAAATTCAAAGAAAACTGAACAGAAGCCATTATAATTTAGTGTTGAATACGTTATGGTCGCGTGAGCTTGTGCCATTTCAGAGCTTCTGACTACGCGATTCGCCTAATATATCATTGCTGTATATTTCAGTGTTCGTTAGACAATCAGTGCTATTACAGTGCATTTTGTTGATAATTATAATGGGTCGTTTGTCAAGAAGAAAGAAACAATTACGTCAAATTTCGAAAGTTGGTGGAGAAACAACAAAAGCGACCAAAAATCTAAAACGTGAATCCGAAGCTGCATCCAACTCCACAGCCGCTAACGAAAATGTTTGTGAACCCTGTGTTGCTACTTTGTCAACCTTTCCAAAGAGAATGAATTTGATAAATGAAAATAGGGCATTATTTCCAGACAGTAAAATCTCCGAGAATGATGATTATGAAAATGTTATTCTTGATAAAAAAACTTTACGTTCATTGGTTGCGTCATCTTATTGTGTGGATTGTTGTGAAGCAGGTGAGGTATCATTTGTAGATATGGACTCTGATGTCATTGTGAATGTCAAGTGCGCCTTATGTGACACTAAACTTTTTTCGACTAAAGACACATCTAAAGAATGTAAAAAGAACAAAATGAAGAACACATCAGCTCTTGTATATAATGCTCTGGCATCTGGACAAGGGTATAGTGGCTTCATATTGACAGTTTCGCAGTTGAACTTGCCATATATCAGCACAAACAGGTATGAGACTTATAAGCATTGCATAGGAAAAGAAATTATTGATAGAAATGCTGCAAATCAGGAAGGTATTAGAGTTTGCATTTTCCAAAAATATAAAGAGTTAGGCATTTTTCCGGATGACCAGGGAGTCCTTGATGTTGATGTGTCTTTCGATGGGACATGGATGAAAAGAGGTCATACATCACATATAGGAGCTGCTGCTGTCATCAAAGCACACACTGGCTTTGTCATAGACCATGAAGTACTCTCAAATTTTGCTACGTGTGTACAAGGTCTAAGGCTATGAACAATAAACAAAAATTGAAGCACTCAAGGGTCTGTCACAAAAACTTTGATGGTAAAGCAGGTGCGATGGAGAAGGAACAGGTTGTAAGACTATGGCAACGATCACAAGCACTAAAATTTAGGTATGTTACATTTGTTAGTGATGGAGACAGCAGTGCATTCAATGCAGTTACTGCACTCAAT
This sequence comes from Ceratothoa steindachneri, assembly GCA_963969495.1. Taxonomy (NCBI): domain Eukaryota; kingdom Metazoa; phylum Arthropoda; class Malacostraca; order Isopoda; family Cymothoidae; genus Ceratothoa; species Ceratothoa steindachneri. Next base: position 113,896,706 of record OZ018330.1, on the reverse strand, counting down.
GACGGACAAGGCCCTTATTCGAATGTTACAGTTTGCAAGGAAGACTGCATAAACCATGTGGCAAAAAGACTTGGCACAAGACTTAGACTAATAAAGAAAAGCACAGCCGAAGATATAACAACTAAGACCGGTAAACAACGGAAAAAGACTGTCTTGGGAGGTAAAAATAAGTTGACAAACACAGTCATAGATAAGTTGACATTCTATTTCGGCAAAGCAATCAGAGACTTTGTTGGTACCACCACTGAACAAATGAGAAATAGAGCATTGAGAGGCTATTACCATGCTACGAGTACGGATGAAAATGCAAGGCATCATCAGTGCCCGGAAGGTGCTGACTCATATTGCTTTTATAATGCAGCTTTAGCTAAAAATGAAACTCCTCCTTCTCACAAAAATATGAAAATTTCTTTCCAATTGTCACCTGAGTTCAGGAAACTTGTGCTCAACGTGTACATGAATTTGACCAGAGATGATTTGCTAAGTCGGTGCCTCAAGGGGAAAACTCAGAATCCAAATGAGTATTTCCATGCAAGAATTTGGAACAAACTCAGCAAGACTAAGTTTGTGTCATTACCTACAGCGAAATACTCCATAGGTCTGGCTGTGCTAAGACATAATAATGGGTATGTTCTGTCACAGTTACCGATCAGCACTCCTATGAATCTGAGAAAAAAGAGACAGCTGGAACATTCTGACAAGGAAAGAACTCGGCACTCACTCACACCAGTAAGCAAAAAAAAAAGAAACACTGCGATGACACCGACACCACCGATTATGCTGCGGGGGCTTTTTGAGCGCTGCTCTTATGACTTAGGTTTCGAACCCAAACCAAAGGCTAAGGGTTATATAATGGAGTGAAGGGAAGAGGAGTCTCCACTGTTCAAAAATCCCCCTTCACTGAGAAGTTATATGACCGATGATGCCACAGTGGGGATGCATAATATGCAGTCAAAACCCCTTTTGCAAGTACGAACCCTCTTTTGCATTTTTCTGCTATTTCTATTTTTGAAAAATGCGCTCACTACCAAACGTTATTTCTTCTAAAGTTTTTATGCGATTTTCCCAATACAAGTGTCAGAATAAAGAGGAATGTATGAACAATCTTCCTACGGCCTCAAAATTGCAGTATTTTTTTTCAAAAATTTTGTATCTGAGATTTTTTGAAGAAAATCAGGTAAAAAAAAATAAAAGTTGAAAATTTGATTTAATTTTGAAACTAGAACGAAAATCAGAAAAATAAGGCCATACATTTGTTTCTACACGCATTTGCCATGTTTATAAAAAAAAATATATGTATACATAAAAAACTTTTGAAGGAATTAAAAATCTAACCTAACCCCCAAAAATGCAAAATTGTTATGTAACTTCTCAAATAACAACATTTTCAAAAGAATTGTAGGAACAAAAAGGTTTTAAAAAAAGGTTTTACATATAATAGCAAAGTTTCAGATCAACCGAGCAATTAGTTAACAAGCCGACCCAGCAACTCAACGCTCCCTTTAAACAACTGTAGTATAGTTTCCAGTAAAGCTTCACTAGGGACATATCGCATTTGGTATTTGAAACACAGAGATACTCTTTTAAACATGTAGTTGCATATTTTGGATTCTTTTCCTTCAACCATATGGCCACGACAATGATTGTGAATCTATAATAGCTGTTTGCACTATAAAAATAAAACCGATTGTTGAAAAGAAATTAAAAGACTTTTATTGGAGATAAATTTATTAGAAAATGAAATAATTATTTTTAGGCATATATGCCATGTTAATTTCATACTTCCAATGTTTCTTGAGAATAAATACAACTTGAATCTACACCAATGTGATTCAAATTATTAAAGCATGAGTGAAATAATTACATCGTTTTCATTTCATTACTAAAGTCATGCCACCTAATACACGTGTAAGCTGTTCTTTATGTAGGAATTTAAATGCTTAAATTAAACTCTTATATTTTAAAATTCATTTATTTCCTCAGTGGAACTATTTTGCTTCTAAGAAACAAAATATAAGAACCACAAATTATAATTTGTGGTTCTTATCATTTTTCCAGTTTCTCTATTGCCCATTGAGGACTTGTTCCAGGATGTTCGCATATCATTATGAATCCAAACGATTTATCATAACATATTTTTACTAGTAATTAAAATATTTTCTTTGGGAAAAAAAACAGGAAGATTTATGGGGGACATTTGAAGTTGCATTTCTCTATCACATGTAAGTTATAGAAGTGAGCTTGCCACTCTGATGATAGAGTGTTATTTTGATTATATTGATTTATTTTTTATATATATGTACTGATATATTATATATATATATTAGATTTGTGTATATATTGATAGATTTTTTGACACATTGTGCCTTTGCATAAAGTGTTGGGCTAACGCCACATCCAAAATGTTAATCAAAAACTTATAAATAAATCAGGCTCTGTTTACTATTTTAACTCTGAATTCACATTCAAATTCCAACAACATTATTTAAGAGTATCTAATTAACAAATGCTGAGATGCATGAGGTATGGCTTCGTTCAGTAAACAACATTTGCTGAGTCAAGGAGAGCTTGTTGCTCGATTTGAATTTTTCCAGGGAACAAGATGAACATTAGAGTTGAAAGTAAAGGGGAAAAATTATTTACAAATACAAACTCAACTTTTTATATTGTTTGTTATTAGTTTTGAAGTCTTATTCTTTCTGTCATGACTACAAAAAAATAAAACAGTTGAGGGCTATTTGTTTACTGAGTCTTCAAATGGATGCTGCAAAGTTGTTCTATACAAGCCTCTCTTATTTAGTCTGTAATTCTGTAAACAGAAGCATAGAAAAAGTCATTATATAAAGACCGTGAACCTAAAAGAAAGCTCAGTGATTATAGGGAATGAAAATTGCATCCATTCACCTCTTGCTAATCCATAGAACGTATATCTATCGAGGGCGAAGTTACTAATTTTATAGGTGTTTTGGGAGGTTGGTAAGGGCACTAGTTTATAGAGGATTTGTATTCGTCAATTCGAGTTACCCGTAAAGAGGGTGTCGGACGAAAGCGTTTGAAGTCTCACCGTCGAATGTGCGCTGAGTCTAAAAGTTCTTACGGGAAATCCTTTTATAGATTGGGTTCGAATGTAACCTGGTTATGAAGAGGTTATAGGAATGACTCGAAAGTAAGATGATGTTTTGTAGGCTTTATTCTTGGCTTAGGTCTACCTTAATTTGGGAAAGCGAGATAATCGAGACTTACGTGGCTTTGTTGAAAATATTCCTTGAATGGTGAATAAAGCGAAATATTTATATAAAATGCTGAATAACAATTGTACATGAAATAAGTAAAACATGAATGTAAGAAGGCAAACGAATAGTTGGAGTTTCCCACGTGAATGTACAAACATACACACGTGAGGAAACAGCTGCGAAGCAAAAGTTCTAAATACAAGATAACGAAAAAGCCTGAACGGATTCAGATTTGATCGGCTAAAGTTGAGGTTGACAAGCGAAACGACAAAATCATCTTTGTTATCACCTTGCTATCGATGACAGCCTAGGTGCAGCAAAATGTGTCTACATTGAAACACACACAACTTTTGACTCCACAAACGAATATACTTTGAACTTTGAGCTCCAGCCTTGCGCTCTTATTAAAGATAACTAAGTCCCTCCCCCCTTAATGGAGGCTCGTATTTATAAGAAAGGGCAGAAAATTTTCCCCTCCCTCCAAAAGAGGAGTAATATCCCTATTATTACTAAGATACATTCATCCCCCTTGATTCAGGATTCACATTAATCTTATTGGCGTCACGAGTCCGTTACTCGTCCTTAAATCCAGCTGTCCTTAGCCCAAACTATCTAACGTGGAGAGAAACTTACACAAAGCCGCGTAAGACTCCACTATATCGCTTGCGCCATTAAAGTAAGACCTAGGTCAAAAACAAAGCCTACAAAACACCATTTTCTTTCCGAGTCCTTCCGTTAACCCAGTAATGACCAAGTTACCTTACGAACTCAGTCTATAAACGGATTTCCTTAAGAACTTTGGTAGTAAGAACAAACTCGACGGTGAGACCTCAAACGCTTTCGTCCGACACCGCTTTACGGGTAACCCAGAATCACCCCGAAGTTATTCCTCCTCTAAAATAGTAGTCGCCCTGCATCTCATAAACTAAGCGACCTACTATAAACTTAGTGACTACTATAAACTGGTAAACCTCACGAATACCATCTATAAACCTGTGCCCCTAATGCCTCCCCGAGCCCTATAATTCTACTACCCGCTAGGTTCTCACCCAAATCTAAACAACTTCGCGAAAGAGGAATGATATTATCTAAGATGGTTGTTGCGCCTTTCAATAGTGGGTAGGGGCTTAAATTATGCCTATTGTTTCTAACACGCTTCTACACATCAGCAAGAAGTTCTTTCAATTCTATGAAGAACAGCATACGTGCTTCAAGACAAAACCGAGTATATGGCCCTCACTAGAGGAGATTCACATTACTAGGATAAGCCTCGTTTACTCATTAGTTTGTTTGTAGTTGAAGATGAAGGATGGCTCCGTTGAAATCTATTGTTACAGCAAACTGATCCAGATTATTCTGTTATATTTCATTATATATATATATATATATATATATATATATATATATATATATATATATATATATATATATATTGTCGTAGAATGCCCCTCCTTTTTGTTCTAAGAGTGCTAAGTGTCTCATATATTGATATTATAATAATATCTTAAAGAAGAGAGCCAATGGAAACACGTAAGGATATAGAGAAACGCACAATAATCCCCAAATAAACTTATATTTGAGCTTTAACCAGTGAATACACAACATCTAAACATTAACTACAGCAATACTCTGAATATTATCATAAACAAGAATTAATTATATTAGTTTGACCCTCAAAAATTGGTTAATTTCTCTACACACAACAATAATATAGGATTTAGGCTAACGGACTCTACTGGAATTTAAAGGCCTCAGAAATGATATTGACTCACAACGCGTGCCGTCTGGCCAGATGTAGATGGGCGAGATCACGGATGTCCTTTTTGCGAGGGTAGCAGCTGGGAGTCCACACGGTATTCCGGGAGGGGGGTTCTTCAAGGACGAGAAAAATTACGGTGCTTTATGGGGCACCAAGGTAGTCGTGGTCTCTCTGGCGAGAGTGAGTCTAACTTGGTTCTTAAACCAAGTTAACTTTGAGTGTGGTGTCACCACCGAGTAATGAGCTCGAGGGGGAGCTTTTCTCCCTTGTTACTTAATTCCTCATGGATGAGGACTGAACTCGGGGAGGGTCTTCTTTAAGGGCGAGGGTAACGGAGGGGGGTTTCTCTGGCGAGAATAAGTTACTTAAAGTTTGGTTTGGTAACCAGGAACTAGCTCGAGGATGAGCTTCTTCTTAGTTCCAGTCTTCTTCAAGGGCGAGTATAACGGAGGGGTATTTCTCTGACGAGAATAAGTTGAACTTGGTTCCTCAACCAAGTTAACCTATGAGTTCGGTGTGGCCACCGAGTAACTGGCTCAAGGGAGGGCCTTTTCCTTCTTCTTTTCTTAATTCCTCAAGGACGAGGAATAACCCCTGGTGTTTAAGGTGACCAGGATATGAGGAGTCTCTCTGGCGAGAGTAAGTTGAACTTAACAAAGTTAACTTAACATTTGGTTTGATAACCAGGGACTAGCTCGAGGATGAGCTGCTTCTTAGTCCCTTAAGGTAGGTAGCCCTGCCTCTCTTGCAGGGTACTTCTTGGTCTGGCGAGCCAAGTACACTACTAATCCAGTCTAGGTAGCTCGGTTTTAATCGAGGACTTCGTCACCTGGAGTCTGACGTATACTACCATGATTCTCCTTAGTGTTCCTCATTTATACCTTGTCACCCCACTGGGGGAGTGGTAAGGGGTGTAGGGGCTTGAGGACGGCCCCAGGAGAGTTCTTATGCCCAACGGTTCTTTCCACCAAGACTTACATCGGCTCCTCGTTAGCCTTCGAGCTTGGGAGAAACACGTCTCTAATTTCTTATTTCACGTGAAATTGAATATCACTCCCCTGGGGGAGATCTTGCATTGGTCTTTCATAGCGCCGAAAGGTGCGATGCTGCGGTTACGCACTTGACCCTCCAATGCCTGGGGTGGATGTCTTTGTGGTAACCGCTTTGTGACTGTAACACGAGTGAACGAAGGGGGGGGGGGAGTGACGATTCCCCTACATATATATATATATATATATATATATATATATATATATATATATATATATATATATATATATATGTATCGGGGTTTTCAAAATTGAGTGCGTATTATGATGAAGTTGAAAATTTGATGAAAAATTCTTGACACCCATATAGAGGGTGTCAAAATTTTAATTTGTTTTTAATTCCTTTTTCTAATCCTTTCTTAATGAATATTATAAAGAAAAATAATTGATCTTTATTTTCCTGCTTAATTATGATCACAATAAGAAAACAAAAATTCATCAAAAACAAATGAACTTATTCAACATGTGCTCTGTCCGTATTTCTGCAGATTTGAAATCGATTTTTAGCATCGCGAAAAACATTGTGGAGAATTTCGGGAGTTATGTCGAGCACTGCTGAAAGTATGTTTTCCTTAAGTTTAGCTAAATTACGATTTTTTTGCTAATACACTTTAACTTTGATAAAACACCACGCAAAAACCCAGGTGAGTAAATTCTGGAGGACGCGGAGGCCAAGCTATAGCGCCTCTACGTCTAATTCATCGATTTCGAACGCGACTGTTCTGGTAATCACAGACAATTAGACCATAATGACATGGTGCACCATTTTGTTTGAAAACAACACTATCAATAATAATATCATTAACAAGCTGTGGTCCTACAAACTGTTGGAGCATATCAAGGTAGAGTTTTCTTGTCACAAATGCTTCATGATAAAAGAATGGGCCATAAATTTTAAATTTTGTTATTCCAAGCCAAATGTTAACTATTAGTCTCTTTTCCATTCCATCAAACCACTTGGTCTCTCATTTGCCCAGATACGACAATTGTGTCGATTAACTTTAACACATATGTCTAAAGACGCTTCATCCCGGAATAATATGTTATCTAATATGTTTTTATTTTAAATTTGATCCACAAATTCTGCGCAGATTTCTGCTCAATTTGGATAATCTTCATTAATGAGTAGTGCAATTGAATGTGATAAGGCTCTTTCGTCACTGATGAACGCAAGACTTTGTGCACTATTGTCTTGAGCATATCAAGTCTCTGACTGGCATTTCTAACAGAAGTTCTTTGTTCATTTTCATACAATTGTCGAATTTGTTCATTTTTGTTGGGGTCAATCTTTTTGCGTCCTCCTTCTTTCTCATCATGTACGGATCCGTTTGCTTTTAATTTGTTCACAAGTGAACGGATCGTATTTTCTGTAGGTCCAGGTTTTGTAAATTTTCTTTGGAACTTTTTAGTACTTTATTAAATTTTGATCCTCAAATACGATCTATCAGAACAAAGATCCGCTCTTCACTATTCATTATTAAAGAGTTGCGAAAAGGACTGAAAAACAAATTAAAATTTTGATAAAAGTTTCAAATTTTATCAAAATACGCACTCAATTATGCTACACTCGGTATATATATATCTGTCTATATATATATATTATATATATATATATATATATATATATATATATATATATATATATATATATATATATATATATATATATAAACATGAGCAATGCTTTTGCTAGTAGGCAGAGAAATCTTTAATTTTACAAAAAAAGAGAGAACAACGTTTTCATTTGCTCACTAACCTTCGGATTTAATAAAGTAAGAACATAAGAGAATACATCAATTATAATCAATTAGAATATTAGAAATCCTAAAGGGATACAAATAAAAACCATCAATCCCACACATTGTTAATCTGAATCCAGAGATAACTGTAGAAGAGGAATTGACATATGTCGTGGTATGAAATTATATTACATCAATACCATATTATACGAGGGGCGGTCAATAAGTTTGGCGAATCGGTAGGATAAAACAGAGGAAGGGGAAATGGCTGTTTTTGGTGGTGTTAGGACAAGTTATGACAAGTCCGGACCTGCAGCCGCACGATCCTGCCTCGTCTATTTAAAAAAAAAAAGTAGCTGATCGCAGAAGGTCAGTGACAAATCTTTTAACAATGGAGAAGGTTGAGCACGGCGCAGTGATCAAATTTTTAACCAAGGAAGGCAAGAATGCAAAAGAGATCCGTGACGCATGGTTGCAGTGTACACCGACACCGCTTTATCCTATTCAACCATTGCTCGCTGGAATAAGGAGTTCCGCCAACCCGTGAGTCCCTTGAAAATGACCCCCGTTGTCAAAGTCCACAAGGCCAGAGTTGCACAAGCATCCCTGTGCAAGAGCGAATTCGAGGAGATCAACTATCCCCCCTACAGTCCAGATCTGGCCCCTAGCGACTACTTTTTATTCCGTCAGCTCAAGGTTGCACTGCGTGGACGCCGGTTTGGGGACGATGAAGATGTCCAGCTCGCCTTCCAGGAGTGGATTGAACAGCAGTCGGAGATTTCTGGTTGTCGGGAATTCGAAGCCTCAGGGACAAGTGACGCAAGTACATTGAAGTCGAGGGTAATTATATTAAAAAATAATAAAACACTTTTCATTATAGTTCGTTTTCTTATATCCGAATTGCAAAACTTATTGACCGCCTCTCCTATATATGGGGAAGGGACCGATAACTTACAGGCGAACCTACGAAGGGACGGAACAACACTAATTTAGACGGGATGAGTAGCGAGAGAGAGTGCAACGAGGTCAGGCAAATTATGGACAATGGCAAAGCTCAAGGTTATTTAAATTGGCTTGTACAATAATATAATTTTATTTACACAAAAATAATGAGAGAATTAAGGGATAAAATTACCTCAGAGAATTAACGGACAAAATCACATCAGTAAACGAAGGGGGGAATTGTAGTTATAAATCAGACTATGAAGTTAGAATTTAAGGTACTTCAGGAGCAGACTATTCAAATGGGGGGGGGGGGGGAATTACCTCAATTGGGTTACTGAAGGGGGAGAGGGGTTGGCTTGCGGATGTCTTCTGCCCGTGAGGTGAGGCCGCTCGGAAATTCTGAGCGTGAACTTGAAGTGATGACGGTTCTCCAAAAACAGGTTAGGGGGGGATAACTTCCGGTCCAGGGGAGAGTATTTCGGCCACCCGAAATAAAAGGCGAACGAAGGAGGGCTTCGACAAGAGTTGATAAGAGAAGTTTGGAAAATCATTCGGTGGTGATCGTTAAGTGGAATTACCTGACTGGACGGGGCTAATTCCAAATGCACAAAATAGTTCAGCTGTCACTTTGCTTTGTTGTTAGCACCTGACTTGAAACTATGGGAAATCTTCTGGGGTCCCGGCGAGACTTCTCAACTCTGTGTCTCTTCATGGGACTCGAGCGCTATTTATGTCTGAGGCTCTCCACGGGGTTGAGGGGGGGGGCGGTAAGCGAAAAACAGCTCTACTCTCGAATGGCCTCGAATCTTCTTGCAGAGGCTATTCTGCCCGTGTGAATGTGAATCGTGGTGGACACGGTTCGAGGCTACCGCTTGTGGAAGGACGGGGGGTTAGGCTTAACACTTTATGCCTACCCGGGCCTTCTGAACCGTTTACAGTTCCGTTCTCGAACTTCAATCCACAGGGGCTGTTCTCATTAAAAAGAAAGTTTACCTGATGGACTGGGTCTTTGGTTGGCGATGGAGGATTGGGAGTCTCCTGGGGCGACGGAGGAGGATCAGGGGCGGCCCAGATTTGGTGCACTTGGTGGGACTGAGAGTTTTCGAATCTGGAGTTTTGAGGACAGTTCGTGCGGTAATGGCAGGGAACTCCGCAGGTGTAGCAGACGATCGGGTTCTTTTGGTACAGCACAACCGGGGGAGAAGAAACGAGGGTGCTTAACGTCTCGGTTTTCAGATGGCTGGAAGTTTCTTGGCTTCAAAGGACTAGGAACTTTGGTAAATCTTGGAACCAATTTAGGGGTGGTCTTAGGGCCAGAAAATTTAGTTTTAGGGGGCGATTGGTGAGGCTTTTTAACATCCTTAGGGTATAAATCGTGACTACTCGTGTAAAAATCGGCCTCTTCCAAGCACTCCTTAAAAGTGGCACAACGTTTATCCTTAATGAAGGCGTGAATTTCGAGAGCCACCGCAGCTAAAAGCTGATCCTTAAGGAAGAAGTCTAGAAGGGACTCGTAGACCTGGGGAATCTTGCACGCGTCCAGCCAACACTGAAGGTGTCTTTGTAGGATGTACCCGTGCTGTTGAAATGTTTGGCTAGGGCGGATGCTTTCCTGGCGGAATCGGGAGCGGTAGAATTCGCTATTCATATGAACAGTGGCTAGCAATTCGCACTTTAACGTGGAATAGTCCAAAGTTGCTTTGGGAGAAAGGGATACTAAGATCCCTTAACTTGGCATTTAGGAGGGGAATTAAGCGAGCGACGCCATCATTTTCGAGATCCCATCTATTGATCTGAAAGATTCTCTCCAAATGGGTCAAAAATGACTCAAAGTCCTCTCCATCATTAAAAGCCGAAAGGTGGACTGAAGGGGTTTGGAGAATTCAAGCCCGGGAACCCATGGACTGAGAATCTATTTGATTTCAGCTCATGCTGCCTAATTTTTTCACGTTTTTCCATCTCCATCTTCAGTTTGTTCTCCTACATCTCCATCTTCAGTTTGTTCTCCTCCATCTCCATCTTGTTCTTCTCCATCTTCATCTCCCTTCGCTCTGCCCTTTCGTTCCTCTTTTCTTCCTGTACGTAATTTAGCAAGACTTTGCCCACAAGACCTAACATTTCACCTTGACTCTTCAATTTTTCGAAGGATGACATTTTTACGCAGTTAACTGAGGGAACACTGATACGCGAACGAGCTAGGACACTACCCACGCGAAACCAATACTTGAATATTCATGAAGGCCTTGATCACAAAAAGAAATTGATACAGCAACCTACCTCTGCTGTTTTTACCGGAATTAGGACACCAAAGACCTTAACTCTTTTGGATTAATAACCAGCAGAGTCTCCAAAATTCGAACACAATAAAAAAAAATTAACTATCTGGGGTCCAACACAAAATCTAAATAGATTACGTTCCACTGCTCTTCAAATAACTTAAACCTGCCTTCTACCAGTACAATACAAAAATTAAAATTAAAGGGATGTACGTGAATAACAAGGGAACTTCTAATGTCGAAATTAAAATGACACGAGTTCGTAAAAACCCCAACACACTTGACACCAGATTTATATAATATGTATATTAATATATATATATATATATATATATATATATATATATTTGTGTGTCGTGGTATGACATTATATTACATCAATACCATATTATATCTATGGTGAAGGGATCGATAACTTACAGGCAAACCGACGAAGGGACGGAACAACACTAATTTAGACGGGCTGAGTAGCGAGAGAGAGTGCAATGAGGTCAGGTAAATTATGGAGAATGGCAAAGCTCAAGGTCATTTAAAGAGGCATCTACAAAAATATAATTTTATTTACACAAAAATAATAAAAGAATTGATGGGTAAAATTACCTCAGAGAATTAACGGACAAAATCACATCAGTAAACGAAGGGGGGTAAATTGTAATTATTAATCAGACCATGAAGTTAGAACTTAAGGTATCACAGAATGAGACTTTTCAAATGAGGAGAGGGGGCAATTAACTCAATTGGGTTACTGAAAGGGCGAGAGGGGTTGGCTTACGGATGTCTTCTGCACGTGAGGTGAGGCCGCTCGGGAATTCTGAGAGGGAACTTGAAGTGATGACGGTTCTCCCAAAACAGGGGAGGAGGGGCGATAGCTTCAGGTCCAGGGGAGAGTATTTCGGCCACCCAAAATAAGGTGCAAACGATGGAAGGCTTTGATAAGAGTTGATAAGAGAAGTCCGGAAAATCACTCGATTGTGATCGTTAAGTGGAATTACCTCACTGGCCGGGGATAATTCCAAATACACAAAATAGTTCAGCTGTAACTTTGCTTTGTTGTTAGCACCTGACTTGGAACTATGGGGAATCTTCTGGAGTCCGGGCGAGCCTTCTCAACTCTGTGTCTCTTCATGGGAGTCAAGCGCTATTCATGCCGAGGCTCTCCCCGGGGTTGGGGGGGCGGTAAGCGGGAAACAGCTCTACTCTCGAATGGCCTCGAATCTTCATGCAGAGGCTATTCTGCCCGTCTACAAGTGAATCGTGGTGGACACAGTACGAAGCCACCATTTGTAGAAGGGAGGGGGGGGTAAGCTTACCAATTTAGGCCTAACGGGGCCTTCTGCAGCGCATGGAAGTTCCGTCTGCTCAAAAGATTCCACGTGGGGTTCCCTCATAACGTAGGAAGAGGTAAGATTGTGATAAATTTTATGTTGTCATGGGTAAAGGAGCCGCAGAAGAATCGCAATTAAGAGTAGGTGTGCGTAATATTGTAGCGCGCGAGAAGTTCAGGCGATGGGTTTAAATGCTTTGCTTGAAGGAGTCTTTTGGGGGACTCAGGAGGGCTGAGTGGTTTAAGACTCTCGCTAACGGCTGTCCAGCGACGGGGGAAGCTCGTTCGAAACTCGTTTCGCTACTTTTCTTTCTTTATTTTTTGGCCCCCTTTCCTACTTTAAGCTATATACAATATAATATAAAGAGAGTCTAGAATTCTCAAGCTTTGTTCATTGGGCTATTAAACAATCATTTTAAAACTATTCATGGTTGTGTCATCGTTGCATTTAATTGCATGAACTCTAATAGGGGATATCTCATTACGATTAATTACGTGTCTAATATTAATGCTGATTAGGATGGATTGAGAAACTTGTTTTCAGAATTATTTATTTTAATAGTGTGGATAATATGAGGCATTACAATATTAATATCTTGCAAAAATTTCAGCAACATTCGCTGATATCTTGAGATACCTTTAACCCATCAAATAGGTGAATAATGCTCTTTTATAATTATTTATCACAAAAATCTTTAATCACTTGTATCAATTTAGAAGAATAAAAAAGTATTAGTTAGTGCTAAATAAAATACTTTCTATGAATACGTGCCTCAGGCTTACACCATGGTTACAACAAATTAGCCGACATTAGTCCTTCCTTCAATTAGTCGCAGGTGGGCAATTGTGTTCTCTCATTGCTATATATTATATTTTGATGATTTATAGAATTTAATATATTTAAGAATTTTAAAGCTAAAAAGGTATTTTATGATTTATTTAAGAATTAAAAATACAAAGATGACAAATAATAAAAAATCTACCATAGAGTCAGGCCTGTGCCCCATTTTCGGGGCGGAGCAAGATCTATGGCATCGACAGCTGCTAACATATAAAAGTTTTATGAAATACCATGTGTTTAGGACCCTTTTATTGAAAGAAAGCACAAATTAGGATCCATTAGTATAGGCTATTGGAGACAATGTTGTAGATAGATTAAAAATGACCTTGAAAAGTGCATCAATACCAGTAATTTCAAATCAACGAATTGATGCAATGTAAAAACTTACCATGCAAAATATCGCAACATTCTTAAACCCAGGTAAGAAACAAAAGACCACTATGCTTACAGAGCAAAAGATGAGGCATTCAGTTGTGAGGCACGGAAAAAACATTTTGACATTGCAGCCTACAAGTGTAAGTTGCCATCAAACTCTTCTTGCCCTAAAGATAGAAGAGTTCCAATAAAACCTAATTTCCTGCTAGATCAGAAGAATAAATAAAAAAAGGCAATTGGTGTAGCGGATTTGCCTTTGTCCAAGAAAAAGACTTTCACAATGTTGAGAAAGCAAAGAGAACAATTATTGCTTAGCTCTTCAAGTTATGCAAATAAAAAAGAGTGTAACATTGATGAATATGACACATCATCCGGAAATGAGACTATATCAGTCGATACAAGTGAAGATGAATCATACCCAGAGCCAATAATCTACAAGAGCATTATTCAAAAGAAAGAGATGATATCACCAGAGAGAAAGAAAACAAAACATCTACCTAGACTCGCAAATGCTCCTGATAAGGTTCGAGTGTCTGACAGTGCTGCAGCACTTATTGCTAGTTCTGTGTTACAAGATATAGAAGCTGTGATAGCCCAAGATACACCTGAAGTAATAGACATAAACAAAAGTTAGATGGGCGATACACAAGAAGAGATCATCAGTGGTCAAAGATGAAGAGCAGACACCCATTACTAGCATAGGGTTGGAATGCAGGAAGGAAATGATCTTCACTCCCAAAAGAAAGAGAACAAAATATTATAGAAAGAAGATACTAGAAGAACATATAGCTTTAGTGCAGGAACCTGGGACAAAATACATGGGCCATTATACTGTAAAATGTGAGTCAACTGACAGAATAAGTAAAGGTTTGTTTGAGTATGCTCAGGAGAATGATATTGATCTGAAAGACCTTATTGCAATCAGGTGTGATGGCACGGCAGTCAACACTGGAGTAAAAGGTGAAGCTATAAGGCTGATAAAGATGAAGCTTAATAAACCACTTGATCATTTCATATGTCTGCTCCACACAAACGAACTTTTATTATGACATTTAATAGAGAGACTTGATTGGAAAACATCTGACCCTCATGGTCTAACTGGTCCAATTGGCAGGGAGATCTCAAACGCAGAGAAACAACCCATTGTAGCATTTGACAAACTTGATGCTGACAAACCAGTTCTGGATTGTAAGGATCTTAGCGCAGACCAAAGGTACTTACTGGAAATCCATCAAGCAATTGCAAAATTGTATAGTCCGTCGGATCTGGCACATCGCAATCCAGGAAAGATGGCCCATTCACGTTAAGTAACTATAGCTAACCGGTTACTTTGCCCCTACATCTCAACAAAGAATCTCTTAAAGATACTCCTTAGCGTTGTGTCCTTCTTAATAAGAGTTTATGTACCAATGTGGTTCTCCATTAAGCAAAGTAAATCTTATATAAATGGTCCAAAAAATTTATTCAAGACAATTCAACTCACAGGAACACTGACGAAAAACGTGTATGATATCATCAATCCTGTAATCTGACGAAATTCTTTTTTGGTCATCCAGAAAACATCCTACTGTTAATGAGTGATGATAACAACAGTAGCAGAAGAGAACTTTCCCGGAGGAAAATAAAGAAGCCCAGAAATAGGATAAAATTAGAACCTAGGAGATATGTTCAAGTACTTTTGCCTAAATTCATTGCAGAAGAAATCACTAAACTGCGAGATCACTGAACCACCACTAACAAAAAATTTGACTGAAGAAGCCATTGAATATCACATTTCTAACAAGAGCAGAATAAAGTTTGAGAAATTCTCCTGCAATACTCAAACAGTTAAAGGATATTCAAAGAAGTGAGTGTAGCATTATTAAAGGTGTGTGAATATGACTCAAGAAATGAAAACATAAGATCAAAGCTTGAATCCCGTCCCAAGATGTTGTCCTTTGAGTTTAAGCTTAATTCAAAGTAAAAGAAATATAGGATGCAAAGAAGATGAATCATGTCCATGCAAGGATGGTTGTGAGGGGCATGGGTGAAGATCTACACACAGCCACCTCCTGGTGAGCTATGGATTATCTTTATGAAATTTTCGATAAACAAAGAGGTGTGTTGTTTTTAAATTTGGCCAAGAAACTTTAAAGAGTGACAGATTAGACTGTAAACTATATTGATCATTATTGACAGAACTAGATTACCTTTAAGGGGGAAAATACATCTTTTCAGTGGTGATGGGGCACCTGAAAATATTACTTTAGACGAGTACAATTTTGACACACTAAAATATATGCTTAGCCCACATTTTCAGCACTATTTTACGTGTCTTCTCAAAAAAGCCCTCCCCCTCCCCTTTTAAACCCAGCATAATGCTGATGTCCACGTGTGAAGCTAATCCTTGTTATCAGGGAGCGAATCGTGTTGCCTATGTACTTTCCTTGGAAAAGTCACTTTTTGTAACTAAATGTTGTTAAGCCTCGATTGATATTTTTAAGTAAAAAGTCTAAAATTGGGAGACAATATTCAGTTTCTGTTTCCATAGTAAATTTAATATTTGGATGAATGGTAATGAGAGAATTTAAAAACTGGTAAGCCTGTTCTAGGATATTGAACACTGCACAGCTGTCGTTAAAAAATCTTCTGTAAAATAGGGGTTTGGAGGAAGAAGGACAAGTTTGGAATAGCGTCTTTTTAAATCATTAATGAAACTATTTGTGGCAATGGGAACAATTAACGACCTAATAGCCACACTATCAATCTATTTAGAAATTTCACAATCAAACGAAAATATACATTATTTAAAAACCATTTGTAAAAATTGTTTAAATTCGCCTCTCGAGAGATTGTAAAATTGCTGTAATTATGAAAAGCAGAAATTAAGTTTTCCATGGATTGATCAACTGTTAGGTTGGTAAATAAATATGAGACATGGTGGCTTGCGAGAAACTTGGAAGAGTCCAATTTGTGTCGGAGAAATTCTTATTCTGGTAAACTGGCTCTGGGCTAATAGTGAGAGCCGAGTGACTATTTTGCGACTCTAAAAGTAGGAAATAAATACGTGTCAAGTATCAGTCTAAATGGGATGTCAGGCTTCTGAAGTTTTGGTAGGTTTTAAAGAACACCAAGGGCTCAGGCAAAAATAATGCAAGAGTGAAGTTTTTGAATGTAAATTCGTTTTACCATTATGCCAGTGGCTGTGAAGCGCTCAAACGATACAGCTTTACGATGTATGCCGTGGTTTAGTACATAATCCAGAGATTTTTTGTAGAAATTAATTAAAAAGTGAATGTCGATACAAAATTAGCTGCCACTATTTTAGCATATTGCGAGAAGTACATAGTTTAGTTGATATTTCCGTAGTTTTGGGGATAGCTTGGAGAAAATTCGATAAAACTAAAGGCATTCTTGCCCATATTTTCCAAAACCCTGATCGATGGGGTTGTTTTTGCCAAACGAATCTTAATGCAAAGAAATTCTTCTTTAGACGATCAGATTGACAATAAAATTATTCTTTGATAAAGACATACTATAATTGAGCTGAATTTGCTGATAGATGAAAATATAGCTGAAACACTATAAAGACATCCCAAAAAAATTTTCCATTTTAGTAGAATTTCAGATATAAATATATATTATTCAACAGATATGTAAATTAGCACTAAAATATATTTAATTGCATGTTTTATGACAAGACTGCTCTAAACACACCTACTAATGAGCTTAAAATATTCGTGGAGAGCGCCAATTAAGTTGCGCTCTTTTGGTGTAATACAATGAATGATCACCGGACATATAATCACAATTCACCAGAAAGAAAAAAATGAGGTTCGATTCGTCTCTCCTGAAAGATGAGAATCACTGACCGCATAATTCCTAGTTTGAGTTTCTAAATCTCTAAGAAGCAACTCGTTTTAACCATTCCAACAGTAAATAGATTATTCCATTGAGCTTCTTATAGAAGTATAGATAAGTTCAGACCTAACAACAAAAAATATGCCTACAATAAAGAACCAGGCAAGAATCTCTATCACTAATATTCCTCTATTAATATATCTTGCCTAGAAATATTCCATTTTTTTCGATTTTCGAAATTAATATAATAAATAAAACATAGCAAAACGGTATTCCAAGTTCACCATGCTAAAGTTCCTTAGTTAATTTATATAACATAGGAAAAGGGCCTTAACTAGACCAACTCTGTACTGTTTATGTCCTGAATTCAAAGGTAACATAGTCTCTCGATCTCTAGTAAACTACTTTCATGTGGAGACAAAAAGAAAAACAAATAATTTCTCTTCTGCAAAAATCTAAGGTAATCTAATTGTTTTATATAATTTCATGAACTTCCTGAACCATTCAAACAATTGGGATTCGCTTTCCTCGTGTAGTTTTCAGGTCGCCGTGTTAATTGATGACCTCTTTTTTTGAAAAGGCAGAAGTATTTTCAAAGATTTGCCTCGCATCTTTTAGTAATACAATTACTAACTTTCTTTCGAAGATTTATTACACGAGAATTCCATTTCATTTAATTAGTAATCGTAATAATGATGAGGAAGAATAAAATGGAATCAGATAAGAGGAACTTTTCCCTCGACTCTTATATATATATACATATAGTTATAGTTATATATATATAGTTATAGTTATATTTTTATGGTTTGGTAGTTTATTTAATTAATTATATGCGTTTTTTTTGTCTGGTATATTAATACTGTGGATATTTTAGCATATGTAATGTCATTTTATCGAAAGGAAAGTGGCTTATAGAGCAACAAATGATGTCTGGTCCTATCGACGATTCAAAAATCCAGAATTGGAAAATTAATGGAGGGAAGAAGAAAAGCCAAGACATTTTCTCGTTTTATGATCTCGAAATTCACAGGGTGAACCATATATAGAAAATCCTAATTCGGTGTTTAAGCGAAAAAGCAAATGAAATTTATAAACAACTTCCAATTTAAGAGTATAAAGGTTGTAGAAATTTATTCGTATGTTACAAGCCAAATAGAAAAACGAGAAAAAATGAGGAAATATAGATCACAGCGAATTTTTCTCACGTGCATATACACTAGCGGCCATAATATAAGGGTCAGTAAGAACAAGTGTATTTAAATATTTAATATAGAAGTTTAACAAAACATTGAGACTATATAATATTATACATATATTTAGATATATCTAATATCTATCTTTCACGAAAACTTTAAGTGAATAGAATAAATCTTTCGTAAGTTATGAGAAAATAAACAAACTATATTCCAAATTGCAGTGACCAAAGGTTAAGGCTCACTTAGAAAAAATGAACTACTAATTGCGGTATTCTTGTTTAGGTGACTGTTGATGGGCTAACAATTACTTCTTATGATCAGAAATTATTGGAACTTCCAACTGTCAACATGGTGGCTTGTAAGAGAGGACCGGTGTCATGCGATGAAAAACAGAGGATTGTGTGCCTTCACCAAGACGGTAAGTCAAATTCTGCAATAGCAACTACTGTAGGAAGGTCTTGAAGTGTTCTTAAACGAAATGTAGCTTATTTTAAGTCATCAGTATCGACAGATGCTAAACCCAAACCGGTCTTGGTTACGCTTACGAATCTGTCGTTTGGATAGAAGAACAGTGGGGCCAGATTCCATAGCGATGAATCAAAGTTTAATGTGATTGGTTCCGTTGGTGGGATGTGCGTCCGCCGAAGATGTGGTGAAAGGTTATCTTGTGCATGTTTAAAGAAAACAGTAAAATATGGAGGAGGCAGTGTAATGCTGCGGGTCCTGGGCCACTTATTTGCCTACAAGAGACTGTCAATGCTGAAATCTATAAACAGATTCTTAGACTGAATGCCTTTCTACATCTGCGATCTTCTTCGGTTCAACCTCCTATCATCGTGCAAGACAACGCTCCTTGACACACCGCGAACAGAGTCAAAGATTTTTGAGTCTTAAATGGATTGATCTCATGGACTGGCCAACTCAAACTCCCGTTCTCAACACTATAGAAGAAGTTTGGAAGATTATTGGAGATGGGGTGCGAAGGAGAAATCCAAAGAAACAAGATGAACTTTGGGAATTATTGTAAAACGAATGGAACAATATTCCTTCATCATTTTGAAAGAAATTAATTCAGTCCTGTGGTATCAGATATCGGGAGGTCATTGCAAGTAAAGGCATGTTCCAAAAATATTAATCGTACGGCCTTGTTTTCTCTTGTTCAATTTTATATTGTATTTTAAGTGAGCCTTAACTTTTGTTCGCTGCAATTTGGAAGATAGTTTGTATATTTCCCAATAACTTACAAAATATTTATTCCATTTACTTAATATTTTCAAGAAAGATAGATATTAGATATATCTAAATATGTGTATAATATATAATCTCAACGTTTGGTTGAACCTCTATAATAAATATTTAAATACACTTGTTCTTACTGGCCCTTATATTATGGCCGCTAGCGTATAAATATATATATATATATATATATATATATATATATATATATATATATATATATATATATATATATAGCAGGAATATGAAGACATATACGATGGTTTTGAACATTTAATTTTCCGGACGTTTCGGTCATTGACGATGACCATCATCAGCGAATTCTAAATACCAAAAAATTATTTTTAGAAGAATAACTAAACACAGAAATCAAATTAGTGAAAATCTATTAGAAATTGATGTAATATCTTAAAAAAAAAATAAAAATAAATAAAAAATAACTAAATTAAATAATAATCCCACGAGTTTTTTAAATATGCATAATAAACATGACTTAAATGACTATCGAAATACAAAAAATTATAAACTATAGCAATAAAGTCAAAAGCAAGGCATGAAGAAATCGATTAATAAGACAGAAAAAAAATATATTAAATAATCCCATGAGCAACAAATATGAATAGTAAATATGAATCAAGCGGAATACAAAAAATTCACTATAAAACACAGCAAGAGAATTATATGGGCAGGGCGAACAATCGAAAATAAGTTAGATCAGGGGGTATGTAATCGAAGCGGATATTAATAAATGGAGCGAAGCAAGTAGTTCAATTAAGTTAAATTTTAAGTGATTGAACATCTAATAATATGACTAGACTAAGGCACGAAAGTTTAAATAGTAAATAATCAATAATGGAAGGGTCAAAAGGACGACTAAAACAATAAATTAAGGAAAAGTCAATAATAAACCAGATCGTTAGATATTAATGGGACAAACTAAAATAGAAATAAAATTTTATATATATATATATATATATATATATATATATATATATATATATATATATATATATATATGTATTATTTATATATATACACTGGTCAAAAAATTTATCTTTTTTTCTGCTGACTTAAGTTTGGGAACTGTTCTTGGGAAATTTGTAGTCACTAAGTTTAAAAATGGCAATAGTTTTCTTCTATCACGTCAAGTTTTTTGATTTATGGAGTGGTCCATATTGGTCCCTCTCATAGTAGTAGGCTATCTTATGACCAAGTGAACGGAAGTGGAGGCGTTTGGTATTCTTCTTATTTTATTTTATCTACGTATTTAGACTTCTCTTTATGCACATCTAGATATATAAGGCAATTATGTATAATATAATTTTGTTTTTTTCAGATTTGTTTTATGAAATAACATTCAGTTTTATGGCGTCATTACGAAGGAAATGTTTGAATTTCCCTGACTCGTTTTGCTATAAATGTGGTTGTCTTACTGCACCAATTCAAAGAAAGAACATTAGTATCTTTGTTAAAAGAGCATACTTAGCTTACTTTAAAATTAAATTAGGTGATCAGGATAAACCGTGGGCCCCGCATACTGTTTGTAAACCATGTGTTGAAATTCTACGCCAATGGAAAAAGGGCATAAGGAAACAAGTACGATTTGGCATTCTTATGGTTTGGTGGGAGCCAAAAAACCATGTAAACGATTACTACTTTTGTCTCACAAAGACGTCTGGATATAGCAAGAAAATGCGACATAAAATAAGTTACCCAAATCTTGATTCAGGAATTCGTCCTGTGCTTCATTCAGATGAATTTCCAATACCTATAGTCAAGGAACTTTCTCGACTGGACGATGTAAGTTGATATACGTGAATCTGATGTAAACAATGAACTTGACAGTGATCCAGTGGAAACTTTAACCAATTAGAACTGAATGTTTCAGTTAGAGACCTAGGCCTGTCAAAAGAGTTAGCAGAAGTGTTAGCTTCTAGAATTAAAGAGAAAGGTTTGTTACATGAGAAAACAAATGTAACTTTTTATCGGAACGGGGAGATAGACCTCTTGGCATTCTTTAAAACCTAAGAAGATTTTGTTTACTGTTGTGACGTGGCGGCACTCTTAAACGCAATGTGTGTTTCAGAATATGTTCCAAGTGAATGGAGCCTTTTATAAATAGTTCAAAGAAGAGTCTAAAATGTGTGTTACTCCGTAATAGCAACTTGTTCGGTGTGATTTCTATTGATCACTCTGTGCATTTAAAAGAGAACCGTGAACACATAAGATCTGTATTAGATTAACTCAAATATGATCAACAGAAATGGATCGTATGTGTGGATATGAAAATGGTAAATATTTTACTTGGCCAACAAGGAGGCTAAACAAACTATCCGTGTTTCCTCTTTTTATGGGACAGCTGAGCCAAAGACAAACATTGGGAGCAGAAATTCTGGCCAGTTAGAGAGTGTTTGACTGTTGGGGAGAACATTATACACCAACCAAACGTTGAGCAAGAGAAATCATCTTCTCACCCCTTCATATTAAACTATGGCTGATAAAAATATATGTAAAAGCTCTTAATGTGGAGGGTGGCTGTTTCAAATTCATATGTACAATATTTCCTGGCTTATGTTATGATAAAATAAAGGCTGGAGTTTTTGATGGGCCACAAATCAGAAAGTTAATGGAAAACCAAAACTTCTCGAGTTCGATGACTGTTGTGAAAGGATTACTTAGAAACAAAAAGGCTGATAACTACAAAGATTTAGTAGAGACATTACTTCATCATTTAAGCTGCAACATGTGCATTGAGGTTTATTTCCGCAAGAGCCATCTTGATGAATTTCCTGCTAATCTTGGCAACGTGAGTGATGAACACGGAGAGCGTTTTCATCAAGATATCAAGATTATGGATGAAAGATATCAAGGCCGATGGAACACAAACATGATGGCAGAATACTGTTTGAGTATTCAATGAGACTCTGTAGACATCAAACACTCCAGACACTCTCGCAAGCGAAAATTTATTCCATGAATGCATAGGTATGTGTACGATTGCTTGTATTTTCTACATTATATTAGAAAAAAAACCTATATGTATTTAGAAATAGGTGATGTTATCTTACAATGCATTTATCCTTTCAAATCCTGTTGACATTTTAAGTTATGGTTTGGAGCTATAACACTTAGGAAACTATCCTTACCGAGTAAATACGTGCAATAGGTCGTAAAGTAGGAATATGCTGTAGAAGGAAAACCAGATGTGTTACAAAAGGATGGATGCCTTTTTGAAATCAGCACGTCAAATTATTTAAAAACAACCATAAAAAATAATTCAACAGTAGGTGTGTTGACCAGTGATAAGATTGGTTGAAGACCAAGTTGTTTTTATGTTTGAAATGCACGATTATAGTCTTTCCATTATTGCAGATGTAAATGTTATTTGCATGTTTGCATGTGGGAAATGGAACAAGAATTTTGGTAAATCCATTTTATTTATTAAAAGAATATTTCTCACTCCAATTTCGTTTTAAACTTGCATCTTTTCTAAAGAATTTTTAGATGAAAGTTTAATAGCTGGTTGAGGAAGATTGTGTGTCCGTCTCTTCGGTTTGCGGTATAGAACTTTTCTCGTGAAAAGAGTGGAGTTAGTAAGAATGATTGAGTATTAACTGCTATGATCTACATTGGTGCCTGTTTGTCAGTTTTGTATGTTTATGTTGTTCAAGTATTTGTTTTTTGTCATTTTTTATCTGCGTTTATGCATATATTATGTTTGTATACTTTAGTTGTTTTGTTTTAATGCTCCTTTAGTCTTTCTTCTTAGAGGTGCAATCTTTATCTTAGTCATATATCAGTTTCTGCGTGATGTATCGTTGGTTCTAAATCATTATATCATTTCCTTTGGTTCTTAAATTTCAAATCGATGCTGGTGGTCATAAGCTGGGTATTTGTTGTAATTGGGTGGTTCGTCGTACTTGTCTGTTCATTTTATCGATAGATTTGTGATTCTTTTTCATCTTTTTACACTCGTTTGTTGAGTGATATTTTGTACCCTTAATTTTCATATCTGAAAGCAGTGTTCTTGCATATTGGCCGCAATATTTTTTTTTTTAATTATCCACTTTGTTTCATATTCCTTAAAAGTTTCTATCTCTACGCCAGTCATAAAAACTCCCCGGCTAATGGGGTTGCATGGTTTTGCAATGTCTTCTGTGTATATTGAGTAGAGGATTGGACTTAAAGTTGTTTTTGCTCTAGGCCCTCAGGAAGCTAAAATATCAATCCATTTGTGTTTCTTATGCCGATATATGCAGAGCACTTCATGACGTATTCACAGAGCATCTTATTGATTTTTTTATTTGTTCCTTGTTTAAAGATCTTATATTGCCCTCTATAATGCCATACTTTACGAAAGCCTTCAATACATCTCGTCTACCATTTTCACATGTTTCTCGTTTTACTTTCTTAAGCCATATTTTCGGCGATGATACTGATCGCCGTCTCAGTGCCTAGTTTCTTCGTGAAGCCGTACTGTTGTTGGTTATATAAAAATTTATCTTCCAAATTCTAGAGATTTTATTATTTCGAATCTTTTATTATAACTTAAAAACAAATTCCAGGGGTGAAATTGGCCTGTAGCTCTATTTGCTCGTCGGTTTCCCTAGTTTTCTATAAAAATTATCGCCATAATTTTAACATCATTAGAGAAAAATCCTGTATTCAACTATGTATTGAGGATGTTTATGATCCCTTGTAGAATGCATCCTGGAGCTTTTATGCAATTTACATAGCTTATATGAGCCTGAGTGGTTTAATGCCTTATGTTGGAATGATTGGAGTGTGATTTGGAATTCGTCCACTGTTATTCTTCCTTCATTTCGTTATTTCAGTGTACTTGGTGATTGGGATGCGTGCTTTCAATGTTTTGGTTCAGCTCGTCAATTATCCGATGTTTGAACTTATATAGAATTTTTCATTTTCTTTTTCGCAGGTATTGAATATATTCTTTTTTACTATGAATAATACCTTTATGCAGATTTCTTCTTTATTATATCTCCATTTGTATTTTCTATTTCAATATGCATTCTTATTTCCGCTTTCTTAATTTTGTCCAAAATTCACTGTGGTTTGCTTCGCAATCGTAGTTGTCGTTTGCTTGGTTCCAGTTTTCCTATTACTGTTCTATTATTTGTTGACATCGTTCTTCTTCAGTACAGAGAAGTGTTAGATAACAGTACGGGAATGCTCCCCCACCGTCTGACGATACTTTGCCACATCTCGTTCAGTTCAGGCTGCAATCTCTGATGTGTTCTGTTCATTTATAGAATAGTATTGTTTTGCATGCGCTTTTGGAGATAGCTATTACGTATCATTAAAGTATTTGTTCGTATTTCGGACACTCCGCCATTTATTAGTTCTTGCTTACTGTTGTTGATACTTGTATTTGATTTCTCTTGATAGTGAGTAAAATCCAGATGTGCTTACTAAAGGGAGATTGCTTTTGGGTACATATAATAATAGTATGGGATGAGAAAGCTAGCCAGACTTATAGTTATCTTAGTTGATGTCCTTCCTCTGTTTTGTGAAACAAAGTTGGATCCAAGGTGATGAACGATGTTGGTGACTAATAAGGTATCCAGATAAGTTAACTTTCTGTTGGTATTTCGGTGCCGGATTTTTCACATCTTGTGTTAAAGACACCAAGGAAGATAGTGTTTATCCTTTTGCAGAAAATAAACATATCGTTTTGAGCATGTTATTGCTATGGTGATCTGGTCATCTTGACAGTTTATGTACACTATTGTGTTCGCATTGCATTTCCTTAAACGGCAGCTTTCTTGTCTGCATTTGGAACAACTATTTTCTTCTTATCGGTTCAGTTAGTCGTCTTATGTTCTTCAATTTTGTAACAGGAGAAGCACATTTGAATATTGTCGAAATCCACTTGTACAATATTTTCTTACAGAAGTCTCATATTGAAGTCAAGAATGCCTTAGCTCTGCCCTATTTTAAGTATTTTGGTCATTTTAAATGTAATTTTAAAAATGTGGGAGTGTTTGTTAAATTGAGTCCTTTCTATATATATTACATTAGCCGATTCTTTTTTCTCGGCTCCGCTATGTGAGAAAATGGTATCAATATCTATCTATTCAGCCCAGACAACTAAAATTCTTTTAGTGACTTAAATTAGGCTTCTTAGTGGCACTCGATCTGTACGTAGAGGACTTCGTACACCGGCTCTTATCTGGCAAAAACTAACCGCATTGGTACCCATTCATCGTTTCATCATTCATAGAGACAGGTTTTCTTCTGCTATTTCTTCTTTTTTCCCTTTCATTTAAAGTTTCGTACATTTAAAAAACCTGTTTGTATGATAATTTCTTCATGGATTTTCTTTTGTTTTTGCTTTGAAATAGTCACCACCAATTCATATTCTGCTCTCAAGACAGTGTTCAATCGCTGGTGAATGAAAATCTCAGGGTGGGAACCCCTAAAGGGGTGATTCATAGCGGATTTGAAGATAGGTGGTGGACGCATTAACTATCGACACTCAAGATGCCGTCCCCTTGTGGTTTTGCATATCGCAGCCCCCCTCCATATATAGGAAGACGGTTGCTTGTCCCTAAGCACTACTGGATGGATCTCCTTTGGTAAGGCTCGAAGTCCCTACCGCAGGTTTAAATCCGTTCCACACTTGGGAAACCTCTGACATTTAGATCCATTGTGGGCTAGGCCTCACACAAATTTCATCGAATTTATAGCAATTATGCGAATTTACATTCTATTTTCAGGGTTGCAACTATGTTTATGAGGTTGAAATTTAATTATGGGCACATCGGAGCAGAAGGCAGATGACTATAGGAAATTTAGGCCATGATAACTTTCTATATTCATGTAGTCAAAATTTGTTAATCTGCGTAGAAAACTAGGCCTTTACCAAAGCGGCTTATATTGGTTTTACTCTAGCTTTTACCTTAGGTCTTAGAAAAAAAATGGATTGAAATTATAGCACATTCCTAATTGCTTTTTCACATCGCTTAGAGCTCTAGGCGCTTAACTACAAGTGTATGTGTAGAAATATTCTCCATCAATAATGGTTTCAATCTTTGGAGCATCCTTATATCGGTGATGTAGTTTTTTGTACCTAAAAACATTTAAAACAGGCAACTTATTAATTAATAACAACACCAATGTGAAAAATAAATTTCAATGGCCCCATGATGTCTGTAAGCTTCCTCCTTCAAATCTCTACATTAGCATGGCAACAACAACAATCAACCAAAAATGTGACTATGCATCTACAAGAAGGTTCTATTAAACCTCATTATAAATAGAACACGTGCAATAAATACAAAAAAACTTTGTCTAAAACACTAATATGCTCAGAAACACTTCATAGACTTGTTGCCTAAGGAATTTTGATAACCTATTCATTAAAGAGATGAAGACTGAGCTCAGCACAACATACTAACTAGCTCAGAGAGAATCCTCCATCTCTTCCATTCAAAGAAAAGCACTATCTTCCCTGACACCTAGAGAATAGTACCAATTTACGGAAAAGCTTCTATTAAAATGAAAGTAATTTCTGAATTTAGGCTATATATGAATAATGAAAATCTTATGAATTTAGAAATATTTTTTCATATATGTCGTGGAAGAAACTGTTCCCGAGTACGCAGGAAAATAACAAAAAGCGAGTGCAGATTGGCCGTTAATTACTGGCTATGGCTGAATGCTGTTCTGGGTTATTTAAAAGAGAAGTATAAAAATAATATTTAATAACACAACACGAAATAAATAAATATTTACACAAATAAAATAAAATTGGATTATCATGGACTCAAGGGCTCGATTATCGGGCAAAATGGACGATCAAATGAGCTTAAGTCAGGTAAATGACCAAACTCGGATAGACTCTTCAAAGGCTGCGCTGAGGCAAATTAAAAATAAATGTTTAGGGGATGACCGGATTAAAAGGATCCGCACGCGTCGATGTCTTGCAGAATTTAATGCTTGGACGACGAAGAAAAGAGCGGGAGGGGGGGGGGGGGATTTGAGGAGGAGAATTGCAGATGGTTGAGATTTACCTCGGAATACCCTCACACAGGAGTAATTGCGCTGCTGAACGAGAACGGCCATTACTGAGAAATCGCCAATTGACTGGTGCGGAATTCCAACGGGAGAGTTTCTTGCTTTTGCGATCGTAGATACGAAAGCGGAGCCCAATCGAGAAGAGATTATCTCGTGCTGGATTGACCGCTTGCATTGCCTTGATCCGGATGAGCCTCACGTTAAATACCAGCCCACGCTGGGGTGAAAATCGCCTGCGGTCACAGAGTGTATTCTCCCAAGGTACACATAGGGTTAGGGGACAGACATCTTTCAGCCAGGAATTTGTGATAAAGGATGTCTTCCCTCACTCTCGCATGCTTCCAGATGGTAGTCAGGAGGCAAGATTGCCTCAAGGCTTGGGGGGAAACCTCCATAAGTAAATAAATCTGCTTTGCGAAGCCACTTCGCGTGGTTTTTAGGCCCGTTCTCTGGTCCTGTGACCTTGTGTATGATAGCTACGTGTGGTTTTAGGGTCTACGCGGGGCTTCGTTGACTCTATTATTTCACAATAAATATATGCTCTAATGCTTTCTAGAACATCATTATATCTACCAACAAGCTTATAAATGCCACACTTTTAATATTCCTTAAGTTTTCCTGCAAGTTTTGATCAAACTCGTTTCAACCTGTTCTCTTGATGTTAATTTAACACCATGTGGATGGTTCTATAATCTCTTAAGCAAGTGATAATAAGGAGGAGCATGGTCAGGAGAATATGTAGGATTAAGCACTCATTCTAACTGAGCTCCTCCAAGAGATCTTTGGTCATTCAATCTGTGTGAGGTCGGACATTTATGTGATGGAGGATGACACCCCTAAGTGTTGACTAAGGAGGAGTGCCTATGGCTCAAATAGGCTTTCAAACGACGAAGTTAATTGCAGTATAGATTAGCATTAATTATTTGTTCGTTATTTAACAGTGTTTAATGGACAATTCCTTTATTATCCAACCATACTCTCAAAGTGATCATTTTTGAAGGAAATCTTCCTCTTCTTTGCTAAAAAATTCACGAACTGCGGCGATAATGTTATTATAGAAGTTACACTTCTCATAACCAGTAAAAAGCTTTTCCAAAATTGGTATCTGAAGGTGCTGTGAAAGCAACTTCAGATTAAGCAAAACGCTGTTGCAGAATCGCTGTGGGTAGTTCGTACGGAACCTATTTCAATCACTGCACCCTTTTAATCCTTTTCATTTGGAGTAGGACAGTCGTACGGGTTACATAAAAATCATTCTGCGATGTTCCTAGAAGTTGTAGCAGGATTTGCTGTGAAGGAAACTTACAACACTTCGGAAACAGGAAAAGCTCATACTACAACTTTCATTTACCTTATTATCCCATAAGTGGTCTGACTGGATTTTGCTGATGTACTTATATTTACACGTCTATGAAATTCATAGAGTAAACATGTCCCATGTCATCTTTAGATGAGAGAAAATGGGGGTGAATACCTATAAAGATTATGACAATATCTTTTTATAATATAAAAGAAAAAGGTATAAACTACTCATAGTAGCATTCCTAACGATGACAAGAGGCACTACTTGAATAAAACAATATATAAAACTTTATTCTAGTAAATCGGATATTGCTTCGATTCCACTTATATAAAATCGAATTCAATGAGCTAGGATGAAAGATTGCTACTCTTGTTAAAACAGCATGTAATGGAAGAGCAAATAGAGGAAAAACGAATTTAACTAATATACAAGCTAAGAAACTTTAATATGAAAAATAAGTATAACATCTATCAATCAGTCATTCAATCTACGATAGTGTAACCGACAATAACTATGAAAAAATATCCTGATCCAACTTCAAAAGATATAGGCACACTAAAATTTATTGGCCAATCTCTGCCTCCCTTCAAATTTTTCCTATCTTATTCACTCATTGGAATTGCAGAATAGTCCTGGGGAAGGGGTCACGAAGCAGTACTAAATAGATATTAGTGTTTGCTGCCCACATCCTGGTTTGAATCCCACGTTAATTTTTAGCTTCTATGACTGCCTAGGTCACATCTATTGTCTCCTACTTAACTTCTAACTGTTCTTTTCTTAACATTTCGCCTTCCCCTCTCTCTTACTCAAAACTCCTTAGCCGCTACCGTTCTGTGACTAGTGTGGATCTAAGGGTGAGGATTTGGAGACATACAGGGAAGTGCCAGGCATTCTCTCCGTTACTTCCCCGATCTGGTGATTGAGTTGTGTGCTACTATGGTTGGAGGGGCTCGATCGATATGTTGTTTATCTCTTACTTTTATTTAATATTTCGCCATAAAATGAAATAAAATTTCTTTATTAAATTTATAAAATGAAATTCAAGTATTTCGGTTCGTTTCATTAAGTGTTTTTCATAAGGCATATTATTTTTTTTTATTTATAAGCAGAAAATAATTTTAAAGTGGTTTTAAATAATTGGAATAATCTATTGCCTGGCTGTATGATATAAAAGTGCCGTAGTATTTATTTTTGTGCGTCTTTTTTTATATTATCACGTCATGTATTTTATCAGAATACTATGCTAATAATTTTTTATATTCATCTTATTTTTTTGACATCAATTTATTTTAGTTGCTTCATGAAAATTTAGGGGTCTTGAAAACTAAAAAAAATAATGCTCTTAATATTAATTAATATATAGAAGATGCATATATATATATATATATATATATATATATATATATATATATATATATATATATATATATATATATATATATATATATATATATATATATATATTATATATATTGTACTTCATATCTTCTTTCAATAATAAAAGTATGTTAGTACATTTGTATATATGGCATATATGCTAAAATATAAAAAATAATGCAATGTTATCAATGATTTCTAATAATAGCAACTCGTAAAAATGCGGAAGAGGAAAGAAAGAAAATTATAATAAAATTGAAATCTTCCTGAAACGGAATTGCTTTGATTTCTACCTAATCAAGAAGCTCGATATGGAAAGAGTCTTCAAAGGGAATTAATTGAGCCGAGGGCGTCGTTCTGACTGAGACACCACTAATTTATTAATCAAATGGATTCTTCCGCACTTGGCAGTTTTTATTTGTAGCAAAGAAGTAAATTGTTCGCTTTCTAAAAATGCTTAATAACCTTCGGCTTTCTTCCATCGTTTGGTCATTGGTCTCCACTTGTTTCCTAGCAACCAGATTAGTTTACCCGGGCTATGCAACTTCTGAAGATTAAAATTGTAAAACAGTTGTTACACATGTAAGATTTACAATTAATAGGGGCACAAGTAACAGTGTAGAAGAATTTTATCTAAGTTTTAATACTGAAAATAAAAGAGTTGGAATGAAAGTGGATTTAGGCAGAGCAAAAGTCATGAGGAACAAATCAGCTTGTAACTGTTAAACATTAAAAATGTCCGCCAGCAAATTCAAAATGTAGACTAAACACAAATTTGGATAAAAAGATAAAAATGTCACTTGAATAATCAAGAAAAAAAGGAAGCCCACTTTTGCAAAGTAAAATAATAATCTCTGATAAAAAAATTATCTGATCAATGCCTCCTATTCATTCACTGTCATGTACGTAACTAAAACCGACCCTTATCCCAAAACTCATTTAAGTTTTCTTATTGAAAATCGAGGCATTTGGCCTTAATTTTAATGAACAGGTAATTATTAGTATTTTTTCTTTTAAAATTTTGTTCTATTTTGTTTGTTTGATTATATAATTAAAGGAAATTTACAAATCTCTTCTGAAAAGGGACATTCAATTTAGCCTATTCAAAACATTAATTCACTTAGCTCGGTATAAATCGGTTCAGCTTTCATGCATACAAATCAAGTTCCTTTATATATCAAAGTCGTTCAATGTAACACAATTAAGTATACATATGTATATACAAACAAATTTCACCTCCTTTACTTAAAGCCACTTGATTAGTCGACTTCCATAAGTTCTTAACCAGTCAAATTTTCTGTCAATTTCTATTCAATCAAAGGTTGAGAAGCATCAAATTTGTGAACCATTATTCAATAAGAAATTTTTATTTTTTAATCTAATATAAGGTACTATCGAGGTAAGAGTGTTTTTTATATTCCTGCGCTTTTGGAAAAGTCTTACAAGAATGTCAGAGAAAGGTCACGTCGACCTTACATACAATATATATATATACCTTGTATATCTAGAATAATAATTCTATAAGGAATAATTAATTATACATAAAGCGAAACAGATATTAATAATATAAGTTCTTGAGATAGAAACGGAATGCCTAATGAACTTCCATTTAGGATTGATTGTTAGGGTAATTTAAAGCTGATAGAGATTGTATGCCGGTCATTAATGGAATTCTATTATGATGCATTTCTAATAAATTAAGGAATCTCGATAGACTAATAGCGATAGACTAATGAGACTTATCTCTACCTTTTTTACAGATTATTCTTTATTACACTTTAGTGCCACAATATAGCATTGAAACGATCGATTCCTTTCGAATAAATTTAAAAATGGAGAATTATAAGTTGTGGGAAAGCATGTATTATGTTCGGTATGAAATCTATTAACAAGAAGATTCGTTGGTTAACATTTTATCAAACCAAAGGTCATGAGAATGCTGCATAACCAACAATGTTTCTTTTTAATATAGAGGGTGAGTCCTAAGAATGGATCTGATTTTTAATACTAGAATATGATTAACCCTAAGAGCTAGAAAGAGTAAATTAAAAATATATTAAAAGAGGAATTATCAAGGTCTAAAACAGCAGTTTGTTGAATGATTAAATTATTGTCATTTGAAATATTCTGTATTTCCCATTGAAAGTATATATGCGAAAAAAGGTATTTGGGGTTTTACCCTTAATCAGCCGTAATTTAAATTTTTATTCTTTACCCTGATTTTCTGATATTAGATTCGTCAGCATTATTGAGGATGAGGTAAATTTTCCAAAACATTATCTAAAATAATATTAGATATGATTTTACTCCTACACGGGCCTTCAAAATTCCTAAAATCTTTCAGTATATTAAATGGATTATCAGGAGAAGAAAGTGGAGTAAACTTAAAAAATAAGCAATAAAGTCATTGTAAATTTAAAAACAAAAAAAGGTCACTGATTATATATATATATATATATATATATATATATATATATATATATATATATATATATATATAGAGAGAGAGAGAGAGAGAGAGAGAGAGAGAGAGACAAAGAGAAATATATATATATATATATATATATATATATATATATACGAGTATATTGGGTAAATTAGGCAATTTTCTGGCTAACAAACTCTTCATCAAATCCCTCGGAAGGAGCTCTTCTCAAATACACGAGAAGATAACCCATAAAATAAGCTTTTCTAAGACAGCCAAAGAACTGTCTTTCGATCCACCTTTTTCAATTGTATTCCTGTTTGTCGAAGAGAATGGAAAATTTGTTTTATCCACTCTAGCCCCAACTTAAAAAATCGAGAATTATTTGCAATACCGCAATCATAATTAGGCAGTTAAGAGGGCAATTTTTTGGCTAACTAGCTCTTCATCGAAGCCTTCGGAAAGAGCTTTTCTCACATACATGAAAAAATAACGCATTAAATAAGCTTTTCTAAGATAGGCAGAAAACTTTCTTTCTATTGGCCTTTTAATTGTCAATCCTACTAGTCGAGGAGAATGGAAAATTTGTTTTAACTACTCTAGACCCGCCTTGTAAAATCGATAATAATTTGCAATAGTGCAATCATAATTATGCGTTTAAGAAGACACTATTCCGATAATAATAATTTCGCTTTAAAAGGCGCCTCTTTAATAAACTCATATCTATAACTTAATTTTCGAAAGGCAATTTTAATATAATAAAATTATTCATTGATATAACGTTGAGGCCATATTTGAATGACCTAGAGATACATAACGATGAGAATACCTTGGATAAGGAAGTACGGAAGAGAGATATGTTGGAAAACGGATGAAAATACTGACCAGATTGTGCGAGTTTTCTATATATTTCAAAATTTGATTTTGCTGATTATTTCGATTAAGAAATATGTAAGACGAGTAACTTTCCCTCAGTTTTTTTCCAAATTAAAGGAAATAGAAAGAAGAAAAGAATTTTAGTAGTGTGGTAAGGAATTTATTTGGATAGTAGGTGATAAAACCCATAAACGCAGAGAGAAAGATCGCACTAATCATCTACTATCAAAATAATCGTACTTTAACCCTCTTCGTCAAAAATAACCCCAAACCCCTGCTACAACTGAAACAAAGGACATATCTGATATATGAGTACACGTATAAACTAGGAGACTGCGAGCACCTACTTAATTCGTATATCAGCATTACCAAAACTACTCTTTCAAGAAGAATGTCATACTATCTGAACAACGGTTCACCTAAAAACATATACAGGAAGTACACGGAACGTGCATCAACAGAAAAATGATAGAAGAAAACACCAAAATTTTAGACTATGCTCCCAACAGGCGTCAATTACTCTTCCTTGAAGTTATATATATCTAAGAGAAGCAACAAAATTTAAACATACAATCTAACTCCAATGAAATCCTGCGCAGTGCGAGAAAAGCTAACAGAGGGACAGGTGTACTCAAACCTGCCCATAGCTACTAATTCCCTCTGGCAAGCAGCTTAATTCCTCTCCATCCTCTCTGGCTACCTACTTCTTTGACCTTTTATCACCTGGATCCAAGCTGCCTATACGTGTATAGCTTCGTTCGTAATTTTGTTAATACATTTTGTAACATATATAAACTGTATACTTTGTAATAATTCCCCATTGTTACTCTGAAGATGATACTCGATGTATCGAAACGCGGCAGTTAAATGAAAGAAAGCGCTAAATTAAATTAATTTACTTATAACTTTGGCAAAATAACAAGCATCAGTCCCTGATGAACTTCGATACGCTTATCCACAGGTTAAAAAATGAAGAAAAAGTGAATATAAGACAAATCGAGAGGATTGAAAAAAGAATTATTAATTCGAAACTAGCGGTCACTTTTAATAAATTATATATATATATATCTATATATATATATATATATATATATATAGCAGAAATAGGAAGACCCAGGTGAGTACACTAATCATTAATCTGCCGGACGTTTCGGACCTTTACTAGGACCATCTTCAGCGACTATGTCAACTAATGATAAGGGGAAGGAACATTAATTGATGACAGTTAAAAGAATGCATTAAATAATGGCTAAAAAAGCGGAAGAAGGCAAGTTAAAATAATAAAATTGAAAATTATTAAAATTAAAGTAAAAAACACTAATAACAATATATAGAATTAAATAATACTGCCCAGTGTGATTTAAAAAAAATAAATAATAGAAAGTGAAATTATAACATAAACTGACTTGAATATCACATTAAAAGTCACTGGAGTAAGCAAAAACAACCTATTATATTAAATTGTAAAAAAACCACAAAAAACCCGAAAATAAATCAGAATGAACAAAGTGACTAACCTTATCGTGGGAGTTGAGAAATCAACTAACTAAACATATAAAACTACTAACCAAATTTGTTCGGTTGTTTAGTTGGCTAGTTAATCTATTGAAGTGTTGGTTGGTTATATTGTGAATAGTTTAATTGAGGAGGAGTAATTATTTAGGTTTGGATTTATTTTATTTATATATAGTGACTCTAAGATTTTGAAATCGAGAGAAGTTCTCCTGAAGATAATATAGTAAATGAATTAGAATTAAGAGGATGATGGTGATACTCTGAATGTTACCTGCCTCTCCCTTCCATTTTCTCCATTACTAAAAGGTTTAAATAATATCCTTTCTCTTAACTGCACCACTTTTAAATTCCCTTCGACTATTAAAAAATCATTCCCTACCACCAAACCTATAAAAGAAACCAACGAAGCAGGAGTCAATTTAATCCCCTGTAGAGAAATTAACTGCCATATAAATGTGTTCTTTCTGATTCTTATACTTCTCATACAGTTGACAGCAGAGAAAGTCACGTCTATGGTTTCCTTTGCTGGCCGGAATCCGTTTTGAGATTTAGGTAGGACGTTTTTAGCAACTGGTATTAGTTTTAAATTGAGTATTTGAGTCTCAATTTTGCCAGCGATTGAAAGTAATGTTATACTGCGGTTGTTTCCTCAGTCCGATTGTTCATCATTTTTCTTAAAAATCGTGACAATGATACCGTTCTTCAATTCGCCAGGGCGTACTTCTTCTAGCCAGATCTTGACAAGTTCATGTACTTGAGTTTGAAGATGAGGCTCGCCACACATGTAGACTTCTTTTGTTAATTTGTCGGGGCCATTAGCCTTGTTGTTCTTAAGTAGATGAATTGCGAACGTATTTCTTCGAGTGTAGGAACTTCATATAGCTCTGGAACCGGTGAACGATCAGGATCTTCATCGATGGCACCTATATCATGATTACAGTCTTTGTTTGGTAGATCTTGAAAGTGCTCTTTCCTAGCCCATTGATTTCCTTGTTACTCTTCATGAGCCTTGTTCCGTCTGTGGCGCCAATAGGAGATACACCCAGAACATTTGGATAATACAAAGCTTTTGTTTCCCGAAAGAAATCTCTCCTATCATTCCTGAGAGCCAGGGTTCGGATTTAACTTGCTTTGATTTTCCACCATCGATCTTTCATCTCACCCGTTTTCTGCTGAATATTCGTCATTAGTTCCTAGTGTAACCCCTTCTTCATTTCATTCTTGGATGATGTAAATAAGAGCACCTCTGTGATCTTCGGTCACTCATAGAACCTCAGCATTATTTTCATCGAACCAGTCCTGATGTTTGACTATTATAATGGCAAGCGTTTCTTCTTAGGTATTAATATTTGCAGATTTCAAGCTTTGCCAATGTTCTGGAACTGACGTTTGATGTACAGATCGAAGAAAGAAAGAGGGCTTGGCATAAAGAGAGAGCTGAGATTTTTTTAAAAATTCTAGATCTTTTAAAAGTTCTGTCTTATTTTTTCTGTGTTTTTCACCTCTTGCGTCAGGTTTTCTAAACTTTATTCACAAACTTTATTCAAAGGCCACATCCGCTCTGGCTAGCATCACTTCCTTTCGATCTCGGGATTTGATGATGACCTAGTGCAGAAGTTGCCAGTGTTTGAAACCAGGATGCATCCAGGTGGTCTTGAATCTGCCCTCCAAGCGAAGGTTCGTGTCGGTAATGACAATATTGTGTTCAAAACATTTATACAAAAGTAAGAGCCCGTTAGCGTTCATCTTTCCCTTGCCTTGACGTCTGATGACATAATTCCAGAGAATGACTTCATTTCTAACTCTCGTGTTAGAGTCCCTATAAAAAGGTCTCTCTGTCATTTCGTCTGCATCAAATTTGGGAGGCATATGGGCTAATCAAATTCGTAAAGCGGTTAAAGCTGCATCGATATCACCTTTTCATTCACGTCGACCGGTAATTCCGACAGCCTGCTTAGGATGCTATTTTTAATGGCGAAGCGAACACCATGGGGTCTGGGCTAGTCCGTTCTGTAGCCTTTCCAGAAAATTATGTATCCTCACACTCCTCGCGTAACCGACTTTCTTCATAAAACCTGGTCACAGCAAGCGCTACAATATCCGTCCGATACCTCTTTAACTCTCGTGCTACAGACCCAGGTTTTGTTCAGGTTCTTTCGGAGCATTGTATAGTGAGGACCTTGCGAACATAGTGATCCAGGAGGGCTGGATATGGGACAGACTATGATTAGATGACCTGTTCTAGCCCCTTCCCCATACGAAGTGCCTAGAGCAGATCCTAAATAGAGATGCGGAGTCATGGGTACGACTGCCGAAACCTCTCCTGGCCCGATCCAAGAGAATAGCCACTGATTATTATGCCCCTTGATAAAGTGCTGGCTAAAACGTGAGATTTCCAATCATCACCATCCTGTTCACAGCGTTTCGCACCAGTCCCTGCCAAACTTATGCAGTGGTCCACTCTAGGAGTCAAGAGACTCCTGTGCGTGGAATTGTGTAAAGTGAGAACCTGCAACACCCTCAGAGAACCCACGATCTTCAAAAGAACAGCAGCTGTTTCACCGAAATGAAAGATTGAGACGACTAAACCATTGATCTGATTGTAAACCTTGTCCGCCTACATGACCGTTGCCTTAATCGAGTAGGTTCCTCCGCTTAGTGGAGAGTTGGGGATTTTTCGCAGTGGCGTTCTATCTATTCATGAAACGTCGACGCGTCGAGTGCTCGTCCGTAGCCTTAACACTTATATATTTATACACACACACACACATATATATATATATATATATATATATATATATATATATATATATATATAAATGAAAATGGGTGGAGGGAGAAATGAGATTACTAGGTGAGCTCTTGCAGCTCGATTAGAGATAGAATTTTACGGACAAACAATTTTATGTGAATATCTTGGTCCTTGGTCAGACATCCAACAGACTAATTATTATGCACGAGGAGATAAACAAACAGGATTATTCTTTACTCAAATAAGGTAATAGAGATTAAATACTCGTGACCAGTTAGACTATCCTCGGAGACTTTGATCGGAGTTGGTTGTTTGTTCAATAGATGGCGTTCGTTGAAGTTGCCTGTCGAGTTGACGGTTGACGTCACGAGGGATCTGGGTTGGGGGGGATGCTCAAGCGAAAGCTTAGTCTTTCTACTTTTTTCCGGACGAGATAAAATCATTGTCTTCTTTTTAATTTTTTTATCTAGTTGGGGTTTGTCCATCTCAGATAGAATAAGATCTGGGAATCCTCAAACTGGCTAGCTTGATACTCAATATCTTGGGGGGGCTCGAATGGCACCGAGCTTACATGGTACAATCTGGTTTTGTACAAGGAATGCAAGTTCTCCTTAACTTGCACGAAACTTTCTACCGGTGATTTTGCTGTTTCCTTCTCGAACTCGAAAAATCTCCCAACCGGTGACTTACTTGTCTCTAACGTTAGAACAAACAAAAAGCTACGTTTAATCGGGTCAACCTGTTATATACACAAATTACTTCCGCGGGGTTTGGGTTGTGGAAGGACGGACTCGCAAGGTGAG
Source organism: Ceratothoa steindachneri (assembly GCA_963969495.1). Classification (NCBI taxonomy): domain Eukaryota; kingdom Metazoa; phylum Arthropoda; class Malacostraca; order Isopoda; family Cymothoidae; genus Ceratothoa; species Ceratothoa steindachneri. The sequence goes on along the minus strand of OZ018330.1, from coordinate 113,857,805 downwards.
ACCTTAGATTGCTCTCCCGCGCTTGGTGTCAGGAATCTCTCTCGTAACATTTACCCTTTTGCCCGTTCCCTTATGTTACCGGAGAACATTGGAGGGGTAAAGCTAAACCCAGATGTCTTTTGTTATTATTTCCTTAGCCTCGATATATATATATATATATATATATATATATATATATATATATATATATATATATATTTATACTAAACTCTTATTATGCCTTTACAACTACCATTGCGTTTGATGCCATATGGGCTCTAATGTCCCACTTATGCTCATTAATCCTAGCCTTAATATCTCTTCCTGACTCACCATAATAACAGTAGGCGCATGAGTCGCATATTATGCAATATATGAAACCCTCGTCTTTTTTTCGGCTGAATTCCTATCCTTAACTAACTCACCAACTCTAGGCAATAAGTTTTGCAATTCGGATATAAGGAAACGAGATATGAGGAAAAGTCTTTTATTATTTTTTAATATAACTACCCTCGAATTCAATGCACTTGCGCCACTTGTCCCTAAGGCTTCGAATTCCCGACAGCCAGAAATCTCCCGACTGCTGTTCAATCCACTCCTGGACGGCGAGCTGGACATCTTCATCGTCCCCATGGCGGCGTGCACGCAGTGCAGCCTTGAGTTGGCGGAATAAAAAGTAGTCGCTAGGGGCCAGATCTGGACTGTAGGGGGGATGGTTAAGCTGCTCGAATCCGCACACGCGCAGGGCAGCTTGTGCAACTCTGGCCTTGTGGACTTTGACGACGGTGAAGTTGAAAATAAAAAGTATTCGCTAGGGACCAGATCTGGACTGTAGGGGGGATGGTTGAGCTCCTCGAATTCGCACTCACGCAGGGCAGCTTGGGCAACTCTGGCCTTGTGGACTTTGACAACGTCAAGTGGATCATGGGGCGTGAGGTTTCTAGGGACCCAACGGGCAGAGACCTTGGTCATGGCCAAATTGTCATGGATGATGTTGATAACACTTCCATGTGATATCCTAAGTTATCGCTCGATTTCTTCGACCTTCACCCGTCGATTTTCGAGGATCATCCTCTCCACACGAGCCACATTTTCCTCGTTGGTCACATCTGACGAGTGTCCTAGACAGGGAGCATCTTCAAGGACCTAAAGACCATGGCGGAACTCTCTATTCCATCGAGCAATGGTTGCATAGGAAAGGACGGTGAGGGTGTACACTGCAACCATTCGTTCATTGATCTCTTTTGCATTCTTGCCCTCCTTGGTTAAAAATTTGATCACTGCGCGGTGCTCAACCTTCTCCATTGTTAAAAAATTTGTAACTGACGATCTGCGATTACCTACTGCTTCTTAAATAGACGAGGCAGGAGCGTGCGGTTGCAGGTCCTGACTTGTCATAACTTGTCCTAACACCCCCACAAACATCCATCCTCTCTTCCTCTGTTTTGCCCTACCGATTCGCAAAATTTATTGACCACCCCTCGTACTTCCCTCCTCTATTTTTAATGCTTTTTAAAGTAATTTTATTAAAAGACCGTCTGGATATTTTAGTTTTATGCAAGCTTCTTAATATACTCAAATTCATCATTCAAAATGCTCTCGATACAAATGCGAATAGCCTTTAGATAAATCCCAATGACTACTCCCGTCTTCGTTTTCTTACTATCTCCAGAGTGAAAATGAATAAATTCATCATTATTCATGGGTTACCTGTACACGGATAATTTAGCCTTATCGTCATCCTTATTGACCAACGTGTCCAGGAAAGAAATTTTATTGTTTTCTTCTTCTTCTACGGTAAACCTGATTCCCCATCCACTTCAGTTAGCAGTTCCAATTTGTTGACTATACCGGTACTGCCTGGAATTACGGCCAGGATATCGTCTACGTACCTCTAACAAAGTGAATTCCTCCCATAACCCTTGTTAATTTCTCCATTTCTAGAACTTTCATGAACGGGCATGCAATAACGGAACTAAAAGCCATGAACTGGGATGACATCTACCTAAATATATAGAGAGCGATCTCCTTTCTTCATTAGTTCTATTCTGAAGAAGCTGAAAGGCGACACGTCAATAAAGGACTTCCTAGTGCTTTAAGTTAAACCCTGTGCTCGGTATACACAGAAGACATCCCGAACCAACGAAACCCCCTTTTTTGCAAGCTTTCAGAACTGGCGTAAAAATTAGAAAAAGTTAAGGAATATGAAACAAGGTGGAAAAATAAAACAAACAAAAAATTTAATGCGGCCCGACTTGCAGTAACACTGCGTTCAACTATGAAATTTAGAGATATAAAATATCCCTAAGCAAACCAGTCAAAGAAAAAGAAAAAGAATCAGAGGCTGAGATTTATCGATAAATGGAACAGTCGAATACGACGAATCAACTATTTACAACAAAGACTATGATAACCAGTATTGATTTGAATTTAAATAACACTGAATTTGAAAACCAAAAGAAATGATATAATGATACAGAACTAACAATATATGACACAGGAACTGAGAAATAAGTAAGCTAAAGATTGTACTTCTAAACAGCAACACGAAAAGAGCATTAACACAATATAACTAAAGTATAAAAACAAATAATATACGTTTAAAACGTACATAAAACAATTACAAAACCCAAATACTTGAACAACATAAACATACAAAACTAACAAACAAATATGTAAGAGATTAGCCTTCTTCCAGGCACCTATGTATAAGTAATTACTCATTCTAACTCTGACTAACATCACACTTTCACGCAAATGATCTTCACTGCAATCTGATGAGACGACACAAAAAGCTCATCAACCACTTATTGGACTTTCATCTGAAGATGCTTTAGGAAAACTGTAAGCTTAAAACCAATTAAGATTATAAATATCTTTTTACTAAATAAAATGGATTTACCAAAATCCTTTTTCCATTTCCCGCAAATAAGAATTACATCCGCAAAACTGAAAAAACTATAATCAGCCTATTCAAATATAAATACAACTTCGTCTTGTACCAATCATATATACCGGGTGTCCCAGAAAAAAAGTTAACCGTACTTTGAATTAGCATAACTCAAAAACTATTGAAGAATTTTTGGTCTTGCCAAAAGTGTTTCATTTAGCAACTATTTATCTGTCAATTCTGGAAATTTCATTAAATTCCCTTTTATTATTTTAATACACTAATTGGTTTAGTGGAGGCTATCAAAAATATGTTTGCGCAAGGAAGTAAAATAATGAAACGAAGCCTAGGAAGGCTAGGCCACCGTGCCCTTTAAAGAGAAGCGTAGGGAGCCTAAGTAGCCTAGGTCACTGTACGATTCTTCAAGCAAAGCCTAGGCCATTTTACCGTGGGTTTTGAACAAACTGTGGTATGGTCTCGCCATTATTGCTTACTAAGCAAATCAAAGCGTTTCTGTGTAAAAGTTTACTTCCATAGAACCTTTTTAATCATGCAGTTAACAAAAGATCAACGCGTATTTGTAGTCACAAACTTTATTAAGACTGGCAGTATTAAACAAGTACAAGATTCATTTGAACAACGTTTTCTAAGTCGGCACCCACCAAGCAAGCCCACACTTTGGAAAAAGGTTCGCAAAGACCAACATCAAGGAACATCCTTAAATCTAAATAAAGGTCGTTCGGGTCGTATGAGAACCATAAGAACAACAGAAAATATCGAAAATGTTCAGATGACACTTTTTTAAAATCCACATGTATCAGTCACAAAGAATGGATTACAATGGTCAAAGTCATCATTTACCGCATTATTAAACATGACTTAAAATGGCATCCCTAGAAGATGCATGCAAGATACCAGCTTCTTGAAACTGATTTTCCTTATAGACAATTTGTCGAATGGCCTTCCCATAAACTTGCTCGTTTCTGGTAAAACATTGTGATTGGTGACGAGGCAGTCTTTTTCATGAATGGAAAGGTAAATAGCCATAACATTCGGCAATATTCGCCGCTGAACCACCCCCCCAGCAATCAACTTTGACACACGTATTTGTCAGCAGAAAGTGTCTCTGTGGATCGGAATATGCGGGAATGGCTATCTTGTCGGCCTATTGTTTTACGAGAATAACTTGAATGGTGCTGCCTACCTGAGCATGATCAACGAAAGGGTCTTCCTGAACCTCCGCCAGATTTACGGCAATCAATTCAATAGACTTTGGTGGATTCAGGGCGGCGTACCAGCTCATAAACAGCTCGTTGCAAAAACAAAACTAAGAGAAACGTTTGACAACCGCATTGTCACGATAAATCATGCAATTGAATGGCCCTCAAGATCATCTGAATTAAAACCGTGTGATTATTTCTTATGGGGATATCTAAAGAATAAAGGGTATTCTACTCTACCACAAAGCATCAACCAGTTAAGAGATAGCATCACATGTAAGTCAATAGACTTAAGGAAAATCACAAGTTATTCAAAAAGGTTGTTCAATAAATGCGTTCAAAGGCGCAACTGTGTTTGGAAAGAAATGGAAGACATGTGGAAGGAAATTATACTAAGAAAATTAAAAAATGAATTTGTATTACCCATATGAAGAGGTGTTTTTGTTAAAAATGGATTTAAATATATTTGTTAATTTTAAAGTTCGAAGTTTTATTATTTTACTTCCTTACACAAACATAATTTTGATAGCCTCCACTTAACCCATTACTGTATCAATACCGTTAAAAGGAATTTAATGAAATTTCCAGAATCGACAGATATATAGTTGGTAAATTTGTTTTGTTTTACAGAACTTAAAAACCTCCAATAGGTTTTGAGTTATACTAATTCAAACTACGGTTAACTTTTTTATGGGACACCTTGTATATATATATATATATATATATATATATATATATATATATATATATATATATATAGGATAGGTGAGAAAAATTCGCTAGGAATATTTCCTCCTTTCCCCCCGTTTTTACTATTTGGTTTGTAACATTCGAGTTCATAAAACGAGAAAATGTCTTTGCTTTTCTTCTTCCCTCCATTAATTTTCAAAACTTTGATTTTTGAATCGTCGATAGAAAAAGAGATCGATCTGTTGCTCTATAATCCAATTCCTGGTGTAAATTACATTGGAGAAAATTTCCCTCCCTTTTCTTTTGTAAAATTGCCGTATTGCATATGCTAAAATATATACACAATTCATATGTATAACCGACCAAAAAAATATGCATAATAGAAATAAAATAACCTACCTTACCGTAAATTTTATAATTACTTATATATATATATATATATATATATATATATATATATATATATATATAAGTGTCTTAGGTAAAGTTCCTTTTATTTGATTCCCTTTTTTCCTTCTTGATCGTTATGAAAAATATCCTTACACGATTTCAAATTAGATAAGATGGAATCCTCGTGTAATAAATCTTCGCAAGAAAGTCAGATATTGGATTACTAAAAGGTGAGTGGCAAATTTTCTGAAAATACTTCTGCCTCTTCAATAAAAGAGGTCGTCCTTTGACAGAACGAACTAAAAACTACACGAAGAAAGCAAATCCCAATTGTTTGAGTGGTTTAGGCAATCATGAAATTATATAAAACAATTAGATTATCTTAGTTTGTTGCAGAAGAGAAATTATTTGATTTTCTTTTTGTCTCCACATGAAAGGAGTTTACTAGAGATCGAGAGACTATGTTACCTTGGAATTCAGGACATAAACAGTACAGAGTTGGTCTAGTTTAGGTCCTTTTCCTATGTTCTATAAATTAACTAAGGAACTTTAGCACGGTGAACTTGGAATACTGTTCTCCTATGTTTATTTATAATATTAATTTCTAAAATCGAACAAATGGAATATTAGTAGGCAAGATATATTAATAATGGAATACTAGTTATAGTGATTCTTGCCTGGTTCTTTATTATAGTTCTATTTTGGGGGTTAGGTCTCATCCTATCTAAACTTATAGAAAAAACTTAATGAAATAATTTATTTATTGTTGGAATTGTTAAAACGAAATGCTTCTTGTAGCTTTAAAAATTCAAACTAGGAACAATGCAGTCAGTGATTCTTATGTTTCAGGACAGACGAATCTAACCCTATTTTTTCTCTCTGGTTATTTGTGCTTATATGTCCGGCGATCATTCATTTTAGTATCCAACAGGGCCTCAGCACGACTATTTTAAGCTCATTAGTATGTGTCATTAGAGCAGTCTTATCATAAAAAATTAAATAAAATATATTTTAGTGCTGATCTACGTATCTGTCAAATAATACAATAAATAAAACAATTTTGTTTGGGGATTACATTATAGTGTTTCATCTATATTTTCATCTATCAGGTAACCTCGTGCTTTTTTAAAACTAACAAGAAAGAAAGCAAATTTCAGGAACTTTATTGATTACCTAATGCGATTTACTTCATCGAAATTTCAGATATCTTTTCCTAACAAAATAATAGTCTATCAAAGCTTTAAAGAATATTTTTATTACTAATCTGAATGTCTAAAAAACAACAAACGAGAAGTCTATAAATATATATATATTGTAGAAGTCTGAATACCGCGTACATAGGTGTACGCAGAAACACTCCGACACCAGCTGCGTGCCCTTTCGTATCTCTAAACGCACCTCTCGCCTCGAATTCTTCGTCGCCTTTTTTCGCACCGCTGTAAACTCTGAGATGGCTCGAAGCCGTGAAAGAAATACCGTCAGCCCAAAGATGAAATAGGTCTTTCACGCGACGATACGGATTTTACGAGAAATCGATTCTCTCTCTCGATTCGGCTCGTGAGAGAAATAAAAGGAAGACTTCTCCCTGGAATCAGGCAGAAGCTCTTGGAACTCGATCCACATAGGAAACCGTTCGCCCGCTGCAAGGAAAGAACTTCTCGGGGAATTGGTTGTTGCCGTCACGGTACTTCTAGGTGCCAAACTTTTCGCAGCTCCCCTCTCCTTTCAGAGTCTGAGGTTACACAGGATCTTCCTCTGCGGATTACCCACTCCAGGAGCCGAATAATCGTACAGGAACTTCGAGGAAGAAGTCCGATTGAGTCACCGCTTGGCTCACCTTCGTGATCAGGCATAGGATCAGTATATCACCGGTCTAGAATTACCCTCTCATTCGATAAACTCGGACGGCTGGACTAGGTGCGATCATCGTCACAAGAAGAAGACCTTCACCGCCCCCCCCTTCAAAAATACTTACGAACTCAAAGGTATCGTTAATTAAATTATAGCCTCCCCTAACTTCACCAGTTTATTTGTGAACTAGAATTCTCATCCCGACCCCATACCCTCGAATACTAGAAGTGCTTACTTAATTCAGTGTTTAACTCAACAATAATATTCCCTTCGTTCTGTCTGGTGTCATTAAAACGCAAACATCCCAGTGAGTAATCTGCAAGTAATCCCCACTACATTTTGTAGACTTATTTATCCAGTGCAAGATTAATCCTATTTATATTTATGTACGCTGTTGCTTATTTCAAATTCCTGTACATTAAAGATTATTTTTGTATCTGTGTGTTTAACTAATTTGGACAATCATTTGGCCATTATTAAGCAATCCACTCGGCTTAAATCTCAATATTCCACCAACCCACCCATGGTTGGCTTTTACTGAGTGAGGAACACAGTCAGGGAATCATCATCTTAGTTTTGATCAAAAGGGTACGCACCGGGGTTATTCTTATTCCCTGGAAGTGGCTAAGGTAGGTGTATTGGATATGCTTCACCTCCGCTTCACCTCGGTGCGGTAATAAAATATATGTCCAGGAAGTGAGACTGGGATTACCCACTCACTCAAACCTCGACATATATATATATATATATATATATATATATATATATATATATATATATATATATATATATATATATATATATATATATATATATATATATATATATATATATATATATATATATATATTATATATATATATATATATATATATATTATATTTTTATATATATATATATATATATATATATATATATATATATATATATATATATATATATATATATATATATATAATATAGAATTTCTCTGCATAAATATTCATCTAGCAAGCAACAGCCCCATCGATCATGGTTTTGAAAAATACGAGCAAGAATGACTATAGTTTTCTCGAATTATCTCCAAGCTATCCCAAGAACTATGTAAATATCAACTCTACTGTGCATTTCTTGAAATATGTATGCCCAAATAGTGATAGGTAATTTTGTGTAATTTAAATTGTATCTACACTCGCTTTATAATTCATTTCTAGAAAGCATCCTTGGATTATCAACGAAACAACGAAATACAGCCTAAATTTTATCGTTTGAGCGCCTCACAACAGCTCTCCATAAAGATAAAACGAGTTTACAATCAAAAACTTCCCCTTGCATTATTTTTGCCTGAGCTATTGGTCTTCTTTAGAGCCTACCAAAATTTCAGAGCCTGACGTCCGTCTTAGTCTGATACTTGATACGTATAAATTCCAACTGTTAAAGTCGCAAAATATTCACTCTTCTCTCACTATTAGCCCAGAACAAGTTTACCAGAATAAGAATTTCTCCGACACAAATTTGACTGTTTCAAGTTTCTCGCAAGCCACCATGTCCCATATTTATGCACCAACCTAACAGTTGATCAATCCATGGATAACTTAAATTCTGTTTTTCATAATTACATCAATTTTACAATCTTTCAAGAGGCGAATTTTAACAATTTTTACAAATGGTTTTTAAATAATGTATATTTTCCTTTGATTGGAAAATTTATAAACAGATAGATGGTGTGGCTATGGGGTCGCTAATTGTTCCCATTGCCACAAATAGTTTCATTAATTATTTTGAAAAGACGCTATTCCAAACTTGTCCTTCTTTCTTTCAAACCAATATTTTACGGAAAGTTTGTCAACGACAGCTGTGCAGTGTTCACTATTCTAGAACATGCTTAACAGGCTTTTAATTTCCTCATTTCCATTCAACCAAATATTAAATTTACGATGGAAACTAAAGAAGAAAATTGTCTCCTCTTTTTATACCTTTTAGTTAAAATAACCAATCGAGGCTTAACAACATTCATTTACAAAAAGCGACTTTCATTCAGTGGGTAATTTCTTTAAAGTTATTTTGATTTTGCCCTAAAACTGAGCTTCTTCAATACTTACCTATAGTGCACTCAACCTGTCATCATTATTTTCACTTATGCAGGAAGAATTTAAATTTCATCTAAGAACCTTTTCCATAATAAGTGTTAAATACACTCATTTGAAAAATATTGAATTTTCACTATTTACCTCCAATCTTTCTTACCATGTTAATAAAGCACCTATATATTTTATTTTTCCAAAATTGTTCCCCTCCAAATTACATTGTGGAACAATTTTAATCACATTTTCTGGTGACTTAGATTTATCTGCCAATTTTGATTCGTTTTTTTTCATGATGATTTCAAATATACGGGTATAATCCATTTTTACCTACATGTAATAGTTATTCTTTAATTTCTATTTTCTCGTTTTCCCGGAAACTAATTTCTGGACGGACACAGAGGGTGCTTGTAGAAAGCAAATAATTCACAGCACATAGTAGTAAGATAGTAATAAGTGTTATTGTGCAAAATAATGACAGTATTGTTTCTTTTCTTCATGTCTCACGTTAGAGTGATGGCTTCGTCAAGAGGAAATTGCGTTAATGAACCAGACACCTTATGATACATATGTGGTTGTTACATGCTAGTTCGTCAAAGGCGCAATAGATCAAACTTTGTGATCCGTACTTATAAGGCATATTTTGAAAATGATCCATGGAATGGATTCAGAGTCTGCAGATTATTCATCAGATGCGGAACAGTCATTAGCTCCTCCCTATTTTAATCAAGAGGATTTGAATGACTTGATACATGATTTGCGCTCTCCAAGAAAGCTGCAAAACTTTTAGCCTCCAGGTTGAGTGAAAGACATATGCTTGACACGTCGGTACTGGTATCATATTACTGAACAAGGGAGAGTATGTACATTTGTTGAGTATTTCTCTAAGGTCAAGCAATTTGTACACTGCCACGATGTTCCTGGTCTGTCTACCGAGTTGGGACTTGGCACCTATAGCCCTGCTGAGTGGAAACTGTTTTTGGATAGCTCCAAACGTAGCCACAAGTGTGTCCTTTTGACATTGGTACAGTTCCTCTTGGTCACTCTGTCCATTTTCAAGAAGCTCACGATGCCATAAGAATGGTCATCGAACTACTTAAGTACCATGAACAAAATTTGATCATATGTGTAGACCTTAAGATGGTCAACTTCCTCCTTGGCCAGCAGAAGGGATATACAAAGTTTCTATGCTATATCTGTATGTGGGACAGTGGAGCCTGTGGCAAACACTGGTCCCAAAAAAGATTGGCCAGGTTGGAAACTTTGGAAGCAGGAATGCCAAACATTGTTAATGAGCCAATCGTAAGTCGAGTAAAGATCGTTTACCCTCCACTTCATCTGAAACTGGGGTTAATGAAGCAGTATTTCAAGGCGTTGAGCACTGCCAATGATTCTTTTCAGTACATACTCGTAGTATCGAGGTTTCATGCTTTGTCACACAAAAATATGAAAGCAGGAATATTTGATGGTCCCCAAATCTGAAGACTCCTGGGTGATTCTAGATTGGTGAACACCATGAATGAAAAGTAAAAGGCAGCATGGCTCTCATTTTCTGCCATTGTTCGTATTTTTTTGGGAACCACAAAGCGCATAACTACGAGGATCTGGTTACTAATATGCTTTTAGCATATCGTGATCTGGGATGCAACATGAGTGTGAAGCTGCATTTCCTAAATAGTCACATTGACCGATTCCCAGAGAATCCGGGAGCCGTGAACGACGAACAAGGAGAACGCTTTCATCAGGATTTGATGAAGATGGAAGAGCGCTACCAAGGTCACTGGGATAGACACATAATGGCGGACTACTGCTAAACGATTAAAAGAGATCAGCCAGAGAAGACTTTCAAGAGAAAGAGTTACAAACGCAAATATTTGCCCGATTAAAATCAAGAAGAGGTCCTCCAGCCTGATGTACGGTCATTAATAAATTAGCATCTATTTGATTACAGTATTTATAATCCTAATGTGTAATTCAAGTTTCTTCTCATATACAATAAAATGTTTGTGCCAAAAAAACTGCTTTACTATAAATAACGCAAAAATGAAAGTTTTGTATAATATTAGTTATTGATATTACGAAAAATCTGTAGCATTTAGAGCGAATCTGATTTCAGATTTGAATTCAGTATGCTCGAATTAGGTAGGAAAATGTACTTTTTTTAATTCACCAAATACATTGTTCCCCAGTGTTATTAAAGCGTTAATTTTTCCATACAAATTTCAAGTTAGTATTTGTAAATAAATTTAATTTGGGCAGTTCTTTAGTCAGAGAGCTACACCTTTTCTAGAGATGCGAGGTAGTTTACTTATTTAATTTTACTCGCTTTTACAAGGATCCAAGAAAAGTACATAAGCAGCACGATTCGCTCTCTGAAAACAAGGTTTACCTCACGTATGGACATCAGCACTCATATTGGACACCTAATTAATCGTAAATAGTAATCCATTTTAGAATACATGCAATTAAATGCAACGATGATATAACTATCAATGGTTTTACAATAATTGGTGAAAATAACAAGAATCAAAGCGAGAGAGTTCTAGAATCCCCCTCATATTATATCACGTGCACTTACTCTTAATTGCAACTTTATGCGGCTCCTTTACTTATAACAACATATAATTTATCACAAGCTTACCTCTTCTTACGTCAATCTTTCTTCAACTCTTTTCTCAGGAGTCAGATTAAAAAGGTGAGTGCAATGATGGTCTTATTTGTATCCCATGAGGATTTAAAGTATTCTAATTGATTGCAATTTATGTATCCTCTTATATTATAGAAAAAGATAATTATCTCCCTTCTAAAGCATTTGGAATATTCTAAATGATTGATTCTTATTTATTATATTATGCTTTTGTATTATAAAACCTGAAGATGAGCGCGCATTCGAAACGCTATTCATGCGCAATAAAGAAGATGAAATTCTCTGCATTTTGTGTATGTTCTCTCTTTTCTTGTCAAATTAAAAATCCGTCTCCCTAACAGCAAACCCATCCTTTATTTTACATATATATATATGAGTAAAATCACAAGAGGTAACACGTAAATAAGTATAAATATTTGGTTTTACCACGTAGGAAAAAAGAAAGATTGATTGAAACTAGCACTTTCGTTATCTTAATAACATTTTCAAACTCGTAATGATTTATGAAATAGAGAGACACCGTATTTATACAAAGCAATGTTTTCCCATAAAATCACATGGTCATAATTTTTAGGACTGGATCTAAAGAAATCAAACCGGTACTAATGTTTACATTTCTCTCCTTTATGCTGGAGATTAGGAACGATTTAAAGATATTTCTGCAAATAAAATAATTTTATGTATTATGGTATCTGCTCTTGACCAGTTAATCTGGTGACCCATCTTAAGCCCGTGGACAGCCAAAGCATTATTTTGTATATCCCTTAGATACTGCATTTTGATGCTGCTTAATTATTACAAAGATATTTTTAGAAGTTTGACCTACATAGAATATATTAGAATCCAAAAAAGGCATACTATATACTACATTATTATCATTCCTTGAGTTCTGTTTTATTAACATAATTTTTAATTTATAATTGTACATATTTAAAAATTACATTTATATCAATTTTTTTTAACATTGGTACTCCATACAAGAAATTATCATGGTAAAGTAAAAGCAACATGTTGTGCAAAGGCTCTGTTTTCCTCAACTTCTATCAAATGTTTTTTTAGCTTTATTCATGCAGTTTTGCAAAAAAATATTTCGGGTAAAACAGATTTAAGGCAATGTATTCAATTTTTAAACATTTTTGGTCTATATAGTAAGGACTACATATTCTGAGTAGTCGAAGTTACATGGAAGAAAATACTGATGTTTTACTATTTTTAGAATGACCTGAATAAAAATGGACATAAGATCAATTATTTGTCGGTTTCCTGAAAATAGAAAACTTAAACCTGTCTGGTTGTTTAATTATTAGAACATCTAGTAAAGGAAGGCTATTATTTTCTTAGTTTTCTAAAGTAAAGTTAATTGACATAACTAAATTAATTGATGGATGATTTTGACCTTGATGGGTGACTTTTATTCATTGATTCATTACTTGAGTCTGAAATCACTTATTTTCAGGAATTTTATTCTTATATAGGTGAATCCATAGTATATTATGTAGATGAATAACTTTGACAAAGGTATTAACCAGGGTTTAATTTGCAAAGAAGAAAAAATATAATTTCTATGGATTAGAAGAGGTGAATGGATGCGATTCTTATTCTCTGTAATCAGTGATCTTTGTTTTAGTTTCTCAGGCTTTATATACTGTTTTTTTTCTATTCTTCTGTTCTCGACTTACTTAAAAAATAAGAGAAGATTGTATAGAGCAACTTTACAGGTGCCATTGAAAGAGTCAGAAACAAAGGTCACTTATCTGTCTTATTAATTGAAGTCATAACAGATATAATAAGACTGCAAAACATATTACAAACACTATAAAAAGTTAAACTTTTACCTTTTAACTCTAATTTCATCTTGATATCTAGAAAAATTCAAATCAAACAACTATCTTTCCTTGACTCAGCAAATGGGGTTTACTCAACGAAGCCATAGATCATGCATCTCAGCATTTTTTAATGTGCTACTCTTAAGTTACGTTATTGAAATTTGAAAATGAACTCGGAGTTAATATAGTAAACAGAACTAGAGTTATTTAGAAGTTTTAGATTAAATTGTTGGATGCGGCGTCAGCACAACACTTTATGCAAAAGCACAATGTGTCAATAAATCTATCAATATATACACGAATCTAATATATAATTATATCATAACAAATCTCTCAGTATATAGAGAGAGTCATTTTGTATAATAAAAAATAACACTATCATCAGAGTGGCAAGTTCACTGTTATAACTTGCATGTGATAAAGAAATACCATTTAAAATGTCCTCCCTAAATCTTCCTGTTTTTTGTTTTTTTAAAAAGCAAATATTTTAATTACTAGTAAAAATATGTCATTATAAATCGTTTGGATTCATAAAGATATGCGAACATCCTGGAACAAGTCCTCAATTGGCAATAGAGAAACTGGAAAAATGATAAGAACCCCGAATTATAATTTGTGGTTCTTATATTTTGTTTCTTAGAAACAAAATAGTTCTACTGAGGAAATAAATAGATTTGAAAATATAAGAGTTTAATTTAAGCATTTAAATTCCTACATAAAGAACAGCTTAGACGTATATTAGGTGGCATGACTTTAGTAATGAAATGAAAACGATGTAATTATTTCACTCATGCTTTAATAATTTGAATCACATCGGTGTAGATTCAAGTTGTATTTAATTTTCAAGAAACATTGAAAGTATGAAATTAACATGGAATATATGCATAAAAATAATTATTTTATTTTCTAATAAGTTTATCTCCAATAAAAGTCTTTTAATTTCTTTTCAACAATCGGTTTTATTTTTATAGTACAAACCACTATTATAGATTCACAATCATTGTCGTGGCCATATGGTTGAAGGGAAAGAATCCAGAATATGCAACTACATGTTTACAAGAGTATCTCTGTGTTTCAAATGCCAAATGCGATATGTCCCTAGTGAAGCTTTACTGGAAACTATACTACAGTTGTTTACGAGGAACTAAAGGTGTGACGAGCTAAAGCAAAAGCTCTTAACTATTCAACATTATGAAAATAATTCAAGTTTAATACCCTTGAGTTATATGGAATCTAATTTATTTATTATTAGGTGGTCAATAAGTCAGCATCAATTAGGAAAATTCTAATATGGAGTAATTTTCATGAATCTGTTGCGACTCTAAACTTGTCAACATAAGGAGTAGGATCACCTTAATAATAAGACGTCATATCTTTCACGTCTTCCTTTAATATAGCAGAAAGTTCAAATCTTCCAAAAGAACTGCCAGTATATTCCTTCTATTAAATATATGCAATTAAATAAAATATAGAATATTGGAAAGGTTTGGTCCTCAAAAAATATATAAAAAAAATTCAGAAGTTTTTTCTTTGATCACGATGCATCAAATATAACAAATTGAAGGTACTGACTAAATCGATGAAATCACAAAAAAACATAGGCAAAGAACTGAATAAAGGAATGTAGTCATCACCTTGGCGGAAACATTGTCTTGTCCTTTGTTCAAACATCTAAAAAATTATCTCTCCTTTTCTGATTTCCTCTAGCACTTGCTCTCTCCGTCTGAGTCTCTGGAGAACTCAACTAATTAATATTGCTATAAATCAAGCTATTTTTTTGTATGGTTGAATTATCATTAAGCTTCGCTATGACATAATGATTTAGTGAACAAGAATGATAAAGATCAAGAAAAGTGGATCTATTCAATATCCCGTATACTTTACGATGATCTGTGAACCAGTTTCCTCTAGCCCTCAAATGAAATTAAAACAAAGACTCCTCTAAGTGTAAACGAGGTCGCTCTCTGTAGTTAAATCGTCCAAGCGTCATCAGGGAATTCTCTTTAATTCATTTAGATTGATTTGTTCCTGGTATAGGAGGACGGTGTGCAAAGCTCCTAATTTCTGATTTTGTATCCTCTGTTAACCTCCTCTAGTCCTCATTCCTTATCACCTTATTCCATTATGCTCCTCATATGCTGGTCTATATGCTCTTGATTTTTTATTTGTATTAGCGTTTCGAAACCACGCGAAACAGTATTTAATTGATCAATTTTCCGAATATATTCCTTTCACTAGCTATTTTCCATTCACGTCAGAAAATAATAAAGTTTAACTTCCTTTCTTTTTTGAAGCTGCTATAAATTTTTAAGGAAAAATGCTTGAATATTCGTTTAAAAAATCTTCATATACATTAATTCTTCTAGGATTCCAGAGCCCTAAAACTATTTATTCCTAGCCCTAGAATTTTTTTTTACATTATACATATAGTATACAATACAATTAATGTAAATATTGCCGAGAGAAAAGGAAAATTTATAGTTTGTTTTAAAATAATTCGCCAAATATACAAGCTAATTGATGTTGGATTCACAAAATAAAACATATACAATATTATTATTTTTCAATGGACTAAAATTGAGCATATGTAAACGAACATTGTATCATGTGGAAAAATATATATGTACAAATTTAAAAATATATTTTCTAAAATATAAATAAATATTTGCATACCAAAAATTAGATTCAACCATATGTAAGGATACATTTTACATTTTTAGTATATTAAAAATCACATTTTCCGCATTCTACACTGCTTTCTTTAAATATTCCTGAAATCAAAAAATAGGAAATCAAATTTAAATGGAAACTTGTTTATAATAAATTAAAATATGAAATAATATTATGATTTAGATATGAAATATATTATTCAACTGTATTTTAAAATATCCTTGGAGGAAAGTTGATATGGAAACCAGACTGATATCTTCAATAATATGAGAATAGGAAGAGCTTTAAAGCGGATTAAGTTAGATGGGAGCTGAAAATAGTTTGTGCTTTTTGACTTCTTAGAGTTATTCTAACAATATTTTTTAAAATATATATTCTTTTATCGGTAATTAGTTAAGTTAATTTCGAAATAGAAGTTTGAAATTAATATATTCTCTATGCGAATTATACAGAATCCAGTCATTTGTTGGCAAATATCAGGCATAAATTAATGGAGCAATTATATAAAGTAAATTTAGAGGAAGTTCAAGTTTTCATTGATTTATGATAACGTAAGTCTGAAGGAAATATTCAACAGAAAATAAAGAAAGAGGAAAATGAGATATGTTCGCATAGGATACGGAATTAATAAATGAAACAAGGCGTGACATATAGACTTTTGCAATGTATGTATGTGGAAGCGACAGGGAGATCATTGGTCGCGAAGATGGTAAATGCCGCCAAACTAAGAGCAGCCTAAAAGGTAAACACGGTCACTATGTAAACTGGAGAATGTGGGCAAAATGATTTATGGATTCGGTGCTTTAAATAAAATAGAGTTAAGGGAAATGAATTATTAAGTAGACAGATGTAAAAAATGCGTATTAAAACTAGATTACAAAAACATTTTAGCAGAGTAAAATCTAAGAAAATCGGGAAAGAAATGAATAAATAGAGAATGTATTCATGGAGGTCATGGAGAAGTAAAGAAAATAAGTTTGAAGATCGGCTTAAAGAATGAATAAAAATTCCTAGTTGATTTTCCATAATTGATGGGCAAAAAAAGAAAAAAATAGGTTCGATCGAGTAAGAAAATATAAAGAAAATAAATAATAAACAGAAAGAGATAGTCTAATGTAAATAAATTGGAATTTAATGAGTTTAATATAAATCAACCAGAGGCCATTAAAAAAATAAATGATGATTGGCTTTATCATGCAAACAAACTTAATATCATATCTCTAATTTCAATAAAATTGTTGTGCCTCTGAATAAATTAAGATAAAAAAGACTTATGGAAGTGAAAATGAAAAATGTAAAAATTAAATATCGAATGCTGTAAGGATTTTTAAGGTTTTGAATCAAACAAGAAAAATCAAAAAATAAATCCAAGAAAGCAAGAAAAACAAGTACATGGCAAGGATAAGTTGTAATCACAAAACATGGTAGAATAAGAAAACAACACCTGAAACTTTATGATAACACTTGGTAAGCAAAACAATGATAACCCAAGATTGGGACTCCTTTAGAGAGAAAATGTGAAAGAAGTAGATGAAGAGACGCTTATGAATCGAAATGCAATACTGAATTATGGCTAAGTTTTAGCTAGGAAATACCGAAGGCTCACGGTGCCTAAATTAGTATATGTTCACGTATGGTCAGGTGGTTATACATGACAAAACGAGAGACCAAGTAAATAAATTGTATCTTAAAATGAATTAACTAAACTAATTTAATGAAGAAATATAACAAAGATCTGTTAATTAACCAAAGTGAGCGAAACCAATAGAGAGCAAGCAAAGAAAATCTGCCTAGAACGTATCCAAGAGAAAATAAAATAATGATAAAAGCAATTGTTTGGGGAGTAAAACATAAAAATGGTGACCGCAAGATATGTACGAGATAAAATTGAGAGTGAAAAAGACATTTTTCGCAATCAATATTCAAAAGGTGATAATTTTATAATTGTATTCTGAGTATCGGAGGTAACAGCGGCCAGAATTCTGAGTTGAATCTAAGAAAATGTTAAATTGAGAGGGGTTTTAGGGCAAAAAGATAACCTGAAAAATGGTTTCAATAGCAGTCTTATGATATAGTAAGAATTTATAACAATATGTTTGGAATAAAACAAACTGAAAAATGTTTAAAATACAAAAGAAAATGACTAGAAGTGAAAATGAATATGATAATATAAATATTTGGAATAAAATTCTTAGAATTTTTCAACTTTTAATTTTAAAAGTAAGCTTTCGAATAATGATGAGAATATATTAGATTTTAACAAGCAAAGGTTGAATCTAAATTAATTTCCCCGGTACTCCTATGGTTTCTTCACTTAAAATTTCCAGAAATTTATTTCAAATCATTTCCTAATAACTATATTGCCACTGGTGTAAATTAGGAATTGATTTCATGGATAATAATTATAAATACAGTATAGGTTTCTTGATTTAGTCTGATGAGGTTGAGTTTGTAGCGTCGGTCTATTCAACATTTTAGGAAAAAGTTCAAAAGGGTTTTTACTCTTCCTTGACTCTCATTAAACTACCTAAAGGATCCAACAGAGATTGAAAGTTCATCTCGCCATGATCGTCAAGTGCGAAACTTGGTCTTATTCAACAAGGATACATACAAACCACACATTGACACAGCCTAGAATTATGTTTATATCGCAGAAGGGTATTGAAGAGATCGGGGAAGACGCATTAAAACAACTAAAGTTAGTAAAGTAGGTTCTTAGATCTATTTCTCAGAAAGGCTAACTGCAGACTATAGCAAAATATCGGTGTTCTCAACAGTTTCCCACATATATCTCTGTTAATTTTTTTTCCAATTATCCAGGAACAAAATCGATAAGAAACATCACCAATAAAATGTTAAATATCACTAATTACAAAGCCAGCCATTTACATCGCTTTTAAGGGCTTGGCTACTAATTTCTCCCCTCTAACCATCGAGACAATTTGATATTCTCATCTCAAATAACTAACTGCTGTGCACTAGTTAAAATGTTCTTTGAGTTAAATTTACAAAGTCCATCCTTTCCTTCTTACATCCCTAAGTTTTTTATATAACTCATCGGATCAAGATAATGGCAGGTTGATATCGTAACTCGATCTAAAGCTTTGAGCGCAGCAGCCTAAAATTGACCAATAATTAATGCAAAATTATGTTCATTCAAAATGTAAAATATATGAAGTGTATTATAATATCAGTCAAAAATAGTGAGTTTATTTTGAGCACGTTCACCTCGACTGGAATGGAACCTTTTGAAGTAAATTTTACTCACAGAATTAATGCATTTTCAGACATAATTATCGCTCATTTATACTATCTATGTAATTACCTATATCACAAGTATCCATAATTTACTTTGTTATAGCTTCTTTGTTATGTATTTCATCTACTCTTCGGTCATCGAGATCCTCAATATTTTTAAATGAAATTTTCAAAATTTAACTAGTGTCCTCAAATCTCGAGCAGCTTCTTTTGTAACACTTCAGTTTCAGGGCACACGGTAGATGGCGCTGTTTATATGCTACAATTTTGGGCTACAATATATGTCTTATGATGCCAGACGGTAGCGTCAGATGTGAACAATTATGGCGTTATATTTTTTTGTATATTAGTATATACTGGGGGGCTGCACCCCCTAGACCTCCCAATTGATTAAAACTCAGGATCATCAAAGGGTAGTCCCCCCGCAGTGATATCTCCCCCACGAGCAGTCTCCTTGAATTTACTGGGGGTTTTTCACAACAGCATTTTACTGGCAGAAAACCTAACCTAATGACAAACAATACTTACTTTTATAGGTTTATTGATTAGTTTATGCGTCTCTAAATAATCTAAAAGTTTTTTGCAGTCATGCAAAATAAACCCGAATTCAAATAACGAAGAAGCACAACTAGAGCACGAAAAAGCCATAACGAAAGAGAAACAAATGCTAAGCGGGTTCTATTTATAGCTACGACGTTGCCAGTAAGAAGTTGTTATCGTTCACTGAGAAACAAAAAATACGAAAACAAAAAAAGACAATAAAAGACATCAAGAAACCTTACTTAACTTAGAAAAAAACTATAAACGAGCAGAGGCGCAGATTTTTAGTAAATAATACAGACTAAAAGTTACAAATCCCCAAAACAACAAAAAAATATAACGCCGTGATTGGTCACATCTGCAGCTACCATCTGACGTCATAAGAGAGATGTTGTATCCAAAGATTGTAGCCTGCTAACAGCGCCACCTACCGTGCACCCCAAATCTGAAGTATTACCGCTTCTTTAGATAAAGAATTTTACCGATAACTTGACTGAAAGCCATTGCCCTATGAGAAGCACCCTCCTTAATAAAAGACAATTTCTTGAATCTCTGGGTAGCAAATTTCCTGAAAATTTTGAAGATTAATTGCAATCATTTTCCAGGGCTATAAAGCGAGGTATTTGCGCGTCTTAACGAAATAATTATTATCCCATACTTAAATTAGTGAAGGAGGGTTACAAAATTTTCGGATTTAAGATTAAGAATATATGTACACACTAAACACTATTATATTTAAAAAATAATTTAGTGTTTAGACTTAAAATTTGATTAACCACTTATATTCAACAATATCACCTCGAAGAAATATGGTATCCTAATAGCAAATACTAAGGCGAGATCTTACAAATGAGTACAGAGACTAAAAAATCGGCACAGGGGCTTCCTCTACAGCGTGAGTTCCTAACAGATGACGATTACAAACTCATATCGACCGTTGTGAAATCAATTCATATACTATGAAACATTATGAAGCTAAGCGTAGCTAGCATAAAGAAAGAGAGAAATGCCATCTCACAATAATTTACAATAAGATGAAAAAGGATACCATCGAGTTCATACAATTAGAATTTATGTGTATCGATTATTCATAATCTTTCATTTAGAATCGTAGTTATATTTGCGTCTTTGAACTCCATTTGAACTATTACTTCATCAAACGATCGATTACACAGGCTTGCGTTTAAAAATAACTTTATGTTCCTCCGGATTTCTTTGTGGTTTCTTAATGAATCAAACCCCTTGAGCACAAAAATGAATGTATTGTTGTTCAATCAGGTCAGATTTTCTCAGTACATCATACACCATTTTCATTGAGATTACTTCAATTTTCAAGAAAAAAAATTTCTCTATCTAATAATGCATTATTATTGTTATAGCATAAAAACAGGAATAAACGTATCTAAACTATAATCCTTTTAATAAAACAAAAAATTAAAGAATACAACACAATAAAGAAAACAATTATAATTTCCAAGAAAAGACGCCCTTGACGATTTTCGTTTGTGCCTCTCATCTGGTGCATCACGCTTCAAACACCAACAGTAGTCAGCAAGCATATTTACGTCTCATTTACCCTGGTACCTAGATTCCATTGTTTTTATGTCATTGTGGCACCTTTCCCACTGTTATTCACTGTAATCCCCGCAGGTATCGGAAAAATAATCCAGATGGGACTGTAAAAAGTGTATCTCTATAGACATTCGAGCTCTCAAATGATTGACCAGGGCAACCTATTCTGGGTTTCTTTCATTTCATAGAAAATTGTTAACTAGAGCTTTGAAAGCTTTCTAGGCATCTTATTTTATATCCGTCATTGATAAAAAATTATAACTCAAAAATCACTCATGATTTTCAGATTTGCATTTTTGTAAAATATAAGTTGACCAAGGTGTATAAATGTATTAACAATTAAAAATGAACATGTCAATATCAAAAAGCTTAGAAATGCCAAGCGTAAAATAATCTTACCTTTAAGTTACCAGATATCCTCCAATTGTGGGTAGAGTAATTTATTGCATCCAGCAATTTTTTCATATTTTCATAACTTTCCGTAAGTTGGATTGAATGGCCTATAGGAACGGAAGCTATCTTGTTACCAATATTCAGTAACACAGTTTTTAAACTTCTACTGGAGGAATCTATGAAAAGTCTCAATTCTAATGGGTTGTAGGGAATTTCAAGGTCCTTAACAAGTCCTTTAATATTGGCGCAGTCTACTAAAGAGCTGAAAGAATGGTGTAAAAAATAGCTTCGAAACTCTTGTTCTCTATTTCTGTAGCAAAAAATGTTGTTTTTTTAGCGAGAAGATTACTTTCACGAAATCGAGAGCCAAAAAGTTTGGCATTCTCCTTTGATAGCCCCAGATCTCTAGTCAGGTCATTTGACTGAACTTTGGCGAATGATCTTGCGACCATATCATGTGTGGAAACCTTGTAAGACTTAGATGTGTCATAATCTTGATCAACTTCCATATTAATTTCTTCAGGGGGGGGGGGAGGTATAGGAATTTCTGGACCATGAGGCAGGGGATTAATAGGAGAAGGAACATCCGGATATGCCACAATGTGTTTATTCTTCTTATGTATACCTGTAAAAAATATAATTGCATATTATTGGGTCGAGGAATAAGTTCCTGCGTTTTTTTTAATGTTGTGTTGATTTAAGTTTTGTTTACGTGATTTGTGCACATATTAAGAGACAATAATAAATAATGAGAGCAAAATTTGCAAGGTTTAGGCTACGTCTCTTAACAGAGTAGACTATTAGACATTTGCTTAGGCTAAGTTTTGAAGATGAGTAATAAGTCATTGCGGTTTATTTCAAAGTTGTGTTAATTTAATTTTTGTTCTGTACCCTCAAAATGGAATGTCAAATTGAAAGAAAGGCGCATTTTCGACACTTGTTGTTATTCATTTTCAATCGAGACGGTAACAATGCAAACGCAGCCTAACTCGTCGTGATATTTGTGATTTGTACGGAGAAAATGCTTTATCAGTGTCGTAGAATTCCTTCTGATAAAAACCCTACTTACCTGACACCACTTTTATTTAGTGTCGTAGAATGCCCCACCTTTTTTTTTCTATCTCTAAGAGTGCTAAGTGTGTCTAATATATATTGATATTATAAGAATATCTTAAAGAACAGAGCCGTTACCAAACACGTAAGGATATAAAAGAAACGCCCACTAATTCACAAAATAAACTTATATTTTATCTTTAACCATTGAATACACAACCTTTATACATTAACTACAGCAATACTCTAAATATTATTATAAACAAGAATTAATTAAATTAGTTTACCCTCCAAAATTTGGTTAACGTTTTCTCTACACAAAACAATAATATAAGAATTAGGCTTACAGACTCATGTGGAGTTCAAAGGCCTCAGAAATGTTATTGACTCAGGACGCGTGCGGGGTGTCCAGTTGTAGATGGGCGAAATTCCACGGTCGTTTTGGCGAGGGTAGCAGCTGGGGGTCCACACGTTCTTCCGGGGGGGAAGGGTTCTTTAAGGACGAGAACCAAGACGGTGCTTTATGCAACACCTAGGCAGTCGTGGTCTCTCTGGCGAGAGTGAGTCGAACTTGTTTCTTAAATCAAGTTAACTTGGAGTGCGGTGTGATCACCGAGTAACGAGCTCGAGGAGGAGCTTTTCTCCTTCGTTACTTATTTCCTTATGGACAAGGACTGAACTCGGGGAGGGTCTTCTTCAAGGGCGAGGATAACGGAGGGGGGTTTTTCTGGCGAGAATAAGTTACTTAAAGTTTGGTGTGGCCACCGAATAACGGGCTCGAGGGGGAGCCTTTTCCTTCTTCTTCTTAATTCCTCAAGGACGAGGAATACCCCTGGTGTTTAAGGTGCACCAGGATATGAGGAGTCTCTCTGGCGAGAGTAAGTTGACTTACCAAAGTTAACTTATCGTTTGGTTTGATAACCAGGGACTTAGCTCGAGGATGAGCTTCTTCTTAGCCCCTTAAGGTAGGTAGCCCTGCCTCTCTTGCAGGGTACTCCTTGGTCTGGCGAGCCAAGTAAACTACCTCTCTAGTCTCGGTAGTTCGGTTTGATCCGAAGACTTCGTCACATAGAGACTGACGTATACTACCTCCTTCTTCTTTTCTTAATTCCTCAAGGACGAGGAATACCCCTGGTGTTTAAGGTGCACCAGGATATGAGGAGTCTCTCTGGCGAGAGTAAGTCGAACTTACCAAAGTTCACTTATCGTTTGGTTTGATAACCAGGGAATTAGCTCAAGGATGAGCTTTTTCTTAGCCCCTTAAGGTATGTAGCCCTGCCTCTCTTGCAGGGTACTTCTTGGTCTGGCGACCCAAGTAAACTACCTCTCTAGTCTCGGTAGCTCGGTTTTGGATCCGAGGACTTCGTCACCTAGAGACTGACGTATACTACCACGATTTTCCTCAGAGTTCCTCATTTATACCTCGCACCCCCACTGGAGGAGTGGTAAGGGGGAGAGGGGCTTGAGGACGGCCCCAGGAGAGTTCTTTTTCCAAATGGTCTTTCCCACGAAGTCAAACATCGGCTCCTCGTTAGCCATCGAGATTGGGAGAAACCCGTCTCCAATTTCTTGTTCAACGTGAAACTGGATCTCACTCTCCTGGGGGAGATCTTACCTTTTTGACCTTTAGGGTCTTTCATGGCACCAAGTGGTGCCACGTTGTGGTTACGCTTTTGACTCGCCGATGCCTGGGGCGGATGTCCTTGCGGTAACCGCCTTGGGACTGCCTCACAAGTGAATGGGAGGGGGGGTGACCATTCTTCTACAATCAGAAAGGACAGCTTAATAATGGTTTTCACATTTCAAAATCGGTCATTTCAATCTTAATGACAAAGAATGTTCTGGTCGACCCATTAAGTTGGATCAAGATCGATTGAACGACCTTCTTCATGAAACTCCTCCTCAATCGACAAGAGAATAAACTGTACTATTGGCGTGTGACCAGAAAACTGTAGTGAATCACTTTCATTCAATGGCGAAAGTTCAAAAACCCGGTGCAGGGATTCCGCGCGCTTTGAGCGAAAGCAATAAACTTCAACGCACCACGATTGCCGCAGGTTTGCTTGCTCGTCACAAGGCTACTCGTGGATATAAGGACAGAGTTCTTCATCGCATCATCACTGGTGTGTTTATGTCAACATGAACCATCGAAAACAATGGCTTAGCCCTAATAAAAAATACTTCCGCGATTAAAGCAAGGATTTCATCCTTGAAAGACGATGCTGTGTTTGTGTTGGAATTGTGAAGGCTTTATTCTTTATGAGCTCCTTGCGAACAACGAGATTGTCAATACAGAACTCTACGTTTAACAAATGTATCGACTCGCCGAAGCTATTCGTGAAAAGCGACCTCATCGACGTAATGGAGTTCTTCTGCAACACAACAATGCTCGTCCTCACATTGTTAATATGACAAAAGACGCCATCCAAACGCTTAATGGCGAAATCCTGCCCCTTCCTCCATATTCACCAGACTTGGCTCCATCGGATTTTCATCTGTTCCGATCGGTCTCCAACAATATGCGCGGCGTTTCGTTCAATAATGATGTGGAATTAAGAACCTGGTTAAACGAATTCTTCGAGTCAAAATCCAGAGATTTTATTGCAGAGGCATTGAAAAACTAGTTAAACGTGGGGAAGAAGTCCTAAATAACAACGGAGAATACATTATTGATTAAATTGCATATTTTTTATCAATTAAAAATGAAGTTTTTCTAAAATTGTTAATCGTTATGAATAAATTTGATAAAACTGCCAGAACATATTTCTCAACCCATTACATAAAGGAATTGCTTTGGAGTTGCAGATAGTGCATAAATGTTTCGTAAATAATATGTTCATGCTGAAAAGAACTATGTTAGTTTTTAATTTTATGCAAAGTCTATGCATTATAATAATGAAATTTTCAGGAGTCAGTTTAATACAGAAAGCTTATATACTCGATACAATGCTCACCTTTAAGATTTGTCATGCAAATATAGCAGTCCATAGTGTGGTCCTTGCCCTCTCTCCACACCATGGGAACATCAAAAGAGAGAGACTTCTGTTCACCCTGACTCCAGCCTTTTAAACTTATGTAGCAGCAGCAGATATGAAGTGCAAAACTTTTATCTTATTCTCCTAGCCTTACTCCAAAATATGCATGATACAACGATTTAATTACAGTAGAAACTATACATTGCTGCTCGAAAATAGTCACTTTGCCGCAACCATAGCAAAACCTGTCGGAGGCATTCTTACATTTTTTGTTCATTTTTAACTCAATCACTATTATTATTATTATTATAATGCTAAGCAATTTGTATTGAAATCTGATGCAATATTGGGCATGTATAAACTATAAAATTATTATTACCCCCTGTATCGCAAAAACTGGACCTAGGAGAGAAAATCGGATGCCAGATTCGGATTTAGGAGGTCAATTTTATTAAGAAACACTACAAAAAACTTAAGGTACATTTTTGACGCATTCCAGTGTTATAAATGGTAAAATTATTTTCCTAATTCGATTTTAAAATTTATGATGAATTACGCAGTTCTATCGGATTATTCACTAGATATTCTAATTTTATATCGATACTGGATTATTTAATATTTGGCTACAATCTTATCTGTATGGAAGAGCAGATCACCTTGAGGGTCAAGACATTCAAAAGAAATTCCTTCAATTTCACAAAGAAAGCCGACTATTAAAATCCTTATGGAGGCCGATATATTTACTTATTTGTTTGTGATTATTTTTTAATCTATAAAATCTATCAGGTTTGCATTCAGACAAAATCGTTAATTTCTGATCATAATATTTTATTTAATAGAAACTCTTTTTATAACGACCGAGCTAATATTTCGAAATGAAAGATGCATTTCTTGTGCTTTACCTGTTGGTAAATCTTTGCACAATCGTCATACATGAAGTGATCACGGAAAAATTACCGTTGCCAGTTTTGAAATCGAGGAACGGATTGACATCTATCATTGACACTTGCTTACAATTTTACGCAAACTTTGGCAGGCCTGACCAAGCTCTCATGTGCCCTCAATATTTAGTCCATAACTTTGTGTTCAGTCGTAGGTGGATCTGCCATTGACGAAATTTATGCTAAGGAATCAAACTTTCTATATGTAACAACTATTCTTTGCTGAATTAAATGCAAATGTGTTTCAAAACGAATATCTTGTAAATTTTATGTTTGTCTCTTCATTCTGTAAACATTAACAAATTAAAATTTGGAACCACAGCTTGTGATCTTAACAGCAAAACCATCTCAGCTTATATGTATATTTATACCTTTCACTGTTTTGTTCGATGATTTTAGTTATTCAAAAACCCTCCTGCATTTCCTTCTTATTCTATCTTTATTAAACAATTTATAACCTCCAAAATAAAACTCTTCGAGTCCATGCAGAACTTCTGATTGGGTTCAATGATAATTTAGAGGCCCTGTTTAGGTATCGCAGGAATTGTGCTGACAAATTATTTTCCTTGAAAATAAATCCTAGTGGCATTATTCAGAGACTGACTAACCTACCATCTGTTTTATAACTCAATCTCGCTGAAACAATTCAACTGAATCGTAATATTATCGTAGAAGTTGACGAAATCTGTTTATTCATTATGAAAACTAACCCTCAAACAACTATTAATTTAAGATGCACTTACATAAAAAACATTAATTCAGATCATATTTTTTTCCTTCTACAGTCTATTGCTAGAAAATAGGACCCTCAACCTTTACTTGGAGAATTCCTAGGTGATCCCGCCGGTTAGATTAAAGATGTGTACGGTGCCGAAGCGTGTGGAGATTCATTTTGCTCAACGGTACGTGTTCGGTACGTATCTAAACGACGAGTGGGGTGAAGTATATACTTCGTGCTAAAGGATTAACCATTAACACTCAAACTATGTATATAATAACCTACGATGCTATTTAACGCCTATTTAAAGTTGATGATGATAGTCACATCCCTGTACCATTTATGGGTTTCAGAGCCGAGGAACACGGTGGAGTGAAAGAGGTGAGAGAGGAAAAGGTTTTGAGAAAAACCTTTTGTTAACGCATTGAATTCTCAAGGAGTTATCGAACCATACCCTTCGGTTTCCCACGGGATTTTACATAAAATTTAAAAAGTCACTATACATTGATCTCTGCTAGCTATTATTAGCTCTTTATGTATGTATATATATATATATATATATATATATATATATATATATATATATATATATATACACATATATATATATATATTTTTTAATCATTAATAATATTCTCTGATTAATATCAATAAAAGAAAGATGAAATAATGCATGTTATACTACCAATGTTTTATTTTGTCTACAAAATAACTTCTTGATCTTGCGAGAAGGAGAATTCTTTCATTCTTGCCTCTTCAATCTTGGTTTTCATCATATCAGTGAGTTGATGGGAATACCACGAGAGAAGGCGAAATAACATGGATTTAGTGTCAAATATAGCCATGTTCACTACTTTCTCGCCATCATTGACGGTCAGATAGGCCTCCTACAAAGAAAAAACTGATCCATAAGCTCGTTTTGGATTTCTTCACCGATGATTAAATCTTCTAAATCCATAAACAGGAGATGTTCAATTACTTTTTTCCGTTATTGTAGTTCAATTGGGTGTTCATGAATAAGTCGACGAAGATAATCTAAGCAATCAACCGGAGATGAATACTCTGGGTTAAATTTATAATCCGATCAACACACATCTTCGCTTTCAAAATATTCACTAAGTCTGGGTGTGATACGGTGTGGATGGAGGATTGTCTTAGAACGTGTGGCAGACAGACAGGTTTAGCAACAAATAATTTAAAATATGTCAACTAGACGGACCAATTAATGGATTGTTAAAGGTTAAGCGGCAACTCCGTAGGGGTGCGGAGATGTATAAGAAAAAAACTTCCTTCCAAAAGCGAGAATATAAATAGCCCATTAAATTACCAAGTCAAAACGGACTTGGCCGTAGAGTGCTGGCCTCTGGATTCAAAGACCCGAGATCGATCCCACAGTCCACAAATTTTTACGGAGAAGATCTCAGAAGAAAACGGAAAAAACTCCTTATGGACAACTCAAGAAATCGACTCAAGAGAAAACCGATGTCAAGGAAAACGGAAAGAAAATGACTTCAAGGGCTAACTCGCCTCAACTCATCAAGAAATCATAACTTTATCAAGAAGCAAGAAGAACTCATCCCGTCATCAAGAACTAAGAAGAATTCGTCCCATCATCAAGAAGCATCAGGAATAAATCATCACGTGATCAAGAATTTGGAAGGAATCATCACATCAAGATAAATGCAAGTAATATCAAGATACATTCAAGAAAACGAAGATCAAGAACTAACCCAGCTAATTTAATGAAGAAGGAATCTCAGCCTACAAGAATATTAAGTCAGATAAATGGAGTCAATGTTTGAAGGGGCATCTTCACCTCAAAAAGTAAATAGATTCGAATATAGAAATGATAAATGATAAATAAGAAAAGTTATAATAAATGTCCCCCTCCCCCCCTATAACTCCACTGTTATGCGGCTACAAGAAAATGCATGATAATTCAATAGCGCCCAACCGATTTACTTCCATGTGTGGTGTCTGTGTGTGTGTATACTGAGATTCCTATGAAAAGGTCACTCACGAAGGCTTTGGGTTGGGGGAGGGGTAGACGGGGGGAGACTCGGACCTCACCTCACTGACTAAGGCTTGGGGTGGGGGTGGGCTGGGGGCTCAGATCCACCAACAACCCGGTAAGGAAAGAGTGGAGACTGGGACCTTACCTCACTGACCAAGGCTTGGGGTAGGGGAGTAGGGGGGCGGACTCGGACCCCACCCAGCAATACTACTGTGTTAGACTTCAAAAACTTTTCGCGTCAAATAAAGTCATTATCTAGTAGAGTTTTCTCATTGACCTAAACTATTGGTTTTTAATTAACGTGTTTTTCCAACCTATACATATTCTTTACATATAATTCTAATTTATAATAGTTTTTCATAAAAACAAATATAAATTGTAATTTTTAGAAATAACTTAAATATTTAGTAAATTGAGACGACAATAGCGCCGTCATTCCTAAGGTTTTAAAGCCTTCTAATCAATAAAAGTTATAGAATAAATGCTATTTAGCTCATTAAATTGGTGCAATTCTGATGAAATTAAGTTTATTGATACTTTGTTACATTTTCTAAGTTCTGACAAAAAAATAGATAGGCCACCATCTTGGGAGCTAGTAACCACATCATTAAATGGATTCGCATCATATTATATATCATTTTGAAGGGAATTTTCTTTCCTGAATTAAAATGTGATATGGACATTTCATATTAATCTACTTTAAAGATAATATGATAGATTTAAATAGCATTCGGGAGTGAGGCTTATATGTGTGATGTCAATGAACGCGGTAGAAACACTAGAGGCCTGAAAACATTTAGCAATCGCCTTTTAAATTTGAACTAATATTAGGTTTTCGAATTATGAATATTACTAGTTTATTTAAATATTGCAAGAGGTGTGAGGGTTTTAACCCCCGACAATTAACTTTGGGGTATGTGATGCGAAGCCCCAATTTCAAAATTACCTTAGAAATAATAATTTGGGGCGGAAATAGCCTATTGTCGTCTCAATTTACCAAATATTCATGCTAAACAATTAACACAAGATTTAAAATGATGTGAATAAAACAATATATAAAATTACAATGTAATTCTACTTAACAAAGAAAGTATTTTAATTATTAAATTATTGGTGAAGACGCGTTTTATTTCTTCTAGGCTTATGCTTTGTGATGGCTACTTCAAAACATTTATTTTTAACCTTGGAAACAGCCTACAAAATTTATTTTTTTGTGTTACTGGTAGGATGTTTCTTTCGAAATGGCCAGTGTCTTCTTTTCTCTTTAATCGGGTGATTCTAACAACTATTCCCGTGTTATTCTTTATCATCAATTCAACCCAATCACATTATGCTTTCCTCACAGTATTTTACGCTTAGTGCGGTTGTTTATGAAGAAGTTTTTCGACATAGTTCCGCCGGACGTTAAATTTGTAATTATTTATAAACTTGAGGTAAATAAACGACATAAAAGTACATTTATCTAAAAAAATTTCACATTAAACCTATTCGTTTGCAAACAGTATACTTGCGCAACGTAAATGACGATATGGCTTCTTCATAACCAAGTAAAAGTGAATGAATTTTGATTTACAAATCTCTTTCCTGTCCTCTTGGAAACATTAACTTTTGTTGCACTAAAACCTTAATATATTTTCCTTATAGGAGAAATTGGGTCGATTTTAGTCTCCCTTACAATGTTAGGAAAACTTTTACCTCTGTTCTTCTACTCTTTCTATAGATCGATTATTTTTTGCTGTCTTCGGTTTGTAATTATCCTTTATGTTTAATTCTTAATAACTGTATAAAGCTTTCTTTTAGTTGGTGAAATAATGGCAATCCATTATCTACATACATATTATTTTTACGTTCTTTTGGTGCGATTATTAGACTATAACTACCTCTTATTTTAGTGTTCTTCCTTGATAACCATCCATCACTTTGTTGGTAACTTCTCATAATGCAGATTAAGAATTGTAATCAAGAACACAAATAAATGGAGCTTAATCAAGAAAATAAAAGGAAAACTATAAGAAAATATAAAATAATTACTAAATGAAAAGTTATTTTCATGGCCATTTAAGTAAAATATAACTTAGTTCCTACATACAATAATACAGAATTCAATAAAGGTGGCATCATATTTAGTACATATATCCAATTTACCATATTTTAATTAACCCAGCAAATGGGTTTTAGGTGTAGCATGGGGTTTACGCTGCAGTTGACATCTAAAAGATTGCATGTTGCACTGAGTCAAACACGTTGTAGCTTCAATTTACTGTTTTATAAAGCACAGTGTTATGGCAGATGCTGTTTTGTTCTGAAATTGCCCTAAAACTTGGGAGTTTTGAAATCATTTGTTTTGAAGGATTCACACACAAAACAGAGAACGGTGATTAAAGATCTTAAATCTTGGGTTTTTCGTTGTGGCGATAAAAACGACGTAGAAATTTCACGTCTATTTAAACAAACTGAAAACAGCACGTTAAATAATAGTCATAAATTGAATTATTTGGTTATCAGTCGGTTATCGTCGAAAACTTTGCACTAAAATCGTTCAACTTTGCATCTTCTTCCAGCTAATGTAGTTCAAGTCACTTCAATCAATATGTTTAAGTATTATTTGGACCAGATCTTATTAAATAATTGTTAATACACCCATATTTAGCAAAGATAATCGATAGATTAACCGGCTACTTGCTCTGTATTGTAAAGGAATGAGAGAAGCTACCTCAAAAAAATTAAAAAATATAAACCTAATTTAAAGTACCCCTGAATATGTTTTTTTATCTTAAGTTCATCTGCCGACCATAGCGTAGATTTCATGATCTTTGCTGTTATTGACGATATAGTTCTATATTTCATCCTTTCACAGACTATTGCATTTTTTCTATTTTTTTTTTTTACAATTATCCAACAAGGGTTCAGAATCTGATGAGTTTGTTCTATGACATTGGTTTTCAGTCAGAGAATGAAATCAACGAAATTGTTAAGCTGAGAGATGCCAGTACTTTCAATAAATTACACGCTAAAGGAATTGTAGGTTTGTAAAATTCTCCATAACTTTCTTTAAAGTATTGAAAGATATACTAACAACTATTGTGGAGTGAATGATAACATTTTTAGAAAAGAACTGAAGCTATTTACTTATCTTTCAATCCAATAAAGATCGCTGCCATATCCCGGGCACATGGCTTTCAAAAGGTTTATCGGGCTATATAAAGCTTATTTTCTTTGATATTGCGAAAATCAAGCAACCTTGCTTGATGTTTATGAACGGTTATTTTGTTTAAAAAGGTTTTGTCGAAGTTTTAGCCATTTTAAATCTAATTTTCTTTGCTTGAATAAAAATTAGGCAGTAGCATTTTGTTTGTGTCACAGAATTTAGGTTCACTTTCAAGTTTTCTACTTTTCAACTCTAATTTTTGAGTACTCACACACAAAAAATTTGGTCTTCTGTGTTTCCTCCCTCATATATAGTTATTTAATCTAATTTTCTTCCTTTATTATTTTTAATAGTCGAAAGTTCTCTGAATAAAAATTACCGAAAATTAAATTACTTTTATCAGCTACATATCACTGCGAAAAAATTTCAGCATGGTTTACATTGAATATACAATCTCTTGTATCAACCAAAGGAGGATCTGTGAATTAGTACCAATTAACTTATCTTCAATGAGCCGTTCTCAGAAAGCTCATACTGAGGGCTAAACTACTACGTTTTGCTAAAATTTAACTAAAGTCCAATTTGATAACACAAAAAAATCCTTACTATATGGAAAAGGAAAAATTTAGACTAGTACAAAATAAGCAGTAAGATGTGGTTTACCAAACTCATCTACTTAAAATACAGCCCAAAACCATTACAGATCGGCCATCATGCTTTACTTGTGTCCCTATGCACTCTCGATTATACCGCTTCCTTGAGCTAAGGCAGGCTCTAACTTTGTCTGGAGTCAAAAAAAACTGGAAAGTGTGTCTGTTGGGCCATAAGACAGGTTCCCACTGACGCATAAACCAGTTGTGTTGAACATGTGCCCAGGCCAGTCGACGTTGCTTCTGATGAAGGTTGATCAGCGGCTTCTAGCTGGCTTTAAATAACTTTTTGCACTATCTTGACGAATAGATTAACCTGGTCACCCTCTGTCATTTCATGCTGCAGTTGGTCTGCAGTTTTCTTACGATGGTTCATACATACTTACCCTGAGTGGTCAAGAAAGAGTTAGGTCTTGGATCGTTACACTTTCTGGGATCGTTCTAAACACTTCTGCTACATTGGAATGTCATCCGCTGACTCTGCGGGCGATTTGTCGATAGCTTAGATTTTCTCCGTGCAGCGGAAGTATCAGACTTTCCTTAATGGTATAATTGCGTGTTTACAGAATTAGCATATCATTATCAAAATCATGTTGTTTGATGAAGATACTGGAACATACTGTATACTTATACCAGGCTTTCATAAACTTTAATGGCATGGCCATTTTAAATATTTAAAAATAACTTATGAGGAAGATTGTACCTTTTTTTTCCCAGATGCAAGTGACATATGGATTCAAATGTGCACAAAAAAGTTCTTAGACATACATAGAAAAAGAATAAGAAATAAGTGTATCAATTATTCAGCCGACGATTTGACTCGGGACAAATTGACCTAAAACGAATTACCCTGTGACGAATTGACCGGAACGAATTGATATGGCTCAATCAAAGTGTTTCTTTCTTTTATGTCTGCAACTATATCCATGCAACCCTTCACCAATTCAATATTATCACGTTTGATTACATAACTTCGAATTCATCTAAATTTGTAAGCAGCTCTGAAGTGAATAATCCTACTCAGTGTCCATCTATCAATATTTCAATGCAAAATCTATTTGCTTACAATTTTTCCAAATCTCTTCCTAAAAGAAGTAAATATTTGTAATATGCAAAATAATCAGCGCAAATATATCAACTGCTATTCTAATTTTTATCTGATTAGTGTTTCTTTATAATTTTCAAGTTCTCAATTAATTCATTTATTTTAGCGTGCATTTAAAAAATATTACCATTTTTTTTACATACTCAAGAGAGAGTTTCTATTTTAAGAAATTGTTTGTAGTCAATAGTGAATTCCCATATATGGTATCAGAACTTTTTATGATTTGTCTCCGAGTCTTCCATAAATGGTATAAGAAATGTCATAATAATAATATTACAATTCTTCTCTTCAACATTTTTCCTTTTACTGCATACGGCTTTTGTGATGCCAATATTCATTAAATCTTTATTAGGAAGATTTTTCTCTAGTTCCTGACGTTTGCTGCAAGAGAGTTTGCGGTAGATTCTTACCAGTCATCTTTTTTTTCGGTCCTCATGGTCGCTTATCATTTCTTGTGCTAAAATAAATGATAACTGCACGAGTGATCCCACTGTAATGAAATATTTCCTATGAGGATTATTGACTCGATTTTTTGTTGTATAAAATTTTAAGTTCGTCATCTGTCTCATATCTTTTAGGGAAATAAATTTATAACATAGTTTCAGTAATCCTGTTTAATCTAATGATTAACTTTAATGCATATTTATTTCTCTTCCGTAAATTTATCCCCTAATTGATTGTTATCTCATGTCCTTCAAACTCTGCTTTAAATTTTTATATAGTCTTTATTTATTTTAGGTCATATTTAAAGGAAAATTATACCATATATATTTTAGTTATATGAGATAAGATCAAAGTATTTTTAGTTTTCTGCTTTTGACTCTGTTTCTAAGAAAAGAAGAGAGGCCGAAAATGCGAAAGATCTTTCATGTCCTGTTGTAAACAATGGCTGTTAAATAGCATTAATCGTCATGCGTAGATGTTTCGCTTTAAGTGGTACAGAAAATTTGGTGAGGAGCAATGACAAAAGAAGATAATTTAATGAAGCATAGTCAGATGCTTGGTTGGATTAAGCCGGAGGTGAAATTTGTAACGGGAAAATGATCACAAGCCTCATCCCTAAATAGTACAAAACGTTTCAGTGACAAAGAGTCAAAATTTAATAGTGGCTATTCCAAAGTTAGATTTTTGATGTGTATAGCAAATCGCCGAGAGAATAAAAATCAGAATAAAATACCATAAAACTATTAGACAACACCGAGCATAATGATGCCTGGTCCAATTTCTCCATCGAGACATGGAATGACTTGGCGGTAAACGATATGATCCAAATAAAACTTCATAAATTGAATATCTAATGATAATGTATAAGTTTTACTCAATTATTTAACTGTTGTCAATCAAGTCGCCTGTATGAGCAGAGAACGTTACCGCATTCGGACCAATTTATTCTCATGTTAACGCCTAAGACCCCACTCATTCCTTTCCCAGCCGCATTGAACATTCTACTTTCCTTGAATTCAGCATTCTACAGCATATTAAAGTAGTTGAATATACGATTCTTCAATGTCATTAATCTCCTAGATAGTATATCAGTCCTTGCACTAATAGCACGCCACACTCTGCTACTAATTCATGTTTGAGTAACAAGCGTCTTTGTGAGGACTTGGGAATATTCAGCGTTTAGTTGGTCTGTAGAAATTCATCCAGCTTAGAAATAACACATCCTGGAAAAGGTGTCGTCTTACTGGCTAGAGTACGCAGCGAGTAACCACTAATATATATATATATATATATATATATATATATATATATATATATATATGAAATGAATAACTCACAAAGTATAACGTAAGGTTTGCAATGAATGCAATTTCCCGCAGGAAAAATGAAAAAGGTTCTTCCAAGTACTTTCGAACTTTATTCAGTTTATTCTCAAAGATAACTACAAGAGAAAATAATATAATAGAGGTATATATAAGCTAGTAAAAGATAAAGGACCGCCTCTAACACAAGAAATCATCAATGAGAAAGTAAGAGAAGGATGGGTAAATTCACATTAATATTAAGCTATAACAGGTAGCAAGTTCATACCGAGAGGCAAGAAAGAGTTATGAACAGAGCCAAAAGGGTTAAAATGATTAGCGGATAAAGGGATAGTCTAAAGAGGGAGATTCAAAGAGACATGAGAAGTGAATTGAAACCAAGGGAAGAGGGACAATGAGAAAGAAAGAGAAATAAGGTAATGTTAATACAAAATCAATGCAATAATTATATTGACAAATCGGGTTCACATAAAAATGAAAATTGTCCCAAAAAATATAATTAGGAATATAAGTCAAAGCTAATTTCTTTAAGAATGAGTTTTTTCATAACAACATCAATTTTAAAAAGGCCAAGGGAAATGTTAAAATTATTAAATTGGCTTATACATGAACATTCAACAAGGTTTCTTTTAATTGAGTCATTTGAGCGAAAAATAAATTTTGCTGAGTTCCAATTAATTAGGTGGTTAGTTTCGGACATGTACAGAAAAAATGCACTATTATTTAGAGCGCTCCTAACATTGTATTTATGCTGATTAATACGGACAGATAATTGCTTTCCTGTCTGTCCAAAATATTTACTTGGACAAACAGAACATTCGACCAAATAGACTCAATTATTGTGAACTAGAATGTTTTTTTATAGTTTACTCGTATTTTAAAGCAACTGAAGTGCAAAGTTTTTTAAAAGACGGGGAAGTTCAATAAAACAAACAGAGAAGGAATAGCAGGAGCTGTATTATAGAACTTCCTTTTTGCCATGGTAAGACAGTTTAGAAGAGATAGATAAGGCTAACATAGTTTATGGCCAATTTCAAAGATATTGGAGAATTCAGAATCCATATATTCAGCACTAACAACTCGCAAAGCTTGTAAAAACATAGAGGACAAAACGAAACCTTTGATTTTGGGACTATGCGAAGAGTAATAATGAATATAAGAGTTTGAATTAGTAGGTTTGCGATAAATGGAGTATTTAAAACCAGTCGGTGTTCTATGATTAAGAAGATCGAAAAAGAAAAGGGTTCTATTATTTTCAATATCGTGGGTGAAGTTAATGGAAGGGACGAGTGAAGTAAGTTTTATAAGAAAGCTATTAACATCTTTAGAACTAGGCTAGAGGCAAAACATCATGAAAATACCTGTACCAAACAATAGGGAAGTCAAGAATAGTAGGGAGGAGTCTTGTTTTAAAGAATTCCATGGCTAATCAAAACTTTTAGAGAAAATTGTAAGTTTTAGTTGGATGGCAAATATTTTTTTTTAAAGTTTGAAAGTGGGAAATGAACAAAGTGCGTTTAATAATAGAAACAAAACAAATAACCTAATTGTATCTGAAATGCTTAACGATTAGATATTAGAATCAACATAATAAATTAACTAAATGTATTAAAATATTTAGTTTAAATTAACAAATATTACGTGATTAAATTGGAAATAACGATGTGACGTAAAATTAAAATTAATATACATAGCTGCTCTAGCAAAGTGTATAGAAATGATTACAGCAACTTAACAAGGTAATTATGATTTCAAAGTAACCAACTTATTGTTAAAATCTAGTGTTTAAATATTAAACAAAACGAATAACAAATTAATTAAAATAATGTGTAGTTAAAACATGTAGAATATATGTATATAAAATCTTTATGTATAAACTTTAAAATATCAACCCCTACGAGGAAAAATGTTAATATAATATTTGAATTGTATAGTAATAGCTAAGTGATTTCCACGTCTCCTGGAATCTTTATAGTCTTACTTATATGAATAACTTTCCCTTCTCTGTATAAATTCTACTTTCCCCACTGTTCACTATTTATATTTTACATGTATGTAAAATCTTTATTTTGTAATTCATCTCTAAATAAACCTTGAGACACTGAGAATCAGCTAACGTAAAATTGCAGTTAAAATATGCAGGGGCAATTTTGTAGTAAATTTTGTAGCCCCTATGTTTGAAAAACCGGCTAACGTCAGTTTGCCCTTAAGATTTTCCTTAACTATGGTGGTCAATTTTGTATCGCTTATGTTCGAGTAGAAAAACTATATATAGTTTAGCATCCTGTAAATCTATTTAAGACTGCGCTGCACTTGATTATAGATACTCTACGCTCATCAATAGAACTTACGAAGTCCTACTTTATCACGATTCAGCTTTCAAGTTTGGAAGTAGGTGAAGAAATATTCCATACTTTAAGATCGCTGGCATCGCCTGCCATCTCGGAATCGCCTCCCTCCTAACGACATCAGCAAACCTCTTTTTCTTATAACTTCTCTGCAAGTTGAGGCCTGTAGATACCACCTGTTTCTGACGTGCTCGGACCCGAAAGGAAGCCCTATAAGGGGCTCAACGAAAGGAACCTCAGTAGAGGGCGGAGTGGTCAGGACTAGCAGGTAAGCCCTGTTTAGACACTTATCTTAGGTAGGGAAAAAAAGTAAAATGAGTAATAGGGTCACTATTAGGATAGTAGCTTGGTAGGCTCCACGAGAAGGAAGCTTCCCTAGTGGGCCGTCATAGACGACGCCAAGCGAAAGAAGAAGATCCCGCTCTGGATGAGGAATCACTTTCCCAAGTCCCCAAGGGAAAATGTTTTCGAAACAATCCTATCCATGATAGGAGTTGCGTTATGTCGTTTGGTGGATCAGTCTCATGGCTATTTGGCAATTTGCGATAGCAACCAAGATGTTGACAAGCTTCTCAGCGTGAAATATCACACGAAAATCAATGAAATTCACCTAACACCTAACATGTATCTGCCTTAATATCGATTACACTGGTCTGCGTCCAAAAAGTACCTTAGATTTCCTGTAGTGTTTCTTAATAAAATTGACCTCCTAAATCCGAATCTAGCATCCGTTTCTCTCTATCAGGTCCAGTTTTTTGCGATACAGGGGGTGATAATAATTTTATAGTTTATACATATCCTATATTACATGAAAATTTCAATAGTTTTTGCACTACTGTATTCGAAGTCATTTTTTTCTATACATTTTAAGTAATTATGTTAATAAGTTTATATTTTTGCAGGTTAGAAATTGTTTAGCATTATAATAATAATAATAATAATAGTGATTGAGTTAAAAATAAACATAAAATGTAAGAATAGCTCCGACAGATTTTGATATGTTTGTGGCAAAGTAACTTTTTCCGAGCAGCAATGTACAAACTCGCCTGTAATTAAATCGTTGTATCATGCATATTTTGGAGTAAGGCTAGGAGAATAAGATAAAAGTTTTGCACTTCATATCTGCTGCTGCTACATAAGTTTAAGATGCTGGAGTCAGGGTGAACAGAAGTTTCTCTCTTTTGGTGTTCCCATGGTGTGGAGAGAGGGCAAGGACCACACTACGGACTGCTATTTATGCATGAAAAATCTTAAACGTGAGTATTGTATCAAGTATTTAAGCTTTCTGTATTATACTAGCTACTTAAAATGTCATTATTATGCTTAGACTTAGCATAAAATTAAAAACTAACATAGTTTATTTCAGTATGAACATATCTTTTACTAAACATTTATATGCTATCTGCAACTCCAAATCAATTCCTGGATGTAATATTCAATTATATTTTCCACAGGAATAAATAAGAAGAATAAACATAGTGTGGCATATCCGGATGTTCCATCTGTCATCAAACCCCTGCCCTATGTTCCAAGGATTACTATACCTCCCATTAACGTATAGAGCTCCATGAAGAGATTAATATACGAGTTGATCAAGATTATGACACATCTAAGTCTTATCAGGTTCCCACACATGATATGGTCGCAAGACTATTCCTTAAAGTTCAGTAAAATGCCCTAACCAGAGATCTGGGGCTAGTAAAAGAGAATGCACAACTTTTGGCTCTCGATCTCGTGAAAGTAATCTTCTTGCTAAAGAAAACACATTTTTTGGTACAGAAATAGAGAATAATAGTTTTGAAGTTATTTTTTATAGCATTCTTCCAGCACTTTAGTATACTTCACCAATATTAAAGGACTCGTTGAGGCCCTTGGATTTCCCTACAACCCATTAGAAAGGAGACTCTTCATAGATTCCTCCAGTAGAAGTTTAAAAACTGTGTTACTGAATATTGGTAACAGGATAGATTCCGTTCCTATAGGCCATTCAATCCAACTTACTGAAAGTTATGAAAATATGAAAAAATTGCCGGATGCAATAAATTACTTTACCCACAATTGGAGGATATCTGGTGACTTAAAGGTAAGATCATTGTACACTTGGCATTTCTAAGCTCTTTGATATTAACATTCTCATTTTTGATTGTTAATACTTGTATACACTTTATGGTCAACTTATATTTTACAAGAATGCAAATCTGGAAATCATGAGTAATTTTTAAGTTATAATTTTTTGTTGAAGTGCGTCCCTATAGGTTAGTGCATGATTTTGGGTTAATAGGGAACTTATTCTAATTGAGAAGGTATACAACATAAATCAATAAACTCAAAAAAAGATGTACATATATCCAATTAGTTCTATTCAATGAGTTAATGCATGGGCATACAGGATTTTCAGTACATATTAATATTCTTATTGTTTTAAGAAATATTATTTTGAATTTGTTTTTAAAAATATTACACTTTGAATTTACATACCCTGTGTCGTGGTATGACATTACGTTAAATCAATACCATATTATATCTATGGGAGAGGAGCAAGAACTTGCAAGCGAACCGACAAAAGGGACGGAAAACCACGCGTTCAGACGGGCTGAGTAACGAGAGTGCAACGAGGTCAGGTAAATTATGGACAATGGCAAAGTTTAAGGTTATTTAAAGAGACGTATACAAAAATAAAAATTTTATTCACACAAAAATAATGAGAGAATTGATGGGTAAAATTACCTCAGAGAATTAACGGGCAAAAATCACATCAATAAACGAAAGGGGGAAGATTAACTCAATTGGGTTACTGAAGGGGAGAGGGGGGTTAGCTTTCGGATGTCTTCTGTACGTGAGGTGAGACCGCTTGGACTTTAGAGCGGAAGGTTAGATTGATGACGGTTCTGCAAAAGCAAGGGGGTTGGATAACTTTCGGTCCAGGGAAGAGTATTTCGGCTACCCGAAATAAGGAGGGCTTTGACAGGAGTTGATGAAAGAAGTCAGGAAAATCACTCGGGGCGATCGTTCAGTGGAATTACCTCCTGGCTGGGGCTAATTCCAAATACACAAAATAGTCCAGCTGTCACTTTGCTTTGTTGCTAGCACTTGATTTGGAACCATGGGGAAATCTTCTGGGTTCTGGCGAGACTTCTCAACTCTGTTTCTTTTCCGGGGACTCGAGCGTTATTTATGTCCGAGGCTCTCCCTGGAGTTAGGGGTTAGCGGGAAACAGCTATACTTTTGAAGGGCCTCGAATCTTTTTGCAGAGATATTTTAGCCCGCATAAAGGTGAATCGTGGATGACTCGATTTGAGGCTACTGCTTGTGGAAAGGAGGGGGGGGGTAGGCTTACCAATTTATGCCTAACCGGGCCTTCTGATGCACATGGGAGTTCCTTTCTGCTAAAGATCTTCCACGTGGGGATTCCCTCACACCCTGCTTAATTTCTTTTTAGGTAGTTTCTCTTATACTTGGGATGCAAACAGGCTACACGAATCATCCCTATTTCCTATGATTATGGGACAGTCATGCAGATAGTATGCACTATAAGAAGAAGGTTTGGCCTCCACGAAAAGCATTTAGAATTAGATCAAACAATGTAATAGTTGAACCTTTACTCCTTTCTCACAAAATACTGCTTTCTCCATTGTATATAAAGCTTGGCATGATGAAATATTATGTCAAAACACATAATAAAGAAGGCAAAGCTTTTAAATTTCTTTTTGATGAGAGATCAGCATTTTGAGGCATCAATGACGAACATCGAAAAAGATGCCTGGAAAGCTTTCAAAGCAATAGTTAATCAGCTTCTAACAAGCCTCAAACATTTGGGAGCTCGAATGTCTATAAAGATACACTTTTTACAGGCCCTTCTGTATTATTTTCCAGACAACTGCGGGAAGTACAGTGAATAACAGGGGGTAAGATTACACGAGGACATAAAAATAAAGGAATCCAGGTCCTAGGGTAAATGAGACGAAAACATGCTTGCTGACTACTGTTGGGTTTAGATGCGTGATTCACTAGATGAGAGGCACAAACGAAAATCGTCAAGGGCGTCTTTTTTTAAAATTATAATTATTTTCTTTGTTATGTTAGATTCTTTATTTTTTGTTTTATTGAAAGGATTATTGTTTACATGCGTTTATTTCTGTTCCTATGATATAACAATAATAATGCATTATTAGATAAAGAAAAGTTTTTGAAATTTTCTTTTTCATGAAAAATGAGGTAATCTTAATGAAATTGGTCTATCCTGTACTGAGAAAATCTGACCTGATTCAACAAAAATACATCCATTTTTGAGCTCAGGAGGTTTGATTTATTAAGAAACCATAAAGAAATCCTGAGAAACATAATTTTTTTTTTCAAATTCAGGCCTGTGTTATCTGCCGTCGTTTGGATCCCTGCGTCGGATCACATAGCGCAGAGGAAATGAATACAGACATAGAAACAAAATAAAGCTGGGCAAAGGTTAACGAAATTTACAAATTTAAGAACAGTGATGGATGGGGAGTATATACACCTTTTCAAGGCTACCTTCCAGATGTCTGAGATGTCTATTAAGGCGTCTAAAGCTGAATTAATAATGTTTTGTACTAAGATCTCTGCAACGTGCAATGAGAGGGAAACCTTTGTATCTGTATAGGTTTGCTTCTCGTGCTACGCCTTAGAAAATCACGCGACAAAAGACAGCGAATTCCATGGCAAAGTATGCTCAGAGTGTGCCGGCACCGAACACACCTGAAAAAGGTGCACCAATGAAGAAAACAAGAAATCCCTTAATTGCGATGGTCCCCACCGCACCCATCCCATTCAATGACTTGTCTCATAAAGAAAAACATGGTAAACGAGAAGAAAAGAAATATACAGGAGGAAAAAGCTCGCAAGGCAAATACCAGTTTCGCACATGCGGCAAAAAGTTAGTAGAAAGAAAAAAGGCTACTCGAATTAGACCCGTCGATGAACGTGGATTTAGTTATGTGCGTAACTCATGATCACTGTGAATATAGCCAAACATGGAAGTTACTCCACTGAATTGAATAGAATGCTGACACAAAACGGGATGAAACCTATGTGGTTTCCTGATAACCCCCCCCCCCTCCTCATGTGAACTATATCAAACACAGACATGGATCAAACCTAACCCATCATTAAGAAACAGATCAAGATCTAAGAATCCCGTTTAAACAAGCATAATATGCCTGAAACATCTGAAACGATGGAAACTGTACAGCTAATCTAGAGACAAAATATATTTCAAAAGACGAGCCAACAAAGCAAGAAGGCCAAAAAAAGCAAGCAAACCGTACCTATGCATAAAACCACAGACCTAAACATACGGATATATGCCTCACTATTGGCTCCACTGGCGAGATTGGCAAAGGTTAAGGATATAATTGAAGGAGTGGTCAGAGGGAAATTTAAGTGGGATTACGATTGTGACACCAACGAAGAAGACTTGCTCTCGGCTTTAAAGGGTGGAAACATCGAAATATGCTCTGAATCATGTTTCAATCTTTCTCATGAGCAGTTCAGGAAGAAAAAATCTCGGAGGGTGAGGTCGCCTGCACGAGAAGAACCAGCGAAATTACAAAACATCTAGAGAGAATAATATGGCATA
This sequence comes from Ceratothoa steindachneri, assembly GCA_963969495.1. Taxonomy (NCBI): domain Eukaryota; kingdom Metazoa; phylum Arthropoda; class Malacostraca; order Isopoda; family Cymothoidae; genus Ceratothoa; species Ceratothoa steindachneri. Next base: position 113,813,490 of record OZ018330.1, on the reverse strand, counting down.
CAATACAAAATTTATCAACAAATAGAGATCTTTTCGCTCAATGTAAATGGCTGGGAAGGTAAAAGATATGTCTACAATAACATCATTAGAGAATTAGACTCAGACAGAGTCCTAATTTCTGAGCACGGCCTTAATGCAGATAAAAATCGTATTAAGATATATAACTACAACACCATTACGACAAGCCACACTAATGAAATGTATGGTGGTGTTGCAATAGCCGTGCGTAAAAGAATAAAATACAGAGAGATCGATCATACCTTGCAATAAAGATCAGTACGAATATCGGCGACCTTATTATAGCTATTTGATACCAACCCCCAAGACGATCATATCTTCCTATTCCCAATTTTCTCCGCTTGTTTAGGAGGAATACCTCTGCCATTTTGATCGGCTACCGTAATGCCCGCTGTAGGGAAGCTACTATACCACGGCATTCGAGGCATCAGGAACTTCCCTGAGCCTTCTCATGAAACGAAATGTGGTGCAAAGAGTTGGCCCAGAGTTCCCCACTTACCTAACGAGAAGATCTTCCACAACACCTTATATTATCCTCACCAATGCTAACTTTGTTCTGAACCATACGACAGTTTCAAGCCCCTATACTTCGTCAGACCATATTAGTATAGTCACTAATAGTTCAACGTGCCATATACAAGTTAGAATCCCAACTCGTAGATGATTGCCCAAGGCAAACAGGAACGACTACAGAAGAATCCTACAAGATCATCAAGAGAAAAGGTTGGACGGATCTGCGCTTGAAGACCTCGACAGACATTTAGAAAACATCATGGCTAAACTAAAGGAGGCGGACAGAGTGTTCATCCCTAGTGTAGAGTATAAGACTCCCCCGATGTTACGGTGGAACGAGGATATTATTCAGAGGAAAAATAGATTAGATGAACTAGTTTTGGAAATAAATATATACGGAAACTTAGCATATCGTTATCGAGAACTCCGGAACTTTCGTTTGCAGCTTTAATTTCTAATCAGCAAGAAATCAAAGATGATTTGGGACGGAATCAGTGATAGGGTGGAAACACAAGCTGATCCCAGGAAGTTTTGGTCCCATGTCCAGAGATTAAGCGGTACTCTTTCCATCAAGCCTAACATTACCTTCACAGCTGATGGAATAAAGATCACCGATGACCAGGCTATTTAACATTAGTTCAGAGAACACTGGAATAAGAAATTCGATATTACAGAAGAGGAAAACGTGAATTTTGACATGGAGAAGGAGGAGGAAGTCTTATAAAATTTATAGGAGCGAGGGCCAGCCCTAACGCCATTCCACTACTTGGACGTCACGTGGTGGGCAAAAGAAGAAGGAAGACCTTTTACCAATAATGAGTTTGAAGCCACCCTAAAAAGCTTCAAACAGAAAGCCCCAGGGAATTCAGGTGTTACTATAGCGCATCTAATAAATGCCTTAGCAAACATCAATATGGCAATAATGAATCTCTTCAGTGCCTGCCTGAATGTTGGGTACTTCCCTGACTTACTTAAAAGAGCAAGCATGATTTTTCTTTTAACGCTAGGGAAGCCTAAAGTGAAAGTCAAGAGCACAGGCTGATATCTCGACTAGAGTTTATAGGGAAGTTATTTGAAAAACTTATCAACGGTAGGCTGAGGGGCTATCTGGACGTAAGGGGTCGTTACAACGAGCAGCAACATGACTTCTGCAAAAACCTTGGAACAGAAACAGCCCTTGCCTTGATGACCAAGTACATTGCCATAGCAAAGGCTGAGAATAAGAACGTGACGTGAATATAGAGCTAAGAGACGTAACATCGGCTTTCGACAAAGTATGAATCCGAGGACCGAAAAAGAAGTTATGTGATCTAAGAATGCAAACAAATATCACAAAACTCCTCTGCGACTATCTTAAAGACCGGGGGGCAATTATAAAGATTTTTTCACGTGTGACCTTCCCCCCGCTACCCAGGTAAACGCCCTGTATGTCCAGCTGGTTGAAGACATATCACAAGTGATCACCAGCGATTATCCTGACCCAGCCCACATTATGAACAGGATGTCAGGCGTAATAGACAACCTTAATATCTACGAAAATCAGAACAAGATACGTACTAATGTTCAAAGTCCTTCCCATGGGACGTACAAAAAAATCCGATATACTAGTACGGGATAAACTCTACCTATTACCCGTAAAGCTCGTGCTCTTGGACTTAAAATTACAAGGGGAGAGTATGGCAAGAATCTTATTGTGAAGGTCGATCAGGCCAAGAGAAATCTACGATACCTCTACAAATTCAGGAGGCTCTTCCGCCAAAGCAAGCAAAAGAAAATTATACCTGACCTTGGTGAGACCGATCTTGCTGTACCCTGCCATTCCCTCACACATGACAAGCAAAATGAATTAAAAAAGGCACAAGCGGTACAGTACCAGGCCCTACGGCTCATCTTTAATGGTACTCGCCTGGACAACATCCCTTTAAGAAAGACTGCATAATCTCTCTGAGATCGAACCCATAAACGTGACCCTACATAACAAGGCAAAAGCTATATGGAGGAAGATCTATGCATACATACCGTAAAGGGTACTTCAAGGCATAAAATAACCTGAACTTAATCACCGAAATAGAAACTCCCGACGAGGATTTGGCAGCAGCCAATTGAGTAAGCAGGAGGATGTTTTACCACTGTATCGTTAAACATACCCCGGTAAAACGCTAACCAAATAAAATTACAAAAACTTAGAAAACCAAATGGACTATTTCATTCATGATGTCATGTATGGTGTCTTTTAAGAAAAAAAGATGTGTAGTGGACAAATTAAACATGAAAGAAAAATAATAAATGATAACAAATGAATAAATAAAAGATCCAAAATGAACGCTAAAAAGGTAAATATGATGCGAAACGTAATGTAAAAGGAAACAAAGATAGCATGTGAAACATGTATGAAGACGCCAAACCTGAGTAAGCTCTATAGGCATAATTCAAGCAAACCCGAAAACAAAGGCTTGAATGCTCTTATCTAGTTCAATAGATACATGAAAGACAAGAAGAATCCCAAGTTAAGATATTATCAGACGTACTGGCACACAAACACTTCTACTAAAACAACACTTTTTCTAACTATACCCTCTCCTACTATTCCACACACATTTTCTTATCTTTTAAGTTTAGGTTCATGTTCATCTATTTAAGACAACCACCCTGCGAGAGAATACCAGCAGGAAAAATAAAAATGTTCTGAATGCATTGCAGATAACCACAATTGGCAAAACTGCAACAACGAACAGAACCGTACCGTCGCAATGACATGTCATTTTAAGAAGGACCTGATAAAAAAGAACGATAATGAAAAAAAAGCAAAACAGAAGAAAAGAAAGAAATGTTACGTACGCACAGGTTGCAAAAGCAAACCAAGCGGAATCAACCAAGGACAGGACATTCTTCCAAGTTGAAAAGGAAAACTCAACGCAGATAATAACGTGTATTTACTATGCCCACATCGCGAACCTGTCAAGACGGGGGACATTTAAAACAGAACTCCATATGTTGTTACGGAAAAACGGCCTGCCACAAATGTTGCTCCCGGATAATCCTCCCTCAGGTGAAATACTGAAATTGAAACTAATTGAATCTACGAAGGTTCAATTACCATTAGCAAAATAACTAAATGCGGCCAACTGCTGGGATATCCTGGTTGGTACAGGAAAAGCAAGGAAGAATGCAAAGGCAAAAAAAATTAAAGAGAAACAATACCAAAACACAGAAGAGATAAAAACTGAGCAGGAACAGGGATTAGACAAGAGTACCGAACGTGCAGATAGAGAGAAAAAGAGGTCCCACAGCCAACACAGAAAAAGATCACCTAAATCTACCCCAAGCAAAAGGCAACAAATAAATGCTAAAAGAATTAACCTAAAACTATATGCAATAGGAAATACAGCTTATCCCAAGGAACACCAGGCTAAGGCAATCACCGATGGAATCATAAGCGAAAGAATAAAATGGCAATAGAGTATCAGGTCGAAGAGGTCCTATACCAAGTCAGAAGAAGTTACTCACCGAACATTTTTAGTACAATTTAGCAAAGCAAATTCAAGAAAAAGAGAAACGTGAAGTGTAGAACCCACCACACCTGACCTTAAGACCAGAACAAGACAGAAGAGAAGAATAGAACGAAACAAAGGTAAATCAAAAAACTAAAACGATACTATAAAAATGGACAATACAAGTAAGAATTTAAAAATGCTGTACATGAATTAAATGCATGGTCAACAAAAAGTTTTCACTTCGAAAACATGATACAAAAACTAGACCCGGATATTGTTCTAATATCTGAACATGGTATCAACACAAAAAACAAGGACATCAAAATATACAGATACCGAGTATACTCAACAAGCCACACATACGAGGTCTTTGATGGCGCAGCAATAGCAATCGGTAATGGAATTGATTAAAAACTACTTCCACCATTAGACCTACCTAGTGATAGAAGTCAAAACTACCATAGGGCCCTTAACTTTTGTAACTGCATACCAGCACCTAAGGAGAGGATAGCTACCAAATCAAAACATCATGAGACTATTTGCCCATAAAAAATTGGTAATGTTTGGAGGTCACCTTGTAGCGGGCCAAAGGCAACACTAACCCCGCGTTCCAACCTTATACTAGAATTTATGAACCTTGAGAACCCCGAGAAAGAATTTATACGATTTGATATACAGTCCTTTACTTTACAAGAAAATTAGAAATCTAATTACAATTTAAATTTACAAGAAAATAATGCAGGTGCGCAACCAAATAATTAACCTATTCTGAATTCAATTACAAAAAAAAGTGTGCAAACTACAAAATGAAACCAAAATTCCCCAATCCAAACAAGATACAAACAAAAACTGACGGGTGAAGAGAACAAATTTATACAACGATTTCCACACAAAAACCAAAGTGACAAGGAAGACTGAACAAAAAGGAGGTACGGGGTTATCACTCGTCCGTTGGAGGGGGTGGTATTAAACCAAAAAGGAGGATATGCTCGTCAGGCAATGGAGATGGGCAGTGCAGGGGGCAAGCGAGGTAGGAAACGCCTTCCGTTTATGGGCTGGGCTGGGCGGAGCACTTGCCTCGAGAACTTCTCTCGCAGTCTGTAAAAGCTTCACTCTTAGAAGACACAGGATGTAATACTGGAAAGAGCCAAAGAAATTTTGGTATAGCGCTTTCAAAGAAAAATCTGGTGATGAACTTTGATAGCCCTCGTTGTTAAAATTAACGTTAAGCCTATTAGCATTACCTCGTTCTTTGGCCTGTTTGTTAAAATAATTTTAGCGAAGAACCAATCTTACCTAAGTGTAATATCCAAATGCGCTGGACAAATTTTGGGAAACTCTTTACTAACTTTTACAAAATTCTATAAATATTTATATTTACGTAGGTGAGTCAAAAAGTTCTCAGACAAATGCCAGATTATTGAAATGTTCGATTTTGTACAAGTAAATACAGGGTCAAACACGACTTTCATGTTTTCTGAACAATTCCTACAAAATTCGTCATTCAATTTGTCGAGACTCTTTGTATTAGATGTGCTTCAAAAAGGTTACTTTTTTGAACCCATAAAATGGCAAATTTTGAGATAAGAGCGAACATTAAATTCCTGACTAAACTTGATTGGAAGCCTGTTAAGATTATTGACGCTCTACAACAGGTTTATGGTGACTCTTCGCCATGTAGAGCGGTAGTTTACGACTGGATTAAGCGCTTCAAGGGGGGCAGAGAAGAAGTTGAAGATGATCCACGTGAAGGGAGACCCTCCACCTCCATTAACCCAGAAAATGTCGAGCTTGTGAGGAATCTAGTGGATAAAGATCGCCGTATTACTATTGATGAAGTTGCCAATGCATGTGAAATCTCTCATGGCTCAGCATTTGGAATTCTAACTGAAAATCTTGGCCTGAGCAAGCTTTCAGCACGTTGGGTCCCAAAAGCGTTGCGAGAAGACCAGCTGAATCATAGGGCCAACCTTTCTTTGGCTATTTTGACCAAGATTGAAGCAAACGAGGATAGTTTTTTTGAGCGCCTCGTAACGGGAGATGAAACTTGGGTGTATCAGTTTGATCCTGAAAGTAAAAATCAATCAAAAGAGTGGCACCCAAGGGGGGCAGCAGGGCCTATCAAGTTCAAGACAGAGAGGTCCGTTAAGAAGATAATGGCTACAGTTTTTTGGGATTCGGAGGGAATTATTTTAATAGACTTCTTAGAAGGACAAAAAACTGTTACATCCAGCTATTACGAAGGAGTTTTAAGGAAGCTGAAAACTTCAATAGCCAAAAAACGACGAGGAAAGCTCCACAAGCAAATCTTGTTCCACCATGACAATGCCCCTGCACATTCGTCCAAAGCTGTGAGATCTCAGCTACGGGAATTTCGATGGGAAACTCTTGCTCATCCCCCTTATAGCCCTGATTTAGCACCCTCTGACTTTTTTCTGTTTCCAAATTTAAAGGGACACCTAAAAGGAACCCGGTTTCAATCATTAGATGAAGCAAAAAAGCAGGTCATTACTTGGTGCCAGAGACAACCCCGTGAATTCTACAAAGATGGTCTTTACCGTTGGATTCATAGATTAAGAAAGTGTATAGATGTTAATGGAGCTTATGTAGAAAAATGATTACAGTATTATTACAAATAAAAATTTTATGCCATTTATCTGAGAACTTTTTGACTCCCCCTCGTATATACTGAAAATGGAACACAATCGGTTAACGTTATTTGTATTATTAATATGAAAAATCGGAAGGCAAATGACAAAATTTTCTACCCCCACACTCACACAGGGGTAGGGAAAGATATATGTAAAAGGGGCTGGGAGAATGTCCCTACGGGCACACATACACACACACACACCGCTCCCCCACAACCTAAATGCCAGATGCACGGCCGCAGAGTACACCAGCACAAACAAGGTGTGGCAAAACCTGGAGCTGCAACTGGAACGAAACGTGGCAGCACGCATTGGACCAGAACTCCCAACCTATTACTTAGCGAGGGGCACAACAAAGCCTGATATAGTCTTAACGAGCACAAGGTGCCCCTACAATTACCACATCGGCCCGGGACCAGTAATCCTCAGCGACCATGAAACGTTAACCATCACACTACCAACTACTCCAATACAAATCCCAATAAGAGAAAGAACATCGTTCCTGCGTGCAGACTGGTAAGCTTACCAGGCCGTTTGTCGTAACTACGTTTTGGCAATCCTAGAGGAAGCCACATCAGAAGAGATAGACAAAGAAATATGTATATTAACAACTAAACCTTTAGAGCCAGACAGGAGAACCATCTAAAAAATTAAATACAGAACCGTGCTAGCCCCGAAATAGACACCGGAAATGATTGCCATACATGAGAAGTATAGCAACTTAGTGGACGCAATATAAAGATGGAGACCAAATAGGAACATCTACCAGATGATGCGAGAAACAAAAGAGCACCTTCACCAACTGATTTTACAACAACAAGCAGATGGCTGGGACTGACTCATTAAAACATTCGATGAGGACAGGGATCCTAGAACGTTCTGGCAAAGTGTGATGAGGTACCGGGGAAAGCCAGCAGCCAAGAAAATGAAAATCAAGGATCACTAAGGCGAGGTAATTACTGAGCCAGCATAGCTAGACGGTGAATTCAGAGACCACTAGTCTAACATATTTATAATTACCCCTGGAGAGGACAAGAAATTCGATATCGAATTTGGAAATGAGTAATCGAGCACACATATCCGTTTAATAACATATCCCTACCTGGATGCCAATATTCTGCATAATCACAACAACACGGGCGTAGAAGGCAGAGAGGTACGGATACGGCACTGGCAATGATCACAGATAAATTTGCGGAAATAGAAGAAGAGAAGAATCATGGTGACCTAGTATTGAGGGAGGTGAAGAAAGCGTTTGACAAACTACAAAATGAAACCAAAATTCCCCAATCCAAACAAGATACAAACAAAAACTGACGGGTGAAGAGAACAAATTTATACAACGATTTCCACACAAAAACCAAAGTGACAAGGAAGACTGAACAAAAAGGAGGTACGGGGTTATCACTCGTCCGTTGGAGGGGGTGGTATTAAACCAAAAAGGAGGATATGCTCGTCAGGCAATGGAGATGGGCAGTGCAGGGGGCAAGCGAGGTAGGAAACGCCTTCCGTTTATGGGCTGGGCTGGGCGGAGCACTTGCCTCGAGAACTTCTCTCGCAGTCTGTAAAAGCTTCACTCTTAGAAGACACAGGATGTAATACTGGAAAGAGCCAAAGAAATTTTGGTATAGCGCTTTCAAAGAAAAATCTGGTGATGAACTTTGATAGCCCTCGTTGTTAAAATTAACGTTAAGCCTATTAGCATTACCTCGTTCTTTGGCCTGTTTGTTAAAATAATTTTAGCGAAGAACCAATCTTACCTAAGTGTAATATCCAAATGCGCTGGACAAATTTTGGGAAACTCTTTACTAACTTTTACAAAATTCTATAAATATTTATATTTACGTAGGTGAGTCAAAAAGTTCTCAGACAAATGCCAGATTATTGAAATGTTCGATTTTGTACAAGTAAATACAGGGTCAAACACGACTTTCATGTTTTCTGAACAATTCCTACAAAATTCGTCATTCAATTTGTCGAGACTCTTTGTATTAGATGTGCTTCAAAAAGGTTACTTTTTTGAACCCATAAAATGGCAAATTTTGAGATAAGAGCGAACATTAAATTCCTGACTAAACTTGATTGGAAGCCTGTTAAGATTATTGACGCTCTACAACAGGTTTATGGTGACTCTTCGCCATGTAGAGCGGTAGTTTACGACTGGATTAAGCGCTTCAAGGGGGGCAGAGAAGAAGTTGAAGATGATCCACGTGAAGGGAGACCCTCCACCTCCATTAACCCAGAAAATGTCGAGCTTGTGAGGAATCTAGTGGATAAAGATCGCCGTATTACTATTGATGAAGTTGCCAATGCATGTGAAATCTCTCATGGCTCAGCATTTGGAATTCTAACTGAAAATCTTGGCCTGAGCAAGCTTTCAGCACGTTGGGTCCCAAAAGCGTTGCGAGAAGACCAGCTGAATCATAGGGCCAACCTTTCTTTGGCTATTTTGACCAAGATTGAAGCAAACGAGGATAGTTTTTTTGAGCGCCTCGTAACGGGAGATGAAACTTGGGTGTATCAGTTTGATCCTGAAAGTAAAAATCAATCAAAAGAGTGGCACCCAAGGGGGGCAGCAGGGCCTATCAAGTTCAAGACAGAGAGGTCCGTTAAGAAGATAATGGCTACAGTTTTTTGGGATTCGGAGGGAATTATTTTAATAGACTTCTTAGAAGGACAAAAAACTGTTACATCCAGCTATTACGAAGGAGTTTTAAGGAAGCTGAAAACTTCAATAGCCAAAAAACGACGAGGAAAGCTCCACAAGCAAATCTTGTTCCACCATGACAATGCCCCTGCACATTCGTCCAAAGCTGTGAGATCTCAGCTACGGGAATTTCGATGGGAAACTCTTGCTCATCCCCCTTATAGCCCTGATTTAGCACCCTCTGACTTTTTTCTGTTTCCAAATTTAAAGGGACACCTAAAAGGAACCCGGTTTCAATCATTAGATGAAGCAAAAAAGCAGGTCATTACTTGGTGCCAGAGACAACCCCGTGAATTCTACAAAGATGGTCTTTACCGTTGGATTCATAGATTAAGAAAGTGTATAGATGTTAATGGAGCTTATGTAGAAAAATGATTACAGTATTATTACAAATAAAAATTTTATGCCATTTATCTGAGAACTTTTTGACTCCCCCTCGTATATACTGAAAATGGAACACAATCGGTTAACGTTATTTGTATTATTAATATGAAAAATCGGAAGGCAAATGACAAAATTTTCTACCCCCACACTCACACAGGGGTAGGGAAAGATATATGTAAAAGGGGCTGGGAGAATGTCCCTACGGGCACACATACACACACACACACCGCTCCCCCACAACCTAAATGCCAGATGCACGGCCGCAGAGTACACCAGCACAAACAAGGTGTGGCAAAACCTGGAGCTGCAACTGGAACGAAACGTGGCAGCACGCATTGGACCAGAACTCCCAACCTATTACTTAGCGAGGGGCACAACAAAGCCTGATATAGTCTTAACGAGCACAAGGTGCCCCTACAATTACCACATCGGCCCGGGACCAGTAATCCTCAGCGACCATGAAACGTTAACCATCACACTACCAACTACTCCAATACAAATCCCAATAAGAGAAAGAACATCGTTCCTGCGTGCAGACTGGTAAGCTTACCAGGCCGTTTGTCGTAACTACGTTTTGGCAATCCTAGAGGAAGCCACATCAGAAGAGATAGACAAAGAAATATGTATATTAACAACTAAACCTTTAGAGCCAGACAGGAGAACCATCTAAAAAATTAAATACAGAACCGTGCTAGCCCCGAAATAGACACCGGAAATGATTGCCATACATGAGAAGTATAGCAACTTAGTGGACGCAATATAAAGATGGAGACCAAATAGGAACATCTACCAGATGATGCGAGAAACAAAAGAGCACCTTCACCAACTGATTTTACAACAACAAGCAGATGGCTGGGACTGACTCATTAAAACATTCGATGAGGACAGGGATCCTAGAACGTTCTGGCAAAGTGTGATGAGGTACCGGGGAAAGCCAGCAGCCAAGAAAATGAAAATCAAGGATCACTAAGGCGAGGTAATTACTGAGCCAGCATAGCTAGACGGTGAATTCAGAGACCACTAGTCTAACATATTTATAATTACCCCTGGAGAGGACAAGAAATTCGATATCGAATTTGGAAATGAGTAATCGAGCACACATATCCGTTTAATAACATATCCCTACCTGGATGCCAATATTCTGCATAATCACAACAACACGGGCGTAGAAGGCAGAGAGGTACGGATACGGCACTGGCAATGATCACAGATAAATTTGCGGAAATAGAAGAAGAGAAGAATCATGGTGACCTAGTATTGAGGGAGGTGAAGAAAGCGTTTGACAAACTCTGGCGCCGGGGATTCAATCCCAGATGGGAAAAAATAATCTGTGACTACGTCATGGATCAAGAGCCTTCATTGCGATCGAGAACATCAGGGGCCAAAGTTTTCACTGAAAGAGGGCGTCCCTCAAGGTGGGTGTCTGAGTCTACTGCTTTATTCGATATTTACCGTAGAACTCCCAAGACCTAGGCTCGAGGAATCTATGTATAACCAGTTCGTTGACGCCGTGTCACAGATTGTGGTTGGCCCATACAAAAAAACGAAAGAACTCTGGCAACCATAACAGAATGAGAAATTGAGAATATATGGCAATGAATACGAACGCCACTGAAGATCGCTACAAATGCAAACAAGTTCACAATCATTCCCATAAAAAGAAATAAAAAAGCGCCAATTTCGTAGAGGAAGAAAGATAACCATACAAGAGACCAGGCACAGTACTAGGTCTAAAAATAAACAACAAAGGATATACGGACCAACTAACCAGCATAGTCGCACGCACGAACAAAGATAGTAAAGAGATATATCGCATCCAAAACCTGAAAAGAAGCAACAAAACGATATACTCTACCTATATTCGACCAAAGATTTTGTATTGCCCTAATGCCACTGTCGGCGATACCAAACTTCTGGCTGTATAGACTACAAATACTCCAGAATAAGACACTCCTAATAATTTAAGACAATAAGAAGAGACAGAAAGCGCCAGCAGACTCTACGCGAAAAAACAGATAAGTGCAATCAACAGCGAACGAGGGGCTAGATCCCCTAACTTTTGGGGGCAAGTGGAAAGGAATTGGGACCCTGATTTCACCAGAAATCATTCCGAGATTCAGGACCGTGCACTAAACCAAGCAAGGCGAAGGTTCCGCCGTGCAGCAGAATTGCTGCACGGCGCATCCCAGTACCAAATTATACATAATAGAACTGAATATAGGCTACCGAATAAACAATATAAATCAAATTTAGTGCAATAATAAATATGTCACAATATAACGTAAAAAAGGCTTGAAAGCTAGATTGTACCCCAAAAAAATATTTAACATAGAATTTAACGCAATACTAACACTGTAAACTAGATTTATTAGGTTACAACCATTATACGGGCATACAGATGGAAATGCATATGTCTAAAAAACAAACAGACAAATAAATAACAAATATACAATTTAGAAAAAAATCAGTTTACTACCAGTAGTAGCGCATCTTTAAAAGCTTTGAAGCCAACACAAGGAAAGAAGAAAAAGAAACGAGGAATCCACAAGAAAAACACACAGAGATACCCTTTCATCAGGGACCTAACTACTTTCTCTATCCTCATCTCAACATTTTCACCACCGAACTCTCCTAATAGTTATATCTGTATATATATATATATATATATATATATATATATATATATATATATACAAGAGGAACAGCTTCGCCACTCCTCCATGTAAAAATTTTAGGAAATTCTCTGAACTTCACCATTTTATTTTTTGATATTATAAAGGAATTATTAGAAAAATCTTTGATAAAAAAATTAAATATACTTAGGTGACAACCGAACTAAAAGAAAAAATGCAATTTAAACCTTCAAAAATCTCGTTCTTAAAATATAGGGTTATGGAATATATATATATATATATATATATATATATATATATATATATATACTCATAGGTTTTTCCTCGTCTTATTTTCGTTTTAGTCTAATTCGGTAGTTCTTGTTTGTTCTTTCCTCTTTTGTTATTGTATTTTGTCAATTTTAGGCATTTAAATATCGGGTTAATCGTCTCTCTCGCGCAGATTCTTCGGCCCGAGAATAATGATTTCCTTAGAACTTTGTGTTGCATCTGCTGCAGGGTTGCGATGTTGTCGTTGTCGAGCGTAGGTAAGATTGTTCTTTCTATCTTTTACCAAGTCTTCCCATCTATCCTTTTTAACTTCCATATTAATTGGCTTTAGCCCTGCTCTTGCGTGCAGGACTCTTTGCCTAATACGGTCGTTTCTTTTAGCGCCATTTATCAGCATGGTGGGTTTGTTTTGTACTCTCTGTATTGTCCTGTGAGAGTTACAACTTGCCATCTGCGTTAACACTGTCATGTACAATAGGATGGAGCGTGATATGGAAGTGTATAGCTTTTTCTTGTTTGTCGCGTTAAGGTGTCAAAACCTGTAGAGTTTTCGTAGTTGCTTTATGGCTAAAGAGACTCTGGTGTTGATGTAGGTTTTGTACCCAGAATTGGTGAAATGTAAACCCAGGAATTTACCCTCCTCTGAGTATGGATAGATGTCATAGTTTAAAAAGACTTTGTCTATTTTCCGACGTTCCTAGAGGAACTAGGGACGATTTGATTGATGTCAAGTGCCAACTCTAGATACATCGTATCGTACCGTACCAGAACATGGAGGTCTACTGTGTACACGAGGTACAACAATGGACTCAGACACATGCATTGTAGAACTACCACCTCGAGTTCGAATTTGGATCCTGCGAAGCCGTTGATAGAGATTTGGTCTATTCTTTCCATGATATAATCACAGAGGAACCTTTCCTTAATTGGGTTTAGTTGGAGGTTTAGTATCTTGAATTGTAGGCCAGTCATTCAAATCGTAAACGTATTTCTCCTCGGCTCTGCAGTAGGCTATTTTCTCCGTTAGGAGGGTGGGAGCGGTTACTGCTTCTCGGCCCTTGCGGAACCCCTGCTGTAGAAGGTTGTGAGCTCTCAGTTCGGTTAGCTGGTCTTGGAGCCGGTTATTTAGTATCTTTTGACCACTGGGGAAGTAATCCTTGTTCAGGAAGGCTTTTAAATGGTTGGTGATCTTATGAATGATCTGCAGTGGGGCATTCACCAGATTGTTTTTAACGATGTCCGTCCAGGCTGGTGTATTTTGTTTAAAGGTTATCACAGTAACCATGACGTCCTTGGTTGTTATTGGAGTACCATAGTCAACTATCTCTTCCCATGGCCTCGTGGTGGTAGGCATGCGTGCAGTTCTTTATATGATTCAGATCGTCAGTCAGATGATCCTCGAATACCTGGTCGAAGTCTTCATTCTCTTCTTCAGGATGAGAGAAAACATTCTTCCAGAATACTCTGAATCTTCCTCCAGACCGCCGGATCCACTATATATTTCCCGTCATCTTTAATCCGAGCCTTTTCCTTTCTTTGCAGTCGTTTCTGTTTCCTGATTTTCTGCCAGAATTTGGCCGGGCACTGCTCACTCTCTACTCGGACAATGAGGCTGTCCCAGATCGCCTCCTTTAGTACTTGACAAAATACAATAACAAGACAGAAAAAACAACAACAACAACTACCGAATTAGACTAAAAACGAAAATATGACGAGGAAAAACCTATTTAATACGACCACAAAAACAGCTAATTTTCTCCTGGGGTCAGAGCTAATCTTAGGAAATAAGATTTCGTGTTTCACGGTCCTGTGACAGTAAACAACAGCGTGCTTAATTCCTGTTTTCATAAGTATGTCTACACAGCTGTTTCGGCGTCTCCCATAATTTTGGCGCAGCATGAATGGTTAGCAAAAATAGCGCGAGAAGCGTCCTTTGGTAGTGTGCGGGTGTGACCGCGTGTTTGCCTGTACGTGTAAATGTGTGTGAGTGTGTATGCTTGTGAAAGTGTCTCGAATTTATTTTTGCCTATCTAGCCCTTACAAGAATAGAGTATATATTATTATTTATTTACATGACAAAATGTTATTTATTTTTATTTACATGAGAAAATGTTATACACTTTTAATAGATCCATTGCATGTGCATAATTATGTGCGTGCCCATTTCAAGACTTCATAGGACTCCTATTTCAAGCATTTCTGATGCCTCATTGTTGATCATAATTCAAATTGCAATGGTACACTACTTTGTAAGGGTTCGTTGTTGATCCCATTCCACATTGAAATTGGACACTACAGGTCATTGTGCTTCTTCATTTAATTTTGGATTTCTTATTTTAGTTTGTTGTTGTACTTTTTTTGTGTTTTCTTATATTTTTCATCTTTGTTTGTCATGGCGTATTTATTAGTGGTGTCATTGGGGTCAAGAGGATTTTCTAGATATGTTCAATGAAGATGTAACTGAAACTCTATCATATATTTTGAATGAAATATCTTTCTCCTTGCCTTATGAATATTAATTTTCTCCTACATTTTAGAATTTTGTATTCATTTATTTTTATTTTATTGATTACTTGGAAATTATTGGCAGTATTTTTTTGTCGATCATAATGTAATCAATTTAATTGTATATCTCAGTTTGCATATCTTAATGTAAAGTTAACGAGATCTTGTCCCCTCTCATTTCGTTCACCTATTGTTAGTTTTGCTACGAATTATTCATTACTTAGCCCAACTTTTGGTTCAGTTTCTCACATGAGGATGTTGAAATAGGCTTTCATTTTGTTTGAGCTAGTTCAATTTTGACCATGTACATTTAGAGACAATTAGTTTTACCTCAGCTACTTTTGCCGATATTCCGTGAAAATCTTGGGGTCTCTATGTTTCAAGAATCCAAAGCCATGCTGTATTTGGTCTTCTTTTCTTTTGTCGTTGAGAAGGTCATTTTGTTCAGTTAAAACTGTCAAAGATTCTAGGGTTGCACATAGAAAATTTTATATCTTAATTAAATCATTGACAACATTCATGAGATCTGTGGAATGTACCACTTCAGATAGTGTTCTGTGGTTGTAATTTGTAATTTACAAGTCTTTATTTAAGATTTAGATCTAGTCATTTGGTTTGAAATTGTAGGCAGTCGCAATATGGCCCATATCACCTATGGGCACATAAGCACTGTGTTTTTTGTATAGGTTGTGGAGGCTTGGTAAGCTCTTATGGAATGGTGTGATTATCATGGGTGATTTGTCACCAAATTTTGGTACGATTCGTTTGGACAGCCAAATGGGTTTCTTGATTTGGCTTGGCAGCTGCCGGTTTGCTTCTATTGGGAAGAATGCCTATTATTCACAAACAATGACTCCTTAAGAGTTAAAAGCTCTCTTCTTGCTTACTTTTAAGCTGGGTAAAGGTAATCGAGGATTTCCTAAGAGGTCAAAGGAATTCTTTATTCAGGAGGAACTTGAAAGTGCTTCAGATGTCTTTTCTTAATAACAGAATTAAATCTTAAGAGCCTTCAAGGAACGATTTAAAAGAGACAGCGCGCATACATGCGGCATTTGATCAAACATTTTACACGTTTAATTAGTTTCCATAATATTAAATTTATTCTCACCAGTTATAGGGATACTAGTTATAGGGGTTACCAGTTTATATGAATGGAGAATTAAGTATATGAGTCCAAAGATGAATTCTTCACAATGTTCTTATTTTGGCTGGGCTTACCGAAGGTTTAGGGTAATCGAGGTAAAGAAGGACGTTGCAAAAATCTATATTTTATTCTAATATTGGGCTATAACGGGGCAAGTGGCACGTCACGAAGTTACTTTGCCGGTGACTAGCACTCTATATATACTTAACGCCAAGTATAAATTCTGGAGCAACGAGACTTGGTGAAATCTAAAAGGGGATCCGTAAACGCTAATACGGGTATGACAATACTTAATGACCATTTTAAGGCTTAATTCTTAACTATTTATTCCTCTCATTGCTAGCCTATATATACAGTTTCCTTTCCAAGGAAGGGGTGGCCTAGATTCGACCCCGGGACGAATTTGTTCCACCCCCTAATGGCGGAGTTTGCAAGGCTGTGTATCACAATTTGCTTACATACTCCAGCTAATCTAGCTATTCTATGACCCGATTTTACAGAATTGAGTTATAATTTCCTTTAGTTGGACTTTGTGTTTACACCTAAGGAAAAGAACAAATTCGGGAAACAATTTACAACGGTGCGAACTCAGAAAAGAAAGGCGATTTTTTTTTTTATTAGCGAGACTCCGAAAACAAATAGTAATTTGTTCATTTTGCCTCGATTGGTACGATGTTTGTGGTTGATTGACTCAGCTGACCATTAATAAGCCCTGGAGAATTTGTCGTTCGTAAAATTATATTAATGATCTTTGGGGCTAAATAGAGTATTTGGTATAGTATTTTGGTGTTTGGTTGACTTAGGTATCTTGAGCTTTTATCTCTTTCCTCGGTTTCGCCCTTATTATTTCCCGCGCGTTAGGACTTTATGAGACCACCGCGCGTCCATTTTGTGGAGTTTTTTGCTGGGCCTATTTAATCCTGTAACTTGGGCCAGTAGCCTACCTATTACATATACTCATCACTACAACTTTATTGGATTAAGGATTTTATATGATTACCCTTACCTAACCGCATTGACCAGAAGGTTATTGTTCATCACTTACTCTGTAATTTAAGAAGGGTATTTTTTTGAGTGTTTGAATAATAATTTCATCTTAGTTTGGTTATCACTTATGTTTTTTATATCAAAGTTATTTCTAATAATTCTTCTATAATATCAAAAAACAAAATGGTGACGTTCAGAAATAAATATAAGTATCGAAATTTTGTGAATTTTTTAAAACCCAAAGAATTACAAAAGGTGAAGTTCAGAAAATTTATTTTCATATATCTTCTCTAATAACTATATTTTTAAATTCACATCTTCAGTTTTCTGTTGAGTAAAATGTTAGCTTATAAAAAAACCTTCCTAAATTTTCTCTTTTCAGAGAAATGGATGGTTGCCTAGTCGTAAATGTAACGCTTTTGAAGAGGTTTGAGGAAGTCAAGGAGACTTTCTAGAGGATGTAATAATTTTTATTATCATCCCTACCTAACTGCAAATATATATATATATATATATATATATATATATATATATATATATATATATATATATATATATATATATATATATAACATATCCATGGAGTTTATAAATGTATGCTTGTTGACAATTGCTTTTAAATGGTTCCTTCTTTGAGCAAAAACATATTGTTATATATCATTTTGCAAAGCAAAATCAAGTGTCAATTTTTATTGGCTCGTTGTCTTGGATATTTTTTGGCAATTTTTGCGCTTGTTAGACAAACCAACCTTTTTAATATTTATATAATAGTTCAGATACCTCATAATCATTGTCTGATTAATTTAATCTACAATGACGACGAATTAACTGCACACCACGACTAGGACGAAAGCAAGAAACTTTGATAAACTTACCGCCGCAGGTAGATACAAAGAAGACAAGGCTGGAAGAAAACCAAGCTTTTAGTGTAGTAGGCACATGGAGAGTACACATGTATATACTATTACGTACATGGAGAATTCTCCACGAGAAAGAAAAATGGCAAAAGAACAGAAGTCTTTGCTCTCTCTCTCTCTCTCTCTCTCTCTCTCTCTCTCTCTCTCTCTCTCTCTCTCTTCAATTACCGTTCTCTGTGTAACTAATATGAATTTATGGCCAGGTTCTCGTGGCTTAACCTCTTCTTTGTTGGATCTGATCCCAATTCTCGGAAGTTGGCTTTGCTCACACCATTGGCTGGGTGAGTGTGGCTCCCACAAAGGAATCGTCACAAATGCCTGTCCGCGAAGAGGGACTTTTGTGTGATGTTCTTTGTGACTCTGAGTCCTTTCTGAATCTGATGATTATGTGTTGACCCATTTTTATTCCGTTAGCTAAGTAAATTCGACTCCTTTTATTTGCGTTGGCTTATTTCAAAGAAGACTCATTTGCTTTCTTACGTTAATCCACTATCAGTGTCGTTTTAATTCGATATCGGGTAAGGGTATAGGTGGCAAGTTACCTAACAGGTTTAGTTTCGATAATTCTACAGATTAACGCAACAATTTTCTAGCAAGTCGTTTACTAAATAATAAACATGCTGAATACCCTACTAACCTAAGGTTCGACCTCATTGTTCGGAAAATAAAATTAATATGCACATTAAAAATAAACAGGCCAGCGTAAATTAGGCCGTGGCATGGCATTTAGAGATGGCGTCATGGAAAAAATTCTTGAATTGTAAAATCGAGTTGAAATATTGTCTTTTTGCGACATTATAATGTTAGATAGACCCTCTCTGCCATCGAAGTTTTACTCGTAGGACACTATTGTAATGAGCGGAAGAAATATTACAGGCATTATTCGCCTAAAATGTGTGCGCCACTTTTATTCCAAATTACCATTGTTTGGCCTATGATAGCCATTGCATTCCTTTTAAAGATATCCCTTAAAAGATGCTTGATAAATGTAGGAAAAAATAGTGTAAGACTGTACATTCAGGGCCAAAAATTGGAAGACTACCATATTTTTTCATATAAGAAAAATAATAGAACTAATCAAAGGGGCGTTTTGAATTATTATTTTTTTATAATAATTTGAAGGTTAAATATTTTAAGATTTATAGAAAAACCCATTTTATTATTAAATACCATAAAATTATGGGCGCAGCCAATATTTACAATGATGTCCCTTGTTCCATTAGAGCTGTTAAATTCATTTTCGAATGGTGGAGACCAAATTTGTGATATTTTGACTGATATTGCTCACGTTTGTTCAATAAGCACCCGAAACTACTCAAAATTTGATGGCTTCTGTCTATCAATTGCGTTTTATATTCATTCACAAATTCTCTTTTCTGTTCAAATCTTTTAAATTCACAGGCCAATGTCCTAAAATTTCAATGCTATTTTCAGCCCAAAACTTTTATATTGCTTTTTCTTTGTGACAAGGTAGGCCATCACGCTAAAAAATACTGTTATAAACGACAAATTGCTTCTAACGAGAGCTATTAGAGAAGTTTCAAACTAGCAAAATTGAGTTTCGTCAGAGAATATCACTTTTTTGCAGTTTTCAACAGTGCATTCTTAATATTTTCCACGTCTTGAAGACGTGAGGCTCCGTCGCTGCCCTTTTGACTCTAGACCTTAGTCTAAATGTATGGCCTCTGTGTGCTCGTCAAAGCGTTTGTAATTACCTCTTTCAAATCGTGATTAAGGAAGACATTGGATTTAATCCAATCCTTTAGCTGAGATCTTAATAGAAGGCGATCTTAGCGTTCATTTGAAGCTCTTGGTCGTCCATTAGCATTCTTAACAGGAGTGTAACCAAGTTTAATAAAGTAATTAATGGGCATAAAGATAAGGCTCATTGATGCATACTCTTGGCAAATACTTTCTTGCATTTCAACCACTTATGTGAAGAGCAACAATGATTGCACGCATTTTGGGGGTAAAGAACCATTTCTGGAAATGATAAAAGTTCAAGCATTTATTTATACCCAAAATATCACCCAAAAAGTATTAATTACTAAACATCATTCATTTAACACATATTTGTCATCATTTCACCATTTTATCAAAAATCAAAGCGCCAGGGACTGAAACTCCCCTGCTTCAAAGAAGAGACTTACGCGATTTTAGATTCAGCAAAGGAATGCATTTTTTAATATTTTTTTTAAACTGATTTATTTATAAACTTAGATTAATTTAAATATGAAAATAATTATTCCCATCACTTAAGTTTAGAACACAAATAAAAAAATATATATTAGTCTCAAAACTTTTTTCCCATGACTGTAGTTATTCTTTTAAAATACCAATCTGAAAAGGAAATATTATTCTAACCGATGACTCTTTGGAATTATTGGGTTAAAGAAATTGGCAAATTAAAATCCCTGTCTCTCTACTTTCGCATGGTTTCCTATTAATTATTAAAGAGATTAAACGCTCTAGGAATGTAAATAATCTATTTTTAAAACATCCTTAAAATCTATAATTAAGTAGAATCATATTAAGAGCTCTCGATATAGAAAATAAGAGGTTTAGAATACTTATCTATTAAAAATCTTTCCTATACTATTTTCTATTTTACACATTGATCTGCAAAAGCAAGTATCTGTGAGAGCTTAGCTTCCTCTATTTTCTTAAAATTACTTGTTTAATTTTTAAAAAATTTGCACAGAATATTCTAGGACACTTTCCACGAATTTTTCACAAGTTTCAATTCATAGAAAAGTAGATAAAACAAATTAAGAGGATATTAATGTGCATTTGAAAAAAGGAAACTCCCAAACTAGAGAAGGATAATGATACCATTCAGTTAACTGACTTACGTGTATGGTAGAGGTATTTATTAATCATTCACCATGATGGTGAGATGACAGTGTAATTGCTTACAAAGTGTGATTACGTGCAAATTAATTATACCATGAGTATAAAGGTTCATGCGAGTTGAAGAATAAAACCTGAATAACTACTTCTATGGAAGACTGCAGGATGTAACGGGTCTAGATGAAAGACCGATTTTGGAGAGTAGCCGGTATTTGACACCAAGTAGGCAAGAACCTGAATCTGGATGTGTCCCACTAAACTGCCGCATGTCGTTTGAGAGAAGTATGACTCATTGTTTACTTCCCTGATAATAAAGTTAGCTGGGGATTTGTCTACAACATTTTATCTACAATACAGCTTGCCTAAAACAATTTGTCCACAATACAGCCTGCCTAAAACAATTTTTCTGAAATACAGCTTGCCTAAAACCATTTGTCTACAATGCTGCTTGCCTAAAACAATTTGTCTACAATACAGCTTGCTTAAAACAATATGTCTACAATATAGCTGGCCGCAAACAATTTTTCTACAATACAGCTTGCCTAAAACAATATTTCTACAGTACAGCTTGCCTAAAACAATATATCTACAATACAGCTTGCTTAAAACAATATATCTACAATACAGCTTGTCTAAAACAATTTGTATAAGCTTATATTGTCTAATTAAAGTGTTTGTCGAAAAACAAATGTTTAAATATAATAGGGCATATAAATTGTTGTCTGATGTACTATGGCATTTATTACTTACCACACCTTAAAAGAGTACTCTTTAAAGACTACCTCATTTGTAGAAGAGTACTTTGAAACTAGATATGTGTTCAACTTATTTAATCAGAAAAGGGCCGTAAAATGTTGGGTTAACAATGGTCATAGCTTTTAAAAGAATGATGAAAGTATTTGGGGGAACTGTGACAAATATCTCCAAAACATACTGCAGTGCTCGTATAGGTACACTTAACAGCTAAAGAAATTGTGGCAGAAATACATGAAATAAGTAGATCAACACAAGCCCCTCCCCCCCCCATTCAATAATATCTAGTGTACTTGGACCAAACAATCAAACCGTTGTAGCAAAACATCGAAAATTACAAAGCATTACAATTTACTAGACAACAACGCCAGGCTGCCAAGAGATAGCGTCAAGTGACAGTGAAATAATTTTCCACCTTGAATTTATCAAAGGTTTTATGACTAAGGAGCAGTGGTAAATTATAGTAATATTTAATACTGAAGCTAATTTACAATATTTAACGCAAACCCGTCATTTGTATGATTATGTTTTAATTAAAACTGTCCCTCTGTCATTTAACCATTTATATACCCTGTATAGATTAAAAGATATAACTTGAATGTCATTCGTGTTTTGTTAGTACCTACAAATCAGACATATCCAACGTTTATAATTCAGATAAAGAACTTGGCAGCATTTTTACGTCATTGTCAATAATTATCGATTTTTAGAGGGAATGATGACAGCTTGCATTCTAGAAATTACAAATGCGGAGCAGATCGGGTGTTTTTTTTGTCATTTTTGTCATAGTACCTTTAATGTCATTCAAAGTAGTGGCTTAAAACCGCAATATTAATCAAATCCTAAATTCACTTTAAGCATATGTATTAGAGCGTAGTGTCACAACCAATTTTATGGCACATTTCAGGTTTTGTAGAGCAGACCATCCAAAATTTGGAAATGAAGAGGAAAAAAATCTGAAAAAATTGTAACACCCACTTTTTAGGGGCCAAATATTGCTTAAAAATTATTTTTCGCATGGCGAGGCTGGTTATATCCGGTTATTATACTCGTAGTTTTCGTCTTTGAAGGTAGAAATGGGTAATTTTCGTACAGGAAGGAAATTACACTTTAATTCTTTATGTATCTAAGGTTTAGGCAAAATTAGATTGAGGAATTTCTTGTTTGTTAACTACTTGGAGGGAATTATAAATTAATCGATGTATGACGAATTTACGAGATATTTAAAGAGTATTTCCTATGAAGGGATATGGCTTCATCTTTTGAATGTACGTTATAGGTTCACTTATAATATGTATTATTTCTATTTTATTCTAACGGGTCTTTCTATTATTCATTTCAGGGCTAAGATGAGTAAAAGAAATAGAACATCAACAAGTTACAGTGTATTTAGCTTCCGACTTCCGGAACTTTATTATTATGAGCTGCCAACAAAAAAACAGGTTGAAAGATATATTCATTATGTAAAAGGCAATAAATACAAAAGAAACAAGGATGTTATTTCTAAAGTATCCGAGGCCCTTACTAGATTTGGAAAAAAGCCCGTATTCCTCCAGTTCAGCCGATCAAGAATGTTAAAATCAAATTGCTTGGATTGGTGGAAGAAGCGTCTGTGGTATTAAAACAAGGAATAAATGCCACTAAGAGTAAGAAGTTTATAACATCATTGGGTCAAAATTTTGATATAGGAGGCTACCAGTGTATTGATCACTTGGATTTTAAGTGAAAAGAATATAAAAGTGCCACGTCGAGAGCATGAATTTCATATTGATAAAAGAACTGGGCGTCGCATGAAAATTGGAGGAGCATATGTAAAAACAAGTCAAATAATTCAGAAAAGGAAAACCAGAGAAGATCGAATTCAGGAAAGAAGAGAGGAAGAAGAGTACAAAAAATGAGGAGGGAAGAGAGACCCACAATTTCAGACGAAGCCTTGGATAAAGAAACCTCATCTTCTGACATTTCTGATGATGAATGAAAGAAAGTTTTTACGATAACAGAAAAGAACATCATACCAATACCAACAATCGCCATGGAAGCAGATCAGGTATCTCTGTCAAATATAACTGCTGCTGTTGCTATTAGTATTGCAGTCATATTCAACTATTGTATTATAAATACAGCAGACCGCTCCCATGTAATTGACCATCACATAGTCTAGAAGGTACGATAGAAGTTAAGGAGGAATTTCACCAAATCGAATGTTTGGAACGTAAGAAAATTACTGCTTTGTTTTTTGATGGTAGGAGAGACACAACATTAAATCAAAAGAAGAAAGGGAACAAATGATATGGAGCAAAATAAATTTAAGATCACTATGTGCTTGTAGGAGAACTTGGTACTGGCTATTTATATCATCTAACTATTGAACGAGGAACAGGTGCAGATATTGCAGAAGGACTGATGAAATGGCTTGTTTAATATGATCTTAAAGATGAGATAAAGGTGGTTAGAGCTGAAAGCACGGCAACTCATACTTACTATGAGTCAATTACATCGTATTCTAAAGTAGATCATCTGCAACTTGTATCTAAATGAACTTTCTTTGAGGCATCTGGGCAGAAAATATATTGGTCCAACAGAAAGTGGAACTCAATGGAAAGGACCACTTGGTAAAGCCTAAACCACCTTTGAAACTCTACAATTATCGCCAAATGGCTTTCAATTTATTGTTAAAGGAGCTCCTCTTTCAGATGCAGATATGAATTATATAGGTCGGGACCAAGAGTACCAGCTGTACAGAAGATGTCTCACTACTACCAGCAGAATATGTCGACTTTATGTAGTAACAGAAAAACATAATAATTAATTGTCGTGTGACATTATGGGCCCATTTGGTTTCACATCAAATTCTCTACGAATACACAAGAGGATTCAAACATCTCCTGGAACAGATCAATCTTCTGCAAATACCCTAACCCATGAGTGAAGCCATAGCATGGAAAACAATCTAGAGGAATTCCTACTGGGCCCATCCTGAGAATGTACCTTTGGCAATGCTGTAAGACATCGATTAGAAGAACAGAAAATTAGCTATTGCTAGAATCAAAAAGATCCGTGAAGTTACTGTGGATGAGAAAGAGATACGTGATTTAAGGCCACCAAAAAGAGATAAGACTCCTAGGAACCTAGCAGATCTACTTCCCCCTGAAGAGGAGTGCAGGTTTTACCCACCACTTACAATGCATCTATCTAATGCAGACCCGCAAAATATTATCGACGGACCACTCTCTATTGACATTTCATACCATTCTCAAGGTGTGTAGCGGTGTGTGTGAATGGTAACGGAAGCTTCTGGCGAAGTTTATGTAAAAGAAGCAAGAGATGGCTACATTCGGGCGGTATTAAAATCACGTGAATTCATGCCATCGTTTGAGAAAACGCATGATTTTAATGTACCAGTTGACAAATAGTACGTGGTGTCTATCAATTAGATAATAAAAGTTGAACTCCTTACTTGTTTGGAATTATACGGAAGTTTAAGCTGAACTCTAATTAATTTAGAAGAACTTATAACAAAAACCAACAACTAACTCTGATTGTGTATATCTTTCTGGCTCGAAAATTATAATAAATAAAATTTTGAGCTCAAAAAAGCGAGTGTTCCAAATATTTCTCAAAACCGATTTTCTACCTTTGAAATATGTGTACTCAAGTGTACAAAACCTGAAACGTGCATGTTGATTTGCTGAAACTTGTTTATCGATGCTACGGCCTTATCTCTATGCTATCAGCATTGCTACTTGTTCCATTTAGAACAGTAATAGACTCTTTTTATTATTATGTGATAATAGCATCTTCTGTCATGAAACATAAAATGCCCTTGATTATTTCAAAGATATGTGGATTGGACGGCCGAACAAACGGAGTGCTTGACGCCCACCGTTCTTTCCAATAAAGTGTGGAATTTGTACTCCTACTCCTTAATGATTTGCCCAAATAAACGATTCGATCCAAAGTTGGTATCGATGGTTTGAAACTCAAGTTGCTGCTCAACACCGTACTATCGGAAAATTCCTCGATTGTTTGAAGAAAGAGCAAAGTTTCAATGAGGCACAAATTCAGCAGTTCATCAGGATAATATTATTAATTATATTCGTAGCATTACACACAATCTTTCTTTTTAACATTTTAATAAACTCTTTTTTCTTAAATATTTGTAATACTGAATTTTATGGAATAATATCAATCCATTTTAAATTTTTTTAGCCTCGCTCTAAATTTCTAAAGCAGAAAATTGCATTTTAGTTATGTATCTTCATTTAATAGTTAAATACTATTATAGAGAAATATGGTTTAGACAAGTTGTTATTATAAAAATTGATTTTCGACAATTTATTTTCAGAAAATTTGTATTTTAGACGAATTAATTTAGAAAAATTATCCTTGATCCGATAATAAACAACTCATAATTATGAAGAATAAAGCTGCTATGTTAGCATTTGCTCCTTGCATGTCCTGTGGAGTGATTAAATGAGGAAAAGTCTTTTCAGCGATGAGAGCAAATTTCTTTTTTTAGAAAGGAAGGAATACAGCATGTAAGGCGTAATTTGTAGGTGGAAGTGTTGTGATGTTGGGTATATTTCCAACCGCTAGATCCTATCCACTCTGCCGTTCGGTAGTACGTGAGCTTGTTTTCATGCTAGACCTAGGCAATGATCCAGGCTACACAAAAAGATACAAAAAGCATTTCTTGGATGTTGAAAATATCGACGAAATGAACTAGATTGCTAGAGCCGTGATTCAAACCCGATAGAAAACTTAGGGAAGATACGGAGCGGGAAAGTTACGGCCCCGGCACCGGAAATTTTTAAAGATCTCTGGTAAAGATAAAAGAAGAAGGGAAGAAAATCATATTGGAACAATGCGACCAATATGTAGTTCAACTTCTTAGGCTGAAAATAACCTAAGGTCATTTAGAACAAAGGTCAGTATGCTATTATTAGAATTTTGTTCGATTTCGAAATAATTATGTAGCTCTCTGGCTATACATATTTATATTTAGCGTGGAATAATTTGGTACCATCTTCTGTTTCAAAAAATAAAAATTCGAAAAAATCAGGGGAAATAAAAATGATTTACAAAGAAATACAGATTTCTGTATTTTTCTCTACTTTTAGATGGCACTGAACTTTCAAAGTACTCTCTCAACATCTCGATCAGGATAACAGCTTAAAATTGGAATCATGTTAAAATCATTCAATTTTTGCTCATCGATTTGCAATGTGTTCCATGCACAAGTAGGATTACGTGGGTTCATCAAATAGTTCGTCAAAAAATGGAATAAAATTAAAAAAGGATGTATCAATTATATTTTTGAAAATAATCTCCATTTAGATCAAACACTTTTCCGAGCGATGATACCATACATTTAAATAATTTCTATAAATCTGAGGACTCTAAGAATTAAACCAAGTTAAAACATCTCTTTTATTTCAACAGAAGAAACACGAGTCCAATTCGTGCATTCATTCTCGAAAATTGTAAACAAAATTTGGTCGGATGTAATTAGCTCAGGACTATAATGGAGTGTATGAGATCAACTCACAACAAAACATAGGCAAAGTGGATTTTATCGAAGAAACGTAATGAACGAGGTTTTAAACTGATGAAATAGGAATCTTGTGTGAAGTTAGCCAGGGTTCGTTCCCGAGTATACTTTTGTGAAGCTTTCTCAAAACACTTTCGTGATAGGTACCATTGATATTTCTCCGCCCTTAGATAAAGTCGACCTTCGTCATCACCCCCAAAAAATGCTTATTACCTTTTCCCCTGATTTTTCAGACTTTGCTTTGACGGGACGTCTTCCACTTCTTGATAACCATTGCTGAGACTACTCTTTGTCTTCCGGATCATATTGATGAATCCAAGGTTTATACGCGATAGCAATTCTTTGCAAAAAGCCTCGGTCTCTTTATCCCACTTGTTTAAAATTTGAAGTGAATTACTAGCTCTTTTCTCTCATAACTTTGGCAATTATTTTGGCTTTGACCAAGCAGAAGGTTTACTGAGCTTCAGTACATCTGGCAACATGGGATAACCTGATCAACGGTCTTCTTGAATTAATGTACACACAAGATTGCTGTTTTCTTCCTTTACTGACATTGACTTCCTGCCACTACGAATGTCGTTTTAACCTCTTGACTTCCATCTACAGAGTGATTTATCTTTTTAAAAGCAAAGATATTTAAGGTGGCCCTCTCTGCACAATCCTTTATTAATCCTTCAATAATTTCACTCTTCCGCAAGCTAAGTTTGATATCATGAAAGACATGGTGTCACTGCTGGCTCCAAATTTAAACTAGTCCCAGGTCATTTAACATAAAGCAAAGCAGTTTTGTGTAGGTTACTAATAAATAGCATATAGGTAGAAATATAAATCGATCTAATTATAATTTAGACTGGGTATCACATTTTCTTGTAATTTTCGTTTTTCACCAAATTTTGAAAACCCTTGGTATATTTAGGGACTAGGCTGGCATATTAAGCTACTTTTATCATTCCTTTCAATTATTTATTGTTTCCTTAATTCCAGTTGTTTTATTAAATAAAACAATCTTATTGCATATATCAATTTGCCATCAAATTTGATTGGTAAGAGGCTTGTAGTCTCTTATACTTGTATTCACTTTCAGACAAATCATCCTGAAAGAGGTTGGCAATCTTCCAGTAGATAGCGCTCATCTTTCAAGAAAGTTTGGATGAACTCTTCTTCATCGAACATGGTCGTATAATAGATTTAATTAAGAAAATACCAACGTCTTTTAAACTTTTGTAAAATATGGATTTGAAGACCACTTGATAACACATAGAAAAACTCTTTAAAGATGCCATTAAAATCCTTTGCTTTCTCAATCATCATACACACTCTTTAAATCTAGCTTGTATTTGACTCAGTATTATCAAACGATAGATAAATGATAGGATCACATCTAGCAATTAATTCAACTAAGAAATAATTACTAGCTATTTTCTCGACAGTTTTATATTGGGCTACAGTCACTCCTTTTAAATGTTCAAAGCATTTTTCACTCTAGAAAACAGTAATTTAGTATCGCAGAGTCTCGACCTTTTCCGTGCCAGCTGTTGCTAGTTGTCTACTGTTTTAAGTGAAGAGGATTTTATAATATTCACTCTTTAATCTGTTATGATATTTCTGTCGAGTTATTTACTTGCCCTCGGTGAACAGTAGCTGTCAATTAGTGAATTTTTCTCCATCCCATTTAGCAGTGAGTCAAATATTAAATTGTGAAATATGGTTCAAGTCAGATACGAAGCTTTATTTGGTTCATTAGCGACGGCTGGATGCGAAGAGATCACCCGAATCGCTGATATCGGCAAACTTATTTTTAGTCAAACCCTAACTTGAGGGTAGGTGTGGCACATTTGACCTCACAATACCAGTACAAGCGACAGCTAAATTCCTCTATCTCTCTCCCTCCAAATAATATCGTATAATAGGGCTTAGTTTCACATATAAGTGAAGCAATCGTTAACTGCGAAACAGACGAATATCGGAGCTATGTTGTACTCCGCCAGACTCCCTAATTCCGTTCTGATCTGCATCGGAAACCGAATCTTCGTCTGAAATATCTTAGACACCAATAAGAAAGTCAGACTCTTTCTTCACTCACTCACTCCGTTGGATTACCATTGACTTTTATCTAGCAGCTAAGGGAGGACTCATCAACATCCATTGCCACCTTCCAACCGCAAACATATTCTGGTAAGCATCAGGCTGCTATCCGATTATCGGTATTTTGGGAGAAGATAATTAAACTCATTTAAATAGAATTTACATGGTAATTTTTTCCTCCACTTGAGATCAGAGATATTTTTCCTTTAATAAATAAGTAGCGCAGGCGTGGTAGAGATCACATCAAGTAATTAGATTCCAAGCAAGGGCGGATGCGAGTCCTTTTGGCGGGAAAGGGATCTTGAAAAGTGATCTTCAAATTGACGATCTTGTATTGATCTTCAAGATCACCTTTTCTTATCTGATCTTGATCTTAAAGATAAGCAAAGTTGGTGATATTGCCCATCTCTGATTAAATGGATATATTATGCAACTACAATGTTTGTGTATCTTTCTT
Organism: Ceratothoa steindachneri; assembly: GCA_963969495.1. Classification (NCBI taxonomy): domain Eukaryota; kingdom Metazoa; phylum Arthropoda; class Malacostraca; order Isopoda; family Cymothoidae; genus Ceratothoa; species Ceratothoa steindachneri. The sequence goes on along the minus strand of OZ018330.1, from coordinate 113,783,571 downwards.
TCTACCTTGAAAATGTTTTGAAAGGACAAATAAAATATGGCAAAGCCTTGTTATAGTTGTTTACTACCCGCATACATGTAGCTACTCTTACTAAAATTTGATATGGATAGTGATTCTTTTAATTGGGAGCAGGTATGAGATTTTGTATATAAATCCCTTAGAATAACCTTTTTAACGATTTAAATAGTGGCGTGATGGGGTTACGTCCTAGGTAGATTTAAAATATTGTGCCTGTTTGCTCAGAGTTTAGAGCAATCAAACGTCAATTTGGAAACCTGGCCTCTAAACTAGGCTAGGTTATTTGATTTTTCGCCGGGGTAATGTTCCTGTTTTCGCAGTATATCTTGCCTTAATTGAGCTGTCATTTTCTCTTCTTGACATTTTTATCTACCATTGTGTTTTCTCTTGCATTTAAAACTATATTTTCTGGTTTCATGCGGTCATTATCATCCATTTTTTTAATAAAAACATAATGTAAGAACCATTGGTGCTCACCAAAAGTACTCTAGTTATATCACACAAACCATAGTGACACCCAACGAAGGATTTTCATACGTCCGGTTTTAGGCAAATGCGCGTCACGCAATGGGGGCAGGCGCTAGGCGACCTTCTCCAGCCTAAAGAGTCGGCAGCCCTCAACAACCCCCCTGCTGCCTTGTTAGGCTACCTCTTTAGGTAAAGGCTATAGGAAGGATAACCTCGATAATAAAACCAGGACTGGGGGCGACTATAGGTGAGCACCAGCAGACCGGTGTCTCGGCAGCCCCCTGCAGCCGAAGATGAAGCCTGATTGTCTTGAATCCTCTCCTGCCACCAGGAATATTCTCCCTCTGGTCAAGATACGGGTCTGAAGTGAGCACGCCTTCTTGCTCGTTTAAATCTAGTGCAGGTTTGATGTCATCAGCAAACCGACCCTGACCAAGGTCGGAGACCGCCCTGAGGACATCCGTCATCATCAACCTCGATGGACTTCCCTAAGCTAAACAAGCATCCAATTCCTCTATACTTTGTACCATATGGATATATACTCTTCAACTACACGTTATGTCTGTTTTCAAATGGTTTTTGAAACTCAAAAATAAAATATTGCCCAAGCCATGTGATAGTTGATTAATATCCGTATAAATAGAGCTCCTCTTCTATGTAAGTGTTTAGAACTCTGGAACGGCAATTGGGAGACTCGTGTTTAACACCAGTGAAATGGTTTAAATTTTTTCTACAGAAGCATTATTTCTATTTTAACTATATGGATTGACTTATTTGAGATCTCCTTCACTTGCTTTAATAAGTACATGTCTTTCAATGTCCCCTCCTCCTTCCTTTAAAACTGATTTTTCTGGTCTCATGTACTTACTCACATGCCATTCCTGTCCTTCTTGTACCATTTCAATATATAGTCTGCAACTAAACGGTCTCCGCCTTCAAAAGTGTTTTGAAAGGCAGAAATAAAATATGAACAAGTGATAGTTGATTACTTCTCGTGAATGTGTATTTTCTCATGCTTGAATATGATATGGATAATGATTCCTCAATTTAATTGTGAGCAGATTATAGATAGGGTATAAAAAAAACTTTAGAGGTACTCCTTCTAGCTTGGAGAGATAATGTTTTTTAGGGTAATACTTTAGATAAGATTAAAGTACTGAGTTTTGTAGCTCATCACTTTGTAAAAAGACCTGCAATTGAGAGAATCGTGTATGACACCTGGCCAGGATATTTCAATATTTCCCGGAGTGTTATTTCTAACTTTTCTGTATGATTGGCAATAATGAGCTATCATATGTTAATCTTGATATTTGTTTCTTCCAAATTTCTCTTGCTTATAAAACTTTGGATCATGCAAAGATACGATCATTGACATTCATCTCATCTTCCTTTTGTACTTTATGGATATATATGTATATATATATATATATATATATATATATATATTGCATCATCTACTCAGTCTCTGCATCTTTATTTCTGGCTAAAACAGTTCTTGAAAGGCAGAAATAAATTGTAATACGAATCACTGTGCTAGTTGATTCGATCTTCCGAATTCAAGTTTGTCTTTCATGGATGTTATATGACTCGACAACCTTTAAAATGTGAGCGAGTTAGAGATTTAATATTATAATCTCTTGGAGGTACTTTCTAGCCGTGGTAGATAATAGGTTTGATATGGTGAAGATTTGGGTATGTTTCAAGTGTTTTGCCTGCTAGGTTTGTTGTAATATCTAAACCACGTGTTGCAAAATTTCTTGCATTTCATTTGATGAAGTCATAGGTTTATTTCTGTCATCATCATAGATTGAACGAGTATATGGCCTAGTTCATTTGCTTGACCTTCATAGGGACGATTTACTGTGATATCATTAGATGCATACTTCACAATAATGTCCCTTACACAAGAAATTGAAAAGTTCACAATTAATGGAATTTTATTTATCAATGACGGGTCTTGTGCAATTTAATAATATTGGTCTCATGCAGATTCTGAATGTTCTGCTCTCTTCACTTTGAAAACTTGGAAATGTTTGAAAACTTGGAAATAATTGCCAAATCACGCACAAAAATTAGCATCTACCCTATTATTCTCGAACGTTCCGTTTTACTCTAGGATGTTTTTGAAGACATTTAAACAATTTCCGGAGTATCGATTTATATAAAAAAATGCCTGGAAATTCATTAGAATAGAAAGAGTATCCATGTTACTTATACTTTTGTAATCGTATAATATTAACTCTTATAATAAACCAGAATATATTTAATATAATCTACTATTATAAATAATTTAAATATTCCTCCCAAGGTGGATTCAAACATAATATAGAAATGGGGCCTTACATTACACATTGTGTCTAACATTGTCAATACTTTTGGACGAGTTTGTATATAAGGTCATAAAATAGTTAAAGCATGCTACATTTTTACCATTTTAATCATTATTTTATGGATCGAAATAATCGAAAGGCGCTTTGTTTTTCTCCTTGTCTAAACCACTAACCTCGAACCAATAGTAGGTATATGACTTAGCTTAATTAACCTATGGCTGACATTTTAACATAATTTAAGCCTCATTTTCTAAGCTATTTATTTTTTTAATATTACACTGGCTAACGTTTGCCAATGAATTTTTTGTTTTCTAAGGTTTTTCAACTCATTCTCTTGAATGGACCTCGCTAAACACAGAATCCTAATAGCTTTCCTGTAGCAGCTAAATTTTTCATATATTGAAGATATGGTTAATACCCATTATTATATTCTTCTCTGTAGTCCATTTTTACCTACAGAGAGCTACAACTCAATCAGAAGCAATTTTTAGTAGAACTTTTATAATAAAAACTTACATAGAGGTTTTCCTTTATGTGTGGCTCCAGGATGATCACTTTTCAAACACCAATAGTAGTCTACCATCATGTTAATGCCCCAGCGACTTTAATAACTTCCTTCCATCGTCCCGATATCCTTATATAAACTTTACCCATGGTTTTCACACTTATCTCTACTTAGAGAAAATATTCTAAGTGAGAGCTCAAAAATCCTATTTTGGGGACATGTTATCTCCAAGTTTCTTGAAGCTTTACAAAAGACTAAAGAGTTGTCTTCATACTCGTGACTTGGTTGATTTTTAAAAAGGTAACAATTATCTGAACCAATCCAAGCTTTATTTTCTATTTTGTCCATAGTCTTCTCAAACAAAATATAATTAATTAGGCTACTAATTTGGGGACCATAAAATGCATCGCATTCATTTTTGCATCAGTTACAACTGGAAATTCCTTCTGGGTGTAAAATTAAGCTAGTTTTTGTTGATTTATTGCTTTCATGAAATTTTTTGAGCAATTATTTGTAGCAGTGGAAAAAGAATATTCCTAGGATCGATATATGGGTTGGAAACAGATTTAAATAATATTCAAAATGTTTGGCATGTGCTCGGCCATTCCACAATCAAACAAAAAAGGATTGCTTGGTGTTACCTCTTTACCTTCATAATATCAGAGAGATAACCTTGAGCTCGCAAAAGATTCTCCGCTGATGATCTTTAAATTTGATGGAATCATGTAGCGAAAATATTAGCTTTTCTTTAAATTTAAAAGATTAGAAGTTCTATAATTCATTTGTTAGCCAAGGAACAACAAGAATTTTCACTTTTATTACAACATGACTTCATTGGGCCATTATAAGCATTATAAGCCAAGTAACATTAAAATTTGGAGAACTTTCGAATGCTCATAATTTTTGCATGCCTGTGTTGGAAAATTAACAAAACTTGCAAGAATCTACCTAGATTGTAAGTTCCACTTGCAGTAGAGGTAATCCGTTATCTGGTTTTTCCTTACCTCTAGGCCATAGGCATACCAAAACTTAATGCCTTCAGACTTCCTTTGCTCCATCGTCGGAATTTGTGAACACATCATCTGAGGTTACATATGTGACAAGCAAAATCAACACCCTGATCTCCAATCTTCATGCTAAAATAGGCATGAAAACAGATCGTGACAAATGCTGTAATGTTCGATTGTTGACAGGGAGCGCAAATATGTCACCGACGCACATAACTTAAAGGGGTCATTTTTGTTGGGTGATTTTTTAATCAGTCAACATTTGCAATTTGCCGATATACTATCGCTTAAAAGTCTCCACACATGATTCCGTTATTGCTATAATATCGACCTGCGTAAGTTCACTATAGGGATTAGTGCTGTTAACAATTTATGAGGATATCCATCATATATGAAGTTGAATTAAGTATCTGACTCCAAAGATGATTTCTTCATTGTGTTTTTATTTTGGCTGGGCTAACCAAATGATCTCAGGGTTATCGAGGTAAAGAAGGACTTTGCAAAAATATAATTTATTCTAATATTGTCCTATTAACTGGGCAAGCGGTGTGTCACGAAGTTACTTTGCGGGCGACTAGCAGTGTATATATATATTAAATGCGAAGTATTAAATTCTGGAGCGACAAGACTTGGTTAATTTAAAAGGGGGAATGTGAACGAGATAATATTCTTAACGACACTTATATAATAATCTTAATAATGCAAACATCATCCTACTGAGCTGCTCTGACTATATATGTATATATATATATGCTTATTACCTAGAGAGCGTGGCCTAGAATCATTGTTTTCCAGCCTAAAAGCAGAGTTACCAAAAGCTGTGCATTTCCAAAGTTTTATCAATATAAGAGGATACGCTCTTCGAAGGTTTGTTATACAATTCCTTTTTGTCAGCATTTGTAGTTACACAGGTGCTTCGTAGACTTCCGTATTTCGATAAATCTATTCTGAGACGTGAAATGTTTTATTTATGCGTTGTCTTATTGACATGGGTGTTTCTGACCTTTCGCGCGTTTGTACATTGTGTTTCCGGCGCGCACTTACAACGATTGCTTGCCTTCTATATATATATATGCATTAACAACTATATTTACATTCATTATTTTTTTATTAAAATTTACAGATGCAAACTAATCTATACATTCTCATTTCCTTATTCCAATTTTAGACATTTTTTTTTATATGTTTAGAGTATGCTGGGATTTAATAAGACCGCCGCGCGTCTATTTTATGGAAGTTCTTGCTGGGCACATTAAATTCTGAAATTTGCTGCCGTTAGCCTACCTATTACATAATACGATCACTACAGTACTCCTTTTCCAGTCATGGAATTAGCGAAAAAACACCATATAACATTATATATGTAAATACATATGAAATACTTATTTTTGGCATACATAATATCTAACAGTATTTACAACCTACGCACAGGACTTCGACACTTACATAGGTGCATGCCTGTACTAAAACGGGCCTATTTCTACCATGCTTTTCCATATAATACAATAATAATAATATCTAATACATTTCTATAAAATTTTCTCACAATTTTGTCCTATCTTTCTTTAGATTTCTACATAAATTTTAATTATGACACTTAACAAACACATGATAAGGCATCGAATAAAGCCATAGAGGCACCGAGGCGTGTATATATTTATGCTTCTTTCTCTTTCATTAAATGTGTCGTTACAATATTGCCTACACTATGATTAGAAATACATGCTCCGTCTTGCCTTTCCTCTCTCCAGTTCCTATAGAGGTGGCCGGTTAACTTCTAGTGGCGTCCTTTTCTTCCGTGCCATGCACTCCACGAAGTGAAGTGCTCCTGGTACTCTTCCTGTTTTCTGCATGAGTCTATGGGCGTTGCTGATCGCCCGTCACGTTACCATTATGTGAGGGAGGTAATCTCACCGGTTTTAATCTGTCCCCTGAGACAGTATCCCTTCTTCTGTCAGGGAATTCAAAATTGCAAGCCTTGTTGTCGCGCTCGATTACCGGGAAAAGGCTAGCATATAGCGCTTCTAGTGGTTTGCGCACGCGGCCTATTTGGACCCACACATGAGTTGCTTCGCAATGATTTGGGAGCACGAAAGGCTTGGGTGCCAAGTGCAGGTGCCTTATAGAGGCCTACGTGAAGTCGACTTGTGCTATGGTTGATGCCAGTTCTTTAATAAATTTGGAGTCGGCCTTCGATAACGATGAAGAAGCTAAAGGTTTTGGGCACAAGAGTGTGGTTCCCATGACTGACGTAAATGGTGAAAATCTCGAGTCATTGGGCAAAGAACGAATGTCTAAAAGGACACGTGGAGTTCTAGGGCCATCATGCAGCACTTCAAAGTTCTTTGCACCCTTTTCACCATCCCGTTCGTGAATGGGTGGTAGGCCATTGTGTGGAGACAATTGAAGAAGAACGAGGGTAGACAATTACTTGAATAATTATGATTCGAATTTGCCTCCTATGTTGGTTAGTACGTAAAGAAAGACTCCAAAATCTGGAAATCCATCTATCTAGGAAAGCTAACACAACCGTTGCCCGTCGCAGCACTTATGCCCGGCGCTCGGTCGATGCTTGATAGTACATACCGATTGTGTGATGAGTATGATTGTCCAGACAGTGTACACTATAGGAGTGGTCCAACTATATCGATATGCACAGATTCGAACATTTAGGATGGAATATCGATGGGTGGGATCGGGGATTTCGTGTGGTGATTAATCTTGGAGGATTGACAAGGAAAGCATTCCCTCGTCCAGAAGCGAATATCACTGTCCATATTGGGCCAGAAATATCGAGATAGGATGAGATCAAGTAAGCCTTGATTCCAGAGTGTGACAGATTATGTAATTGATTGAAGATAGTTCACCTGCACCCCAAAGGGACAAACGGTCGTGGTTATCTTGATGTTACTTCACAACAAAGCTAAACTTCCGAGGGAAAAGGGTAGGATTTTAGCCGCGAACGGAATTTCTTCGTTTCTTGGTCATTATTCTGCGGTGCCTCAAAGCTTGGAGGTCAAGATAGTCAATTTGGACAATTTACGTTCCTTGAAAGGCAGTCAGTGACTACGTTGTCCTCAACACACACGTAAGCGATATCACTAACATACTCTAGAATGGCTGTCCAATGGCGTTGATTCCAGTCCGCTTCAGCCTTTAATGGCGATGCAAAAGCTGATACTAAAGGCTTTTGATCAGTGCATACGGTAACGTGGCGACCTTGAATCAAGTGCCTAAAGTGCACGACAGCATGATACGCCGCTAGCAACACTGTGTCGTGGGTGAATTATGTTTGCTGCATCCGGCTTAGCTTGCTCGAAAAGAACGCCACAGGTTTTTCAGATCCGTCAAACATTTAGGGCAACGAAGCTTCTGCTGTGTATTAATAACAATGCGTCACCAGCTGCTATGGCAAATCATTAAGCAGCGGGTGAAAGGGTTTAACGGAGCTAATTAAAGCTGATTTGTTATTTTCAAATGTTCTCTGTGCCTCATTATTCCACACAAGCTCCTGAGCCTTTGGTTGCAGGCGTACAAGCTTAGTCAACGGGGTTGCAATAGCAAAGTAAGGATTCTTTCTGCGGTATTATTCTAAAATGCCCAAATATCTCCGAAACTTCTTGTAGTCCTTTGGTAACGGTATGTCTGCAATTTCCTCCATTTTATTTGCTTGTGGGCAGATTCCTTCCACTGAAATGCGATGCCCTAAAAAACTATTTCCTCCTTCGCCAGCTAGCAATTCTCCAGGGATATTCTCAGACCACTTCTGACCAGGATTTCAAAGACTTGCTCCAAATGCTTTAGGTGGTCGTCCATATTGTAAGAATTTATCAGGATGTCTTTTATATACACAAAAACTAACCCTAATCCTTGAAACAAGTTGTCCCTCCGCGACTACAAATGACCACCTAAATGATCGGCAAAGACTAGGGATCACTATTTCCGTGTGAACTTCGGGGGGCATTTTTATTTTCCCACCATTAGCCGTTGAAATATTCATACTAGATTCGCGCAATTTCCCCGATTTCACCAATTTAGCCGGAATTATCTCTACAATCGACCCCGTGTCAATTAAAGAGATCACATTTATTATTACACACTTTACACGTTGAATACAGACGGCATACCAGCAGCCGCTCCTGCTATGGCATGCCCGCCTAGTTTTTCGCTGGGGCTGGCGAAGATGGCCTGTAGGAAGGGTGCATTTGGACTTTCTCTTCTTTCTTGGGCCACCGGCGCTAAGGTTTGCATAATTTCGTGTCTTTACCAAAGAATACATGTGAACGGCAAATTACATGTCTTTGTGTTTTTCGGAACGGTCACAATCCTCCTGGTATATTATGCGCATTTTAATCACTAATATTTTGCATAAAACTGGGACGATTCACATTAGGATACGCTCCTTTGGGCACTGACCGTGCACTTACGGGCTGAAATTATTTATATACTTATCACTCGTATCTTCATTTGTATACGGCATAAACGTGTTGGGTACCAAAATGGCACTGCAACCTATCGATTCACTACTAGTATTTATATTAAGGCACTGCGGCCTACAAATGTCATCAATTCATCAGCCATTCTTCCTAATTGTGCCAGGGTAAGTTCTTTCTGAGTGGCAATTATGGGCACGATGTTCGCCGTTAGAGAAAGAATGAATTTGTGCTTCACAAGTTATTCTTCAACTCCTAACTGCAGGGCAGTAGTTCATAGTTCTTCCAAATTGGTGAAGGGTCGGCTTGTGAGCGTGGAGGATGCGATGAGCTTCTCGAAAAGCTCGGGTTTGGTCTTCTTGAAAAGCCTAAAAAGAGGATAATTTTGGTGCGATAAAATGGCCGCCAGAAGACGATCGACGGTCTGAAGAGGAAATGAGGCTAATACGTGCAAAAATTTAGTCTGCTCTTTTTTAATTCCGCAGGTGTGAAATTGAGCCTCCACAATTTTTCACCAACCTAGAACTGCTGATTCATTAAAAATGGGCAGCTTGATGTTCGACAGCGTTCAGGAAGTCCTCTTCACTTTGTCCTGTGTAACAATGGCTTGTTGCGTCCATTTCTTCTATACCTTAACTGTCCGGTCGAAACGAAGGGTCACCAGTTTATAGCAGTTGCTGTTGTTACCAATTTATGGCGAATGCGAATTAAGTATCTGACTCCAAAAGATGATTTCTCCACTGTATTCTTATTTTGGCTCGGCTTACCGAAGATTTCAGGATAATAGAGGTAAAGAAAGACGTTGCAAAAGTATATTTTATTCTAATATTGTCCTATTAACGGGGCAAGTGGCACTTCAGGAAGTTACTTTGTGGGCGACTAGCAGTCTATATATATTTAACGCCAAGTAGTAAATTCTGGAGCGACAAGACTTGATAAAATTCAAAAGCGTGAACGTGAACGATAATCTTCTTAGCGACAGCAATTGAATAATCTTAATAATGCAAAAATCATCCTAACTAAGCTTCGCCGACTATATATATATATATATATATATATATATATATATATATATATATATGCTTACTTTTTAGAGAGTGTGGCCTAGAATCATTGTCCTCCACCACAAAGGCGGAGCTACCGAAAGCTGTGTAAGTCGAATTACTTGCATATCCAAAGTTTTATCAATATTACAGGATCCATTTGTTGCAGCTTTGTGATACAATTCTTTTTGGTCAACGTTTGTATGTTGACTTCCGTCTTTCGATAAATCTATTCTGAAACTAGAAATGTATGTTTACGCATAGTCTTATTGACACAGGTGTTTCTGACCTTTTGCTCGTTCTTACATTGTGTGTTCCACGCCCACTTCCAACGATTGCTAGCCTTCTATATATATATATATATATATATATATATATATATATATATATATATATATATATATAGACATTAACAAATATATATACATTCCTTATTTTTGTATTCAAATTCATAGATGCAAATTAATCTATACATTCTCATTTCTTTATTACAATTTTAGACATTTATTTTATATGTGTAGAGTATGCTGGGATTTAGTAAGACCACCGCGCGTCCATTTTGTGGGAGTTTTCTCTATGCCTATTTAATCCTGCAATTTTGTGCTAGTAGCCTACCTATTACATAATCTGATCACTACATATCCACTCTCCCCTATGTGCTCTCTAGCCTCCGATGCCCTTCTGTCTGAAAATTTACAAGAGAATTATTAATTATTCTTCCCAGCCTCGCTACGTCCACCCCATTTAGATGAAAATAAAAGAATCACCAATTATCACCAAGTAGGAGTTAATGTTTCAGGGCTGACAGTTTGCAAAAACAAAATGACAACCACTGCTATCAAGATAGAAAAAAGGCAATAAATTTGCACAGCACACGTTGCTTTAAGGCTTGTGTTTATGGAAGAGCACTTCCATTACGATATGAAATATTTGGGAATAAATTATCATGGATCAATGAAACATAAATCGAACTATTTGCTTATGATTGCAGGAGAAATGTTTGCTGAAAGGTGATCGAGTTGAAGAAGTAAATCACTATGAGCTTGTTCTCCTCCTTTTCTTTTAGAACATTTTTAAAATATATGAAATAATTATGAAAACAGATCATTTGTTTATTTTGAAAGAAAACTTAATATCAGAAGTTAAACTGAAGTTCAGTAAGCAGTCTTAATTTCCACAGGATAACGATCCTAAATAGAATTCTTTTGCAAAAAAATGGCTTATAGATTTCAAAATTAAAGTTTTTAAATGAACATTACAAAGCCTAAACCTGAACGCCATGGACAAAATGTGGAAGTACTTAGAAAACACATCTACTGAAGGATCATCTAATGGGAACGATTATTGGATATATTCTTCTGACAAATGGAGCAAAGGGTTTCATGATAACTGCAGAAGGTTTGTAAAAAATATGACATATTTTTGCATTTGTAATTTCTAACGAAAGCCAATTTATTATTTTTAATAGTTTTATATAAATTTCCATGCATTCTGATATTTTTCAAACGAGTCTAGCGGTATGAATAGATGCAATATCTTTCTAACAAATGACACTAGCATTAGCGAAGACCGTTTGTACCATGGGATATATTTGGTCAGCTAAAATTCACAAATATTCTTGGAGATTCGCCCTTTCATTCATTATTAATACTAGACCAAGGGACTTTAATGATATTACTGCATAAATCATCCTATGAGATACCTGGCTTCGTAAAGCTCTCAACGAAAGGTCTTGTTTGAAACATACTTTAACTTGGTAGATGCTGATTAATTCCTCTAGTTACCAATCAAAGGTAATCTTATGATTCCTCTACAAAAGGCACTTTAAAATTCTGCGTTTTCTATCGCTGAACTTTTGCTTTTGTCCGCTAATATTTTTGTCTGATCTTATCTTTCTGTGATTTTCATGAATTTATAAACAGCTCGTCTAGAAACATTAAACATCTTTCAGCTGATTATCTTACGGATGCTACAGCCATTCTAGCTCCTATAATTTGCTGTCTTTTAAACACAGAAATTGCCTTTCATATTAGTATAAGTTATCAATAAATTTGATAATTACGATATGAGGCTTAGATAATAAATGATATATAATAATATTTAAAAAATCCTAAAAGGTTTGTAATAATTCTTAATTCAAGGTAAAATATGATTAGTATTAATTTTTAGAAAAACAACATACTCGTATGTAGAATAATTTTCACTTTCATCCCTGAAAGTAAAACAGAATTTTAACGAATAACTCTTCGCTTAGTAAATGTAAACCTCTCTAATTTCACTTTAAGGAAAACAGAAAGACAATTATATTTTCTCAAATTTATAACAATTTCTTCTCAGAAGGGAAATATAATGCTACTTTCCATACTCAAAAATGATAATAAGGACTTGCCTGTGTATGTCAAATCTAGCTATTTCCAACAATATAAAATGATTTTATAAAGTTATTTATCGTAAATTATTTACTACTTCCTGCCAGATGTTCACTTTTTGGAAGCAATTCGGAAATATGTCGGAAACCTTGAGATTTAAGACTAAATAAAATCTAAGTTAAGTGTAAAAAATAAATTTATAATTATTCTTAGTATTTAACTAACAAAACATCATAATAAATTATTATATATGTAATTCATCTCCAGTTGTGATAATTGCGAAGTAATTTCTAACCACTGAAACTTTTTAAAACAGTCTCGCTTTATTGTTTAACTTGAGATTATATATTATATCATCTAGTATTGCTTCTTGTAAAGCAGAAGCTGGAAAAAAGAACATTTTTCGACCGTTTATCTAAAATTCGGCGTTCTCTATCGCTGAACTTTTGCTTTTGTCCGCTAATATTTTTGTCTGATCTTATCTTTCTGTGATTTTCATGATTTTATAAACAGCTCGTCTTGAAACATCAAACATCTTTCAGCTAATTATCTAACGATATAATCTGCATATTATTCCTTTCATTTATACCAACACTAAAAAAAAATATTATTTTAGGGGGGTTTGGAAATGGTTCTAGAACTCTTGTTCCTTCTATTGAAAGAAATCATCATCGAATAACAATGAGCGTTTGAATGAAGTATACAAACATTCATTATGCGTAAAAAAGAGTCCCTGAGGGAGATTGAAGGGCAAAAGTTGTGGTCAGGTTCTCTTCCCCTTGCTTGTGACAATGAATCAAAAGAGAACTTCCGATTTGCACAGGACTCTGAAATTGGCCTCGGATAACTGAGATTAGTATTAAGTATTTTGTTTTGACTTTGTTAACTTTGAAGCATCTTAAGAAATTTAGTATTGCTTAATTTCACTTTGAAGGCTAACATCTATAAGGGAATTTCCCTCAGATTTCTTGAAGTCTTGCCCAGGAAAATTTGAAATAAAGATGTTTTGTAAGATCAATGGGAGTAATGTGAGAAAAATCTGGTGTTATCACTTTTTAAAGCTTTATAATATCCTTCCGTACAGTGTATCCTATCTTAAATATGGAACTCGTCTTTGGGTGCAAATATCTAAGAATTAAAGCACAAGTCTAACACCATTTTATGGCGATAGTATCCAGGATAATTGTTTCATTTATGTACCATTATTAAGGTGGTCACCTGGATTTGGTCCCGAATTTACGAAAATATTAAATAAATTAAATTTTTTCAGACACCATGTACATTAGAATATAAGTTCACTATTTGAGACAGCCTAGACCATGATCATTACATAGGGTAAAAAATGAAATGATGCTAACAAGACTTCAAAGTAATCTAGAATCATTTAGATTCTACAAAATACAACAAAAATAATCAAAAATCTTTACAGAACAAAAGCACAATAGCAAAACTATCTTTTAAGCTACATCTACTGATTATATTCTCTAATAATATTATAGTAATATTATATAGTACATATAAATATTTGACGTGTAGCGAGAGAAATTTAGGATGCATTAATAGATGAATGTCAGTATTTAACTAATATTTTACTAAAGTATTATTTATATGAATGTACTTTAATTATTTTTCGTGGTACCTATGTAAATAATTTTACCTGTGCTATCTTATTTATATAAACCATTGTATATAAAACAACACAAGTTACCTTTAAATTTGCAAAAAAGCAACAAAAATCTTCTTTCTGCCCTATTTATAAATGACCCATAAAAGTAAAAAATAGGACCTTATAATGTGACCTAAACCGCAAACTGCTAATTTATGTAAATGGAAGGTCGAAGGGAGCTTTCGCAGCTCTGACGTAGAATTTATAACGTGTCAGTTAATGTAAAGTCTACGTAATGGTTTGCTAATGGAATAAATGGTGTATAGTGGAAATTAAACCATGGAAATGGCGTAAACATCTTATTGTACACTTTGACTTAGTTATATATTATCATGTCCTTCTCTGTGTTTTCTGCTTATCTTTCTCTCTCGTGTGTATATTTGAATGCAAATATCTAGCGGCAGTGCATTATGAATACTGCCAACTGGCTGTGCGTATAATTTCATGGCAAGCTCGAAGGAAAGACACTTAACAGTATTTATCGAAGAAAGCGTGTAAAAATGATAAAATCTAGTCCCAAAGGACTTCTCTAAACAATGGAACTATCAGGTTGGAACGAAAATAATGACCAATTTCTAGAATATACTTTTAGATAGTATTTATTGAAGTAGTGTTTCCTGTTATCGTTTATAAATGCTACAACGATAATTTATACCTTTGTCTTTCAGATTATAAAAATATTGCTCATAATCTTTTTTGGTATTTACCCTTATACTCGTACCATCTAAAGATCACATTAGACATGTTATTTTGCTCTATGAGTTTCATGAAAATATCAATGCAAGTACAGAGGCAAAATCCATTCAGGGCATGTAGCGGAAGGATGCAGGGAATAAAAGCAGTTGCAGGAAGTAGGTTTCAGTTTAAAAGACGGACCAAAATAGGGTCGTCCAAATAACCTGATTCCGAAGAGGTGGACGCATTTATCGTAGCAAATCTTGTAAAACTTCTAGGGACCTCACAGAACAATTGAATGTGACCCATACGTCTGTATGGATTCTTTACATTACAAGTATTTGCTTTGTTTTATATGGATTAAAGGTTACAATATGGCATATTATTTAAATGTTTTATTTGTATACCAAATTTCAAGATTTCATAGAACCAACGGGGTACTCATTTGTGAGGTTCCTTGTTGGCTCTATTGCGCCTTGTAATTAGGCGCTACAAAGACACCCCCCTCGAACACACGGAGTATTATAAATGGTGTTCTTTGATTTCTAATATCCACTGTCTCGAGGGTAAACAAGTTGTTGCATCAATAATTGCTACATTATTATTTATATGGCTTTAATGTTTATATATATACTTATTATTTCTGGCTTTCTGACTTTTAAGTAGTCTCTATGATTATAATATATGGTATACATTTGGGTTCATAGGGGAAAGTTCATTAGTCTCATATAGTAATATGTACAAAATATTGAGGCGTCCTAACAATTTGCGTCATTTTTATCATAATAAGCCGTGGAAATGGAATGAACGCGTACATTATATATTTTGATATCACCCTATTTTACAATGCAACTTGTTTAAAAAATAAAAGAATGAGAGGTAAACTCTGGTTTTAACTACATCTTTACCTTGAGTTTGGATTTTTTAGACTTTCGGAGTCTTACAATACTTTATTTTTTATATCCATAATTACGCACGGAAGTTAGCGGTTATTTGGAGCATTCGGAAATGAGAACTGCAACTCTTTAATGCGAAAAAAATTCGTCTGCGTGTGTGTGTGCGCCACTACTATATTCTTGTTAACTTTTAAAGACTTGTCCACGTGCACCACAACAATAAATCTACTTTCATATTTCATTTTGTTATGCTGGGTTTCAAAACATGAATTTTAAATATCCTAATCTGCCAACAAAACCTATTTCTTTTTATATATATACGTTAAATCGTGTACGCTATGTGCTACTTTTCTTTCAACCAGACGGAACTAAGAATACGGGTTTAACTCTAAATTAATATTTACACGAACTTTTTACACTTAATATGGTTAACTTTAAATCAATAATTTGATCGAATTTGTACACTTAATGCGTGGTTATCTTTAAATTAATAATTTTACAGACTTTATACACCAGATTCTTTCTACTAAAATTAATAATATTCTTCCCCCCAGTACCGGACACTGGATTTTCAGCTTATTTACAATTTAAATTGAATAAGCACTGAATTTCCGTTGTTAAACTAGTCTACATTGGAATTTTTATACGCATTATTCATATCCAAAACCATTTTACGATTGCTATTATTAATTTTAGAAAACTTTAACCGAACATATGGCGTGTGTTCGTTCGTTTATTTTCTCTTAATTCAGCGTTGTCTTTTTGCGCTGCGATGATGGGTACTGTGTTCGTAGGTGGAGACTGGAAATTTTTGGGCCGAGTTAGGTCTTAAACTGCGTCCAATGGTAGCGGTTTATCTTGGCTGATCCAGCTTCTTACCATTCTAACTGTTGCTTCATTGAAAGGCGATGTCCTTAGTGATAGAGTTCACCAAGCCATCTTCTTCTTGAGCTGAGAGTAGGCTTGGGGTTGGTGAATTTCACTTCTCCTTGCTCTCCCCGTTGTTAGTCCGACGAGTCCATATTTTAGGTTACCTATTGTCCGGTCAAAGGCGTCACCAGTTTATAGGAGTATGGGGGTGACCGGATCGAGGAATGAATTGGGGGTATGGATTGGTGATAGTACAAATAATAACACTAATAATATCGTAATCAGAATGAGAATAATAATGAGAATATTTCTGTCCGCTTATTCATACTAACGTCAATTAAGGAGGCGTGACATCTCTTCTCCTGATTTGAATGCAGGACAGAGCTTGTCGGATCAAAGGTATGTGCCTGTGTTATCTTCTAAAACTTCTGGGCAGAGTTTACATGGTCAAAGGGTGTGTGCATGTTTACTGTAGGCATGTGTGCATCAAGAGAATATTTAAATTTGGAAACCTGACCTGGCCCTATCAAGCCGACATTCATAGAAAGATTGATTTCGTCTTTTTACGGATTCATGTAAACTCTGGCAGGTCAGATAAGACTCCGTTTTATGTGTGTACAGCTGTTTTCCATTCTTCGTTATCTCTGTAGCCAGACAGTCGGCTTGCATGTGTTTCCTAATGTTTGTATATTCAAGTGGGACCACATGGATTTCACTTGCATGATTACAAAATATTCTGCCTTGCATTTATACATATTAAATTGCAATTTAACACCATTTACAAGTTTTTGCTTTGTTTTACATTAATAATTGTTACCAGATGGCATATTATTTTAATGTTCTATTTGTGTGCCCAATTTCAATATTTCATAGGGCTAACGGGGTGCTTATTTGTGAGGTTCTTGTTGGCTCTACTCTACCTTGTAATTGAGCGCTACAATCATAACGTTAAACCCCGACTTTCGTGGATCAGTCAAAGAAGTAAAATTTCTCAACCATTGAACGCAGGACATGATCCAATATAGATTATGTCAAGTGTATATTGAGAAACTGAAGGAAAGTCAATTAGAAACTATTAAGTCAGCCAACACTCAAACAATTATTTTTATTCTCTACTGCAATCAAATCCGTCGTTTAAAAGCAGCATTGAGCCAAAGGCTACCCTTTTAGTCAACAGAAAGGGTGTCATCTTCCATCATGATGTTGCATGTCCTTACACAAATCTTATGACCGAAGATCTCTTGTTTGGAGTTTGGTTGGAAAATATTGCCTTATCCTCCATATTCTCCTGACCTTGCTCCTTCTGATTATCACTTATTTAGGAGATTACATAACCGTTTGAATAGTCTTAGTTTGACATCAAGAAAAGAGGATGTAAACGAGTTGGATTCAGGTTTTGCATGAAAATCTAAAAATGGATAAGGTATTAGAAAGCAATGGAGGTTATGTTTATGATTAATTATTTCCATATTCATAAGATTCAATTTTTAATACATACCATAGAATCGGACATTACTTTCAATGCAAACCGATATTTGGTCTCTCGTTTCAGTCAACTATTGGCTACTTTTATAGTTGTTGAGAGTTCCTTGGATTTTAAACGAAGGTGATTTTGATAATCGGTGTCGCCACAACAGTTGGAATGAGCAAGAGCCGATTTTGCATATCGGGGATTGAATTCGTTTTTATATAAACCTGTGATGTATGAATGATGAATTCCTTAAGGTTTTTATTTGCTTTCACAGTCCTGTTATTTGCCGAATGAAACCTAAAACTTTAGTGCTTTTTGCTTCAATTCCTTGCCTTTGTTGTTTTGATCCATACTCATTTTTCCCATATTATATATTTTCTCATTTTATCTCACATCGAAAATGTTTTTTTCGTTTAAATCTGTTCATCTCTTGATTCAAAAATATACTTGATATCTTCTAGAAAGAAAAGGAAAATACCTGAAAGCCTAAAAGCTGGGTTTTTAGTGAAACAAAGAAAATTACATCCTGAAGCGGAGGACAGGTATAAAGATAAAACGACAGTTATTAAATTTTTAGAACTAAGAAGAAATAATATAAATATTTTTGTATAAAAGGAATTTGGGGGGGGGGGGAATGAAAATTATCGTCTTTTGAAGAGTATGAAAGAACATTTTCTCTTATCAGAGCTATTCTCCATTTGGGTTTCTCTCTGATGTTTGTTAAAAACTCAATAACAGAAACTCTATATTTATTTTGATATTTACGCTCACACAATTTTGCTGTTTGTGGTATGTCAGAGAAAAAGAGAGATATAGAGGAAGCGAGACGCACAGATAAAGAAAAAAGGAGTATCTCATGGACGAAGAACATTCCATCAGAACCTTTCGGTAAACTTCCGAAGCGATATCGAAGTCAGACTAGAGCCAGGACGCTATTTAGCGATATAGAGCTAAAACCATCACAGCTGTGTCTTTGAGACAGAGTTGGAATCGCTTCCGTCAGCAAACAAAAGAGTTTTCGGCGGAGTCGTATATATTCCCCAGCCCGGGAATGATCAAAAGAATATTCTCTGAGCATTCGGGACGCGAGCTGTATCTACGCGGCTTTCACGCAAGCAAGATTCACGCAGCATCTTGAGAGGTCATTGGAATCGTCCAAGGACGATGCGCAATTCTCGACCGACAACCGGCACCCTTAGGACTCGCAGGCAGAAACCATTATTCGGAACGACGGAGGTCAAGGACGAAGGACCCAGTCAAGAATAATGCGCTTAGCTACGCTTCTCCGAAAAGAATATTCCCCTGAGTGTCTACTTGAGGTCTCCTCCAGAAAATTGTAAGCCATTACATTTTCTTTTCTATCTTTGAAGAGGCGTGACGCTCTCCGACTGCAAGGCTAACTTCATAGTCTCCTCCCGATCTTTGTAGAGTACTTATTGTGCTGCGTGCCCCTCAGACAATATCATTATTTATAAATTTATTTAAATTTTCATTTGCTGGACGATTAACATAATTGTTAAAGTGTATCATTCTTGTTAATCACATTTCTTGTCTGTATAGTATTAAAGTTTATTTTTGTTTCACCTGTTTATATCCTATAACCACCCGAAGCCTTTTGAAATAATATCCAATTCGGCCAATATTAGAATTTGCACTCGTCTTTAATCCCCAAGTACTTAAAAGCTAGACCTTCCTATATTTGTTCGTGCCTCCTTCTCCCACAACGCAGGAGGGTAGTCAAGGTCAAAAAGGACTACCCGATCATACGACATGGTAAAACACAGGACTAACCCTCTTTCTGAAGCTATCATCTAGTGAGGATCAGACCTTTTTTTCCCATGATTTCATTCCGAAATCTATGAGATTTCTTAACCCAGTGGGAGGATTTGGTAAACAAACGAAATGGAACAGGTGGCGTAATTACACATTTGCTAAATCATTCTTTAAATTATACATCGTTAATACAGGGTCATCCCTAAAGAACAGGCCTGCACACACATTTTGTGATTGTGCAGGAATGAATATAACGAGGATAAGTAGACGCTAGTTTGTTTATACAACGTCAACCGGTACGTTCCACATGGGCCAGGACCCCTCTCCCTTTCCCCGCTGCCCCAAGATCCTTCGAAGTCGTTCGCAAAAAAAGTATTTAATATAAATATAGGAGGATGTGAGAGCCTTTAGAATGAAAATCTTGCTGCCTAAGGCTTCGTCGGCAGAAAAACTATGAACAAGCTCACTGTCCCCTCCTATTGTTTATGTCTATTTTTGCCATTTAAACGAAATCTCACCTCTCCCTGCGTAAACATGAAGGGGCGAATTGCCATAGCATTGCGAATTTATGCCCTAGGAGAGGGGCTTAACTGTGGTCTAGTGAGGGTTCGCCCCTCCTAAACTCCCTCGTCTCCTCTCCTCCCAGCGGATAACCGACGTATATATAATTCGATCTTGAGAAATTTAAAGGAGAATCCCCGTAGCAAAAGAGAGAAGAAGACCAGTTCCTGAGTCAAACAGGGAATCAAGAAAATAGGTGGAACCGAGTGGGAATTTTCTTTCCAAGGCCGTTTCTTTGGTCGCTTAGAAGAGTAGACCAGTGGTATCGAGACCAACTCTCATACCATTCTCCTGCAGAGAAAATCCCTTATCTCAGTTTTCTGAAAAAAACAGAGATACCCCTCACCATTGAGGAATACTAATGTGAATTTCCATTCTATAAAAGATTCCCCTCTTGGTTAAGTCTCATCATCAAGAAGGCTGAATTTGTAACACAGGGATTGGGATAACTTCCGTTTATCCAAAATCCCCTCACTTACATCTTCAAGTCGAGAAGCCTCGACACGTGCCTCCACCACCGAGGAGAAGCCTCAGCTGTTTTTTCTAACCCTCCTCGTCTAAGCGAGGCAGTATCCAGCCCATCTCGTCCCAAATAACCTTAGCGAGAAGGCTCACTTTCAAAAGCACCCAACTGTTGACTTCCTCTGAGCTAAAGGTAAAATGAATACAAAACTTATTCATTTTTTCTTATTTCCCATTCCGTGCGAAAGTATATTTTAAGATGTAATATTTCATTCATTTATATAATTAAACTATATTTTTTTGTCTGAGTTGTTTAATTAGATCCTCGAACGCTGTAAATAGCAATAGATATATCTTAATACGAATCTTCCCTGGTTAAAGAACTAATTTGGAGGACTCTTAGAGAAAAGTGGACGGATTTACTCATGCACGAATCAAACGTACATACGTACACAGCCATGCTTAAGAAAGCACTTCAACTGAATTCCTGGATGAATAAATGACTCTAATGGAAAGCGCGCTCATATACAATATATATATATATATATATATATATATATATATATATATATATATATATATATATATATATATATATATATATATTGTATGAGTATTTTCAATTTCAAATTTTGAAACTTTAAGATTTTTGCGTATTCTATAATGCACATATGATAGGAATTTTTACAATTTGAGTTGGCACTATTAGCAAAGTCTAAGCCTTCATTAGTTTAATGTACAAACAGCTGTACAAACAGTGTCAGTGTTTTTAAAGAGAAAGAATCTTTGTAGAATTTTTAGAATTTGAGTTGGCACTATTAGTTCAATGTGAGTGAAAGCTATTTTTAAGAGAACCAGTTTTTTATTTAGTCACAAGTAGACTATTAGTTATGGAGTCTCACGCCAAATACATCCGCTGTACAAAGATTGTCAGTGTTTGTAAAGAGGAAGAATCTTTGTCAAGTTTCTATAGCTGAATATTGAGCGTGATGCTCCGAAACTAGTCTTCTCCTCAAATTAAAGAAAATTCTAGCTCTTAAAAAGCAGCCTATATTGAAGAGTTGAGTTGTTAGAAAATTGATTTTGATTTGTGGATTTGATTAAGATGAATATGTTGGGAAATGTAGTAAGTTATCCAGAAGAATCTTATGCATGTTCTTGATCATCATGGCGAATACTTATCCTTTCAGGAGTGTAATATTTTCTTTGGTAAGGTTAAACTGTCATAAACCTTTAGACTATTCTTTTAGATAAAAAATCAAAGAAATCGCCCTAGGGTTTCACCAGTTTTTACTTTTTATTAGTGTACAAACACTGAATGACATCAAAAAATACCTTATCTGTCTTCTTTGAATACGCAAGGAATTACGTTACATTATACCCAAGCAAATTTTCTAAACAATTTGCAGTTTCCCATCATAATTGTCTCCGATTTTTTATTGCAATCTATGTTTATACCTAATTTATAACCCAGAGAAAGAATATGCCAGTAAATTAGAGGATAATCCAGGCTTTCTGTTCCAATTGCAACAAAATGTGACTACACAAAAGGCAACTCTCAGCCGTTACAGAAGATTATGGGAGAGTTTGAAATCAATGTAAAGCGGCATTAACGAGCAAAGCCGCAATTTAATTTTTTTCCTTGGTCCCTATGATCTACCTATATACGAGTACAATTAATAGCATCTTTGCTGCTTGAACATAATTCCGAAAATTATTGGAACATTACGATAACTTTCTTTCAGTTTTAAGTAACCAAAAGTTCACATCAGATCTACCAGTGACTTAAGTATATGGATGTTATTTTATTAGGAGGAGTATTGTTATTTACTCTTGTTACTTTTGTTCAACTATCTCTGACTATAAAAGTTACGTATTTCTTTGCATTAAATTCGTAAGGCTTTCATAAGTTTTCAAATTTTAGGGATTGTGGTCTAAATTTTGGCAAATCCACGCATGAACTCAAAATTAATAATTACAATGTGGAAGAATGAGAGAGAGAAGGAATTCACCCAGCCCTTAACGTCCCCAGTTCTCCACTGACAGCTCTAAAATCGTTTGCCCTCTATACTGCAAAAATTAGAACGATAGAAAGACCATTAAGGGAGCATCACGACTTTTCGCTCTGGGCATTTATCGCGACCCAAGGTAATTAAGGAAGTCTTTTAGCGATGAATCTCTCTCCCCGTATAGATAATTTCGGGGTATATATTCGACAATTCGAAGTTCACAGGCAGAATTTTTTCTGAAGACGCCGTCCAGTACGTTAGCCGTAACGTCTTCGTTAGTCGAGAGGGAATCGACTACATTCTCGTCAGGAGAAGAATTGAGTGATTATCGAAGAGACAAGCCAGAGCTAGTCATCATTCCATGTTGCTTGTGGAGATAGTTAGGCACGCTTCAACCCTTCTCACCACGTCTTCGGATTATAAGGATCAGAAAAGTCATGCCTGAAGCACCCTTTGTTTGCCTCTTAAAGATAAGATGCCCCCAACTTCAATTTCCACAAGTTGAATTGAGCGTCCCGTGAGACGTCCACAAGTTCAAGGTTGAACTTACCTACCTGCTCCTACTCGCTGCACATCAAGATAAAAGGGATTTAGCTCCGCTTCATTACGCACTTCCAAACCTTTACCGCGTTGAACCTCAAGGATCCCCTTTGCTCTAGAACTTGCATAATTGTAAAATACTTTCTCAATTAATTATCGCTCGGTTCAAACTTAATTGATAGTGTTAATCATCTTAGCTTTGAACCGTCAATATTTATTTGCATTGTCATTTAAATTGCCTTATATGTATAGGCAATCTTCAGTCCTATTGAAGTATACTTTTGTAGCCGTGATTGAATATTCCTTGGCCTAGCAACTGTGTATTTAAAGCGCTCTTAGAACCATCACTAGGTGGACCTTAATTTCGGTCGGCCAGTGTGCCTATGCCCGCGTACACCTGGTCATACCAAGACATAATTTTTTTCAAGGTGGATATTAGGGTAAGGACTTTTAAACAACCTCATATTCCTGTGTCATATTTTGATGAACTTTAGTTAAAGAGTTATATAAAATCTTACTTTCAAGGTGATTTGATAAGAAAACCTCACGCACAAAATGATTTTAAAAATTTCATTTGTCAGCATTTTGTCCAGTTTTTGAAGTCACTGGCAGCATATACAAGATTGAACACAAGCTTATGAGTCACATATATATAACATTATATAGGGTCATCAAACACACAAGGATGTAAATTAGTTACAATAATGACATTGGACAGGATGAATCTCAGTGATAGGTTGTCCTTGTTGCGGCAGGACCCGTGCAAGTCCTGCATAACTTTGGCCGCACGCTCACAACACTGGTTGCTTCGGGTAATATTGATTGGAGATTCATCTATTTTCCAGTGGGTTTTCAAGCATTTGAGCCCTGTTGGATATTCATTCAGAGCTAAAGATAGTTCATAAAAATCTTCAGCGCGGAACAAGTGGGTGCTGAACCAATGGTCAGCCCATGAGTAAGAAATGAATGAACAGATTTACGCAGCCTGCTCCGGGTGTCAGGCATCAGAATGAACTCAAGAAGGGCTAGAATGGCACGAGAGTTCCAACGTGCATTGCTGATGTTTGGGATCTTTTGAAACTTTACAAAGAGGATCTCATTCATCTCAGTGAAGTGACGGAAGACACGCTTCAGGTGATAGAGAAACTTCATGTCGTCTCTCCAGCCTCCTGTTTAATTAAACTCAGTTTTACCTCTGCTGAAGGCTGCTTTCAATTTATAATAATTGCTCATCAAATCCTGCACAAAGAAGTACTCTATGTTTGGTGATTTAGTCGACCCATGGAGCTCATCGTGCATGACAACGCGAAGAATCCGAACTAGGACATGGTGCTGGCAACTGATGAACTTGGGTTTGGGGTGACCTTTATCTTCGAACATTTGATGTAGTCGAACAACAACGCCTGTCTTTTTGCCGGTGTTTACGCTTGTTGTGTCGGCGATCAGCATAACAATTGGTCCCCACAGGTTGAACTCCTCTAACACACCCTGGAGCCCTTTTTCAATTGTTACAGCTTTCCCATCCTTCAATTTGAGCGCAGCCAACTTTATTTCTTTCGCTTCATTCTTGAGGACCACGACCTGATATTCAAAGTCCTCAATGCGTTTGCCGTCAAAATGTAAGCTAACCAAGTGCTTCTTCACCTGAGCAGCTCTCGTGTAGATAACCTTGTGGATTGCTGACTGACATGGGGTTGGGATTTCAATGCCCTCACCAGAAAGCTGGCGACATACCTTTGCTGCTCTGTGGGACGACAGCTTTGAGCTTGTAGCAAAGAGTAATGCTACGCCTGTTGGGTTATGCTTCCTTTTCCTCGTTGATGCTGCATTCTCATTTACCCAAGAACTGTCTTCGCTGTTGAGTCCATGCTAGGTTCGGAACAATCAGGTGGTTCTGAGCTGGAAATCAAGGATACAGTCGCTTTCATTGCCTTTTTATTGCTTGGGTGGGTGGATGGACTTGGCACTAGCAGGTTTACCAGTGGAATAACCAACCTGGCCTTTGATCAAAATTTGTGGTATATAGAGGTTCTCATTTTCTTTGCACAACCAGTTGCCTTTCACCTTGGTCACGCCAAACAGTTCATTCAAAGAATTAAAGTTTTGTTTCTTTCAGCAGTATTTCTAGTCTTTCAGAAGGTTTTCTAGTTTTGCACAAATGGTTTGAACAGATACATGCGGGAAGTTCAATGTTTTGCTCCATAGGGCTTTTAGCTCCACAACAATTAGGCCGATCCCCTCCCTCCGTTCTTTGGAGGTGAATTCAAGAAATTTTAAGCGTCCAACCACGTGGATTTTCAGGGGCATGTGACTCCGTTTACTTAAGGGTGCTTCATAAACTGCCACGTTGCCTCTTCTTGATGGTGCTCAAAACTGGACTAAGTTATTTGTCCAGGTTTTCTTGCTCTTCTCCGTGTTAAAAAAGCACTTCTTGAACCTGTTTTGTACTCAGCAAATGAAATAGACAATAAACCTAAATATTAAATAGGTAACAAATTAAAGAAACTGTTATTGAGCTTTTATATATTTTATTAAAAAACAAGCAAATTACAATTATAAAAAATAAGAGAGAAGGCAGACACTAATAAAAAATTATATGCTATTATATTATATAATTAGTGAGAGTTAAATGTAGCTTATCAAATAATACCAGGCTCTCTTTACAATAAACGCTGGAGAATACACAAAAATTATAATAAGGCAATAATAATATCAACGCCGTTAAAACTGAACTAGTAACTAACCGCTTTAAACATCTCGCTTATATACCACACGCGAAATGGCTGAAGAAAATTCTGGAACTCTACAGAAATCGCCCAAGCGATGACGTGATGATTTTCTGGAAAATTATTGCACAAGTCTGTTTGATGACTTATATATTTAATATAAATATTTTTAACACATATAAAATGCTAAAATGGCCTATATTACATTTCAAAGTGGTTAGTGCGTTTTTTTTTCAATATTTCAATGGAATAAAAGTAATTTTTGTCATTAATAGGCAAAAGTTCATTCATTCGTGCTACAGGAAATAATTTTTGATAAAAAAAGTCAAAAAGTCATCACCCTAGTGGATATGCTATAAAAATTGAATTTGTGCAACGAGATACAAAAACAATTTGGACATGAGCGGGGTTAGCAAATAATAATAATTACTTCAGACTATACGCACCGGTGCAATAAACAAAAAATTAAAATTAAGCCATACAACGAATTGAGAATCTAAATAAAAGAAAAGAAATGAACCATTACTAAAGACACACTACAACAGAGAATAATTGTACTACACTTCAAACAATTAGACTATATGTACAACAAATCAGCAAACCTATTTACAAGTAGATATGCTAATGGTATCTTTAATTTATGGCAATAGGGTCTTCAAAGGATTTCTTCTTAAACTATCCGCTAATAAATTTTGAGTACCCTTGATTTATGCAATACGGAATTTATATTCCAAACTTCAATGCATTAGTCATCCATTTCACACCCGAAATTACGAAGGAACGACAATGGCTTATGGTCACTCTCAATTACGAATTGGGTTCCTATAATGTACATTCTAAAATGTCGAAGCGAGCATACTACAGCTAACGCCTCTAGTTCAATTGTTGCGTAAGCCTTCTCGCGGAAAGACAGCTTCCTGTTCGCATACGCAACGGGATATCCACTTTCATCTTTTTGATCCTGCATGAAGGCACCACCTATATCATCATGAGAGGCATCAGTACGAATCACAAACTTTTTTCGGATTCGAGAGTCTCAAAATAGGAGCATAGATCAGTTTCTCCTTTAGCTGGCTAAAGCTAGACAACGCTGAGGGAGGAGGAAGGGAGGGCAACTGACAGGATTGGGTCCCGTTTTCTTAAAACATATCATTAAGTGGTGATGCTACAGTGGCGAAATTGGGAACGAAGCGCCTGTACAAAGAAGCAGAACCCATAAATGACCGCAGCTGCTTCTTCGTCCATGGAAGCGGCATTTCAGCTATAGCTTTACTTTTGTATTCTTGGGGCACAATCTGATTCTTTTCGATCCTAAATCCAAGATATTTAATCGTATCATATGCGAAATGAGACTTGATCTGGCCTATCGGATTGACAAAGCGCGAAGGGACTGTACGTGTTGGTCCCATGTACGGGTGGCCAAGTACACGTGTTAAAATAAAAGGTTACACTGACTAAGCCGCTTACAATTCAATGCATTGTAGTTACCACACGCAGTTACCAAACCAAATTGTAAGACGCGTAAATTGCATTACGCCTTTGTCTGTAGAAAAAGCTGTAAAGCGTTTAGAAGATTTAGGGAGCGGGATCTGATGGTAGGCCTTACAGAAATCAATTTCGGAGATGAACTTTGCAATTTTAAAAGATGTAGGTTTTGATCAACCAAAGGTATGGCCTTGGCGTTGAACTGGGTGACTAAATTTAATTTGTGTTAATCGACGCAAATTCTAAATGATTTACCTGCCTTTCTGACCTTTACAATCGGGGCACAAGTCGGATGAGAAAGCCTTGATGATCCCCAACCTTAGCAAATTTTCTACTTCAGCGTTAAACGCTAGGCGTAAATGAACAGCAATAGGGTAAGGCTTAGTTTTTACTGGTTCTTGCGTTTTTAAAACAATCTCAGGAGTGAATTAGGTTATACAACCTGTGGTTTCAGAGACTACGTCCGAGAATTCACTTAGGAGGTTCGCCAATTGAGCCTTCTCAATGGGTCGGTGATTGGGGTTAAAATCGAGCTCGGGGGCTAAGTCCGATTGGGGGAAGGGAGAGACGGCAAAGGGTTTTCGTCGTCTGCTTCCACGCAGACCGTTTGAACGAGGCAAAGCGGTTCGATCAGGTAAATTGCCTCTAAGACGAGTTTTTCGTCTAAAGTGACTACATTATTAACGCACGCGCTTCGGTGGTAGTTTTTTAACAGGTTTACGTGGTACACTTTATTACCTGGGCGGGTCTATATTAAGTAGTCGACCGGGCTTCGGGGTTCTTGTACTGAAAAAGGTCCTTTTCACTGAGATAGGAGCTTATTAGACTCAGAGGGCAACAAAAGTAGTACTTCGTCGCCTGCTTCGAATTTCCGTGCTTTGGATTTGATGTCAAAATACGTTCTGTATTTCCCAAATTCACCTCAGAATTCTTGGAGGCGAGGTCTGCACAATTTTCTAAGCGAGTACACAAATCCAACACATAAGCGTAGGAAGACTTAACCTCCTCATCAAGCTTGGGGTTAGACCATAATTCTTTTAAGAGGCTTATCGGCCCGCGGACGTTTCATCTGTACAATAGCTCGAACGGGGCAAAACCGAGCGTTCGGTGTAAGATTTCCCGACACGCAAATAAAGCTACAAGGACGTAGCGGTGCCATTCTTGCGGTTGGAAGTGGCACAATTTCTTGAGAACTGATTTGAGAGTCCCGTTTTATTTCTAGCACATCCCATTTGAGGCGGGGTGATAAGGGGTTGAGAAAAGGGTTTTGACCAACAAGAGCTTTCTTACATACTCTATCAATTCTGAAGTTAATTTCGCGGCCTCTGTCCGATAGGATCTCCTTCGAGATTCGTACTCGGGAAAAAATAGAAATCAACGCCTCTGCACACCAAATCCTATCAATGTTCCTTAAGGGGACTACATCCGGAAAACGAGTAGCCCAATCTACGAGGGTCAAAATATAGGAATGCCCCTCACTAGACGGGGAACGGAGAAGGCCTATCAAATGGATCGAGACTCTGAAGAAGGGTTCAGACACGATTGGGGTCTTCTCGGGGAGCGGGGCAACACGACCTTTGGCGGTGACCTTTTGACAGATGTCACAGGACTTGCAAAAGTCTGATTTTTCTTTGGTACCGCCTGGCCAAAATAAATATTGGAAGACGCGCTAGGCCGTCTTATTATAACTGAACTGCCCAGCAATTAATCCGTCGTGAGCCCACTGCAGAACTTGATGTACATACATCCTGGGTACACAGAGGGTAGAGACCGAGGCGCTATCTGGTCATACAAACAATCTATGTACAAGTAGCAATTAATCTGTTTCTATGTAGTTAATTCTTCTATTTCCTCGAACGGTTTCGGGCTCCTTTTTTTCTAGCCTTCTCCCGCAGAAGGGCAATTCTTTTGAGCGTCAGCAAACTGATCATTGCTGGATAACTCGACGTCCGGGGTTGATGAGGACGCTAAAGGTATCGGGCTAACGATATTTTTCGCAGTTTGGGCCCTGGTGATTACTGGTTGCGCGATGGGTTTGGGGGTGAGCTGCACGCTCTGTCCGATAAGAATAGAGCAAAACTTTATCGAGCCGGCGACTACATCGGCCTATCATGTAAAATACTGACACTGTATGTAGCACTTTACCACAGGAAACTCAGTGGCATGACCTAAGAAGTCGTGAGCGATCGCAAATATCTTATGCTGCGGACTTACTCGGGCAATAGCTTGTCCGAGACTACTATGCATGTGCAACCAATGTCTCTTACAAGGTTGACACTATGCACCCATTTATCGTGCTAGTCACAAACTTGAGCCCACCGGAGAAGCTCTTATTGAACAGGCAATTTACCTGTCGTTCCGAGTAAAAGGGAGCATGTGGTGACTGTGATAACGAGGCAGAAGAGTTAGGTGGAAGAGAAGCGGTTACCTGATGGACCTGTTGATTAGGGGTGGTCCTTAGCTAGGAGTTTCGGGCGCAGTAATAACTAAGGTGACAAGAGGTGCCACACGTAAAACATACAATTGGTTAACGAGAGTAGTGAGACATCGCAGAAGGAAATGTTGGAGGCTTTACGTCTTTTTGTTCACGCTTATGATGAGGCTTGGGCTTATAGAGCGCCTGAATCTTCACGAAGCTACCATTATTCTTAGCATTGAACTTATTAGGCCTAAACTTATGTTTGAGGGACGGGAGTCACTCCTCTTGATCTCCTTTGGATATAGGTCGTGGATGGAAGCGTGAAGGTCGGCTTCCTCTATACACTCTTTAAACGAAGAAGTTTTTCTCTCTGTTACGAAGGCCTTCAATTCTCTGGGAAGAGTATCTATGAGTTGATCCCTTAAAATAAACTAGACAAATGACTCATAGTCGTTAATCACTTGTGAAGAGTCCAGCCAAAACTGTAAATTGCGGCGAAGGGTAAAACGAAATTGCTTAAAAGTTTTTCCCGACTGTATCCTAGCAGAGCGAAACCTAACCCGATAGAACTCCGGATTGATAGACGGGAAGTTCCATTTGATTCTAAGTCCCAATTGTTGACTTCGAACCTTTTTTCAAAGTGGGTAAGATAAGAACAAAAATTTTCCCTGTCTTTATACGCGGAGAGTTCTAACGAGGGTGGTTGTGGCTGATGGTTACGTGATCCCAGAAAAGTCATTTCTACATGATCACGGCTTAATTTTCTCTCCTCATGTCGTATTTGTTCTCTTTCTCTTTCTTCTGCTTCTCTCTGTCTTTCTTCTGATTGTCTCTGTGCTTGTTCTTTCCTTTTTCTGCTTCTCTCTGTGCTTTGTTTTCTGCTCGTTTGTTTCGTTTTTCCTCTTGAACGTAAGCTATTAAATCCTTCTCTGATAGTCCTAGGATCTGTTCCTGCTTATGAAAATGATCGAACGAAGGCATCCTGAATATGCTGCGTTCGTATTTGGGCACACGAGAAACCTTACAAGAACAAGTGAGGCTCTTATTAACAAATCTAACCCACTTGTAATTAACAATTAATAAAAAAAAACTTACTTTAGGTTCCAATTAATTATGCTCACTATAAGAAGAAAATAACTAAAGAGAGAACCTGACTCACGCCTGAGTCTTCTCGTAATTTTAATACAGCAAAACCAAGATTTGGCGGCTATTCTTGCCATTTAATTAGTCGTAGCTTGATCCACGTAAATACGCTCAACTAAAAAATATATAATTATCTATTAGCAAAAAAATTATCCTATTATTTTTGCTTGAATATTATTGACACTTGCAACTGTATAGAGTTGAAATAATGATTTTTAAGGAAATAGCAAAAGATCAGGTAGGGTGAAATCTTTTACAAACCCCCCCTCCTGACACCTGTTTTATGTCGTGGTATGACCAGGAGTACGCGGTTATACGCACACTGGCCTACTGGCAACCGAAATTAAGGCTCCACCTGGGGATGGTTCTAAGAGTGCTTTAAATACACAGTTGCTAGGCCAAGGAATATTCAAACACGGCTAAAAATATCATTTAATAGGAATAAAGATTACATATACATATAGGGCAAGTTAAATTGTAATGCAATTAAATATTGACGGTTCACTGCTAAGATGATTAACACTGTCAATTAAGTTTGAACCGAGGGATAATTAAGTAAGCAATGATTTTACAATTATGCAAGTTCTAGAGCAAAGGGGATCCTCGAGGTTAGACGCGATAAAGGTGGGAGGAGCGTGACGACGTGGAAGTTAAATCCCTTTTACCTTGATGTGCGGCGAGTAAGACTAAGTAGGTAAGTTCGACCTTAAACTTGTGGACGTCTCATGGACGGTCAACTTCAATTTCGTGAAACTGAAATTGGGGGCCTCTTATCCTTAAGGGGCAAACGGAGGGTGCTTCGGGGATGGCTTTTCCGATCCTTAAAATCCGAAGACGTGGTGAGAAGGGTTGAAGCGTGCCTAACTCTCTCCACGAACAACTTTGAGTGATGACTAGTTGTTCCTTGGTTCTTCGACAATCACTCAATTCTTCTCTGGACGAGAATGTAGTCGATTCCCTCTCTATTAACGAAGACGTTACGGCTAACCTCCTGGGCGGTGGTTTCAGACAGAATCTGCCTATGAACTCCGAAGTATCAAATATATACTACGAAATTATCTAGACGGGGAGAGAGATTCATCGCCAACAGACTTGCTTACTTGCTGCTAAATTTTATTCCTCAAGCTAATTTCTTTGCATCTCTCCGTCACTTTTTTTCGTAAAAAAACAAACAAAAAAACGTTAAGGATGTTTTTAATCTCAAGGTCTGAATTATATACCAGGTCACTATTGTCCTTTTGCAGCCCTTACGCTGCCGAGCTGGATTTCAAATTTTCAATAGCGCAAAACTCTCTTTGTGATTTTCTTTGTAGAAAGACTAAACATAAATCTCCTCTTCACGATTAGCTTTACTAACGGTTATTATTCCCACCAGGATTCTTTTAAATAATTATCTAGGAATTTTACGTTACCATGCATATTTCACATTCTATAAACCTTCTTCCTCTTTTTGATAGCGGTTGCAGTCATCCACTAGATTATTTAGACAGTAGGGTTGTGGATTCCAAAGTCTTTGCCGGCACGTACTCAGCATCTTGACCCATTACGTTTCTTGAATTTAAAGTCAGCTTGCATTGGCATCGTCAGCATTCAGAGGGAACAACTCTCTTAACACAGTTCAGGCCCCTGTAAATTCTTTCATACTGAATTTTAAAATTTGTCCTCCCTAATGATGTTCATACGAAGATTGATTTTTCGTAAAAACCTAACCATCATGTAGTCCCTACGCCATAAACATTCGTCCCAGGACAGACTGATTGCGAGGTTGTTCTCAGTATTGAATAATAAATCTAAAATATTACCTCTCCCACCCCCTCATCGGCTCCCTATCCTACTGGGACAAGAAAATCTTCATGGTAAACTCCACAACCTGCCACTCTTCCTCTTTACCAGTCCGGTCGTACCATTTAACTTAACATTTGTAGTCACCTTAAAGAATAATCAGCTGATCATCAACTAAAACTGCCACTTTTAGTTTTCTCGTAATGGTCCATCCCCAATGTAGGATTCGACGGTTAATATATCACCACAGGCCTATATACAGTACCTTTAGATCTATCATAGCCTCGTTTTCTGGAACTACCTAACAATCTGTAGTGGGTAGAGCGTCTCATATGTAAGCCAATACTCTTATTTACCACTCGACGGTGGGATCTTTTCTTTTTAGATATTGAGCTAACCATGGATTTTCAATATATCATCAAAATTGTCACAATGTCTTCAATTTCAAGATTCACCAGATCGCACAGCTTCGAACATTTACAAAACCTAACCTAATCTTTTGGCGTCAGACTGTATCCCAATTCGTTTCGTTAATCTGGGTTTCGTGCTTCGCGGGAGTTCTAGAACCTAATAATTGACCGTACTGGTAGCTTAGCAGAGTGCATCTGTGGTTGCAACTAGCAGGATGCGGTGTTTTATGCTATAGGGGGAGAGGGCATCTCTGCCTAGGCTGTACTTTAAATTTTTTCACTATATGGCCTTTTTAATCCCTTTTTTACAATAGATTATTGAAAAAAATACAACTTTGAAGCATTGTATCAGGAATGAAAATAAAATGATACATTGTATAAGGAATGAA
This sequence comes from Ceratothoa steindachneri, assembly GCA_963969495.1. Taxonomy (NCBI): domain Eukaryota; kingdom Metazoa; phylum Arthropoda; class Malacostraca; order Isopoda; family Cymothoidae; genus Ceratothoa; species Ceratothoa steindachneri. The sequence goes on along the minus strand of OZ018330.1, from coordinate 113,750,121 downwards.
GATAAAATGGATCCATCTCGAATCAGAAAGTTATTTTCAAATTTTTATAAATCAGAAGAATAGTTGTGGAATTATCAAGAATAAGATATGAAATTTGGGGGAGCGGTGAATAAATACTTTAGAATTATATGACAGGGGTAAAATTATGATTTTTATAGTGTTAGTAGGAATGATGGAATGAATGTGAGTAAAGTTTACTTCAGGGGGGAAAATTGAGTTCTGTATCAACTCATGAAACATATTAACATGCAAGAGGATGTGAGTGCTGGGAGAGTTGTGAAAATAGGAAGACAGTTGAAGCAGGTGATATAATATCTTAATGGTATGTAATAAAATTGGTTTGTTAGTTGTGTTGTAAGACATTTGAAAGTAAAATTATGCCTGGAGAGGAGAGAGATTGTATTAGAATCTAATGAAAAAAAGAAAAAAACTTTATGCAATAAATAAGAGACGATTAAATTACATAGTTGTAAGACAGATAAGACTTCGAATGGTTGTGAATGAAAAAACAGTGTTAAGGAGAGTAGGATATAATTCGTTTAAATGTTAGAGTCGAGTTGTTGGTCCATAAAACTGAGATAAAATATATAAAGTGGGAATGGTTCTGAAGAAAGGTTATGGTGGTATAGATGATAAAAAAATATAGTAGAAGGTCATAATGCAACGATTTGATATTCAAATGTTGAATGGCCTTAAAAGAATTTATAACAGAAGTAAAGCCTCTGCGAGGATAAAAAATGCATGGAGAAGTGAGGAAAGGGAATGAGCAAAAAGCCTATCTTGAAGCTAATTCAACAAAAAAATAATCATATATAAAACAAACAAATATTTTACAGCAACAACATACAATAACTATAAACAAAGATATAAAAAGGTAGGGGGAGGGGCAGGTATCAAAAGTTTATAAGGGGTATTGGAGATTGTAGATTGAGAGTGTTCACCAGTTTGGTGGAGTAAATGGGGTGAACATTTTGAAGGCCATAGGTAGTAGTAGCCTTATTTTCATCTTCCAGTCGAGTTTGCTTTGACTCCCAAAGTTTCTCACGGAGAATCCGCTTCTAGGCTGTGTTCCAGAAGGCATTTTGGTTATCACGGGGTTAAAATCAGGGACTCGAAAGAAATCGGTGATAGGTAGGCTTTATTTTTGGCTTGGGTCTACCTCAATTGGAGCAAGCGAAATAGTTCGAGTCCTACGCGGTTGTAAATTTTTACACTAATGTTATGACTTAACTGATTCTCTATGTTTGTCGGTGTCTCTCTTCATAATGTTTAGGTCCGTTAATTTATAGGACCCGATTGCAAAGGAGCTGGACTTCTCTTCTTCCCAATCTAGGCGGAGTTCGGAGCTAATGATCAGAAGTATGTTCATTTATTCCTTTGTTTATCGTTGGGCATAGTCAGAAGAGGTGTGTGCGTTTTAATGTAGCTATACACATTTTTCCTCAACTGGGCTGCCACATCCTATCAGTAGGACTGTTTATATTTGTCGTTTCACAGATCCACGACAACTCAACCAGTCAAAGAAAATATCACCCTATATTTGCCTGGCTTCTCCCTATTTTCTAGCATTGAGATCCTTTCGTCTCGCAGCTGTTTCCTTACGTGTGTATCTTTGTGTGACCACGTGGGAAACTCTAGCTATTCACTTGCTTATCAAATGTTTCTTTCAATAAGTGCATAGTTGTGTTATTAGTATTTCTCTCTATTTTACGTTGATTTATTACTTATTACATGGTATATTATTTCAGTAATTAATGCGTGTGCCCAATTTTAAGATTTCTTGGGACTAACAGGGTGCATATTTGTGAGATTCCTCATGGGTCTACTCCACCTTGCAATTTGCGTGCCAAAACGGTACCTTACTTAGTGGCATGAACGGCATGAGCGGCATGAACCTATCTCTTCCAAAATCTCATTAACAATACAGTCCGATGCGTAGAAGTCCCATCAATCACTCTGGATAAGCACTTCTCGGTAGTCCTGCAGATCAGAAACTCCTCAGTCTAAAGGCATTTATACAAAAATTTCCTTACCATTTTGGGGCCCAAGTATTATTAACCGAAAAGTTCATGATCAAACTCCATCTGATGGCGCTCTGTCTAGTGAATCAGTGGCCGATTCGAAGGCAACAAGAGTTGACTAAGTTGTTCGAGGGAACTTTTTGTTAAGGACGTTATCTCCAAATTTCTTGTCCTGCAACTCAGAGGTCGTGATCTTTTTTTATTTAGTCTGGATACCGATTTCATTATACTCTCAACGTTGCGCACTTTCCTAGCACCCCTGGATGTCCACGAATCTCGTAGAAAACAATCTAAACACCTTCCTAAGAGAGTAGCTGTTATATCACGAATCTTATTAATGTTTGAGTACAGAGAATACAAATCTTCAAGAACAAGAAGCATGGTTTCTGTATGATTAAACTGGCCTTCGAAACAGGCATCGCGCGTAATCACTCGTACCGGGCGATATATTAAAACATATCTGTTGAGAAAAGGGACAGAGTGACTAAAATAGCTCCGTGTGCTTCAAAGAGGTATCGAGCTTGACAGAACCATGAGGACTACATGCTTCGATGTTACACCAAACTCTAGAATGAATTTCCTAGCTCTAAACACAAAAGGCATCGGAAATGATTAACGAACCTTTTCGGCAGGAGCACTCTCAGATTAGTTGCGGACAAAATGCCAAGTGCTGGCAATCCGGGATAACGCTGCACTCTCGCTTAAAAAAAGCATCGTGCAAGGTGAAGGACGTGAAGCGAGTGGAATCTCCCTGGTGTCGAGAAACAGACTCTCTATTTAAAACGTGTAAGAGGAAACAATTGCCAACTAGATAACATTGTGGTAGACCGAATCAATCATCGGCAATAGCTGCTCGGATACGGATGAATATAACGCATATTTATATGTGTTGCTACATCAGTATATTGTCCTGTCGCATAAGTACCAGAGACTCTATGGATATAAATGTGCATCTGCCAGGTGATTCTTCGGTCAAATACAAAACTGATGAATTAATGCGATTCTACCACGCAGAGGATAGGCCCGCTTAGGAACAGCTCAGGAGGAGATGGTGCTCATAACAACTAGAAATTGCATGACCTTGGTCTTTGTAAAAGAAAATCACAGCCTTTACGCATCGTTATAGAAGATTAAGCGGTTAAGACCATGTCAAAGCTTATGTTCCATGGTAAATCTCAGAACCGCCTCCAAAGTGATCAAAAAGTCGCATATGAAAAGCAGGCGATAACGTTGATACTCATGATAGAGATTTTCACTAAGAAAACTTCCCTACATATGCGTTCATCTTGCCATACATAATCAATAGAAGCCTTCCAAGACTATGCCTCCTGCAGAAGCAACGATTCGAAGTCACATGTGAGGCTTTCCTTCACAGCAGGGCTTTCGATGTTGAGTTAAAATTACCGAAACCACATTTTGTAGCTGAGAGATGAACTATGCTCTCTAGTAATTATGCTACCTTAAAACATACTAAATTCTCCATCATCATACAGACGAAAGAGGTCAGAGAAATTGGTCAAAACCCCGTTCCTTCGCAGTAATCACTCCCTAGCAATTGTTTGTCCACTGTGATTGACTATGTAGTTCTCTAATAGGAGGTATATACAGTTCAGGTAAATTGAAAGAATAAAAATCATTGATGACTCCTTTAAGATATTGTGGAGTTCGGCTGAAACAAAGCAGATTGATAGCTGAATATATATTGAGAGACAAGAGAATACCCCTCATATACGTGGAGATGGACTGCTACCGCAAAATTGTAGGTAGGAAAATCAAAAAAACGACTAAGATATTACATTGAGTATAAATTTTCAATCCAACTGAACGGCCCCCATTCCGTGGTGGACGGTACCGAAACCCATATAATATGATTGATTGTGAGCTGAGAGACACACCCAACATGGTCTTCTGAAAAAAAAAGACTGCTAAGAGCAAACGGATGAACAAATCATCACGTCTTCCTCATTTATCAGGAGTCCACCTCAATTCCATTGCATGAAAAATTCCTTCAATCTACTTAGAAGGTAGTGAGTAGGCTTTCTTTGCAGAGTAAACCCACACCGAGATAGTATTAGACCAGGCATAGACAACTCTACTAGGGCTAATAACTGCGGAATATGCCGATTGGCTTTCAATTTCAAGAGCTTAGAAGAGAAAGTCCGGGTCCGTATTCAAGCCTTTTTTTCACCTGCTTCGAATCGTTTTTTCGGTCTGGACACTTAGGATGTCGTCGTTCACTTTCATTTTAGATGAAAGTGATCACTAGTAGCACCCCATCCATCTTGAGTCAGTGATTAAGAAGCCGTTGCTCTCTTGGTGCGCCAGGGAGGTTGCTACTGCCACCTCCTGGATGCTTACAACCTCCGAGTCGGGTGACTCTGTGGAGCAAAGTGGCTGCATGTTACCTGAGAAATTCTAAAACTAGGGACTGGGGGGCGGTATTGGTTAAGACAGTGCTGAGCCATATATGCTACTAGTTGTAATGGGGTGGTGATTGGAGAAGGTAGAATATATAGATGATTTCATAATCGGCACTAGATCTAACGCTCTCTTAGGCCTGGAATCGTAGGGAGCGGAATGTGATTTTTAACTTGAAAAGTAAAATAAGTTCTTGGTCGCGCAGATTTTTACATGACCAAGTCTTTAGCCTCTCTGGACGAGATTCGGTAGAAGGCTAGGACAGTCAGGACCTGCATTTTAAACAAATACAATTTCGAAAGCTCAGAGGAATATAGCAGTGATTCATCTAATTCATACATTTGGTTTTGCACGAAACATATTTATCACATACCACCATAGAACAGGTTGCTCAGATTTGAAGCTTAGCATATAGCATGACTACACGTTGGGAGCGAGAAGAATGTCTCTGGCAGATTGATGTTGTATATAGGTGGTTTTTATTGGCTGAGAGCGAGTAAAGCATTTAAAACCCTGTAACTGTGATTATATAAAAAATGATAATTATTACTATTTCGAATGAATGATTATTAATTATTATTTAAGTTGATCAGGATGAATAGATGAGACAAAATAATGACGTGAAGTGAATCCTTCAATTTTGGTAATGCAAGGATTTTAGGCGGGTTGAGTCAGTCAGATTTGATTGAACTTCATTGCCACAGTTATCTTTACTTAGAGAATCTTTCAAGTTATATATGTTTTGTTCTCTATCTCATTAAAGTGCATTCAAGCTATGAATAGAATACTTGTATGTAGAGTTTTCCCCTAAGGTAATGCTGCAGTTAAGTTGTTATTAAACTTTTCACCAAAGTAATATTTTACTTCCTGCCATTAGCGTGGGAAAAAGAACATAAAATAACTGAAAAAGAATATTCGAAGACGCTAAATTTCTTAAATTAATTTCAACAGGGTAAATATATTTTTCTTAAACATAATATAAAGATTCATTTAGCGTATGGTAAAGCATCTTAGTAATTTTAATGTCAAACCAAATCAAAAAATTAAAAGGAAAGAAATATAAATTCAAATGCCACCAAAATATTATAACAGTTTCATTTAATCTCATACAAGCAAAAAAACGAAAACACGGTACCCAGGGATGTACAGGAGGAGGGAAGCAAGAGCTTGAAGTGCAGGAAAGACGTCACCTTCTCAACGACTTGTAGACGAATGTCAATCGAACTCTCATTTTTTTCTGATAAAAAAGAAATTCACGGTTGATCTGTTCATCAAAATGCAGAACTTTCGAAGGGTAAGTCCCGCTACGTGTCCAGTAGCAAGCACCTGGCATACGCGATCTTACTCGGCGTCGTAACTTCGAATGGCGAAAAGATGCTGCTGGTGTAGTTCGCTGCCGATTACAGAAAGATCTTAGCAACCAAAGTCCTCCTTGGTTTGAGAAAGATCACGAAACGTCGACGAGCTGAGGTCATCTATCAACCGCGTGTGGCTCAGCATGAAGAAGGATTTCGCTCGCAACATGTGCGTGGCCTCCAAGTCTGGGGTGTAGGGTATACTCCCGCCGAGGGTGGCACATTGATTAATATTACAATTTAAACAGATATTTGTATTTTAAAACCAAAAAAACATGTCTAACACATCAAAACTATCAATGTGCCTTTTGTTGTAAGCGTCGGACAGAGTGTAACAGGAAATTTGCAATACCTAGCTATATTTTCCAACAGGAAAACGACCCAAAACACACTGCTCAAATAACTAAAGAGGGATTACTGTATAACGTACGTCTAAGAATTTAAATCCCACGGCATTCTCTGGATGTGATTCCTATTAAAAGCGTATGAAGTATATTGGAATGTATTATACAAAGATTTAAGTTCTCAAGTAAAGCAGAGCTACAAACTATTCTATCAGACGAATGAGTTAAATTTAGAGCTGAAAAGACAGGACACTTACTACAATCTATGCCAGGATATGATTGATGAAAGAGCGCTTCAAAGGAAATATTAAGGCTTAATGTACGCATCCATTTGTTGTTAAATTTACAAATGTCGAATCAGGAATAATGTGTTTAATTACATATTTATAACTGTTATTTTTTATATTATTATAATGCAACTTTTAGGATATCTTTGTTTTATCCTACTATGATATATAAAGCTATCATGAATGTTTTCTAATTATCCATTCCTATGTTATAATTTACTTAATAAATTAAGCATAGGAAAATAATTTTGTCACACTGAACTTAACAAGAGAATCGTACCCGTACTTACTGGAATTTTAACCTTTCAGGCACAACGCAATAACATACGATATTGCAAATCAGTAAACGGTTTTAGCCACACCCGGAGTAAGGATTTAATACAGCTTTTGATCATATATATATATATATATATATATATATATATATCTTTTTATTGACGATTTTGAATTGAATAGTTAGAAAGTTCCAGGAAACTAATGAAACGTTTCCGCTCGTTCACTACGTGGGAGCAGCTGGCTCAAATGAAAAACAACAAGCATAAGGTGAAGGCGAATTGGGAAGAGGTGGCGGTGGCCATAATATTAGGATTTGTACTTTCTGCCGGTTTGATTCTGAGAATATTATTAGTCCAGACGAGACAGACTGTTACAAGATGATTTGATTGGTAGGAAAGTTTCAGGAGTAATCACTGCATGAAGCAATGCAACCAGCTTGATTGTACAATTCGCTTAAAAGTTGCATGAAATGCTATAGAGCTAATGGTAAGAAATTCAGTATGAGTTAGTGAAGCTATGTATATGTGAAAGAAGTGAGAATGTTCAAACCTGAGCCATGGAAGTAAACAATTCGGGAGAAATGTTGAGTGTGAGAAGGGTGACTAGATCGAGGAATTGGTAGCTAAAAAGTATTATGTCATGAGTAATTTTGAAAAAGGGTATGACAGAGAATTTTCTTAGTTACATACGACATGTAAGAAATATGCTTAAGTATTAATTGTGTGTGAATAAAATTTTTAAAATAAAGAATTTAGTCTCTACAAGTTCAGATGATTAAGTAAATACGGGAATGATTGTATGAGAGAAGATTTGAAAGGTGTTTTACAAAAGGAAAAGTGGGTGATATTGAGTATTATAGGCTTGCATGAGGGAATTGTATAATGGAGTAATACTTCAGATCATATACCAAGAAATGAATCCTAACAGAAATAAATGGTATAGAAAATAGCATCAGATCGCTTTGAACAGTCAATAAATGGGAAAATATGTAAATAGGTATTTTTTTGTATCACTCATGAGCGCCGATCCCTCCTGGTTGGATAATAATAGATGTTAAGGATATTGATGCAATACCATAACCCTATATTTGCCTCATTTGGATTGGATGATAAATATAACTTATGAACATCACCCTCCCTCTTAGATCTCATAAGTTGCAAACGTTCAAGTTTAAGAACCGTGATACGTCCTGAAAGGAAATAACTATGATTCAAGAATACTCTAATCCAAGGATGCTGAGCTCTAACTAATTTACCTTCATTATCGAGGTTATTCGGTTCACAAAGAGATTCACATTCTCTCATTGCCAATTGCTCTATTTCTCAACATCGACACGCTTTCTGTTCCATTTAATCCCTCATTTTCTTCGTAAAAGTCTTTCAAATAACAAAGAAAAGAGCAGGTAAAGATATAATAGATTAAATAATTTTAATAAAGCCTGAAATGGGTTGGTATACCAAGGTTTATAAACTTATAGAACAGTAAAATTCTGAAATAAAGGGTAAACAATGGTGAAAAAGTCAAAAACGACGAAGAAGAAAATTGCAGAATGGTGAAAAGAGGATGTTTACGTTCCGTCTAAACACAGGAATGCAATAACTTTCCTCGGTCGTCCTTGTGACTTATTTATCAAAGGTAAAGAATAAACCTACTCGTGATTCTTTATTTCAAAATAAATTTAATGGTAACTTCTTAAGATTAAAGAAAATAGAATAAAACGCTTGGGAAGGGAATTCTCTTGGAGCTACCACCATATTTATTCTCTCTCTATTTTATCGGGTAAAAATTTACTCAACGAAAGATAAATACAAAATATGTAGAAAGAATAGATCTTATCTGATTAAAAATTTTAAAAAACGACGTTCGAAGGATTAAAACCCCCTAGAAAATATTTTAAACACATATTACTTAATCGGGCTATCCGTATCCCTTAATTCGTAGGTGAAATTCCCGAGTGAATAATGAAATTCACATAAAGATTAGAATAATGATCACGGAAAAGACAGTCGGAATCTAGGGTTTAGCTATGTTAGAGGGGATGGAGCAGGAAAAGCGCTAGTACAGTATTTCATCACCAGCTAGCTAGCAAGGAACCCTTCGTAATCCAAAAGAGGGTCATCCGTTCAGGGTCAAGGGGTATCTGGATATCAAACCCCTTTCGGCAGTTTGAAGGCCAGAAATACTAATTTTTTTTTTTGTGTGTGTGTGTGTGTGTGTGTGTGTGTGAAGATGAAGAAAGGTGCTACTGCTCCAGGTTTCTGTTGTAGCCGGGGGATTACCTCTGTTACACCATTTCATTTCATTTATAAACATTAAGAAACACTTTTTGGGGGGATTTTATCTAGTTCTATCAGGAAGCTTTGACGTTCCTTTTTATTTTGCGCTTGAATTTTCTGGATGTAAAATTCAATTATTTGCTTTTATTCTTGAATTAGACGTCAACTGTAATACTTCCTTCGGCTAGAGGTTGGACCTTCCTTAGAATTCAGGTAGGTTTTTCCTTCTCTCATAATAGGAGAGTTTTCATAGGAACACGTCAATTTTTCTCTGTTAGAATGCGTATTCAAGTTAATTTTCACCGTTGGAAGACATTAAATTTGTAGACACTAGTGGCATTTAAGGGTATGGCAGTATGGTCTATTTGATTTTGCTTTGCTTTGATTCGCCTCCAGCTCGCCTTGAACTTTTGAGGACTTATATTATACTAGCAAAGATACACCGCGTTTTCTGGGCATAAAAAACTATCTTAAACAAATTAAATTCTCTGTTTGAGTTAGATTACGCAATTAAAAGTTGGTAGGTATAAAATTTAAAGCTTTATTTCTTAATGAGTAATAGTCTAGAGTATCATGAAGACTAATAGAAAACGATTTTCATATTACAGTAGAGCGGCAGGGCGAGCAAGCAGGTGGGCGGGCAGGGAGCTGGCAGGCAAAGATGACTACGCAGGTGGCAGCCACAGACTTTAAAGCGCGCCTCAAGCAGATGCTCACGAGTTTTAACTAAATATCTAAATTATTCGGCCCTCGAGCATGCTGACAATAGGTATTATCGCTTTTGTTAAACATTGCAGTCGCATAATTGCTCTGGCTAAACTTAATTTTCGACCAGCAATTTTGATGTTTTATTTGCAACTCATAGCCGTGATTACTTTTCCGCCAAAACTAGAAAGGGTAAAAATGTGAACCTAACCTAACCTAACCCAACCTAACAATCTGGTGGCGCCACTTTTACCAAATCTGAGTAGCTTATGTTACAACCCGGGTCAATTTACCCCCAATGGCGACCTTTGATGGCCTTCAAGGTGGCTCTAATTGGCCTTCTATAGTGATCATATATATACACATGCAGTAGTGATCAAATTATTATGGATTTCCTAAAAATTCGTACTTTCTCTGGTAAAAGGTAACCTTAAACTATTTAATGAGTCAATAATGAGGTTATTTTATCATATAAGTGTGAAATAACTATTGTACATTTTTGAAGATTAAACATCAGAGTGTTTTGTTTCATTTCCAGGCAAACTTGTTGAAATGAAAGAAGGCAACACCAATTTGGTTTTTCCCGCTGCGGCAACTGTTAGTCCCGTGTTTCAGTTCAAATTCAGACTAGGCAGGTTGGGGGTGTGCGAGCTATTCTTTTTTGCTGTCACTTTAGCTGTCACAAGGATTTGCTTGGCTGTGAATAATAACGGTTTTTTCTTGCAGTTTAATAGATAAAAAGAAAGTAAACAGCTATGGGTAACGTCAGTAACTTGAGCCCTCGTAAAATTGGACAGATCAAAGTTTTATTAAGTTATAGTACACTAAAACAGAAAGATATTGCAAATAAATTGGGATGCTCCTCTTAAACAGTAAACAATATAAAGCAAAAAAATGTCTTAAGTTGGATACAGCAAGGGATAGAAAATGTGGTCGTAAGAGGAAAACAATACTAAGAACAGACAGGAAAATAAAACAAATGGCTATTAAGGAAAAAAGTAAATCTTGTAGGAAGATTGCAAGCGAACTCTTAGCAGATGGCATTAGTCTTTCTTGAATAACAGTAAATAGAAGGTTACTGGACATTAAATTACGAGCCTATCGTCCAAGAAAGAATCCTAGGCTTACCAAGACCATAATAGAGGCATGTCAACTCTAGCCTAATACTCATGCCGATTGGACTTCTAAGCAATGGAAACAGGTAAGAGTGGTATATTTACCAGTTATTTTCTTTATTAAGCATAAGAGATCATACTGTATCTACTGTAGTAGATACATTCTGATTTATCTACTAGCTACGCATTCATGCTAAATGAAATGATTGCAAGTCATAATTTATCTGGCTGTTTAACTGCTGCCACTAGCATCAAAGGTCCATTCAGTGCTGCTATAGTTTTTTATATTGTTGCAGGTTGTGTTTTCGGGTGAGTCAGGTGAGGAGTTTATGCCAGAGCGTCTTAAAAAGACTGTAAAACATTCACTCAAAATCTTGGTGTGGAGTTTAATTTATGTACATGGGACAAGTCGCTTGAAGATTGTTGAAGGTATAATGAATCAGTATAAGTACATTGAAATATTGAAAAACCGTTTATTACCTCAAATAAGGGAATGGTTAGGTGACAGATCATACATATTTCAGCAGGACTCGGCTCCTTGTCACACAGAGCGATCAGTGAAGCCATGGTGTGCACAAAATTGCCTTGAGCTGATATCATGGCCTGGAAATTCCACATATATGATCCAGATTGAGAGTTTATGGCATATTCTAAAAAATGAAATACACGAAGTTCTCATAACAACCAAGGCAAAGCTTATAAAACGTCTTATCTATGTTTAGTTTCACTCTGACAGAATCAAGCAATTATGCAGAACTTCTATCACTGGCATGTCAGAGCGTGTTAAACCAAGTAGTTTCAATGTAAGAAAGAAAATCTTTGCCATATGTATGTAAATAAATTGCTTATATGAAAATAAAATAACTTTATATAACCTTTTCTTAGAAAAATTAAGAATTTTCTAGAAATCCATAATTTGATCACTACTGTACATATGTATATACAAACAAACAGACTTTTGGAAATATATTTAGATACTTCTTTACTCTGGAAGTTTTCAAAAGAAAAAGGTTGAATTTGTACATAATTACATGAGATAATTAATTATAATATATTAAATAAAATGCGATTATATGTGCTTATATGTAGTAATTTTATTTAAATTTTAAGAATGACGAAATACCCTAGACTCAAATTCAACTTTGCGATGACACCCTTAATATTAAAGAACGTAATCATTAACTTTTTTCCTTTCGGGTAAATCCTTACTAAAGAGTGATCGAAAATGGCGAGATTGAAAAAGCATGATGGTACCGCCGTTTATCTGATCATGGTCCAAGGCCTTTCAGTTTATTAAAAAAGTTAAAAGGTGCTATTGATCTTCAAGTAATTTGCTTGGAACACTTACACAAATTTAAGCTAAGGAGTTTGATAAGGTTAGTGGCATTGGTCTATTATAATTTAAGACGTCTAATTGGATAATTAGAGTTAGGATCTTTCTAAGTTAGGCCTAGGTTATAGTGTGTGTGGGCCTAGGTTTCGGAGACCTCCTAACTAGTCATTCTTGTTAATTAGCTAACAGCTGCCAATAACTAATTTCGTTACTCGTAAAAGGTATTCTTTATATTACTATTTCAAACTTAATTTGACGCATTGTAAGTTGTAATTAAGTTTACCTGACCTTTGATGGGCCATCTCTAAGTTTTGAGAAAGTTAAGCCGTACTTCTGTTTCTGCGTATTCTATTTCAAGATTACTTAACTTTTAGTAGCCGAGCAGTATTTAAGTTAAGGCACTTGTGTCTGCCACTTAGACCTTCTAATAATATAAATTAAAAGATGTCTGATGCAGCAAAGAAAATGTGCCATTAAGAAAGGTTTAATTACTAAGGCCATTAATACTTTAACTAATCGATTAGATAAACACACTTTAAGTTATGAAACATTTTTTCAGTAAAACAAAACATAAATAAGAAATATCTGAAGCTTAGCTTTTAAATGTAGATCTATCTGATTTAGATGCATATTCTGAGTTAAATGGTCTATGTTACAAGTGTAGCTGCCACTTTAGCAAACCTAAAGAGAGGTTTAGCAATGGATGGTCCTACTGAAAGTGTCAATAATTATAATTTTAAGGATCAGAAAATTCCCGAAATGGATATTAAACCGTATTCTGACAATGAGTTAATTCAGTTTGAATTTAAGATTTCTTTGAAAATTTGCAGCATACGATGGGGTTACAAATGTTGTCCCTTCTCAGAAATTGGTTTTTTCAATACTTTGTTGAAGGGGAGAGCCTTTTCGCTGGTTCAATAGCTCTTTCTTTATAATGAAAATTATCATATGTGTATCAACACAATTAGGAAAATTTTCTGGATATTCCAAGTGTAATAAATGTTGTCCTAATAAATTGTAATTTTGAATCCACCTATGATCTTTGTAGGGCTTAAAGACTATATATTATTTGCAGTCTTGTATATAAGAATTAAATAGCTATGATTTAGACTTTTTATCCGAAGTTAATGCTGGTCTCAAGCTAGTAACTGCTATTATTTTTAACATATTTGCAGGATTTTTAAAGGAGAATTCATTAGTAGAACTAGAAATAAATTAAAATCGTTACTAGATATTTCTATGCATTTATTGAGCTAACTTATAACAAAAAAGGGTTAGTACTATCAAAATTAAATCTAATGAGTCCTTTAAAAGTCCTGATGATGAGATCAAACCTAATTAGTTTTCGGATAACAATTTACCATAGTGGAAAGGGGCTTACGAGAGGCGGTCAATAAGTTTTGCAATTCGGATATAAGGAAACTAGATATAAGGAAAAGTGTTTTATTATTTTTCAATATAACTACCCTCGATTTCAATGCACTTGCGCAACTTGTCCCTGAGGCTTTAAATTCCCAACAACCAGAAATATCCCGACTGCTGTTCAATCCACTCCTGGACGGCTGGACATCTTCCTCGTCCCCAAACCGGCGTCTACGCAGTTCAGCCTTGAGCTGGCGGAATAAAAAGTAGTCGCTAAGGGCCAGATCTGGACTGTAGGGAAGATGGTTGTGCTTTTTGAATCCGCACTCGCGCAGGGCAGCTTGTGCAACTCTGGCCTTGTGAACCTTGACGACGTTGAAGTGGATCATATGGCGTGAGGTTTCTAGGGACCCAACGGGCAGAGACCTTGGTCATGGCCAAATTGTCGTGGATAATGTTGATAACACCCATGTGATATTCCAAGTTCTTGCTCGATTTCTTCGACCTTAGGCCGGTGATTTTCGAGGATCATCTTCTCCACACGGGTCACATTGTCCTGGTTGGTCACGTCTGACGGGCGGAACTCCCTATTCCAGCGAGCAATGGTTGCATAGGAAGGGGTGGTGTCGGTGTACACTGCAACCATGCGTTCATGGATCTCTTTTGCATTCTTGCCTTTTTTGCTAAAAAATTTGATCACTGCGCGGTGCTCAACCTTTTCCATTGTTGAAAAATTTGCGACTGACGATCTGCAATCAGCTACTGCTTCTTAAATTGATGAAGCAGGAGCGTGCGGCTGCAGGTCCTGACTTTTCATAACTTGTCCTAACACCCCAACCAACAGCCATCCCCTTCCTCTGTTTTACCCTACCGATTCGCAAAACTTATTGACCTCCCCTCGTATAATAGAAAAGGTAACATAGTTAATGATTAGGGTGGTCCTAAATAAATTCGAAGTGCTCAAATCTCGAGGAATATGAATTCAAGTTGGCAGTAATCTAAGTTTGGTAGATGTGGTTTAATGATGGGCCATACATTTTTTTTGTACTACTTACTCTCCTTTACAAAGTAGGAAAGTTAGTTGTAATGAATTAAAAATATATGTACTTTATTTAAATGGTAGCCATAATGAAGACCTGTGTCTTGTAATCAATTACTTGGTAAGTGCTCCATTTGTTTGGTATTACTCCACAAAGATTCCAACTGCCCTAAATTTTAAAGCATCTAATGTGGCAAATAAGATTTCGGATGATGCTTTATTACCTTTGTGCATGATAACAATAGGTAAAATATAATAAAAGTGTAACAATCCCTTGTTTGTTGGCTCCTAGTAATCAGATTTCATTTTTGGCTGAAGAAGCTTTTAAATCCTTGAACTCCACTATGATCCTAAGAATATTGTATACAACTCTCTGCTTGTGTTGGGCAGAAAATTCAAATTTAATCAATTCTATCTGCCTTTGATATGCAGATGCCTGGTAGAAGTATGTCTATGCCATTGAATGCTTAACCACATTTACCTTAGAAATACAGCAGGACCAGGTAGTCGTAGGCTTAGAAAATATTAATGTGGCAGAAATTCAAGTAAATAAGAATTTCCCTACCTTAAAGAATTATTAGCTAATTACTTTGGGTTTGATAGGGATGAGTATTCTGCATTTCTTTCTCAAGTTTGAGATTACTCCATGACATAATGGTATTGCTGTTAACATTGGTAATGACATCATTCCATTATGGTATACTGGACATTTTTGAAGCAACCAAAGACTGTTACGAAGTACTCAGGGTGGATATAAAGTAAAATGAAGATAGACACGTTTCTAAATTTGAAAGGAAAATGTAAAAATAAATCTAAGGTGAAATCCTCTAAGGCTTCCTAGTCAGTTAACTTTGTTCTGGATCCTCCTAGTTCCCATTTTCCCATTTAGATGTACTGATGCTTTTAAGGAGTGTAGATCAAGGCATAGAGCAGATTTTTTTGTGTAGAGTCTCTAGGGATCACGTCACAGAGTCTGAATTGAGTAATTATGATAAACCAAAATTGAACAGTTAGAAAAGGAATAGAGTTGAGCTGCCTTGGCCTGAAGATCTGATACCTAACGTATCACCAATCTTAAATTGGCTCATCTGTCGCTCAAAGAGCTTACGCAGAGTTAGCAAAGGATAAAATTGTTCAAATTTCCACTTGTGACTTTGGTGAACAACTTTTTGAAGGCATTATTACAATTATATTAGAGCCATTTGGCCCCAGAGACCATAATTGCATTCCACATAGGCCATTATAAGAGACCATGAGAATGGTACAATTAAATGAAACCAGTGTTTAATTGTTCATTAAAAATTCAAATACTCCATCTCTGAATGAGGTTGCGTGCCTTGGTGTAGACCTTATGCCTAATCTTTCAGGATTGCTTTTGAAATTTAGATGTGATGACTATACTCTTATATCAAAGATTAGAAGAGCATTTATACAAGTTCCAGTTAGATAAATACAAAAATATATTTTCATTTTTATAAAATAAAGATAGAATAATCCCTTATACATATGAAAGTATACTTAGGGGGTTTATCATCAGCCATTTCATTCTGGACTTTCTGATTAAATCTTAAGCTGAACGTTTTCCTAAAGATTTTTGTAAGTATGGAATGAGCTCACATTTTTATGTTGATAATTTGGTAATTTCAGATTCAAGTAAAATATGTTTAGAGAACTACGTAATATCATCTATGATAGGTTCAAAAGAGTCGATTTTCAGTTAAGGGGAAGGAATTCTAGTTCAGAAAATGGCAGAAAATAGTAAGCTAAGCACAAAGAAATAAATCTTTCATCTAATGTACATATATGAAAATGTTTGATTATATCTAGTTATTCTCTAAAAGATGGCAAGTTTGGGTTGTCTAAATTTAATGTTGATCCTAAAGCTAATACTGAGTGAAAAATATTGTCCGAACTATCTCCAGTATTTGATCCTTTAGGAATTTCTTACCCTCCTCCCACCTACCCTCACAGCCATTTTAAAGAATAGTCCCTTTATAAATCGATTTTAATGCATTGAAATTATTTGTTTCTCTTAAGGCACTGTAAAAACACTAAAATGCTATATGAAATAATATTTATGTTTTCAAAAGTTTGTGAATACGCCAAGTGAATTTATGGTCTTTATATTTTCTTAAGCTAGTGGAAAGGTAGGTGTAAATCTTGCTGCCTAATTAAGATATAAGCTTTGATGTGGAGCAACTTCACTATGAAACAAGTAGTGCAGTCAATCGCAGCGAGCTTGACCTCAAATTGTAGGTAACCGTTATCTTGGGCACCATTGGGAAAGGAGAGATGTCAGAAGTAACCTCCTCTCCTCGGAAGCTAGATAAGAAATTAATTCTGACTTATGAAATGCTATGAACTGAACTGATGTAAATCTTTCTATCGAATAGCGGGCTTTATTCATCCTTAAATTGGGAAGTCTGACGTATTTATAAATGAGTTTCATTCCCAAGCAACTTTAGTTTGGCTGAAAAGGGATTGCGCTATGAACTCGTTTACCTGGTGACGCACAAAGAAAGGTTGTTCTGCTCTCTACAAAAGCAGACAAACACTCGACCATAATTTCCTTTCAAAAGGGAAAGCCCGTGCGAATGTATGAAGGTGTACCTGTAACCAGAGTGCCTGTTTTGTTAAAACTTAGTTTAATAGATAATATTTCCTTTAAAACTGGAAGAGTGAGAACAAAAATAAAGCCTTTGGGTTTAAAGAAATATTACAATCAATTTATTCAAATTATATATCAGAAAATGAGCATTTATATAAGAGCAGTAATTGTCTTTTTAGCTGCTGATCTGCAATGCGTGATCCGCCTCCACGATGTTTTTATATCCCAAGATACTAATATATTACAAACAAAGATTACTTACAAATTCTCAGGTAATGATAAGTACGCTTTTATTGTCATGCGCTACATTGAGATAATAAAGATTTGTATGTTTATTCACCAAACATGCATTTTAAAACTAAAAAATAATTAGAAAATAAAACATAATTTTAAATATATTCAGTGGACAAAAACTTTAAAATCATTCCTAAAATTAGAATATCTAACCTAGGTTAGGTTAAATTAGGTTAGTTAGGTTAGTTAGATTAGGGTAGATTAAGTTAGATACTCTGATTTTTTGAATGATGTTAAAGTTGTTTTCTGCTAAATATTAAAAAATATCTTTATTGTCTTATTTTTTTAATTTTAAATGCAATTTTTGCTAATAAACTTATAAATCATTAGTATCTCAATATAACTCCCTGTAATAAAAGTGTAATTAAAAAACTTGGTAGCTCATATATTGAAAGGAATGACTTACTTGTCTCTTCCGTTAGAACGAACAAAAAGCCTCGTTTCCTGGGGTCCACCTGTTATATACACAAATTACTCCCGCGGGGTAATGGTGAGGTGGAGGGAAGACTCGCAATGTGAGACCTCAGATTGGTCTCCCGCGCTTAGTGTCTTGTAGCTCGGAGAGAGGGTAATACGAGATCGGCAGTTTGCACTTTTGAATGGATTGTTTATAAGTACACCCTCGAAGGGCCTGCCTTTTGAGCTTAGGTCAGGAATCTGTCTCACAACATTTACCCTTTTGCCCGTTCTCCTATGTTACCGGAGAACATCAGAGGGGCAAAACTAAACCCAGATGCCTTTTGTTATTATTTCCTTGGCCTCGATATATATATATATATATATATATATATATATACTAAACTATTATTATACCTCTACACAATGCACTCTTAAAAGATAACAATCTCCTGAGTGTAATCATCCCTGCAGACCATGAATGTTCCAAGGTATTCAAGGAATCAGTCATCAGAAACAATACTGTCAAATATGGACTGGAGGAGATCATAGAATCCCCCTCATTGAAGGAATCCGAAGAGGAAGATGAAGGTGGAAATGAAAATCCTGAAAATGAGGAGGAATCCTCCTCTTCTGACAACTACGAGGGCTTCTGCACCCGTACACGAGCTACGAAGAGAAGATACAAAACCCTTAGTCAACCTCCGAAGAAGAAAAACCCTGGGCACAGTAAATCCACCCAACCAGCCCCCAAGAAGAAAAAGAAGAACAAGAAGAAGCATAGGTAAAAAAAATTCACCAGGTTACGGAACACACTGAAGATATTGGAAATTAATACCAACAGTTGGACGACGAAAAGAACTCTTTATGGAAATGTATTCTGAAAAATTGATTCAGACATCATCTTAATTTTAGAACACGAGATCTACAAGCTTAGTGCAGAAATGAAAATCTGGAACTACGACGTGTTGATCACGAATTATTCGCAGCAGCGGTTTGATGGTGTCGCTATTGCAATAAGGAAAGGGCTTAAGTACAAGCAAATAAGAAATCTAGAAGAACTCTACCTCGCGATTGAGGTCGAACTGGACATAGGAAAGTTGGTCATTGCTACCGGATATCAACCACCAAGGAGAGACGTGTTACAAATTCACACCCTCACTGGCCTATTTGGGCAGAAGAGGCCCCACTATATTAATAGGGGATCTGAACGCCAGATGCCAAGAATCCGGTTACAGGACCTTCAACGGTATAGGAAGAAGTCTGGACCTATTGTTGGACAGAAATATTGCCCAGTGAATAGGCCCTGACTTCTCCACCTTTGTCAGAACAGGAAGTGCCACAAAACCAGACATCTGTCTGGTGAATCGTCAGTTGCTGTTTAATTACTACATGGAACCAGTCCAGGTACCATGTAGTGACTATATAGGGATCCTACTCCCTATTAACATGAATCTACGCAAGTTCCACCTATAGTCAGAAATAACTACAGAAGAGCAGATTGTACACAGTACGCGCGCCTTCTCGATGCCTACGATCCGCTCAACTTGGACGAGGCAATTCTTGAGGAGATCGATGAGACACGCGACGATCTCAATAACCATCTTATCAACGTAGATAAGGCTTGTATCTCTAAATCCGTGTATAAGACCATGTCTACCTACAGATGGACCGAATACATGAAGGATTTCTACCGTGAGCTGAAATTATTGTATGAAATCAACATCTGGAATGCATCAGTTCACTCGATGCAACGAAGTAAAGAAGTCAGAGAAGATATTAACCAGTTGATCCTCGAACATCAATGGAGACGATGGGATGATGCGATCGATAGCCTCGATCTCGAAGCAAGTCCCAAAGGTTTTTAGAAAAAGCTCATAAATCTCAAAGGATCGACTAGGAAGAAGAGGATCAAGTTACAAAAAGAAGATGGAAACATCGAAACGGAAGAGAGAAGAATTGAAGAGATATTCCGAAGTTATTGGGAAAATCGTCAGCAGAACTGAAGAGGAAAACCAAGACTATGACCTAGAGTTGGAAAGCAACATCATAGACGAGCTTAATGAACAAATACACAAGGCGCAACCTCACTAACAGGTGGATAGACAGCGCGATAATCACTTGTCCATGGAGGAATCCACCTTGGCAGGCTCACATAACAGCAGCAGAAATTAAGAACCTTAACACTTGCGAGGCCCAGTGGACAATATGCACAAACCAAGAAAAGTTCAAAGTAGTCCCCATATGCAGGAGACTACTTTTTGATCTCAGGGTGGGAAAAAGACGCTATCCCTACACTACGGAGTAAAATGTACTCGGAATAAATATCACTTCAACCGGGTAGAAGAAGCACGTCCAAGAGAGAATCACGAAGGCCATTGCTGCAGTCAAAATTCTATATATGCCAGAAATCTTCGTGAAAGCAATAACAAAAAAATCTAACATGCACTTGAAAGATCGACGCTGCTATACCCTTCTTCTGTCCTCTTATGTGTCTCGAAGACATAAAAGAGAAAACTACAAGTGGTGCAGAATAAATGTATGTACCTAATGACAGGTATATACAAGCGAGAGAGAAGACGCCAGAAAGTGCTGCACCGGGAGGCAGCACTGTCATAGAAGAACGGAAGTAGTTAATCGAGAATTGGACGATAATATCGTCCAAATGATTAGCCAGAACAGAACAGGCATAAGTCGCACTAGATTTTCAAGCTCTGGGCTTTTAGCTGGAGGAGCAGAAGTGCCGTTTTACGCATGAAAATAAGAATGTTTTGACCCAGACCAAAGAAACCGACCAAGAAAAAGATTACCCAGTTATGAAACCTCACCGATTTATACAAGAATTCACTGATGAAGACCCCAAAATACCAAAGAAGACATCCAAGAGAAAACAAAAGACACGATTTACACTCACTACAAAATATTCCCCCAAAACAAAGACATTAAGCACAACACTAAATTGATTAAAGTAATTTATTACCACAAAAGCAAATGAGCATATGATACCCAAGAACATTAATTTTGGGGGGAAGACAAATGGCTTGAACGCCATATTATATAAACTAACTAAAAAACAACAAAGGAACCACAAAACAAATAAATATGTAAAAAGCGATAGGCGTGATCACCAGGCTCTTAGCATCTCTTTCCGCCCTACCACAATTCTTTCTCTTTTCACCACTTGTTTATTTTCCGCTATCTGTCCCCACACCCTTTCTTTATCTCCTACCCACATCTAAACTCTTACAGCAATTGAATTGAATTGTCGAACATAATAAAATCAAGGAACTTTAGCCAATATTGGAAAAAATAATAACATGAAAACACGGTAATGATATTGGAAAGGACGTAAGTCTAAAGTTGGACGTTGAAATAGACAAACATAAACTCTAACACTTACTAAGTTGTATTATCGAATCCATTTTTGATTCCTTAGATAATAAAATCTTTAATAGCTATCTTTTTATTTTTATTAGCTGTTTAATAAGCATAAAAAACGAGCAAACATTGAGGTTCCACTAATATGCGACCATCAACGAAAATAGCAGTAAATTAGTTTTCTGTCATCACCCAACAAAAAAATCCACGTTTAAAACTTTTTGTAGCGTTAATTGTTTGTAGAGCAAAACAGATTATGGCAAGTTATTTCGATACCAGATTATTTTTAAATGTCTAATTATATAAGTGTCATTATTATTATGCTTTTACTTGTACATTAGCGGTAGAAAACAACGAGAGAATTATTATCGAAAATAAAATTTCTGCTGGAGTGAATATCAAATGGAATCTAATATGAGCGAGTGACATTAGGACCAAAGCAGCACTTAGACAGTTATGCAACCCATTTTAACTAACCCATTGACATCTCATGCGTGCAAAACCTCTCAAACAAAATATGAATGCTAATTCTAACTCAAATATCAAATAGCATACCTATACCTACGAAAAATGCAAAACCCAACTAGATGCTGCGCTGGAATCCCCTTCTAATTACAAATTTAGGCGGTAGCGGCCGCCGTAACCTTGGTACCCAGAGAGATGCAGCTGCCACTATTAGTCATGTCACAATTTACTCTGTGTTTCGTTCAGAGAGTAACAGTTTAATTATTTGATAAGAGATATGTATTGGGGTCAATTTTGTTATAAGAGAAAAAGATAAGACATTTACTATCAAACTAAATTGAATTTAGTGAAATTCTTTACTTTATTGTGGCATTTCAAGCAGTGCCGTTTCAAAAACAGGGCTAACAAAAAATTTTCTCCAATTTTTCTTTTTTTCATCTTAATTTATTTAATTTTTACTCATCGCTATCACAAAATATCCGCATTAACATTCAGTTTGTATTATTCCTAACCCTATAACTAATTTTCAAACCTAACGTGTTATGAAATTATTGATACTTGGCAACACAGCAAAACAAAGACTAGCGATAATCATCCAAATATATTCGATGTTTTATAAAGCATATAAATAATTATATCATAGTTAACTTACCTTTGTTCCAAACATTTTGAAACATGTGATATGACTCATTTAGGCTACTGTATATCTTGTGAGGCTTGACGAGCTAGATTTTCCAAAAGGTTTAACAGCCTCCACTCTATTTAATAATGCTATCTCTCACGTCCTTTCTACCTCGGAGGGAATTGAAAATATGAATAAGTTTGAAGTAAATTCTACTTAAACTTTGAAGCATTTTAATATCAAACATCAGATCTGCCGCTCGTACCTCTAAACTAATCGAATCTAACGTATTTATGAAGTCAATAAGATATTACGCATACATAACCAAACATAACGAATGCCGAACTTTACAAACTCTAAATAAATATACCCTTTAAATCAGAAAGTCGCCGATTAAAAAAATTATCAATGAAAGTGGAAGTTTCTATAAGATAAACAATCTAAGCCTTGGACCTAAATTTCATAGCTTTTTATTAATTACATTACCTTAATGAATGTAATTATTCCGTCTTTTATGAATGTAAAATGTTGATTAATATTACATCAACAAAATCTCCTCTCTGATACGAGTTTTTTAATTATATTTGCAATTCTACAGTACTAAAAATGTATGATTTTTAAGGCAGACTGCAATTAGGATCTCATTAAGAAGAGATCGATAGAGTATGGATAATAGATCAAACAAAATGTTTTTCTTAATATGGACCTCGAATTTCAATTCTTCTAACAGAGACATTAATAGTCAGCGTACCAGTCAATCGATCGATTCTTTTACTTTTATGTATTCCTTTTTCTTACTCAAAATTACTTAAATCAATATTTTGGTGGTATATAGATAAAATAAAATACTCATATTTAAATAAAATGTATTCAAAATCTTTGCGATGGTAAAATTTTATACTTTGCTATGTTTTGTTATCGAAATGGCTCTTATTAGACGAGAACCTGAAGGTAATGATGATAACGTTTTTTGATAACTACGTTATTACTCGGAGCCTGTGCGGACAGAGTGCGCTGTGATTGCAAGTCATGCACTAAAACGTTTTGTATCTGCAAACGCAACACGCAATGCTGGCAATGGGTGCGACTCGAACTGTCTCTAATCTTACCGGGTATATAGGGTCGATGTGTAAAGAGAGTTGTGAGGGAGATTGGGAGGCTTATACGGATAGGGGAAAAGGGACGGTAACAAATGTGTTTAAACAGATATTAGATGCTTGCCATGAGACGAAAAAGGAAGAGTTCATAATGGTTGGATTATTTATTTTTTCTTCAAAATATATAGATAAACCGACCAAGGCCTATCCAGCAGAAATTTTTAAGGAGAGATCTTTGAAAAAAGTGATGAAAAATAAGAACATAAGAACATAAGAAAAGAAGGAGACTGCAAAAGACCATTCATGGCCTACACTTGGCAGCTCCTGTTCCAGTCAACACACAAAAGATTTCTTACCAGAGAAAAGTCATCAACATTGTCACCCTTTACAGGAGTTTGTCAGATCTAATCTACAATATACATAAAATGCATCCAGAGGATTATGTCCATTCATGCAACCGCAAAATATAATCTCCCCAATCCTTAGAAAAATATATACATATGTACATAAGAAAAGTCAGTCTCATCTAGCAGCTTCATCCATATATTTATCTAATCTATTCTTAAAACTACCCAAAGAAGAGGCTTCTATCACATGTCTAGTGAGCCTATTCCATTCATCTACCACACGATTTGTAAACCAATTCCTTTCAATCTCCTTCCTAACCTATACTTATCAAGCTTAAACCCATTGCTACGTGTCCTGTCATATTCAATAAGTATAATAACCTTACCCAGATCCCCTTTATTATATCCTTTTACCCATTTGAAGACTTCAATCAATTCCTCTCTGACTCTTCTCCTTTCCAATGTATGTAGATTTAGTTTTCTGAGCCTTTCACCATAAGGTAAGTTCCTTAGCCCACCAATCATCTTTGTCATCCTTCTCTGCACAGACTCAAGCAAATCAATATCCTTCCTATAATATGGTGACCAAAATTGTACTGCATAGTCTAGATGAGGCCTAACTAGTGCCAGATACAGTTTTAAAATGACTTCAGCACTCTTATTGCTTACACTCCTCCTAATGAATCCCAATATCCTATTAGCTTTATTCTTAGCATTTAGGCATTGCTTCCTAGGACGAAGGTCTGAACTTACCAAGTCCCTCTCACAATCGGTCCTCCCTAAAATTCTCCCATTTAATTTATAACTATTCAATAGATTATTTCTACCTACACTAAGTACACTACATTTGTCTATGTTAAACTTCATTTGCCATTTCTCGGCCCAATTGGACAGAATGGTCAATTCCTCCTGCATTACAACAGCATCAGAATCAGCCCTAATGGCCCTACCTAGCTTATTATCATCAGCAAATTTACTCAGGTTACTACTTATACCTATGTCAAGATCATTAATATAAATTAAGAATAGCAAGTGACCCAAAACAGATCCTTGCGGAACTCCACTGCTAACACACCCCCACTCAGATTTAACTCCATCTATACTAACTCTTTGCTGTCACCAAGCCATGACTGAATCCACCTAAATATACTGCTATCGATCCCGTGTGCTTTAACTTTGCTCAGAAGCCGTAAGTGTGGCACTCGATCAAAAGCCTTACTAAAGTCCAAGTATAAAATATCATAGTTTTCATCATTATCTGCTGCTTCATACACCTTACTATAAAAAGACAGCAAATTTGTCAGACAGGATTTACCCTTACTAAAGCCATGCTGTGATTCTTTTATCAACTTATGCTTATCCAAGTGATCTCTAATATTCCTTGCTATAATAGATTCCATCATTTTCCCTACCACTGATGTCAAAATTACTGGTCTGTAATTAGACATATTTGTTTTATCCCCTTTCTTAAATATAGGTATCACATTGGCTTTCTTCCATGCCACTGGCACAATGCCACTCTCCAATGATTTTCTAAAGATGCATGCTAGGGGCTCACTTAACACATCCTTACATTCTTTCAAAATTCTAGGAAAGAGCTCATCAGGACCGGGTGCTTTACTACTTTTGATTTTATTAATTTCCTTTGTCACTATCTCCTTTGTGATCAAGATATCCTTTAATTTCTCTTCATCATTAACCAGAAAGATCATTGACACCTCGGGTATATTTAGAGTATCCTCCTGTGTCAGCAATATGTCCACTGGCTCTGAGTCTGCATACATTTATGAGCTCTTTAAAATTTCTGATAACTCTCTCACAGATATGTTGCTCGATGCCTCCAATCACACGCCTGATTTCAGCTTTGATTTTAGGAATTGTGCGTGACTTGTTGGCATATACCTGTGATTTCACATACTCCCATAAGAAGAAATCACAAGGGGTAAGATCGCGGGACATTGATGGCCGTTCTTGGTGACCATGCGAGGATATCAGTCGTTGCAGAAAATTTCGTTGAGTAAAGCAAGTGTTTGGCGGGAAGTGTGGCAGGTCGCTCCATTCTGCTGAAGCCACAGATTGTTAATCTTCCTATCTTCGAAGTTCGTCCTTAACTGAGTGGATATCATGTCTCGGTAACGTTATCTATTAATGGTAACTACATTTTTCTCATTATTTTAAAAGAAGAACGGTCCAAGCACTCAACCTGCCCAAAAACCACACTACACATACGCTTTAAAGTGGATGCATCGCATGCTCTTGCATTATTCGAGGACTTTCATATCCCAAAATTCTGCAGTTCTGTTTATTGACAAATCTACTCAAGTGGAAGTGGGCATCGTCACGTAAGATGATTTTTTTTGGCAAAGTTTTCTTCGACTGCAAATCTCTCCACAACCAAGTCAGCAAATTGCTTTCGCTTCCCTTGGTCAGGTGAGTGAAGATGCTGCGTAAGTTGAATTTTGCACACCTGCATATGGAGATCTTTATGCAGAATTCGATGTAACAAATAATTTGGATGTCTAACTGCTGCCAAAATAGGCGAATCTATTTTCCCGGACTCACTGTTGTCTTGCACAATAGCAAATTGTTGCTCTGCCCGACAAGAACGATTTCACCCAGGCGATTTGGCCGGTGGAACTGAACCATTTGTTTTAAACTTCGCCATTAGTCTACGAACCGTAGAATCGTTGCATGCTTCATTTCTCCTCCAAATAGTACGAGGTGGTCGAAGTGTTTGCATCGCACTTTCTCCGTTTTGATAAAATGTCTCATGATAAGAACGCGCTGTTCAGTTATAAACTGCTCCATGACGCATAGCATCCAGTAATTCTGAAAAACAAACAAATAATTATTAATCGGAGTGAAGAGAAAGATGGCAAACATGATAAAAGTATGTTTTTATACTTCAAAACACAAACGTGTCTCCCAATTCAAATTCGGAGCTCTTTATGAAATACCCCTTACATAGCTGCCTATCCTCTTACAGCGGATGCAGCCGGTCGGGCACCAGAGCCTTTAGATGTCAGTTGCAGCATGTTTTTAATGCTACAGCTGAAAGGTCCTTGCTAAGGAGAGCAAGAAAAGGTAAAGAGGAGGGTAGTTGAAGAGAAAATGTGTAGAAAATGAATAAGCAATCACAACCCCCCTTCCGGAGTCAAGAGGAAGGGGGTGAATGCTCCCCGCGGCCCAAAGATCGCAAATCAAAGCTTTTACTACATGTACAGAATAAAAAATGTAGATACGGTGCGGGGTTGTGTGCTGAATGAAATTTGTGTCTGACAAACTGAATCTTTCAGTACAAAGATTTGAATAAATACACATGGTCTTTGCAAAAGAGAATTGGAGCATGGATCAGTGTGATAAATCTACTCCTGCTGACAAATAATATTCTATGGGATGTGTTCGATGTTGAATCTTTGAGAGGTGGAATATGGATTAGCCAAAAACATGATTTGTACTGGGGGACGTTGGATTTGTTGGTGTGTGATTTAGATGTGAGGGAGATGGAAAGCAAAAGAGAATCATAAGTAAAAGTTGCTGGATCAGAGAAAGATGAAAGTTTGAAAACATACGTAAAATTAAGAGGTGTGAAAACGAAGATTTTAGAAAATGTGCAACAAATTACAGAAACTGATCATTGGTATTTTAATGGATGCATTTTGATGTGCTAAAGCTGAAAAGACCAGCCATTATGCTGTTTTAAGTGAAAGGGAGAGTACAAAAATAAAAAATGCTTAATAATGCAGGTGAACATCTTAGAGAGATGTGGAGGACTGGTCAAAAGAATGTTTAAATAAAAATGAAACAAGGGATCAACTAGAGCAAAAAGCAACAAATATAGCATTTGGAAAATAGACGCAAGAATGTTGAAAATCCAAGTGTTGTGAATATCAAAGATAAAACACGGAGAAAGTGTATACAAAGATGAGGCCCTGAGTAGATCAGTATAACACTTTGAGGCGGTGAATAATGCGTAAATGGATGAAAAAGCGAATGTGAATATGAATTAGGCCAAAGCTATAACCTGAATGCTTTCTCGGCGTATGTAACCGATAATTATGTAATATGTTCTTTTTGCGTTAGGATTTCTGAAAATTTGAAAGGAAAGTTGGGTTAGGTCATGTATTATTGGCCTAGATGGTAACAAGTGGTTTTAATTGTTAATATAATTAGTCTGGAAGAAATTTGTGATGCAAAAATTGCAGGGAAATTATTTCCATTGAGTATTATGGTTAATGTTTATAGAACGATCCTAAATAAACGAGTAAGAAATATAGCAAGGATTGATATCGGAAGAGCGAGCTCGGTATAGAGCAGGTGGTGGGAGGGAATCAAGTATGATGTGCATCGAGAAAGTGACATGAGGCGAGAGACAATGGATTTGTAAAAACAACTAGAATGTATTTCTGCCCGTATATAATGAATTGAAACAACAATTATTTATAAATTTTCCCTATTTTGCCACAAAATTATACTGCTGAAATCGAAACTTCATAATTTCATAAATGTTAATTTTCCCCAGGTAAATGTTAAAACTACATCGTTAAATACATTGAGAATAGGGTCGTTTTCCACTTCTAGGCTTGCCTTTCTATAGAGTAGTTGATTTTCCGTTGCGTCACTTTGGAAGAAGTCAGCTATGTCCTTGCAACTAAACGTTCACTGTATAGTCGTTTCTCTGAGCACTCTGGCGTGTCGTCTCCTACGAAGTTTCCTTTAAGTTACTTGATTCTTAATCCTGTGTAAACTCTATTGAATGTGAGAATTTAAAATTTTTGTGCACGTTTGGTTAAAAAATTGATTTTACTATTCTTGAGTCCCAATATATTTTTAAACTAAAACCTACCGTTAAACATTATCAAGGCACCATCAAAGTAAATATTGCATAATGAAATTTTTACTTATCGGTAATTTTGGTATCATTGGAATCTTAAAAATGTTACTTTAAGTCTCCTAATTCAATAATTATTCATTTTAAAAACCACAGAAGATGAGATTTGTTATCTTGAAATATTTGGAATTAAGTGAACTTTTTGTTCTCGTCATTTCTGGCTCCCATATTCATTATATTAAATTTGGTTATTCTTCGTTCATCTCATTTACTGATTATATCTATATACGTAGGTGAGTCAAAAAGTTCTCAGACAAATGCCAGATTATTGAAATGTTCGATTTTGTACAAGTAAATACAGGGTCAAACACGACTTTCATGTTTTCTGAACAATTTCTACAAAATTCGTCATTCAATTTGTCGAGACTCTTTGTATTAGATGTGCTTCAAAAAGGTTACTTTTTTGAACCCATAAAATGGCAAATTTTGAGATAAGAGCGAACATTAAATTCCTGACTAAACTTGATTGGAAGCCTGTTAAGATTATTGACGCTCTACAACAGGTTTATGGTGACTCTTCGCCATGTAGAGCGGTAGTTTACGACTGGATTAAGCGCTTCAAGGGGGGCAGAGAAGAAGTTGAAGATGATCCACGTGAAGGGAGACCCTCCACCTCCATTAACCCAGAAAATGTCGAGCTTGTGAGGAATCTAGTGGATAAAGATCGCCGTATTACTATTGATGAAGTTGCCAATGCATGTGAAATCTCTCATGGCTCAGCATTTGGAATTCTAACTGAAAATCTTGGCCTGAGCAAGCTTTCAGCACGTTGGGTCCCAAAAGCGTTGCGAGAAGACCAGCTGAATCATAGGGCCAACCTTTCTTTGGCTATTTTGACCAAGATTGAAGCAAACGAGGATAGTTTTTTTGAGCGCCTCGTAACGGGAGATGAAACTTGGGTGTATCAGTTTGATCCTGAAAGTAAAAATCAATCAAAAGAGTGGCACCCAAGGGGGGCAGCAGGGCCTATCAAGTTCAAGACAGAGAGGTCCGTTAAGAAGATAATGGCTACAGTTTTTTGGGATTCGGAGGGAATTATTTTAATAGACTTCTTAGAAGGACAAAAAACTGTTACATCCAGCTATTACGAAGGAGTTTTAAGGAAGCTGAAAACTTCAATAGCCAAAAAACGACGAGGAAAGCTCCACAAGCAAATCTTGTTCCACCATGACAATGCCCCTGCACATTCGTCCAAAGCTGTGAGATCTCAGCTACGGGAATTTCGATGGGAAACTCTTGCTCATCCCCCTTATAGCCCTGATTTAGCACCCTCTGACTTTTTTCTGTTTCCAAATTTAAAGGGACACCTAAAAGGAACCCGGTTTCAATCATTAGATGAAGCAAAAAAGCAGGTCATTACTTGGTGCCAGAGACAACCCCGTGAATTCTACAAAGATGGTCTTTACCGTTGGATTCATAGATTAAGAAAGTGTATAGATGTTAATGGAGCTTATGTAGAAAAATGATTACAGTATTATTACAAATAAAAATTTTATGCCATTTATCTGAGAACTTTTTGACTCCCCCTCGTATATATATATATATATATATATATATATATATATATATATATATATATATATATATATATATTTATATATATATATATATATATATATTTATATATATATATATATATATATATATATATATATATATATATATATATATATATATATATGTAGCGAGAGAAGGATTCGATGCTTGTAGCAAGTGGAGAAGATGATAGATTGATTGTGGCGAGGGCGCCAGTTCAAAATTGTAACAAATATTTCTTCTTTTCTACATGAATCCAATTTCTGTATTCGAGTTCATTTTTGAGGGTTTCCCGTAAATAAGTTCGTATTTTAAACATTTGCAAACAACTTGATGAAAAATAACTTTATTTTAAACTTGGAGTTTTATAAGGTGTATTACTGGAGCTTGTGAATCCGATCTACCGAGGTAGATGGTTCACAACCACGAAGAAGAAATGTGAATAATGAGAATGTGTGCTTAATGTCTGATTGTTTTATATGTGTAGAGAAGGTGAGCGTGATCAATTGAGTTTCTGTGGAGGAGCTGTGTCTGAATGTTCATTGAAGTGTGTTCGAGACAGAGAGAGCTGAGATTGTCTATCAAAGGAATTTTATAGAAGATAGTGAGAAAATGAATTTTATAGAAGATGATGAGAAAATGAATTCTATAGGATTCATTCGAGTAAGTTGACGTTAACAAACAAATAAAACAAAATGGTTAGAAGACAATTTTGTGGGAACGGAGTTTGTTGTGACCCAAAGGAAGATAACGGGACCAAGACGAAATCAATGGTCACTTGAGACAGAACACGTGAGGCGTGAGTCTAGGAAAGAACGTGTACATGAGTGGTGAGTGCTACCAATTATTGTGTAAATGGATTAATATATATATATATATATATATATATATATATATATATATATATATATATATATATATATGGGAAAGCGTACAGATTCACACACAAAGGAGGGAAAGGGGGGATTAGACTACCCACCTCTGAACTTTAATTAGGGGGTACAAAATCCTGAAACAACTTTATTTGAGATTTTATGTATGTAGTGATAATGGGGTCTAGAATAAACAAACCACTGCTTAGGTTGAAATTTGGGAACGCGCTAATGGAGCAGACGACGTCGCGAATACTAGGCACCCGGTGAGGCGAAGATTTCAAAGGCTTAAGGAAAATTATAACGCTGTGTAAGTCGAGGATTCCCTCAAGGTTCTTCTGTTTAATGCGAGGTCTATCATAAACAAGTTTCTTGAACTTCGTGGCCTCGTAGCAACAGAGCAACTTGAGATGGTGGCCATAACAGAGTCATGGATAAAAACCTCAAGCCGAGATTTTAAGAGGTGAATTTACGATTCTCGGTTACCAGCTCTTACTGAAAGATCGGCCAGACAGAGAGGGTGGCGGTGTAATGTTGTATGTCAAGGATACTCTCAACTCGACGGGTTGCAACATCGTATCCGACCATGAATTACTAGATGTTGACCTATAGATAGGTCCTACCAGATACAGGACCCTAATGCTTTACAGACCCCATGCATAACTCTTAGAACAGGACAGGAGTCTGTACCAGCTGTTGGGCGAACTTATAAAAGAAAGAGAGTGTATCGTCATGGGGGATTTCAACACACAAGTTGACTGGAAAACCAGAGAACCATGTGGTGAGAACGCACTACGCCTGGAGTTCGCGAACAACGAGTTCCTGACTTAATGGGTGAGAGAACCAACGAGAGGAGAAAATATTGTAGACTTGGTTTTCACCTCTGAGGATGACATCGTTGAGGACCTCTCTGTTGCCGAAGAGCTCGGTGGCAGTGACCACGGACTAATTAGATTTGTAGTCAAAGTCCCCAAGCCAGATTCTGAAACTATTAAATCGAGGAAACTTGATTTCAGAAGATCAGACTTTGCAGGTCTACGTTCTGGACTGACTGACGCGAAGCTGTTGAAGACTCGTGGAATAGTTTCAAAACTACATTTATGAGTCTTCAATCACGTCTCATCCCTCTGAAATGCCCTCGGCGGTCTTCTGTTTTACTAAAGTGGTTTAATCGAGAAATCCGCCAACTGCTTAGGGAGAAGAGAGATGTGTACCGGCAATTAAAGATCTCGGGTGACTTTAACGAATACCGGAGGCTATCCAGGAGAGTGAAGTCCAGCATAAGGGCGGCTAAGTGGTCTGAGGAACTCCAAGTGGCAAAACTTTCTAAAGAGAATCCCAAGGACTTTTTTGGATATGTAAACAGCCATAAACGAATCCGTCGAACGATTGGCCCTTTGAGATATGAGGAGGGGACATTAAAGCACTCAGATGCAGAAAATGCTAACCTCCTTAACGACTACTTCTCTTCAATGTTTACTGAAGAGTGTAATCCCATCCCCCAGCCAACGATTTCCTACTCAGGGAAAAAGCTGGAGGATATGGACTTTAACGAAGGAGAAATAGAAAAGAAGATTACTGACCTAATGACGAATAAGTCACCTAGCCCAGATGGGTTTCTACCTAAAGTGTTAAAAGAAGTGCGCAATCAAGTGCCACGACGCCTGAGCGCAATCTTCAACATGTCAATCCGGACCGAATGCGTTCCTAGAGACTGGCGTGAAGCGGAGGTGACTCTGATCTTCAAGAAAGGAGACCCCAGCCATCCGTCAAACTACCGACCTATCAGTCTGACTTCGATAGTCGGTAGACTCATGGAAAGCATCATGGTGGACAAAATTACCTCGCATTTAGAGTCAAAGCTGCTACTAAGGAGTTCCTAGCACGGTTTCCGAAGGCAACGGTCATGCCTGACGAACCTTGTGGAATTCTTCCACTTCTTCTTCAGTGAGCACGATCAGGACAAGACAGTGGATGTGGTCTACTTATACTTTCAGAAAGCCTTTGATAAACTACCACAACGCCGCCTTCTCCGGAAAGTGCGAGCGCTGGGCATAGACAGAAAAGTAGCCGGCTGGATAGAGAACTTGGTAAGTGGCAGACGGCAACGGGTGGTGGTGAATGGACAGGCTTCGAATTGGGTGCCCGTTACTAGCGGGGTGCCTCAAGGTTCTGTCCTGGGACCACTACTATTCATTATCTACGTCAAAGACATGGGCGGTGACATGGTTGCCAAGATTTACAAATTTGCCGACGATACCGAACTTGGTATGAACGTTGTAAAGGATGGAAATACTGCCCGCCTGCAGGAAGATCTTGGGAAGATTGGGGAGTGGTCGGACACGTGGCAAATGCCTTTTAACGTGAACAAATGCAAAGTGATTCATATCAGCCACCGAAATCCCCAATCTCAGTATATTCTTAAGTGCACTGCTATTGAATCCACCGACAATGAGAAGGACTTAGGTGTAACAATCACTAGTGATTTCAAGTTTTCGAAACAGTGCATTGATGTAAAAAATAAGGCCAAAAGGATGCTAGGCTAAATAAAGCGCCAGTTTGGATATCGGAACAAGGAGATTGTACTTTGCTTGTACAACTCACTTGTCCGACCGCATCTGGAGTATGCCGTACAATTTTGGAGTCCTTCATTTCGAAAGGACAGCGCCAGAGTGGAACGCGTGTAAGTCAGGGCAACCAAACTGATTATCTCTATCAGACATAAAGGCTATGAAGATAGATTAAGGGAATTAGATCTGTTCTCGTTGGAAACCCGTAAACTGCGGGGTCAGCTCATCGAAGTTTTCAAAATACTTCGAGGGTTTGACAATGTTGACTCCTGGGATATTTTCACACTTGTTGAGAGCAGAACAAGAAATCACGGCTTTAAACTTGAACTGAAGCGTTACAACCGCGATCTGTGCGGAAAATTTGTCACGTACAGTATCTGCGGTAGTTGGAACGCACTTCCAGTGGAAGTTGTCAACAGTGAATCTGTTGACCAGTTCAAGTCAAGACTAGACAGCGTCTTAAAAAATGGCCGTTTAAGGACGTAAAGCATTTGAGCAGAGATGTGCCCACTCGACTGCTAGTCCAAAGGTACCGTCATTGAATAGGCCGTAATGTCTTCTAGGGTACTTTCTTTCCTTGTTACTACTTGTTACCCCTTGTTTTCACTACGCAAGTATAGGAAGAAAGTCACTGAGCAGAATCCAGATGACCTCAGCTCTCTAGGATATAAGCTAGACTATCTTTATCATATTCTCGTTAACTTTTTGCTGGGCTTACTTCTCGATCGGAAATATTGTCACCCGCTCTTTTTATTTGGGGCCAGCAGCCCCTGTGACAGAAAATGGTGAGAAAATTCTACGTTTTGAGCGAACCGCTTGATGACAGATTTCTTAGAGCAAATGTTGGTGAGGACGAAATCTCTATGTTGGAAAAGACAAATCAAGGGCAAACAAACCCTTTACCGAGAGTTTTTGTTCCCTGCCTCGCACGAGTGTTCTGGTCGTGCCTTTTTCGTCTTTGGGGGTATTCTTCGGTTTATTTTATTATTGAGCAATGGTACTACCAGTTAAAATGTTTGACAAGAGCTCATTTAGCAAAATGCAGATGACTGTTTTGGTGGTGTGAGTGAATCATCTTGAATCATTGGAGACCAACTCTGGTGCACGATGACCAAACGCCCGTGTAGTTGAGAGCCATTGAGTCAGAGGCGTAATAAAGGATAGATAAAGAAAAGATATCAAAATAATGCTGGAGCTTGCGATTACGTTAAATCACCAACCGGGAATTATAAAGAAGATGTAATCTTCTTCCCCTCACGACCTTAACCAGAGATAGCTAGACGAAAGCTGTTCGTTAGTCACCCGCTTGCCAATATATAGTTTATGCAGTGCTCGCAAGGAAAGTGGCAAGAAAAAGGTATAAATAAGATGCATAGAGGATAAATCCTGGTTACTATGAGACTACCGTAGGCATTAAAGCCGTGTGGGCATGCCGCTCTTCCATGTCTGTTTAGCGCGCGAGCAAGATCTCTGCTGCCTCTCCCCCTTTGAGGCGTCTTCATTCACTTAAATTGGGGCCTACGTAACTAATCAATTTCTTATATGTCTTTTTTCTTTGATTAAAGTAAACTTAAAAAAATTTTAAACCCATAATTAAATTATTCACACCAAATTGGTTTTAATTCTAAAAAATCTTTACATTTTGAAAAATAAAATATTTTGCTAAAAATGTAAATTTTGTTGACTCGACATTTTTATAAACACGTCGGTAATTTATGATGCGATCTCACAAACTTTGAGAAGTGTCAACTTAAAGTTTTATACCACATCATCTTTATCAAAGTGTGTGGGTTATTTTAATTTAAACTAACAAGTTGGTATAGAGACCAAGAGATCTTCAAAAATATAAACAAAAATTCGATCGTTCATAAGACCATTCCTTTTATTTTTTGTAGGCCTAGAAACCAATTTTTGATGTGCACCTGTTGTCATAGTCATTTCAGCGAGATCGAGAGTAGCGGACGCTTGAAGAAGTGGAAGTTGTTGGAAAGTGAGATTAATCTATCTTTGTTTTAACTTCAAATCGCCTCGTTACATTATGTCCCAAAGGTATTTTTGGGTGTCCTTTGCTACTATAGATGTGTAGATATTGGTATTGACCGTGAAAAATTAGCACTTGGCTGTTATGCTGCTCAAATAATTAAATGTTTTAAGAACATGGCATGCAGTGTGAGTATTTTGTAGAGATGTTACGTCATGAGTCACTTTGAGGTAAGAATATACTAAGTGCGTAAAGTCTAAGTGTACAGTAAAGTGGAGGGTAACGTAGTAGTGTTGTCTAGTTAAACATTTCTTCCGAAGCAAATTTTATAATAAGAAAATTCGTAAAGAATAGTTACCAAATTAACTCCCTTAGGGAAACTACTAAGAACGATTCATACGCATTTTGCTCGTGATTTATTTGCTTTCAGCATAGTGGAAATCTATTTGTAATGGAACAAGAGTAACGAAATTACGAAGACTATCACAACCACATAAAACGATCCATGTCCCGAGAACTATCTAGCATCTAATCCGATCGAAAATCTAAAGGTAATCCTTAAAACTATACGTTTAGAAGCATAATCAGGTAAATTATGAAAAATCTTCAGCCTCAAGATGCCTAAAATGGAGAGCAATTAGGCGGAATTGATAAACAGCCAGAATGATATAGTTAAATTATCATCCTTGAACATTATTTCCTTATATTATAATATTAAGAAATAATGTTGAGGGATGATTATGGAAATTTGTTATGTCAAAACACTTGACCATATGTCTAAGTTGTTTCTCCTATTTTTCACTTCTAACCTTACAAAACTACTCTAGTACAAAAAGAGTTGCTTTCATGAAAGTTTTAGATCTTCTGTTCCCTAATTTTTATGTGGCATAAGACTTCCAAATGCCTCTGTATTTTACTCAAAGGATATCCAAACCTTGCGAAAAATGTGCAATTATTTGAAGAGTTTAGTCGGATAAAATTAACCTGGGACAGATCTAAATTATGTACAAAACTCGGTCATCATTTACCATATTTCATAATTAAATGCACAACGTTGTATAACTACTCAAAGGAAGCCAGAGGAAAAACGATATAGGAAATATTAAATTAATTATTACATTTTAAAAGTTTTGCCATTAATTAGCCGCTGATTTTCAAATGAACCTAAGGATAAGGCATTAAATAAAGCTTATAAAATATTCAGGTACGAGTATATCATAGGTTAAACAATATCAGAGAAAATAGAACAATGAGATGAAATAATATCAGTTTATAAAGATTAAGTATTAATCAGTTCGGTAAATATGAGGGAAATGTTTAAAACAAACAATCTTTTGATTCCGACGTTGTAAAGTTGAGCAAACCTCAAAATAATTTGTTAAAGTTACACAAAAAAGAGATGTCAATTTTGAGGTAAGAAAATTGAATTATTAAATCTATGAATATATTTAAAAAAAATAAAAAACACTAGAAAAGTAATATTAAAACACGTAAAACTTTATAATAACTTTCGTTAAATTGATATTGATCAGCAATTTCCGGCGGGAAGATTGAAAATTCTTTTGCTTCTTCTTACTCTACGTAAATTCATGAATATGTGATTTAAGAGTCCTTTTTACCTCTTTGCATACTCTTAATCTTCGGTTTATGCTTAGGAGAATAACTTCATGCGAGTTAGTGCTAACAGATGATGTTCAACGAAAAGTTGTTTAATAATGCTTTCCGAGACAGTGATCTGTAATTTGGGAAGATTTATCTAACAAACATACATTGTGTAAGCTCACCCGCCAAAAAATCGTCATCTGAGAGGGAAGCAGAACTAATAGTGTCTTATATTTTTACGATTCTGGATAACGTCAGCAATTCGAGGTGGCATGGGATATATAAGGTTTTGGATATAGGAGCCAATTTTTCAGCCTCTCTTACATTAAAGAATAGTGCAATTCAGCCAGATTACCTGGATGCCTCCCTTGATATTTGATCTGTTGTTTGAGATAGTCACATATATTTACAATAGGGTTCAGACCTTATAATTTTCCGTGCCAATCCAAGTTGTAATTGTTTTGAATAGTAGTCATACCAATCACGCGCAGTTCTAGCTTGGTGAATGAGGTAGTTGTCATCCTTGAAGACGAGGATTGGAGTGTTACGTTCCGCGTTAAGCTGAAGGGCAAATGGCTTAACCTGTTCTAGTAGCTCGATGTAGGTATAATAGTACAATTTTTTTATCTCAACCAAAGGACCTATTTTCACATAATTAAAACAGCCCTAATCGCACACAGAGCTCCTCCAGCTTGAACCTCACCATGCAATCATTCTTCTTTGAAGGGCTATTAAGTCTTTGATGAGCAAGATGCTGAGCATCATTCACATACGTCCAGGCAGAAACGTGATTCTTCTGAGCAGCTAACGCGTTTCCAGTCATCAACACTCCACTCTTTGTGACCTTTCATTCTAGTTGAGGATCACTTTGTAGGAAGAAATGATCAAATGCCTTTTTGTGCCACTCTGTTCCAATATGTTTATGATATGCAGTTCCTTGCGGAGGGTATGTCAAGAATTGGTGCAGAGGTAAAGAGTGATTTTTGCGATTTTATTTAGACTCGTATAAACGTTCGCGTAGATAGACATGCAAATTCGACTACATCCTGCATAGACTAACTTATGTCTCGCCTCAATTAAATCACTCCATTTTGCTACTATCTCATGTGTTTTGCGCTCCATTTTATACAAGGGTACAAGAAAGGTACTGTATTGCACTACATTTTCAAAATCAATGAGTCCCGTCGCACTCTTGTCAGGTAGTAATGTACCGCTTATCGTCGTTTAATCTTAATTACATGTTCTTGTAGTTTAAAATATTCTAAACACAGCAGGTAAAGAATTTTTCTCCATTGAGTTTATTTATGACCTAAACAGTATGTTATAAAGCGATGCATGAGATGGATTTAGTGATTGCATAAAAGCGCTGGGTGAAAAAATAGAGGAAACACTAGAGGGTGACAAATGTATCTACAGAACAGCTAAAGCCGGAGATAAACTTATTAAATACTTGACGCAATTTAAACAAATAAAGAACAAAAAATTCAACCATAAAAAAGAACATAAGAAATAGAAGAATTATTTGGGAACTATTAAAGAAAGAAAATCGGAGAGAGTAAGAGAGGAATGGGTGCAATTTGCAAAATGGCAGAGAGGCGCGGGAAATATGTAGGTACGCAAAAAGGGGGCCCTTGAGAGAATGAAAAAGGGAAAAGTATTTGTAGTAGATGGCATACCTGACAAAGTACGAAAAGCTCGGTTAAATTATACTATCATGAGAGGATCCCAAATTCCTGGATAAATTGTCTCAATCTAGTAATAAAAGGTAAAAGGGAGACACAAGGCTACGGAAATTATCGGGGATTTAACTGATGGTTCATACTATGAAGATTTATGAGAGAATTACGGAAGCGGTAATAAGAGAGACGTGGGTTGGTGAAGAATAGTTTGGTTCCATGCGGGGAAAAGGAAGAGCAGATGCAAGTTTTGCTTTGAAGAAAGTCAGAGCGAAATATAGTGAGAAAGAAAAGGAGTTGTACCTATAATTTTTTATCTAGAAAAAGTATATGTTCAAATACTTAAGAAAGAAAATTTAGAGGTTCATGAGAACAAAAAGTATTTCGGAAAAATATGTAAAATTGATAAATGACATGATGAAGAAGTAATTACACAAGTAAAAAGCAATGTTAGTGTTACAGAGAAATTTGGAGTGAAAGTCGGATTGCAATAAGTTTCTGGTCTAAGCCCATATATATTGACTTTCTGATGAAGGTGTTGGTGATGGACCTCTCTTATAAAATGGGTAGAAGGGAAATTGGAGCAGTGGAGTCAGGCACTTCAAAATAGTGAAATGAAAACGATTACCAAGAAAAGTTTGTATATATCGTTAAATAAGAGTTGGACAATATGAGTTGAAGAGAGTAAAATCATTTAAGTAGCTGCGATCGCCTGGGACAGAAGGTAGAGAGTTGAATACAGAAATGAACTAAATGATTAGATCAGCATGGATAAATTGGAAGAAAAGCTTAGAAGTCTTATCTGGTACTAAGATCAGTGCGAGTGTAAAATATAAACCGGATAATACTGTTATTGGGCCCATAATGACTGAAGCAGAGGCATGAAGATGAAGAGGACACAGGAATTTGCTGAAATAAGAATGTTGAAATGGATTTAAGGAGACACAAGAATGGATAAAATTCTGAAATTACAAGAGAATGTAGATTGCACTGTCATGGCCATCTTATGAAAAGCGCTGAATAGTGAATACCTCCTCGATAAATGAATGATGAATAGGTAGATGGAAGGAAGAAGAAGGAAAGAGAGCTCAAGTTTATACATATTTGAAGAATAGGGTAATAATACAAAATCTAGGCAAGATAGGATTAGCAGAAGAAGTAGTGCTTGATCGGTGCGAGTGGAAATGTCTTACGAGACAGCGACCCCAAATAAAGATAGGAAAGGTTTGTAGGGAAATAAGAAGAAAAGTGTATTGTCAAAAGATG
Organism: Ceratothoa steindachneri; assembly: GCA_963969495.1. Taxonomy (NCBI): domain Eukaryota; kingdom Metazoa; phylum Arthropoda; class Malacostraca; order Isopoda; family Cymothoidae; genus Ceratothoa; species Ceratothoa steindachneri. The sequence continues at coordinate 113,709,989 of OZ018330.1, read as the reverse complement.
AAGTGCTATTTACGATTCCATAACTGCACAGAAGATGTTAATAAATGTTAAAGGGAGCAAATCTTTTACTTTGAAAGGAATGCATGTATTCCGGGTTCAATATAAGAAATATTTGGTGTGTTATGGTGAAGTGTATATTTGCTAATTTTATGGAATGTATGGAGACATTCCGGTAGGTGTTTGCAACATGGATGGACCTGTAAACATGATCAAGAATAGTGAGTGAAGGGAGCAAAATCTTTGGTATGTGCTGATGATCTGGTGTGAGGGATCAAGTATAAGGTAGATCTAAAAATGTTGATTGAATTGTTTGACAGACCAAATCGGAAGGGAGGGGATGGTTAAGAATAAATAGGGCGTACTTTTACAGTGAGTAAAGTGCGCTTGACTAAACTTAAGTTTGATTCTTTTAATATTTTTGTGGTCATCTTGCAACAGCCAGCATTAGCCATTGTTGAAATAAGAAAAAATAAAAGGTGAGATAAACTATAAAACACAACAATCAGATTAACAAGCTTAACAACCCTTCTCGTCCCACTACTGGGAGAGAGAGCATGCACGAAAATCCAGCATCCTGTGCCCCTCAACAAGATATTGCAACCAGTACAGCTGCGGAGGCGTATAACTCAAATCCTTATTCAAGTTTTGAGTGAACAAACAAACGATAAAACAGCAAAGCAGTAGCTCTGTCAGCGCACAAATTGTTTAACGTGAAGGGACGAAGAATATGCATGATGCAGGTACAAGAGATCTGAATGTTGTTCATATGTGTCTCCAAGATGAAGTTTCGGTAACACAAGATCAAGGAAACGATGCGAGTCGACTGTTTCAACTGGAACCCCCTTTCGGGGGGTGCCATCCGTTGTATGAATAGTAGGTAGACCCACTGGGATGAGGTTACTTGAGGAAAATTCAACGGCTGCATTAACCGACCTCGACTCCGAGAAGGGAACAGAAAAATTAATCATTTTCTGAAATGTTAATCACTTTGCGTTCTCCAAGCAACAGCAAGCGGGTTTCTCAGACAGCCTTGGTACAGAAAATAATATTAGAATAGAAAAGTGGTCTCTATCGTGATCATTACTCACCTACAACCAGTTCCATTCCGTGTATACGAAGAGTAAAGTGACATATCGAGACAACAAAATGAAGTGGTTCTGGGGCAAAGATGGTCAAACTGATCGTTATTTATTATCCTTATCCTTAATTGGTCATTACAGGTCGGCAAGAATCTGACACGTGTGATTGATCCTATAGTTTGCTCAGAATGGTTTCTTACCTTGTAAATTCCAGAACAAGAGACAGGGACTTGATAAACGTGCCACGACGTGGAAAGACTCTTCCGCCTCTAAGTAGGTTGACGATGGATATACCCAGAACAATATTATTCTCCTTATTGGCCGGGAGGATGAGCAGGAGATACTCATATAGTATGATATCCTGCAGGAGATACATAACTAGGAACGGGTGGAAGAGAACATCTGCAACTTCTCCCAGTTTATCCGGAGTCCACGGCAATTCCATTGAAGGAACAACCCCGCCAGACCTATGCGGCCATCTTTGAAGCGAAGACCGTCACGGAAATGACTGAAAGTTTCCCAAATGTAGGATTCCGGGAGCTTTAGGCCAAACAAGGCACTATCGCATTCAATGTCTTATTTTTTGCAGGTAGGGATCGTAATGCGTTTCATTTCTTCACCTAGTCCGTTGTTTCTCCGTCCGATGCAGCTTTGGGTATAGCTTAAGAACCGAGTCTTTTTCTCTTTCTTTAGAGGGCGGCCGTAAAACTACCCAAAGATGGTATCACAACCACTTTCAGAGGGTTTGCCTCCTCTGAGTCTAACGACTCGGTGGAGGTGGCGCGCGGCCTTGGTTTTATCCATGGTGGTGTGTGAGACCTTTGAACGCTAGCTTTACCATGAGAGTGCCTGGAGGAGGGTAGAGCGCGTAGAATGGTTCCGAATATGTGCGAAAGCGTTCATACTCGTAGCACTATTGGGGATAAAACAGTGTACCTGCTTAACTTTTGAAGCATAGGAGGTTATTTGTCCCACCTGGATGATACAGGACAAACTCTAAGTGTTGCAATATGAGAGAACACCTGCAGCCTGGACGGCCATTACATCCTTGTTCAAGAGATATATCACTCATTGTTTTAAGCAAGCAAGGCGTGAGTTCGCAAATGACACAATTGTCAGTACACAATAAGGAGTTATCACGTACGCTCTTGGCGCAATTTATACAGCCTTTAGTCAAACCTGTCTTTGCCTTCCTGGATGGGTAATTATTTTTGACGCAATGGTAGCAGTAGTAGCAACTCGGTGGTAGTGGCACGAATGCCTTGACGTGGTAGTGATATCAATCCCCATGTACCGACTCAGGCAACCTCTCACAATCGAACGTAACGAAGAATGCATGGGTGGCTCTTGAGGCTCCCTCCTGTTTTCTCATCACATTCTCGACATAGACTACTCTTGAGTCAGACAGTTATTCGGTGATGTATTTTAAAGATTACTTCACGAGTTCCATCGCATAAACCACTTCATTCACCAAATTCATGGTACTACCATGGTAGCTAAAGTACAAATAACACCATTGATTCCAGAGTGATTAGAAGAGCCTCAATAACGTCAAACCACTCATTGAGAGACTACCTGGCGTCTTTTGCCGGCTTGCTTCAAACGCTTATTAGTAATTCACTCTACTGATGGCAGCATGCTGGCTATAAGCCACATGTTCCATCAGAAGGTAGTATTGTCTAGGCTAAGTGGTGGAGCCAAATGTTAGCCGTTTATTTAACTGAAGCCATTCAGCGAGTGCGGGGAGGCTTTTGCAGTGGAGATTATTAGTTTTCGTCGGATATTTTTTTCCTGCGAAGAAAAGCTTGGCAGGCCATTGATCAGTTTTCCACTAGTTGACATCCTTTATGAACTGAAGGTCGGATTTCAAATCTTACCTGACCTTCTTCCAGCTACAGAATGGGATCACAAAATATTTTACTACTTATCTGGTGTCCGGGATGAGGTCCCCTTCTTCCTGGAAAACCGTAGAGGGGGTGAGCTGTCAGAACTTAATCTGAATTCTTTCTACATGCTTGCAATTTTTCTGCAAACTAGACTTTTCAATGTATGACTACACGTTTACCGACAATGTAAATCGTTAAGCATGCCTTTTTGTAGTGCCTATCCGGAATGAAGCGGTTTGTCTATAAACTGGCTAAATGTTTAAGCAAAGAAACATGATCTGAGGTAATAAAGATGTCTGAGAAGAACACAACTGCCTCTTCAACTGAGATAACTCCTCGAAGTATATAGAAAAGTCAGACTTCCCCTTGATGGTTGTCCACGGTGTGAGAACTAATTAAGCATCACCGTGGCGGCGTCTCAACTGGAAGTTGATCAGTAAATGATGTTCATTTAAATATTTAAATAAGGAAGAAGTCACTACCATGGAGGTCGTAGACTTTGTCCATATAAACTCCACATATGTAACAAGAGAAGACAAAGGGAACATTTAAAGCAGGAAAATAATAGTTACTAAACAGTGATATATATATTCTACTTCCATTAATAACATTCATCTCCAACTTTTTGACAGTTCCCTTAGGGTCTAATCCCCAGATTTATCTTGTAATTCAATTGAAATGGAAATTTATCCTTCTGGTCCTTGTAAAGAAGTAAAAGCCTCTTCAAATTCCCAATGATGTTATGGAACTCCGCCTTATAGAAACCACTTGACAATGAAAGTGGATTTGGAATGTCAGAAAGAAGGGAGAATAAGAAAGGGCAAAAATTACGCACCCACCTATTCCCCAGGGAGAAAAGGAGAGTGGTGGACGCATCCAACATGACCTGCTAGAGTATGACATAATTTTACCTAAGAATCTTCAAACTCAGCTACTTACCCCCCATCATTTTTTTACCTTCCTGAATTATTTTATAGTGTCAATGTGTGACCAATAGGTTAAGTGAAAATTCAACACCCGTAAGTGAATGGTTCGCTTTCTCGAGGTAAGTGATTCAGTTTATTAATTAGGTATAATAACTCTTTTTCTGAAATTTCAAACAAATGTTACATTCGCAGAAACAACTCACGAGGAATACAAATCAACTTTTCATTGGCACAAACAAACTCAAACAAGCTATTTTTAGCTAACACAACTCAACTAATGAAAAATTCCCAAACTTAACTTGCTTGGATAATTCTTCTAAGAGCATAAATTTCTCTCGCTAATGAGACCCATTAAGATTTTCTCTGCTCGAAGGGAGTTGGTGTCTGTAATCCCGCTGCCAAGGAAGAATGGGTAGATAAAAATCCTCACTTAGCGAATATCCTTTCTTCTCTCCTTCTGCCCCCTTTCCTTCTCTTTTTCTTTCCTCCTTTCCTTTATTCTCTCCTTCCATCCAATCTTTTGATAGCAAAGGTGGAGTGGGGGGTGGTGGTGTACCATCTTTTCCCTGCGTGTAAGACCACAAAATAAGGCGAAATAGGAAGTTAACTTTATAAATAATAATGATTATCCCTACCCATGTTTTCTTTCTTCACTCCTTCCCTCTATCTCTCTTTCAATTGTTGTCATTTTCATTCTTTCACTCTATTATATCTTTTCTCCTTCTTCTCTAGTCTACATCTTTCCTCCCTTCTTGCTAGAGTCCTTAGGTCCATCCTTCTTAACTTCCTCCCATTTTCACTCCATTCCTTCCCGTTGTCGTTCCTTCTTTGTGTGTCATTTTTCCTTATTTTTATACTCTTTTTCGTAGAATAAGGTTAAATTCAACCCTTCCTGCGTTTTTTCAGCCGAGAGAGATGACGGCTATGCGCGTGGGAAATTTATAATACATACAGAGTGCAAATTACTCGAATTCTCGGTTGGCCAAAAAATGGTCAGCTATCTTGGAAGGTTCTGGCACAATAGAAAAATGATTGCAAAAATAACTTTACTAATATGCATTGCTGTTACCTTTAAGATTTGGTCCGAAAGAGTAATCCTTGCTTTGGCGCAAAGTTCAAATAATAGTCTCTTAACAATGACTACTAACAAGATGAATTTATATCTTGCCTTGGAGTTAGAACACGAATCGAGACTGGCCGCGTCGCGTTCGAGGAGCGGGAACCAACGAGTACAGGGTAGGCTCACGGTAATTAGACGAGAATACCCGGGGCTTGAGGAGTTCTGCGAGGAATTGTGCAGATTCCAATGGGACGCGAATAGCGGGTGCTAACGAGGAATGCAGACGGCAGGTGCTGACGGGGGCGAGCAGACAGCGGATACTGAATAGGGCGGGTAGGCGTCGGATACTGACTAGGTGAGCAGGCGGCAGATACTGCTTTCCATCTCTAGCGTCGGAGTATTTATGAAGGGGTCAAATGGGTTTTTTCCCGTCCGAAGGAGACGGTTCCAGGGTCTGACGCATCGGCTGGCGAGGGTACTCTCGCCCTATTAGCATGATCGCGGGAAAGTTGCTAAGATGGCGAAGCAAAACTTAGTCCGACTCTCAATGGAACCTTTTCGGGCTCTCAAGCTTGGCGCGGCTTTCTGAGATGACGGGCTTTCAGGAAACCACGGCGCCTCATGATTTCGCACTTCCATTCGTGCAGACAAAAATGGTCGACCAGGTGTCTGCCCCCCTCCCTCCTCCTATCTCTCTCTCTATCTGATCTCTGCCACTCTTCTGACTTCCTAATTAATTTCCTACCTTTTATCTTTTCTCTATTTTTTTTCGTCATCTGCATCTTCTTCTATCTTTCTTCCTTTGTTGACTTATTTCTTTCTTTTTTGACAGTTTATTTTAGGTCATTCCAGCTCTCCTTCTCCTTTCTGTAATAACTTCCTTTCTAAACTTTCTTCCTTCTCTCCTTTTCTTATATCTTTTCTCTCCTTACTTCATTCATTTCTTCTCCCCTCTTTCACATCTTCTCCCTTTCTTCCTTCCAGTCTTACATGAAAAACAGAAGAATCGAAGACCAACTCAGTGAAACCAAAATTATACGTGTTAAGTTTAACTCGCTGGAAATATAAAATTAACATGGATAAGAACACAAAACACGTGGATAACGCAAAACACATGTGTAAGAACACAAATGTGTATAACTACAAAGTTCATGAATAAAAAAAAACACGGATAAGAACACAAAATACTGATAAGAACATAAAACCCATTGATAAGAACACAAACAGGTGGATAAGAACACAAATCACATGGCTAAGAAAACAAAACAGATGGACAAGAACACAAATCACATGACTAAGAAAACAAAACATGGATATTTACAAATTACGGTAAAAAGATAAAACATATAGATAAGAGTACAAAAAAATGAATAACACAAAAACACGTGTATAAGAACACAACAAAAATAATCAAAAGTATTTTAAAACGGATTAAAGGTGTTATAAGGTCATGTGTGTCTTTTAAATGGGAAGAGCGGAGCGTGAATGAACGAATCGCATGCTGACTATTGATTGGCCCCGTCCTCACGCGATGCTGTGTACGTTTGCCTCTTTTTGTGTCTGACAAGCAGCTCTCTGTACGTCTAGTTGAACAAGATTTTTTTTTACAATTGGAAATCTTTTCTTTGATTCACTATCTTTTCAATTTATTCGTGTCATGTTTCGAGTATTTTGTTTCATTTAATTTATTTGCCTAAAATTTCAGAGCATTTTGCCAGAAAGCAAAAATTAATTGAATAGAGAAACGAGAAGTTAAATAAAACTGAAAGAAGTTCAAAGTTTCAAAATATAGGTATTGTCAATCTAATAAGAACGCAAAGTATCTTTTGTGGTCAGCAATGTACTTACTCGTTTTCAAGAGAAAATGGATTGAAAGGGACAAATAATTTTTTTTCTAGAATATGTATAATGAGAGCGATGCTAAGAAAAAACACGAGTATAAATAAAGAAAATATTCAACTTGGTGTCCTTCGAACCTGGAAGATGGATACCACTGCTGAATTGTATGCAATTAAAACAAGAGTTCGTGTTTAAGGGCTACGGAAAATCGTTCTCTTTATATCATTTCCTTCATCCTTGTCATCTTTGAAGAAATAAAAATTGGTTTAACTAATGATTTTTTATGAATTATTTTATGTTTCTGTCATTGTTGTGTATTTGTTTAAGTTTTGAGGTTTCATATCATTGTACTTATTTACTCACCAAAGGTAGCAATCTACTCATATATACATAGGAATGAATACATAATTTTCATTTTGTGCGTTTTAAGGTAAATTTAAAGTTAAGGAGCTCGGTTTATGAGGTCTTGTATTGATAGAATAGACGAATTCAATCTCTGGTGATTTTAAGAGGGGGCGGATTTCTAAATCAATCGGATATGGGATCATATTTGAACAAAGAAAAGAAAAGCAATCAAGTGGCTTCTCTAAACTCAAAGAGAGGTCTTTTAAGAGTAAAAAAAGGCAAAAATCAAATGGCCTACCTTTAACTCAAAAGCAGTAAGAAAAGAATACTTGAATATTCTAGAGAAGAATACGAGTAAAAGAATGAGACTAGAAGGAATTGTAGGCACCACTAACACTGCTGACACTAATTTTGTCACTAAATTCTATGCTAGTAGTACTTATTTGCTGTTAATTTGATTCACCACAGAAACCAATGAGAGCGGTAAATGATCGAAGTGATTTTGGTGGAAATTACTAATGAGATTTAATTTTTTATTAATGCACTGAATATATTGCTTCAATTTAGAACAAGTGAAAACACATACTTTTTGGAATTGATATCTATGCTTTTCACCGTAGGATAAAGTTGTTGTCTGAGTTAGGTGAAAACTATATGAGAAGCGCATGAAAAAACTGCCTGACAGGCAAGAATTATGATGGAATTCTCTATAGACTCTTACACCTGGTAGCTGGAGGAGGTCACAGAGTTGAGTTAACTCTTTGACAGGGCCTGGGGAAGCTTATAAATTCTTCCTGTGCCTCTATGCAGTCTTTATTTTTAAGTGCACTCTACTTTCTGCTATCTAGGTTTAAGGTAATTATATATACCGCTCTTTAACACCAGCATATAAAATGATTAAAAGCAATTTAATGAACATATTTTCAGCTAAAATCGTTACACATACTGACCCAAATGACGTAAATTATCATATATCCTAGAATGTGGTTTCAATAAATCATGTTTCAGAAAATTCTTAATGCTCTTTTAGAAATGCTTTAACCAACTGAAATGTAGATAATATTTAAAAAATAATAAATTAGTACAAAAGTTTTCTCAGTAATGGTGAAGCAATTGTAAGGTAATTGTTCGAACTTTGGGAGCGCGTTTCTCTAACCATTATCGGAAATTTAATAACCTTAAATGGTATTTATTTTTAATCTATGTATATAGATCAAACGATATTCAAATAAAAATAAGAATAAATATGACTAAAATTAATAGAAGATTTATCTGAATTTTGGCAATACTATTGTTTACATGAGAAAAGATCACTTTGCAAAAATTCATAGAAAAGGGACCTGACATTGCACTTAACTAAAACTTTTAAACGCTTTACTATATTGATTTGAACTTGTTTAATTATTAATTTGGTTACATATTTGAAATATTGAATTTATTCATTTGAACTTGAAGAAGTGAAAGCTGTTTAACCTGTTCACCTCTTGCTTCTATTTTTTACTGTTACTTCCTTGTCGTTCCGTTCATCCAATACTTTCCTTTCTGAACAAGATTAACATACGCATGTGCAGAAACTCCTAAAAATGAACTATTTTGGAAATCAATTAATCAGCTGTGTTCCTTGCACCTGGCTTTGGTTAGTGTCTTTTGAACTCATCTAGTTTCTATTAGTCCTGAGGGTTATCTATCTTTGTAATCTTTTCCCAAAATCTTTCCAAGAGAATATATTAAAAAACAAAAAAGAATATTTGTTGGCTGATTTCCCAAATTTGAATCTACAATGATCTCTATTTTTTGTTATTGCTTTATTTGTATATCTATGTCGTGGTACAACCACTCTATACCATACACTACTCCTATATTATGTGGGAGGGGGGTGACTCAATCAATTACTGCAATGCGAATCGTTAAAGGACTGTTCGCAGGGATTAACGACCGAGTAGGAGGTCACACTTGAGGCGTTGGGTTTCAAATCCTTAATAATCAAACAAAGTGCATAAATGGTTGGCAAGATTTACTTTAATAGGCCGATAGTATCGTTCAAGGTTAGTTAAAGATGAAACAACAAAAAGATAATTTTATTTGAACTGATCAAAAATAAGAATAATAATAGACAAAGGAGAATTATTTAAATTGAGATAGTCTCTTGATAATTATTATGAGGATGGATTCTCAAATGGAATTAATTGATTAAAGTAACTAGATTCATATCAAAAGGTGGAACTAGACAATACTAATAATGGAGAAGGTTTCAGTATTACGGGTCGATGATTTCGAGGAAGGTTCTTCTGGCGATGAGGCGAGTGGGGTAGTTATTTTCTGCTTTGGCCTTTGCAATTTTCTCTGTTATTATGGCAAGTGCCGTGGTAGTGTCTCTGCCTATTCTGAATCCGAACCGATAATCATTATAAAGGTCATTTTCTTCAAAATATTCTTTTAGTCTTCTGTTAAGGATTTTCTCGAAGACTTTGCCCATGAAGCTCAATAGCGATATTGGACGGTAACTGCTGAGGTGGTTTGGGGGTTTTCCAGGCTTTGGGACGAATATCATTTCGGCTAGTTGAAAGCTATCAGGGAGGTAACCGGTGTTTAAGCACGCGATAAAAATATTCTTTAATGTTCTGATGATTAGGTTAGGTGCCTTGATAATATTAATTCTGGTTATTCCTAAGGGGCCTGGCGCTTTCTCCTTGAATAATTGTATTACGCCTTTGATCTCTTCCGTTGTTATGTAAGCCCCTGTACCCAGAATTTCCTCCCTTTCTCGCTCTACACTTAGTGCTGGAGTGATCTTGTCTATGTTTTATCGCAAGAATGTGTGACCATTTCATCTATCTATAAATTGAAGTCTTCGTCCTCCTCTTGTGTTTTGAAAAACACTGATTTCCAGTGATTACGACAAAGTTCTTTTATGGTCCTCTCTTCTTGGATCTTTTCTCTAAGTTCATTTTTAATTGTTATTTTTTCTCTTGGGGGTCTGCCTTTAAGTCTATTTATTAGTCTCCAGTTCTTTTTTGGTCTTCTTTCTACGTCTATTTTCTCTATAAGGCTATCCCATATGTGGTTTTGCTGTTTTTCTATGAGATGTCTCAGTTCTTCTCTCCGTCTTCTGATTTCTTCGTATGGCTCTCTATTTAGTCCATGAAGAATTATTTGGTCTAGTAATCCTCTTAGTTGCCTATTCTTTTTCTTCATTTCCTCTGTCCATCGAGGATGTAGAAGAGTACGGTGTCTTGTCTTTGGTATATATATTTCCTGCGCATCAATGATCGTTCTTGTTAAGCTTGAGTTCTCCTCATCAATATCTTCCAGGTTAGCGTCAGTGAGATCCTTTGGGACGAAGTTACTAAGATTTTGTGTGTAACCTGCCCAGTTTGCTCTCTTGTAATCGTTTCTCCCTGGTGGCGGTACCTGTATCGGGTGTTAATTCATGAATAAATGTGTTCCAACATGGTCGCTACATGCAAAAGTAACTAGTTGCATGTGGATGTTGTATGGTATATTGAATCTACTTAGCGCGAAGTCTGGCTTTGTAGCTGCATTGCCAGTGACATACGAGTATGTTAAAAAGTCTGGCCCTATTCCCTTGAAAATATTTCTTTCCAACATCATTTCTTAGTTGGCTCATCTGTTTTTTCTGGACTGGTATCCACTTGCAATGCACCTGGCATTGGGGTGTCCCATAAAGATGGTTGCGAAACCTGTGCCAAAGATTTTAAATAGGTTGTGCAGGGAAAGTTAATTTTTGATTGGTTCTTGGTATCCCAAGCTACTATTATTGGCGTTAATTTCGTTTAAATATTTACGGCCAAGTATGTCTCATCCAAATTATTAACTTCTTTGAACTTCAGCCCTCTTTTTATTGCTATGGCCGCCCCGTCATGACGTTCGCCTGAAGGGTTCGCATTTATGACGGTGTAATCGAACAATTTCATTGTTTTTTCTTCTGGATTCACTTCGTCTTCTGATATTCATATTATGTCTTGATCGATCTCTCTGAAGTTATTTTCTAATGTCGATGTTTTACAGATCCATCCTTGAGTGTTGATTTGTAGAATGCTAAGCTTTCTTCTCCATTCCGGTTCCATTGTTTATTAGATTTGGTTTTCTAGAGATTTTTGGACTTCTGGCGGGTCGATCTCTTGTTAGGTTCTAATTCGTTGCCTTTAAATCTACCATTTTTCATACTTTAAAATGTAGAATGACAGAGCGTAATGCAGTCGCCAGGGTAGATTCGAATCTAACCTCCATTAAGAGTTTTTGTAATTCTTCCTCGTCTTCTTCTCCTGTCTTTCTTGTGAATACCCATTTGCATTTTCCTTCTATAATTTCCTTAATGATGTCTTCCTCTTTCTTGCCTCTCGGGAAGAGTAACCATTTATCGCTTTATAATTTGAGTTTTATTTCCTGTGCTTCCCTGTGTACTATTTTGTCTCCTTCGTTGCTTTGCACTGACATGTTTGAAATAGCGTTCACTTCAGTAGCTTTTTCCTAGTTGCTCGTTGGTGCCGACGCTAAGGCGACGTTGATTTTAAGGATTTCAGATGAGGGGGTAGGGGGCTGTCAGGGAACCACATCTTTTTCATTCCATTTTTTTATAGCATTGTATTGAGTGTCGTAGCCAAGGTGCCTGGTTTCCCAATATTCATCACATGGGCACAGAGTATGCATGTGAGCACTTCTGCTGGTGCCACTTGTGGCAAGGTTAGATGGCTATGTGCTTCCTGCATTTGCTTCAAAGTTGCTTTAGCTACTCCTACGTATGTTGCATTACTTCTAGTTTCGTCTTCGCTTCTCGCTTCTCCTAACTTTCGTTCTATTATCTTTTAGAGCATGTCATTGTCATAGTCTTATGTCGCACATGGCAGTTCACGCATTTCTTAGTACTTTCCTTGCACTATCTCCATTCGTGGTTCTTTTGTCCGCACTCAGAACATACTGTATCTTTCTCAGTGCACTCACGCGTTAAGTTGTCCTTCATCTTATAGCAGCGGAAGCACATTTGAATATTTATGTTTCTCGCGCTCCATGTTCTCTGGTGGAATTCTCTTGTTAAACATGATCAGTCCTCGTTGGAATATCTTTGCTGCCATATCTATTTAAGCCCACACAATTTTAAACACATTTGTGTGGTGGCTAAATTTAATTATTTCATTTATTTTTATGCCTTCATGATTTTTTTTATTTTTTGTTTCAGTTCCTCTTTGTCATGGGAACCCACCCAAACATCGACTTTCCTGCATATGATACTTCTGTTTGCAGTTATCTGGGGCGAAATTTTGGGCGTTAGTCCTATTTCCTTCTTGGGATACTAATTTTTATACTTCTTTTTCCTTACTTGCAATTACCACGTAGCCATGTGAGATGTTGATAATTTTGATGAGGGCTACTTTTATCTGTCCAAATAATGTTTGTTTTCTTCCTACCTCTTTAAATTTGTAAAGAAGGACAGTGAAAATGTTCCCTATCACCTAGCAGCCTATGGTTCCCTATTTACCTACTTAATTTCGCGCTTCACTATCACCCTACCTAAATAGGCCTAAGCTAACAGGCGCCTCCACAGAATTTCTGGGTTGTGGTCTTAAGAACCCCCTTCTCCGCGTCCCCTATTGGGCCATCCTTCTGGGGTTTACTATACCCTACTTTAAGTGGCTCTGGGCGCAGCGGTGGTCGTGTTATGTTGCTTTTAGTCGGTGAAGTAAGTGGAAGTCAATGCGTGGAATAAGGAGGAATTAAGGATTAAATACCCCTTTCGGCTAAGCACCCCACCCAGTGGAAACATGAGGAATCTCCAATCAGTGCAGAGGGCGCATATATTTCTTCTTTCTTGAAGTTAACTTTAACTTTAATAAAAAGTGAACTTTTCCTTAAGCGCGCTCACAGCTCTGCGTTGTAAAAAAGAATTCAAATTCAGTTTCTCAATGTGTCACATTAAGGCACTTACCTTGGACATTGGATATTGGATATACTAAGTTGTGAAAGTAAAGTACATACACACATATAAGATTACAATTGCATTCATATATGCCTATATATATATATATATATATATATATATATATATATATATATATATATATATATATATATATATATATATATATATATATATATAAGTAGAATATGGATAGATAGAGATAGATTTTCCTGATGAAAGGGAGATCAAAGGGTACAAAATCTCTGGTGATCGGAAATCGCAGGCGTTTACCGGGATTGGTGTTCTTCTCATTGTATTTGGTCTTATATTCATGTTCTTTTGCGTACTCTTTTTCTGTTTTTAGTTTTGATTGTTTTTGCTGTGTGATAGTATTGTATGTTTGCTTGTGTTGTTCTTGTTTTGTGATGGTATTTGCATGTTTGTTTGTGTGTTTTCATTTTGTTTCATGTAGATTATGGTATTCAACCCTTTGTAGGTGTTTTCTGTATTTTTTGTATTTTCTCGTTGATCTTTTTTGTATTTATGGTGTTCTTATAGCTGTATATTCTTTGTGTAGTTTATTGTTTGTCGCTGTTTCATATCGTAGTCTTATGTATAGATTGGTTTTTCTTTAATTTCGGTCTGTGCTTTAGTGCTGGAGAAGTTTAGCGTTCTTCTGTGTATGTCCTCCAACTGGATGTCAATCTGTCTGTCTGATTTCATCCGTCATGTCTCGTGGGACTTGCTCCCAATTTTTTCGGGCTCTTCTTTGCAGTTCCAAGTTAATTGGGTTCATCAGGATCATCTTATGTAGATCCCTCTTCTTCCTTCTTTCTCTCCTCCTAATATTGGTGATTAAAAGTACTCCTTTATCTTGTAACCTTTGGAGGAGTCGTAATTTCTTTTTGGAAATAGTGTTGATAGGTATAGGTGGATACAGTAGCTCTTATCCTATGAGCTCGTTGTAGATCTTTTTGTTGTTCATGTTCACGTTTTGGAACCTGAATAGCTTGGTGAACTCGACCTTCTCTCGCGCTGCTGTCTGGGCAAAGTGGCTTCCGTATCCATTTTTACCTATTTTAGGCCTAGTACTGTCGCATCAGTGCTGTATGGAATGAAAGCGTCGTATGTTTCAATATTTTCCCCTTTCCCTAAATTTCGGTGTATTAATGGCGATTTTCCACCTTCTTTCGTATCTGTTGACATGGTCAATTTCTCTATCTGGAATTTGTGCCCTGAATTCAGGATTATTAGAGGGGGCAGTCATGATCTGAGAGATGTCTTCAGCGAACTGGACGTACACCGACTCTTCCCTGACCGGATCGGGTATATCTAGAGGGTATATATTGTATAGGATGGGACTTAGGCACTCTCCTTGCGGTAGGCCTGCAGTTAGCTCGAATTCTGGTCCCGTTTGGTCGTATATTTGTATATACGCTATCCTATTCGCATTTAGTCACAGAGAATTTTCTCTAGTCTTGGGTTTAGTTCCAGTCCTAGTATTTTGCACTTAAGCCCAGTCCATGATACTTTGTTAAATGCCTTGCTTACGTCTTTAAGCACCAAGTCAGCATACCTTTATTGGCTAGCAATATTCGCCAGTTTTTCTGAGATGATTGCTAGCGCCGTATCAGTCCTTCTTTCTCTTCTGAATCCATCCTAATGTTTGTTATGGAGGTTGTTATCCTCCATAAATTCGTGGACTCTATTAGCAAGGACCTTTTCGAAGACTTTGCCTGTCAATTCGAGGAGGAAAATGGGCCTAAACATTGCTGGTGTGTCCGGCGGTTTTCTGCTTTTTGGAATGATGATCATTTTAGCGATCTTCCATTTGTCCAGAAAATAGCCAACGTTTATGCACGCATTCATTATATTGACAAACCCCTCGAAAATTTTATGGGGAAGTTTAAAAAGTTGTTTGGTTAACTCCGTTATACCTGGTGCTCTCTGTTTGAAGGTACGTAGCGTCGTTAGGATTTCTTCTTCCGTCCATAACCAGGTATCTCTCTGTTAGAAGTTGTATTGTTGAAGGGGTATATCCTGTCTAGTCTTTGTCTTAGTTGGTAGTGAATGTATTCCTTAAAGTCTAGGTCAAAGTGGTCGTTCTCTTCTGGTCTAATGATAAATACATTCTTCCAGTAGTCTCTGAACTCTTCTTCCGTTTCTGTTGCGTCCATTTTTGTCCCATCGTCTTTGTTAAGGAATATGTTTTTGTCAGGTGGCTTACACTTTAATCTTGATAGGGTATTCCAAAATGTTCGGGGATCCACTTCTTCGTCTAGTTTGTCTATAAGGTCATTCCAAAGTGCTGTTTGTTGTTCTGTTATGTATGTCTTCATTTCAGTCCTTTGTGTTCTTAACTGTCTGCTTTTAACTCTGTCTATGCCAGTCAGTCTAATTTTTTCAAATAATCTTCTGTATTCGTCCGTTAGGTCATATAGCTCCTGTGTCCACCTCGGTGCTGGTAATGTTTTGTAGATTGTTCTGGGTACTGTTGTGCGGTCCGCCTTAACCATTTCCCCCGTTATCCTTACGAGTTCCTGGTTGATCTCCTCCAGGGTGGCTTCTTCGAGTGATTGAGGACTGTACTCACAGAGAAGGGTACGATACTCTTGCCAGTTCGCCCAGGAGAAGCATTTTCTCTCCCTAACAGGTATCTTATTTGGCATGACAATATTCTACTCATGATGGCGACGTGGTCACTTGGGATTAGTGGGCCGGTTTGGATATAGTAATTGTAGGGAAATTGTGAGCTGGTCAGGGTGATATCCGGCTTGGTTGTGCAGGTGTCGGTGATATAAGTGGGGAAGTAGGTCCCAATGCGTACAACAATACCCTTTCTTCCCTTTCTTGTTTAGATGTCCGGTGTATCCGGATTACAGGCATCTGGCGTTGAGATCTCCCTCAAACAAGACTGTTCTCCCGTGGCAACAAAGTTGGAGTAAATTGTGCATGGAGATATAGACGCGTCTCGGAGGTTGGACCCTGTGGAAACTACTAGGGGTGCCAGGGTGGTTTGGATCCCGATGGCCAGCTAGGATTCGTCTAAAGATGAGAGTATTTTGAAATGAATTCCTCCTTTGACTGCGATGGCAGCGCCATCGTAACGTTGCAGGTTGTAGTTCTTTGTTATTTTGCTATAGTTGAAGATCTTCATATTGTTCTGCGTTGTGTAGTATCCGTGTCGTGATATCAGAACGATGTCAGGGTCGCATTGTCCGATAATGTTCGCGTAAGTCACTTGTATGTTGTCCCATCATCTCCTAGTGTTCATTTGTATGATTGTCAAGTCTTTTGTCAGTCTATCCATGTTTTCTGTCGATTAGTCGTTTCTTTTATCTAGTTTCTTTGGGGCGAAGGGGTTGACTATCCATGTTTTCTGTCGATTAATCGTTTCTTTTATCTAGTTTCTTTGGGGCGAAGGGGTTGACTAATGGAGATCGGCATTTGCCGGATCTCTTTTTATTAAATTCTGAGGTCGTGATAGTAGAGAACGCATCTTGGTTGAGTCGAATTTTTCCCAGGATGAGGGTTTCTTCGACTACGCTTTATGGAATGTCCTCACTATACTCCCACTGGTAACGGCCGGTGGTCACGCCTTCACTGACATCTTTGGCGTTCTTACTTCAGGAAATGCGTTGCTCTCCGTAGTGAGTATCTTCAGGTGAATTTTTTGGCCATGGTAGGCATATTTGCCCACCTTTGATGATGTGGTAAACCTCATCCTCTGCCGGTTGGGTGACTGTTTGGTACGGCTACCGTGGCGGTGTTTTTTTTCGGTTCATTAGCGGAGTTTACCTCTGAATCTTGTTTGGAGGGTTTTATTGTTGGCAGTTCAGGATTGGTTTCGTGATTTTCCGGAGCGGGAACAGTTTCTACTTGTGTAGTGGCTAGGCGAAGAGTCTGCATCTGGATTCGCAGAACTTCCTCAGAGGAAGGGTTTGCCGGAAACCACATTTCGTCCACTTCATTTTTGACCAGCATCTGGTTTGGTTCTTTTTGTAAATGAGTCTGGCTTTGTGGGGTTTGCTATGTGTGCATAGTATATGCATCACATGAGCTTTGTAGATTGCTAGCCTTCTACTTTAAGGTAAGTACGCTGAGCTGAAGCCTCGTCGACTTCCTCCTTTGCCACTTTGGCATAGAACCTGTTGGTCTTAGCTTCTTCTTCTTCCTTTTTACGTTTTTGTTATCTTTTAATCGCCTCCTTCTTTACTAGGCATGACAACGCCATGTCATGCCAGTCTCGCTAGATCTGACCAACTTTGCTACATATAGAGCAGATAACCTCGGTCTGTAGACACGCTCTAATTGTGTGCTAGTTATATTTATAGCACTTAAAGAACGTCTGTATTTCCGTGAACTCTTCTCTTTCTATCTTGTCAGGGCACACCTTGACGGGAAAGAGAAGGAGACCGAGCTCTTTTGCTTTTTGTGTAATACCCGTGTCTTGTAATATTACCTTAAATATATGGGTGTAGTCTCTGAATTTGATCACTTCAGAGACCTTAGCCCATTGGTGCTTTCGCTCAATTTCGTGGGAAATATCAACGCTTAAATGGTGCCCCACCCATGAGTCTAATCTCCGGCAAATAACACTTCCGTGTTAACTTTATTGTGTTGAATACTTGTGTTGCTTTGGACGAGGCCAGGTGTTCTGCGTCCGCTTCTTTCTGGCATATAGCCGTATACCCGAAAGGGGTGTCAATGAGTCTGACGAGAGTGACATCTAGCTCCCCGTAGACTATCGAGAAGAGTTTCCCATGGTCAGGCTTTGACCTTTTGGGGAGAGTCCTAAGACTTAGAGGCGGGATGTCGTTTCTCATGCCGTCATTGTTGGTGTATTTGGTGTGAAGGTATAGAGGGAGATCAAAATAGAAGAGAAAAATGAACTTTTTAAAATTCCAATACCACTTTACGTTTTTTGAGAATTAAATTTTGGGACGTCTATTTACTTGCCGTAAACCGTCGTAGTTATGGTGACACTGGCACTTTGGATGATATTATTTGTTCTTCACTTTAACTTATTGTTTACACTTAGAGGAAACTTTTCTCACAAAAGTTAGGTGTAAGCTATTCAAACTCAAAATCTATGGGTTAATTTTTTTTTACCAAATACTATAGGCAATGATTTTTTGGCTTAATTACTCTTTTCTATATAACCTGTGAATTTAAAAATAGAATGAATTCATCTTTTAGGTACCTAATTATCCTATTCTTAACCAGATTTTTCATTCTTATAGTGAAGCTGCACACACTATACTTTGTACCAAACCTCACTATAAAATATCCTTTGAAACCTCTAAAACTGATAATTTTAAAAGTAAAAATACTAAATATAAATATAGATTTACTGATGTAAGAAGCAGGGAATTAGATGTTAAAGTTGGGTGGCTACATAGTATTAAAACCCAGAACAGAGTGGTTGATTTGGGGCTTAAACCTAATAATGGAGAAACCTCTTTATCTTTAACTGCTAACACTTCCAAAAAGAAATATTTCAGCAATCCTCGCAAGTTCTGTGGAATTAGTGGTTATTCCATGAAACTTTGCAAAAGGTATTCTAATTTGGAAACCTGTAAGAAGAGATGCTTGTAATTAGGCTTATGTACTCTTTGTTCTTCGCAAAACATAATAATGAATTTGATTGTCCGGTTAAGAGGTGAGAACAAGATTTTTCATGTTTTGTTACAGGTTGCAACATTAATCAGCATATTGCCTCTCTTTGCCCAAATTTTGATACTAAACTTTCTTCTAATGAATCTACTTCATCCTTATGTTTTAATTCCAATCTTGATTTTAAAACTTTTATTTTGCCCACTTTAACAATTGATTTTAAGAAGGATAATACTACTAGATCGGTACGTTGTCTTATAGACATAGGCAGTATTTGATCATACATAGGCCCTCAAGTACTTGATGATCAATTTCCAGCTTACACAGCATTGACTATGAAATAAAAACCTCCAGTGGATCTCAGTGTAAAACTTTCAAGCAATTATCGCTGGGTATGAAAATCCCTAGTTTGCATCTTATTCACCTGTCTATGCATGTTGATGACTCCTTAAACTTAAAATTTGAAGTCTTTGAAATGGATTTAGTGGTTCATAACCTTCTTAAAAATAAATTTAACTTAGCTGACACTAGCTTTGATGTGAATAATGGTTCTTGTGATGGTGATATTGTTCTTGAGGCTTTATTAGGTGGTAACCTTACTCAATATTTTCCTTCATTTGAATTAAAACCTTGTATGAATGGCAGTTGCTGCATGTTCAATAAATAGATCATACCTTTTTTTGCAATTGTGAACATTTTTTATATAAAATGAATTCCAACGGCTGCATTAAAATATTAATTCATCTCAAATTGGAAATAAAGATAATTCTAACCTTTTCCATAATTCTACTTCCGATGATTAAAATGACTCTTTGGTTAACCTAGTTATTAACCCTATTAACTCTTATTTTAACCCTATTAGGAATATCTTAGATCACTGCCGTAGACAATAGAGTAGAGAATTTGTTTTCTTTAGTTAATTTAGGCATTAAAAATATGGATAAAGAATTAACAGATTTTGATAAATTGCAAATTACAGAATTTGAGAAAAACATTGTATACCAAAAATACCAGTTACTACATTGCCTTACCTTGGTATCATGATAAGATTCATCAAGTCCCTTCTAATCATAGAACTGCTCTTAAAGGTCTAAATAGAGTTTATGGGGACCTTGATCAGAAAAATCTGCTTAAAGACTATGAAAACGTTTTCGATAAACAACTTAAAGAAAATATAATTGAATATATAAATGTTTCTCTTGTTGATTATGAAAACTATGTGTGGATTTCCCATAGACCAGTGATCTAAATGGACCAACAGGTTTCCACTAAAATCCCCCAGTATTCAATTGTTCCTTGAAAATTAAAGGAGGACGATTATTCTTTAAACATAACAGCCTATCTGGGTGTTGATATGTTGTCTTCGCTTTTAAATATAATCTTGAAATTTAAATGTGATAAGTACATAGGGGTGGAGCAGAAAGGTTGCCCCGATTTCAAAGGTAAATAAAAAACAAACACATGATCATACGAGAAAAAACTTATATTTATATTAAGTACATAAAATGCCTTTGAGATTTAAGTGGTTTTGAAAATTGTATCACTTAAGTGACGACCGCCAATGTCGATGCGTTTTGAAGTCTCTAGAAAGTTCACCGTAGCCCTTTGAACCATGTCTCGTGGAATTACATTGATTTCCTGAGTTATTTTGCTGCCTTTAGATTTTCTACAGTTTCTGGCCGGTGTTGATACACTCGTGATTTGAAGTTCTCCCGCAGAAAACAATCAAAAGGGGCTAAATCCTGGTAACGTGGGGGCCATCCAATATCGCCTCGTAGAGAAACAAGATGACTTGGAAACATGTCACGGAGGACTCCGAGTGAACGCCAAGACGTATGCGATGCGGCACCATCTTGTTGGAACCATAGATCATCCGGATTATGAGTGGCGAGTAACTGGATGACTTTAATATGGAGGAACCTTTCAAGGAATTTACAATAACGGTGTGATGCAACAATTGATTTAACACCTTCTTCTTAAAACAAATAAGGACCCTACACGCCGAAATCACCCATGGTACACCAGACAGTAACTTTTGCACTGTGGAGTGGTCGTTCGTGGAGTTTACGAGACTTATTGACTGACCAGTATCGAAAGTTCTGTTTATTAACCATTCCCGATAAATGAAAGTGCGCTTTATCACTGCTGATCAGAACAGCTGTTGGGAGAATGGTCTGGAGAATATCCCGACACAAAGTTGTGCGGGTTTCATAATCCCTCTTGTAGGGCTGCATGTGAAGAGACCTGTGTAAGATTCTGCGAACACTTTGAACGGACACATGTAAGGCAAATGCGTGTTTTCGTGCAAAACGTCTTGGAGACTGCTGTATTGAAGCTGTCACAGCTGCAGCAATTTCTGGCCCTGTAGCGGTTCTAGGACGGCCAAGACTTTTCTTTTTTAAAGGCGATGATGTTTGTCTAAAGTGAGAAACTCACCGATGAATTGTTTTTCCATCCAGTACGGGATCATGACGCGGAAGGGCAAAGTGTCTTCGGAAGGAACGTTGCGTCGTTACGACAGACTCACCGTTCTTAAGAAACTCCTTCACAACAAATGCACGATGCTCTCTACTCCAGGCCATGGTGGGTACTACCTGAAACAAAGAATAAATAGCACTTAATATACTTCATAGAGAATACCAAGTTTTTCCTTGTATCTTCATATGTTTGTTTTTTAGTAAACTTTGAAATCGAGACAACCTTTCTGCCCGCCCTGTATTTTCCAACATACGACGTGCTTTCCTTATGGTTCGCTTTCTTAGTGATTTTGACAAATCCAAACTTTGCTTTTCTAGAAAAAAAGATGTTAAACTTGTTACCTACTTTTATAAAACCTTAACATTTTGCTTTTGTGAGTTCCTCTTTTATTTTACAATATATTATGAAGTTTCACTTATCAAAGTATCCAAATGACAAATATACTGAAATTCTTAAAAATAATTTTAACTTAGGTCACTTAATTTACTCTGCCAATGACTTAAATGAAGCTAAATCATTGTACCAAGCTGGTTACCATAGAATGAACGAAGGAAATTTTTCTCTTCGCATTTGGTGTTTTAATAACTGAATTGAATGATCTTTTTAAAAGGGATCAAAATTTTTCCGAACATGGCTGTGAGGAGGAAAGAATTCTCGGCTCCAAGCTTAACTTTAAAAATGATACTCTATCTGTCTCTGCCTCTAACTTGAACTCTGAAGTTGATACTAGACGAAAACTGATAGCTAAAAGAGCTAAAAATTTTTACCCCTTGAATTCTGCTCTTCCTGTTACTATTAAGGGAAGAACTTTATTGAGATAGTTTGGGACTATTAACCCAGTTTAAATGGGATCAAGTTTTATCTAAAGATATCATAAAAGTTTGTAAAAAGTTAATTAACAACCTTAAACCTTTGCCTGAAATTGCTTTTCCCAGATTTCCTATAGCTTCTGAAAATTACTATGCCTTTCATACTTGCACTGATGCTTCTGGTACATGTTTTAGATTAATAGATTATGTTTGCAATAATAATTTATCTATCTTTCTGTTTGCTAAGTCTAAAATGGCTTCAGTTAAGAAATCACTTTCTATACCTTCTTTGGAACTGATTTGGGGCAGCCTTAGTATGTAAATGTATTTCGTTTATTTTAGATGCATATAAAAAGTCAAATTCACATTTATTAATGTTGCTGTTGATGCCCAAGTTGTGATTTCTTGGTTGCTTACCAAAATCTCAATTTGAAATCAAGATATTAACTTAGAGATTAAGAATCTCGAAACTAATTACAATCTACTAGTGTTTTTTAAGTATTTTTATATTTTTGAAAATCCAGCAGATCTTATCGCTAAATCACTTAGTGTTCAAAAATTTGAAGAAAAAATGGAATTTTATTTGCATGGCCCAGGCTAAGTATAATTTACTTAGCTTTTCTCCTGAAGCAAAATCCTTGATTAATATTAACTTGAATAATCAGGCTGAACAGAATTTGGGGGATATGTCTAAATATTCTTTTTTGAACAAAATTTATCGGATATTGACCATCGTTCTTAAATTTGTGTCTCTAAAAATGAGAAAATCTGCTAAATTTAAGACCCTTAAATCGGATTCTTCTAGTGAAGATAATGTGAAAATATTTGCTATTAGATGAATGCAAAAGGAATCCTTTGAAATTAAACTTTTTTTTTAAAAAAAAACATAATGATAAAAACATACCAAGTTTGGTTAACAATTCAAACTTCCTCCTTGATACTCAAGGTATTCTAAGAACTGAGAGTTAAATTTTCAAAAGCAATTAACTGGATAAAATACTTCATTGCCCTATTCTGTTGGCTAAAGATAACACTGGTCTGCGTCAAAAATGTACCTTAGGTTTTCTGTAGTGTTTCTTAATAAAATTGACCTCCTAAATCCGAATCTGGCATCCGTTTTTCTCCATCAGGTCCAATTTCGGCGATACAGGGGGTGATAATAATTTTATAGTTTATACATGTCCTATATTACATCAAATCTCAATAGTTTTTGCACTACTGTATTCGCAGTAAATTTGGGGTACATTTTAAGTAATTATGTTAATAAGTTTATATTTTTGCAGGTTAGAAATTTCTTGGCATTATATTAATAATAATAATAATTCTAATAATGGTTGAGTTAATAATGAACAAAAAATGTAAGAATAGCTCCGACAGATTTTGCTATGTTTGCGGCAAAGTGACTTTTTCGAGCAGCAATGTACAATCTCTCCTGTAATTAAATCATGGTATCATTCATATATTGGAGTAAGGCTAGGAGATCAAGTTAAAAGTTTTGCACCACATATCTGCTGCAAGGGATGCTACATAAGTTTAAGACGCTGGAGTCAGAGAGAAAAGAAGTCTCTCTCTTTTGGTGTTCCCATGGCGTGGAGAGAGGGCAAGGACCAAACTACAGACTGCTATTTTTGTATGACAAAAGTTAAAGGTGAGCATTGTTTCAAGTATTTAATTTTTCTGTATTATACTGGCTCCTTAAAATGTCGTTATTATACATAGACTTAGCAGAAAATTAAAAACTAACATAGTTCACGGAAGCATGAAATAGCTTTTACTAAACATTTCTCTACTATCTGCAACTCCAAATCAATTCCTTTATGTAATATGCAATTATATTTTCCAAAGTTATAAATAAAAGAATAAACATAGTTTCGCATATCTGGATGTTCCTTCTGCCATTAAACCCCTGCACCATTGTCCAGAAATTCCTATACTTTCTCTCCCTCAACTTATAGAGTTCCATGAAGAGATTAATATGGAAGTTAATCAAGATTATGACACATTTGAGTCTTATCAGGTTTCCACACATGATATGGTCGCAAGACCATTCACTCAAGTTCAGTTAAATGACCTCACCAGGGATCTGGGGCTTTCAAAGGAGAATGCTCAACTTCTTGGCTCTCAACTTCGTGAAAGCAATCTTCTCGCTAAAGAAACAACATTTTGGGTGGACAGAAATAGAGAACAAGAGTTTCTAAGCTAATTTTTACAGCATTTTTCCAGCTCTTTAGTATAGTGCGCAAATATTAAAGGACTTGTTAAGACCCTTGGAATTTGCTAGAACCCATTAAAATAGAGATTTTGTATAGAGTCATCCAGTAGAAGTTTAAAAGCTATGTTACGGAATATTGGTAACAAGATAGCTTCCGTTCCTATAGGTGATTCAATCCAACTTACGGAAAGTTATGAAAATATGGAAAAATTGCTTGAAGCAATAAATTACTTTACCCACAATTGGAGGATATGTTTTGACCTAAAGGTAAGATCATTTTACATTTGGCATTTATAAGCTCTTCAATATTGACAATTTTATTTTTAATTGTTAATACTTGTATACACCTTGCGGTCAACTTACATTTTAGAAGAATGCAAATCTGGAAATCATGAGTCATTTTTAGTTATATTTTTTTTGTTGAAGTGTGTCCCTATAGGCTAATGCATCCATTTGGGTTAATGGGGAACATATCCTAATTGGGGAGGTATACAACATAACTCCATAAACTCAAAATAAGATGTACATAAATTCACTTAGTTCCAATACAATGATTTAATTCATCGGCATACAGGATTTTTCAGTATATATTCATATCTTTATTATTTTAAGAAATATCACTTTGAATTTGTTTTTAGAAATATTACACATGGAATTTACATACCCTGCTAAATTTCTTTTCAGGTTGTGTCTCTTATACTTGGGATGCAAACAGGATACACGAAGCATCCCTGTTTACTATGTTTATGGGACACGAGAAGCATTTAGAATTGGATCAAACAATGTGATAGCTGAACCTTAAGTGTCTCCTCATAAAATACTGCTTCCTACACTGCATATAAAGCTTGGCATAATGAAATATTATGTAAAAACCCTTAATAAGGAAGGCCAAGCTTTAAAATTTTAACTTCAAAAATTTCCGCAACTCAGTGACGTTAAGCTCCATACGGGAATTTTGATTGACCTCAGATCAGGAACTTAATGAGAGATCAGCAGTTTGAGGCATCAAAGACGGACATATAAAAAGATGCCTTTAAAGCTTTTAAAGCTCTAGTTAACAATTTTTTCAGGCAATAAAAGAACCCCAGAATATGTTGCTCTGGTCATCCAGCTCCTAACAAGCTTAAACATTTGGGAGCTCGAATGTCTATAAAGATACACTTTTTACAGTCCCATCTGGATTATTTTCCCGACAACTGCAGGGATTACAGTGAAGAACAGGAGGAAAGATTCTATCAGGAAATAAAAACAATGGAATCCAGGTACCAGGGTAAATGGGACGTAAACATATTTGCTCACTACTGTTGGTGTTTGAAGCGTGATGCACCAGATGAGAGGCACAAACGAAAATCGTCAAGGGCGTCTTTTCTTGTAAATTAGAA
This sequence comes from Ceratothoa steindachneri, assembly GCA_963969495.1. Taxonomy (NCBI): domain Eukaryota; kingdom Metazoa; phylum Arthropoda; class Malacostraca; order Isopoda; family Cymothoidae; genus Ceratothoa; species Ceratothoa steindachneri. The sequence goes on along the minus strand of OZ018330.1, from coordinate 113,684,440 downwards.
TTATTTTCTTTATTATGTTGTATTCTTTAATTGTTTGTTTTATTCAAAGGATTATAGTTTGCATACGTTTATTCCTGTTTCTATGATGTAACGATAATAATGCATTATTAGATAGAGAAAGTTTTTTTTTCCATGGAAAATGAGGTAATCTCAATGAAAATGGTGTATGCTGTACTGAGAAAATCTGACCTGATTGAACAAAAATACATTCGTTTTTGAACTTGGGAGGTTTGATTCATTAAGAATCCACAAAGAAATCCTGAGGAACATAAATTTTGTTTTAAAACGCAGGCCTGTCTAATCATTTAGCTAAACTCTTAATTAATGATGTTCATTTTAGTGTGATTTACTTAGGTGTTCAAATTACCTTAAATTATTTACGCAACTTAAGTTATTGGATCCCCTAAGGGAGACAAGTGGTCAAAAGGACTTTTAGTACCAGTTATTTGTGTAAAAGGTACAACTCTCTTGCCTATAATTACCCAAGATACACTAATTTACCCAAACACTGCATGAGCCTGGTTAAACCCTTTTACCATGCAGGTATTGATTTATTTGGTCATGTGCTTATTTGTGACCATATATCTAACCAAAATAATTAAATGTATATCCTGATTTTTTCCTGTCTGAATATTTGGGGTTTTGATTTGCATCTTTTTCCAGACATGAGTATAATAAGTTTCTTACTTGCTGTATCTCAATTTTGTAATAGTTATAAAATTCCTGGATATCCTACTGTAATAATGCCAAAACCTTCCAAACTAGTAATAAAATCCTTAATGATTCCTCCAAATCTCTTCATTCTGATGAATTTAAGGAATTCTTGGGAATCAATAATATTTTCTCTGCATATATTCCTACTTATTCTGCTGAGTATGGTTCAACATATGAAATACTGAGTGATGTAGTTATAAAAGCCTTATATAAAGAAATAGGCGGAAACAAATTAGATTATTATGCTATAATTAATCTTTTATCCAGTATTAACAATGCTGTTAATGTGGACCTGAATGAAATTCAGGTCATTACCCCAAACTCATTTCTTAAACTGAATAATACTTCCTCATTAGTGATTAGGATGGATGAGGATGACATGTGGAAGAAAGAGCCTCAGACTGAAAATTTATCTAACACTCAAACAGTTTAGGAGAAAACTCTTGAAGGTTTTCGCCAACTCTGGCATGAAGAATATCTAATCAGTCTTCGTGAGCATGCATCAAAATTATACAAGTTTGAATGGACAAATAAAGTTAAAGTTTATCATATTGTCATTATTAAATACCCTAATAAATCCAGATCCTTGTGATCTTTGGGGAAAGTAGATAAACTTATTACCTTACACTCCATTTCACATCTTTACCTCATGGAGCTTTCTGTTACATATACTGGAATATCACAGCCAGAAACAGTTTCTGACACCCCATATTTAAACTCTAGCCCTGATTTATCTAAGCCTACCTGTTCTAGAACTGCAGAATAATCCTGGTAGCCTTTAAACTAATATAACTCTATCACTGCATTTTAATGGACTTTTTCTCTTACTTCATTGTGTTATACATTGATCTTTAGAATATTTTGTATTACTTAATACAATGCTGCTTAGCAAAAATAGTGCTCTTATAATTGAAATTTTCTACTTAGATTAAAATGACTACCTAATTTGAACCATGAATTTTGAACTTAAAACTTCTTTGCTCTTAAAAATTGATTTGATTATGAAATATTCTTAGTTTGAATATTGCTCCTTTACTTCTCCTAGCATTACTTTGTAAAGCAATCTGTAATGGGGAGCATATCTCAAATTTAATAACCTTAAATGGTATTTATTTTTTAATCTATGTATCTAGATTAAACGATATTCAAATAAAACTAAGAATATATATCACTAAAACTAGTAGAATATTTATCTAAATTTTGACAATACTGTTGTTTACATGAGAAAAGAGTACTTTGTAAAAATTCTTAGAAAAAAGGACCTGACATTGCACTTAAGTAAAATTTTTGACGGTTTACTATATTGATTTGAACTTGCTCACTTATAAATTTGGTTACATATTTGAAATATTGAATTTATTCTTTTGAACTTGAAGAAGTAGAAGCTGTTTAACCTGTTCACCTCTTGCCTCTACTCTTGCCAATACTTTTCTTTCTGAACAAGATTAACATATGCTTGTGCAGAAACTCCTGAAAGTGAACTCTTTTGAAAATCAATTAATCAGCTGTTTTCCTAGCACCTGACTTTGGTAAGTCTCCTTTGAACTCTCCTAGTTTTAATAGAATATTCTTGAGGGTTAAATATCTTTGTAATATTTTGCAAACACCATGTGGGAATTTGTTATAGAATAAAGTCTGTTCTCTCTAAAAATGGGCATTCGCCTATAAATAAATGATGTAATAAAATTCAAAGAGAATCACTAGAAGTAAAACGTTGGTTTGGAAAGTTTCAAAGAATATTGCGCGATTTTAAAAAGAGAAGAAAATTGGTTATCCTTATGTTCCCCTGTAAGGATAAATTTAAAGTGATCGATATGAAAATTCGAAGATTTAGCATAACCTTATCCACATATCAATATCCTTTATTAAAAGAAAATTAAATGATTATTTAGCCAAACACCTTACATTTGAGTTAATCAGAGGTTAACATTTTTTTTTATTCAATCAATAATATAGGCTTCAAACCTATTTCTAGCTTAATGACTATTGTTGCTCTCCATATTTTTATCATATAAACATATAATCAGCCAAAGCAGTTTCACTCAACCAAAAGAGATTTACTTCAAGCTATTTCATTATCTATTGGTTATTTAAAATCAAGCGATAAATGTCGGTTTGCTTCCTCAATATTTTTAATTTACTATATATTTTTTAGTTATTTGATATATTAAAATGGATGTATTCTAATCTTTTTTTTATTATTTTACATTTAAATCCTCATTAGTTCTATATTTATCTATTATTTTTTGTTATAAGAGTTTTACAAGCAGATGTGTATTTCTTGTGGTAAGTTATTTTTTCTTTTATAGAATAGAAGTAAATAATAGATATGCTCTCAAGGTGAAGATATTTCGTCTTTTATCTTTATTTTTACTTGGTTATTTAGGTTAAAGAGTAATTATGCTGCGAATATTAGCATAAGAAAGAATTCCTAGGAAAAATAACTCATAGATGGAATTCACCAATGAGAATATTTCCCAGGTCAAAAAATTTCCAAACATAAAATTGGCAACTGGTGACTCGTCAATGTTTTTGTAGGTATACAAGAATTAACACCATTGCAGTGTAATAATAAAAAAAAATTTAAATACTTTATTTTCTTCAAGTAATTATTAATTTGCATGCTCTAGGCAATAAATCTAAACTAGTTTACCTACATTTACAATACACTTCTACAATTAAATATTTTCACTTATAAATTTCTCGTCTAAACGAAATAAACATTCTAGAGATGAATTACAACAACAAGAATATCCCATTTTTGGTAATAGCGTAGTCCCACTTTAACCTCTGTGTTTGTGAAGTAGAGGGGGATTAATTTGTGTGTAATTGCAATATGACACAGTTTTAAAAAAACTCAATGATGTATTGGGATAAAACCACACCAGAAGTACTGATCATTTCAGCGTGAATTCGTTTATTCCAGGGACTCTGAGTCAAGTTAACGTCAATTCTTTCTGTATGACAATACCGCAAAAAGGAACTAGCAGCCGTTAAAGATAGTTTCGATATTAAGAATTTGGGTGCAACGGGATAGTGATTTTGAAACATTAAACATTAATGGACATTTCATTTGTTATATACTCGTAAGTTATTTAACTTTATTTTCATAGACGGCTCAGTAAATTTCTTCAGTTCTGTGTGGTAAGTTAGGAAAAACACAAAGAATGATCACTTAATTTTTTTACATGAAGGGTTAGAAGCTGATAGTGTATAAAAGGCTTCAATTTTGAAATAACATTAGTTGCCTAGATTTATTGCCTTTTAATATCTTCCAACCTTTACTTGATACAAATTTTATCATGTTACTTTTATTGTAAAATCCTAATTCATAAATTAAAAAATATTAAATAGAATGAAGGATAGGAATATTTGTCAAAATTCCCTCACTACACAACATGCTTGTTTAGATTACCTAAGTTAGGCATCTGAGAGAGTCTAGCTGACCTATAGAGGCCCTAGCTTGAGATACTATTGGCAAAATTCCAGAGACAACTTATGACAAGATTACTTTACCCATGGTCAATCAATGAGAACGATTGTTTATATCAGCTTTATTATTTTGTTGACTTTAAGGTCGTCTTTCATTAGTTGTTTCATAAGTACCTTGTCGAATTTCTTGATTTCTTGCCTTTCTTATATTTTCCTCTACCCTATTATTTTTTAAAAGAGATTATTTTCAAAATTGAGTGTGTTGAGTTTGTGAAAAAAGATTCTAGCTATTGAACTAGTATTCGCTAGCCTAAATGTTAGAAAATAAATCGGGGCATATATTTATTTTTATTTCATATTCTGTATATTTGATTGTTTTTTATTTCTTATCTTTATTCCTACTAAATCATTTCCAGTTGAAGAGTATGTACTAGAATATTCCCTTTGAGTCCGTCCTATTCACGTACGCATTTCCTATTTGGGGACGGAAGTAGGTATTCATGATCCGTAGTTTTCTTATGTTCTTCTTGTGTAACATCTAATCATTTGACACCATTTTCATTTTCTCTTCCGCTCAAAACCTTAAAACTGATTAAATAAATGTCTTCATCTTGTACTGTTTGCACTGAAGGCGCCATTACCGATCTATTAAAGTAATGGTTTTCTTGCGCGGCCATCTTTATAATTTTAGAAGAGAGGTTTTTCATCTTTTATAGAGAATTAATATTTAAAGCGATTTTTTCTTTAATTATTATTCAACAAAAGATTTCATATTTTATACGACTAAATTTATTACACCATCGATTATTGCTATTTTTTTTTAAGTCATATATTCCTTGTTATATGATATAAATGATCCTACACAACTTATTTTTGTTGTTTCTTCCTTTTTTTTCAACACAATCTTTTAATTAATTTACCTTATTCTTTTTTTGTTTTGCTCTCTTACATAATAGTGAATTTGGCCTTAACGGAAGTATAAAATATATTTTTGCTAAAGTTATAATGAGTTATTTCCCTCCTTTCGCAGGAACGGTAATCTATAATTCTACGGATAGCTTTAAATAAATTGTGGATGGGAAACTTGCAGACTTATTAATAGGTCACTTTTTCTTCTGACACATTAATAAATGAAATAATATGTTTAGATTGAAATTAAATGCAACAGAGAGAAATTTATTTCATTTTAGAAAGAACGTTGAGTCTGATATTATGTAGTTGGATCTGTATTGTGCGACCAAAACGGGTGAGGAAGACTGTAATTACGAAGATATGAGCCCTAGAATGGTTTCGATATATCCAGAACATTATATAATGTAAAAAGCATAAATAGGGAATGAGAAGAATTGTTTTTTTATGATATGGGTTTGTACTGGACTTCCCTCTTCTACCGGCAAATAACCAAATTGATTCCATCAGACTAGTCACTGAGGATTGCTACACTCTTACCCTTTTATTACTATTTTTAAATCTATGTAATTAAAATAATATACCACCCTGAACCCACCTCTAAAAATTGAGCTCTAATAAGTAAAAAGAATTATTTCCTTTTAAGCTTCGTGTGTGCCGTCCACAAACTCCATGCTATGCTATTTTGTTACCTAATCTTAAGTTCACTTCTTTTCTTAAAAAGAGCTAATCATTTTTCTAGTTCGATCTTTGGTGCTTATAACTTTACTGCTTTCACTAGCCACATATTTTTTCCCGTTTTATTTCACAACTGCTTCGGCCAATGATAGCTGAAGCTCATTTTTGCTTACCGTAGATTCCATATTTATTACCTTCACAATTGTACTACTTTTGAATTTTTCTTCTCTTCTGCAACTCCTATCTTTATTATCTTCCTTTTCAAAATGCTGTAAAAATTCTGATCAGGAACCGCTAAAACCGTTTTCCTAATTCGCCTGTTTCCTTTCTACGATCCAAGATTTTGTGGCTTCTCGTCTTTGGTGCTTGACAATTTGGATAGACACTCTACCGAGGTAGTTTTCATATTTTTACGAATATGATTCCATGTTCAGAAGGAAAATGTTTCTCTTCCATTTTCTTCTCCTTCACTTTGATATGCTTTTAACATCATCCCTCACAAAATCATTTTGTATCGCTTCAATGACTATATCATCCGTCTGTCTTGCATTGGGGCGTTTCTACCATCCCTACCTTATAAGTTTTTTTCGTCTGTTTCACTATTATGACGAGGTACCTTAATTATATTTTTGTTTTCTCAATTTTTTTTGTCTTAATGACTTCTCTTTTTATTTTCATGGGCGAATACATTACACACTAGGTTTGATGGATGTGCTCGCTTCTTCGTCTTTCTTATTTTCCATATTTGCAACTCTCACTCCCCAAAATTCACTACTAACCAGTAGCTTCCGTTTTGATGAAAGAATTCTGCTTATTAATTTAGAATTATTCATGTCTAGTTATCTCCTATATTATCATTCTTCGGAAACTCTTAACTATCGCCTGACCTCTGATGTCCTCTTCTTTTCTATAGCGCTACTGCTTTGATGCCCCAATAATTTAACTTTTTCTTCGCCATAAGCGTCCCTGCATTCCCTCTTATATACATTGATGCCCAGGCATCTATCTTTTGGTTTACTAACCGTAGTTTCTTCGGTATGTCTCTAAGAGTCGGAAAAAGCGTGACTCGGAGCCTTCTTTCTTTTCATTTTCGTTCGGCTTTTAATCCTGAACTAAAGAACTTTGCTAAAAGGGCGTATCCCATCAACTTTATACTCATTTAGATACTTCTTGCCTTTCCTCCATTTTAAGTACCACTTTGCGGAATATCCTTTGGCTGGAGTGTCATTTGTAAAAGATACTATTTCGTAGTAGTATAATATCAGGATGAATTATAATGTTAGAGTAAAAGATAGGATGGGAAGTAGGAGCAATGCAATTTGACAACTTGACAGTGATTTTGAGTATGATTTCTTTTTCTTTTAAATCTAAAACCTCAACGGAATCTTCCGTAGAATGTTTATAAGGAAAGATCTGTATGAAGAAAGTGGTGAATAAAAGAGAATTAAAATTGTGTGTAGAATATCTAGTCGCAAATGCTCTTCTAGGTATTGAGCTGAGCGGTACACAGTCCTCCAGATGTCAGCTGTGGTATGTTGCTCAAGCTACACTTGGCACTCTCTAAGCGAGAGAAAAGTAAAAAGAAGGAAAAAAGGAACACTTTAACAATTTAGATACGAAGGAGAGACTCATGTTGTAAAGAGCAGTTCAATAATGGTCGAAGTGAAAGCCATCTTATTTTTTACATCAAGACTCGATTCAAAAATATTATGGATTTTTTATTTTTTTCTTGGCTCAAATTCTTTATTAATGAATTTCTGATGAGAAAATCGGAGAAGATGTAAATACAAAGAAATTAAAGAAATTTCTTATTAGTTGAAGATGGATTGACTAGAAATGTATATAAGAGGGAATGCAAGGAGGTTTATGGCAAAGAGAAATTTAAATTATTGGGGCCTACGATGGCGAGGGAATCCACAGCAAGGTAATTAACCGGTTTCTTCAAAGTTAAGAGTGAAATTAATAGTCTGTACCAAGAAACTGTTTAGATTATAGGTAATGTTTGACGCTATTCTGGTGCTAGTTGGAACTTTGCTTATTGCTCTTGGTAATCGCTGGAGGTTTGTTCGCTCAGAGAAATTATCTTTTGTTGAAAATAGGTAAAATTAGTGAGAATTGCTTGGGTGAAGAAGAAAAATATTGTTAGGAATACAGCCACTTGGCCTAAAACGGAAGAAGAACTTCCACCAGGCGCACCCGATGCAGTGGCATGGAAGCTTACCATTATTAAGGTAACGGCGGTCCATAGCTGTGTACAATGCATATTAAAATGTCAGTAATATACGTAAAAGGGAATGTCTTTTTATTAAAATTTAATTATTTAAGTTCTCTAATTTTTTTTTAGATTCGTAGTTAAGATATTCAGCATTGGCCACAAACTTGTAAACTGACCCACCGCTGAAGATTGCCAGTGTCTCCACGATGACAAATTTAGCTCTAGTCAAAGCCCCAGGGACAAATCCCTGATTCCAGGGTGCTAGGAATCTGAAGATCTAATTACGTATCCGCCTCACAAAAAGTGACGACACTGCATTCCTACTACGGCCGGAAATATGTGATACATAAGAATTTCAATGAAAAAAATAATAGAGGAATTAAGGGGACTAAAAAATTAATAGGGCCAATGAAGGTGAAAGAAAATGAAAATGTAAAGATAATTAAAAATAGTTGAATAATTTCTTATATCAACTGAAACGAAACATGAACATTATTATATGATACGCAATTTCATTAAATACCATCTTTATTAAAATAAAATAAACAAATTTCAATAAGATTAACCCTGAAAAGCTTAATAAACCATAGAGAAATTTCTCACTTTTACATTAATTGCAAAAGCTTCCATTTCATTATATGAGGAAATTTGAATTCATTCACATTCAAGTTCCGTCATTCTCGTATATTTGTCCTCAAGTATTTGAGGTGAATGTTCTATCTAAACTTCACATTGATGTAATTAAAACTCAGCTTATACTGATAATGTGAAACAGGAAGTGAAGTACTTGCTATTCCTTTCACTTGTTTCACCCCAACTCTGCTCATGTGAAGACCATCCTTCTTTCAATGCTCTTTTCAGGTACAAAAATCATTTCAAAATTTAGCAATTACCTAGAATTGTGAATAGAAGGTTCATGGTTTTAAAATTCATTTGAAGTTCTATTTCAAAAAAACTTCTAAAATGAAACTAATTAGTTATTCTCTTCCCCTCCTTCACACCTATTGATATTTACTATTTAATTCCTTGCGAAATGACACGCAAGGGGATGTCAGATGAAATCTAAGTGTTTGTCTCTCCTCCTGGCTCCAAATTCTTGCAGTTTATCTACCCTCCCGACTCCAATGCATATAAAAGAATCTGTGGTTATATATCTCCCACATATTTTCTCCATCTTCACCACTTTATTTACATATCTTAACAAACCATCTAGTGGAGTTGCCTTCTTTGCTTTTGCGCTTTAAATTCGAGGAAAAAAATTGTATGGAATGGAGTTTTCATAAATATAAATACTGATACAAATTATAAAGAGAACAATTTCAGTCACATTATCTCTTAGTTTATTAAATACGCTAATTATTCTTTTTAATTTAGGTCCTAGAAATAAGAGGTGGTAGTATGTTATCCATGCTTGTGGTTCTCATCACATCTCCCTCGAGTTTTCTACAATGTATACAAACTCCGGCTAAAATGGGGGTCTGTTCGTACTAGGGGTCTGAACCTAGCAACAAATATCACTTTAATAGCTGTATTAGAAGCAATTCTTTTTCCGCCCAAGTCTGTCGCTTTGTAGAAGTTGGAATTTAGTCTCATTTTTAATTGAAGTTGATGTTACAACGGTCTTTTTAAATGTATGATGCTTATTTAACTTGGGGTACATCAAACCACTTTTCCGTTGTTTCCCTTACTTTTCTTTCTTTAAAGAGGCCTGCTTTTATATTAAATTAGCAAGATTCACAAATTTTGACCGATATTCTTGGCTTTAGATTTTCCTTCGCGGAATTCATTCAATTTAACTATCAACGTGGATATTAGTCGTAACAGGCGAATAAAATCAGATCACTTGAAACTGGTACAGGGAGTCTGAAGCATACGAATCTTTTAACATTTCATATTTAACAACAGCTTAGAATGAGAAGGAAGGAAATTTATTTAAATGTTTGAATTGATCCCAGAAAAGTTGGCAATCTCAGGAAAAATAGGCCTTTCCAATGCAGAAAAAATAAAATGATGTCAGATGTGGTGTAAACGAGCAAAGAATTTCTCTTCCTTTTATATTTAAACCGTTTAGCTAGATGTAATTTGAACCGTTTAGCTAGATGTAATTTAAGGAAATGAGGGCATTTCGCTTCGTCCCTTTGTTCATTGAACAGTAAAGTTCTCCTGGTAGGAATTTTTCTTAGCTTAAAGATCATGATTTAATTTATGAATAAAGTCTTCTATTGACGATGATACATATATTTAATTTGGCGAAGGGAAAGTTAAGAAGGCGTTGAAAGTTAGTGCATATTGCCTTTATACATTAGAATTCTAAGCATAGAAGAGTCTCTTAAATTGAGTTCGTAGGTGAAAAAAATAATAAGTATATTCTTCTCTTGTTTTGGATCTATTTTGATCTTACTCCTGCATAATCCGTAGGAAATACATGTGTTTGAAAAATTGATTACTATGAGTTATTTACCAAATATATATATATATATATATATATATATATATATATATATATATATATATATATATATATATATATATGTATATATATATATATATATATATATATATATATATATATATATATATATATATATATATATATATATATATTGTGAGGGTATGGAACGTACATACTCACATGCCGCCAGACAATCGTGGGAACGAAAGAAATTTGCCGTTTGAGTCGACCTTCGTCTCCTCTCTCTCTCCCCCAACCCTTCCCTCAACTGGTGACAGGAAGTCGGACGAAAGAACGCCTTTCTTTATGATACCATGGAGATTGTCCAGAAGGCGCTGCGATAAGCGAATTGTCGTGAATGGAATCTCTCTCTCGATTTCCCACAATCCGCGATATAAATAACATCGCCGTTCACCCCTCTAGAGAAGTGTCCCAAATCTACTCGCGTAATCCTCACGTTGAACGAGAGTCGTTGCCGTAACGTATCGACTACAAACGCGCCGTGGAGTCAACTTGGTCGCTGTCTCAAAGCGTTCCTGGAAGTAAATCCCGCCCCGCAGAGTGAGTGACTAGAAGAATACGCTCTGTTGCTCAACGTAACTTGAGAAAGAAAAGGAACACCCAAATAGTTACTGGAAGTTACTATTTATTAGTGCCACATCCAGTTAGGAGTGAACTAACCAGGACTGCAGCCAGCATCCCCGAACCCGTCGTCTTATCCCCCCTTCTCCCCAAGAACTCGTGTTAACGCCACCCGAACCACCCCGTCTGGACTTGAGTAGTCGTCTCTCCAATCCATCACAATTAATGGTAATCTTTAAACCCAGTGTCCTTCTATTCTTAAATTACCTATTTAATTAACCGTGATTGATACTCCCATTGAGTCCTTATAAATCTAGACGCTCAACTTCAGTGTTTAATATTTAATCCTTAATTTTGCCTGTTAACTATTGCTATTATTATATTTGTGTAAAGTGAAGTTTATTTTGTGTACGTGTGTTTGTTTGTGGCTCCTCCCTTTTGACGTACCCTTGGCATGACTTAAATTAAGCATCCCTTCGGCTAATTTATTCAACCTGTATTTTGCACTCTTAGTATTCAACAATCACAAACCTTCCCCCAGTAACAAGTGGGACTTTTATAGTGAGAACCCTGGCTACGGCACATCACGCCTCTAACTAGCTTTCGCACGTTCAGTAGGAATTAAAGCCTACCTATATATATAATTATATATATATGATCGTAGATTGAGTCATAGGGTCAATACCATCGACTTAACAAAAGCGGTGTGTCCAGATCAAGGACTAGAATAATTATTGGACCAGACTATGAGCAATTTTACGACATATATATATATATATATATATATATATATATATATATATATATATATATATATATATATATATATATATATTTATATATATATATATATATATATAAATATATATATATATATATATATATATAAAGGGTGTTCCAATAACTTGGAACTATTTTAAATTGGAGTAAAATTTAAGCGTCTAAAGATTTTGTTCTTTTTCTTTCAGATTTAACAACTTCAGTCTTTGGCACTTTCAACCATGAAAAGATTAACAATCGAACAACGTGTTAAGTTATCGAAGCCTATTACCAAAATGGACGTTCAAACAGAAACGCATTTTGGGCACTTGGCGATTTTGGGGGTCAACATAATCGACCAACCGAGAGTGCAATTGCGAAAGTTGTTCGTAAATTCAAACAAACGTTGTCGGTGGCAAATATGAAAACGCCATTGCGTGCTCGTTTACGCCGTTCAGCTGAAAACATTGCTGCAGTGCGCGAAAATGTGACCGAAGATCGAGGCACCTCTATTCGTCATCGCGCGCAGGAATTGATCCTCTCCAAAACAACGTTTCATTGAATTTTGACAAAAGATTTGTCTCTACACGCTTACAAAATTCAATTGACACAAGAACTGAAGACTGATGACCATTTAAAGCGCCGTACATTCGTCAATTGGGTTCACAAGGGGATGATGTTTTTTCGCAAAAAATCATCTTTAGTGATCAAGCCCATTTTCATCCTGGTGGATTCGTTAATAAGCAGAATTGTCGCATTTGGGCTGATGAAAATCCCAGGAAGATTGTTGAAAAACCACTGCATCCACAAAAGGTCACTGTTTGGTGTGCATTTTTTGCTAGCGGAATCATTGGGCCGTATTTCTTCGAAAATGATGCCAGGAATTCTGTTAGGGTGACAGGCGAGCGATACCGTGTCATGATAACCAACTTTTTATGGCCTGAATTGAATTCTATGGATGTCTAAGATTTGTGGTTTGAACAGGACGGCACCACATGCCACACAAGCAATGCAACAATGGCTTTATTGAATAAGAAGTTTCCAGGTCACATCATCTCTCGAAACAGCGAGGTCAATTAGCCACCACGATCGTGTGACTTGACGCCTTTAGATTCCTTCCTTTGGGGTCATCTCAAAAGTAAGGTCTATGCCAACAAGCAAGAACAATTCAACGGCTGAAGGATGAGATAATAAGGCATATTGGTGAGATCGAGGATCAACTATGCAGAGACGTCATCAAAATTTGGACCATCGAGTGGAGGTGTGCCGCCGAAGCCTTGTTGGACATTTAGGCAATATTACTTTTCATACATAATTGCCATGACTCAAGAACATGATCCAATAGTGAAATCAATAAATTTCCACCAATAACACTGTTTTATTTACTGCTAACTTCGATCCGTCTTAATGGAACACCCTTTATATATATATATATATATATATATATATATATATATATATATATATATATATATATATATATATATATATATATATATATATATATCGGTATATGCTGGGAGCAGCTTGTCATCTATACATGTTTTGTTAAAGACCAGGTTGTATTTTGAATTTATTAATGTTATTTTGGAGCGGTCCAACTGGCGAATGCAGTTTTTTTGTATCTGGTTGGATATTGAAGATAAGTTGAAGAAGATACATTTTATTTTTTACAACTAATTTAAGTTTTGGCCATGAGCTTTCGCCTTTCTTAAGGCATCTTCAGACGGAATTCTTCGTTATTGTTGAGGCTGCGTTGATTTGGGGTTTTCCCTTGGTTTTGCTACCTTTACCGATGAGGTAGCTTATTATTGGTCGTGAGCAGCAAAGAATGAAATTGATTTGGTTGATTGATGTATATAGAAATAAAAGAGAGGGATCACTGTGCAAGACAGAATATCAGGTAGTCGTAGAGGAAAATGGGGCGGAAATATCTTAAAAGAGGATAGGAAGAGTTGATAGGTCGGTGGCTAGACACCGATGCGTGGTGTAGTTGGGTGTGTCTCGGGGTGTTCGTGACTGAACGACGTTTGAGGGGTGGTCAGGAAGGAGATCGTGTCTGCAAAGTCGGAAAGGCGTTATTCATGAATGATACTCTTAACTGATGCGTAGAACGGTATGTTGATATCGCAATATACAGTCTTGTGTGTAGTGCAGTGTATATGGGGTGTCTGTCGAGCTTGCCCAGTTGTTTTGTGAGTGTAGTGTGAGGATGTGTTGAGTGGTGCTAATTTGTTGTTGTCCTGTTTTTTAGACATTCTCGCGTAAATGGGAGAGTGGTAAGCGCGCTTGAGAGCAGAGTTTTTAATGCGCTGAGCCTTTTTTTGCCACGTGACACTTGCAGCTACGAGTGACTGTGGGGTGTACATGAGAAGAGGTCTTACGAGTGTTTTATATAGGTGTAACTGTAGTTTCTTGCCCACAGGGTAGAACCTGCGCAGACTTTTGTTTCTGCGTGCGGCTCTTGTTTGTATTATGTGCTGGTATATATTCAACCTAAGGATTTTTGTCTGTTGTGTGTAGTCGAGCTTTGTTGGGTTTAGGTGGTTCCTGTCTGATGATTGTGAGAAAATTTATAAGTTATGCATATAGAGATCTTTTGCGCCGAAGAGTGTCCTCTTTGTCTTCTGAGGATTCGTGGCAATCAGTCATTTATCCCTGTATTCTGTATTTTCTTCTAGTATTATTTGTGCGTGGCGCGCGATCTCGTCTGATCCGCGTCTGGTGAAGAGAATGCTCTCGTTATCGGCGGAGGACACTGTAGGTATGACAGTAGATTTCGGGTGGGCTTAGGGTGTCGTTTGTGTACATGATGTAAAGTGTGCGTGCCAGTACTTTTCCCTGGGAAACGTCTGGCGTGGTGTGAAATTTTGTGATAGAATATTGTTGTATTTTATGTGGCATCTTCGTTTAATGAGGTAGTGCGATACTAGCCTTCTGGTGTAGACAGGTAACTCCGTATTGTTGGCGAGGTTCCAACGAAGTCCCTCGTGCTCCACCTTATCAAAAACCCTCTCTAAGTCCTTGCTGAAGGAGTGTGTCTTTTGTCGTACCTGGCGTTTTTTTTTGTATTCTGTCGTGAACGTTGTCGCAGCCGTCTGAGTGGACCGGCCCCTCCTGAGCCAATAGTGGTGGGCGGAAAACCAAACTCTTTCTTCCAGGTAGTCCGTGGGCGGCAGCTAATCATACGTTCAAGTATTTTGCGTAGGTGTTATAATAGAACAATAAGCCTGTAATTGCTTGGGTGTTTAGGGTCTTTGTTCATTTTGCGCAGAAGTATGTTGTGAAAGACTTTGAATATTTTAGGGAAGTGGCCTGAGGCTAGTGAGGCTTGGAATAGGTGATTGTTGTACTTTGTGATGAGTCTTTCAGTGTGTATGGAATATGTGAAGTGTTTTATACATATTTAGGTATTCTGTGTTGTCTGTAGATCGCGTGCTGTGGTTATAGTGTTCAAAATTGAGCACCAGTGTTGGTCTAACAGATCTGGATTGGTGTAGTCCAAGTCGAGTTTTTGTGGTGAGCTTTCTTATGTGTCTCTTGAACTCTTTCCAGTTCGTGTTTTGAAGTCGAGAAGAAGTGGTGTGGTATGAATATGGGAGATGTGGATATGATAAGGCATATCGGTATGTAGTCAGAGAGTACGCTAGAACCCGGTGAGTTGTGAGTGTAGAAGCGTGTAGTGTAGTCGTTACGGACGACCACGTCCAGAGACGTGGTTCCTCTGCGAGTACCGATGAATGTGAAGAAGACCGAACCGATGTCCTCGCAGTGATAGAGCAACAGAGCGCCGGCCAGGTACCTTTCTGCATCATTTGTGGTATTAGAAAAGAGTGTTGGGTGGAAAGCATTAAAGTCGCCCGCGAAGAAGATAGGTAGGTTGTCGTTTATTAGAGCCCAGAATAGACTTCTATGTTTAATTGTAGGCTTTGTGGTCCGTAGTGCGTGCCACTAGGATGGGGCCGGAGCTTGTATTTACCTTGCAAACTAAAAAAGAGTCATAGCGTATTTGAATAAGGAAGTGGTGTATAGATCGCTGTATTAAGATCGCTGATCCTAGAAGCAGCGCTTGTGGAGTTAGATATGTGTGGTAGCCTGCAATGTGGTGTCTGTAGTTAGGAGGGTGTGGACTGGTCGAGGTCAAGAGTATTATGTCAGGTCTTTATGTGATTAGGGCACAGTTGGCAACAGTACGTCGAATACCGTGCCAACTTCGTACGTTTAATTGCATTATTTTTAGACGACCTATTGATTTGGGCGAGTGCGCGTGGGGCTGATTTAGCCGGGATCGTTTCCCTATCCTTGTTTATTTCCCAGGAGGCGTGGGGAGCGGTTTCCTTTACGCGTGTATATTCTGATTTAATGGAGTGGAGAGGGTGTCAGTGCTGTTATCGGGTGGGTAGGCCGTGGTAGAGGGCAGAGTTTGTTCTATGGAAGAAAGGTTGGAGATAGTGTAAGAGTGGGTGGTGGTCGTGAAAGTAGGGTTGGCGAGAGTAGAGTCTAGGAGTGGAGAGTTAGGAGCAGAGGAGGTGGGATTAGACCTAGTAGATGGGGCCTATAAAATGAAGAAGAAGTGCAGATTATGAGAGGGGGCGTATCTAGAGAGAGTGAAGGTTGGGATGGCGAGGAAGCAGGGTTGGAAGGAGGAGAGGAAGGAACAGCAGGGCGGGGGTTTGTCGGCTTCACGCGTTTTTGTGTGTGGTGGGGGGGTTTCGTGGTGGAGTTTTTTTGTTTAATGCGCAGTGTTGTGGAGGATGTGGTGGGCGT
This sequence comes from Ceratothoa steindachneri, assembly GCA_963969495.1. Taxonomy (NCBI): domain Eukaryota; kingdom Metazoa; phylum Arthropoda; class Malacostraca; order Isopoda; family Cymothoidae; genus Ceratothoa; species Ceratothoa steindachneri. The sequence continues at coordinate 113,667,932 of OZ018330.1, read as the reverse complement.
GGAGCACGCTGAGAATGCGGTGGTTGTGGTATTAGTGGGAGTGGGGTTGAAGGGTTGGGGACTGTAGGAGAGAGGTTGGTGGCAATTTGAGGGGAGTTGAGGCTGCCGAAGGGGGTTGGTGGCAATTGGGGGAGGAATTTAAGGATGCCGAAGGAGGAGCGCTGGTGGTAGAAGGGAGTTCAGGTATAAAGGAGGAAGGAGCGGTAGCTGTGGAGGGAAGGGAGGAGGCGGTAGGAAGAGAAGTGGGAGCAGTGGGCAAAAGGGCAGTTGAAAAGGATACAGTGGAGAGAGGGGCAGGGAGAGAAGGGTGGGAGGCAGGAGCGTGGTGAAGGTGTTCTTGCCCACCGGGGTGTGAAAGAGTGCAAGTCTCCTGTGTGTATGTTCGTCGATTAGAGTGAACACCTTTTCGAGGACGGTGATCTGTTCTAGACCGTGCAAGGCAAACAGTGTATTGAGTATGCTTGCGTATAGTCGGGCGTCACCCCTCACCATATCGTTTGCCACTGTTGAAAACAAGGCGGCTAGGTGTAGCTTTGAGTGTGTGGTCTCGTTGGGTGTGTGCTGTCAGGTAGGGGTGGGTGTCAGGAGTAGTGGGTGAGCCTGGGTTGCTGCTGGGGTAGGGTGTGTCTGGGATATGACAAGGGGTGGTGTGGATAGCGCTGCGCTGGCAGCAGCGAATATTCTTGTGATGGGAGGAAGGGAGGGGTGGGGCCGCAATATGTGGTTGTGTTAGTGGATTGTGGACGCCGTATTGCCGCAACGGCTTGAGAGCGGGCCTCACTTAGGTAAGGGCATTTAGGTTTGATGGCGACATGGTCGCCGCTGCAGTTTTTGCAGAGGGGTGAGGTGGCTCTGCAGGTAGAGTAGTGGTGGCCCCTTACACTACACCTTGAGCAGACCAGGTCTGCTTGGCAGTTTTGTGTCTCGTCTCCGGTTTTGTAACACCAGTAGCACTGTGTGGGTTTTATTTTCAGCTGTGGCTCGATGTTATGTGGATGTGTTAGTGTGCTGCAAATATTCATGCATTGGTCTAGCGGAAGTGGTTTGTTTTGTTCATCGGACAGTGGAATTACTGCCCATTGTTTTGTACGGTAGTAATAGAAGTATCTAATGACCTCCTCCCCATACTTCTGTCTGAGGTGTGTGCGAAGGTCATCGGCAGAGAAAGACAACCGTAGGGGGTTTGTCTTATGGACTCGTATTTGGTGTTTCTTTTTTACACCGTCGGCTAGTTTTGCGTCAGGCTCTTTTGCGGCGATTGTGTCCTCGCAAGTTTGTAGGAACTTAACTACGTCCTCTTGTGAGTGGAACACGACTTTGTGGCCTTTGTGGGTCTTTATTATTTTTGTGATAGGAAGGTCATGTATAGCGTCTAGGTTGAGAAGTGTGTGTTCATTGTTGGTAGTACGTTGTTTTTTTCTTTTCTGTGTAGGAGTGTGAGTGTGGATGTGTTGTTGTGTACCATTGTGGATCAGTTTTTGAAACTTACTTTCCTTTTTTTTGAGGGGTCCCCCGCCCCGCCGATAACAACCCCGTGAAAATGATTCGGATGTAGTGATGATTAGTATCTGAGTATGAGTATGGACCTGGTTAGGCCCTTCAGAAGGTGTGAAAACATGGAGGACTTAATAGTAACTGAGGCCCGAATCAACTGACTCGGGCTGGGGTGCCGCCCCCTCTATTGGGTTTTGTGTATTTCTCAGTTACGTCCGACATCTCACAGATACGGTGATGTCTCCCTCTGTGGTTTTGGACGGTGCCGCAGGGCAGGGTATTGATCCTCCCTGCGTTGGTAACTAAGTCCCAATCCAGGTTTGCTCCTTCTTTTGGGTTCCGCAGCGGGCTAAGCCTCAGACCTCCTTTTCCCAAAGTTTGCAATTATGCCCTTTCTATGTTGAACGGCATAGTTGCAACAGAGCTATTTCTGTAGAGTCATATTCACAGAGCCAAGTCACGGCCGGGAAGGGATGGGTAGGGTTTAGCACGTCATATCAATATGACGAGTCAGGAAAATAAAGGAATTTTTATTAAGGGGGTAGGGGAGCGGGTGCTTTCTGGATGGCGTCTGTTAACCATAGGAGGTCTCTCCAATCAGACTAAGCACGCATCTATATTGGGTGCAGCGATGGGAAAACTTTACCAGAAAGTAAAGAGACAAAATCCATGTTGGTGATGAAATTGATTTTCGTTCTTTAGTACTTTTATAGTTGAAAGTCGGAGTACCTTTTCCCTTTAGCAGAAAAGGTGAAGTACTCGATCGGAACTGGTTCGTTGGGTGATAGGTTTGGGGCACATTTCTTTAATGAGAAGAGCCTCCAGAATCTTGAGGCGGTCTGCTCAGACTTCATTGAATATACAACGTTAACTAAGAAGAAAGTTCATACCCGATAAAGGAGGTATAGGATAGGGCGAGCGAATTCACAAACGTGAATTTTTTTCCACTTTTCCTACGGTGAATTTAAAGAGAGAGAAATACATTTTATACTATGAATAGGTGACACATGTCTGTCTAAATCCCCCAACTACCCCTCTCTGAGAGGCAGCCAGGCGGACGTTAACTGGATTGCCATTCATTTAGTCTCTTCTCAACTGTGTCGTTATCTGTGATAGACATGATTTGGGACGCAAAGGAAAGTAGGTTTGAGGACAGCCCATTGTGGAACTCGGCGTCTGTGGCACCCGGACAAGGGGCAGAACTGCAACCTCTAAGGGGAAACCCCGAGGGCCCCAGCCAGGACCATACAGAGAAGTACACTCGTCTCTACGGTATGCAGGATGCAGTTCTGATACCTAAACCGGTGACGGGCAGCATCCCCGGTTAGCGTTGTTTGATTCCACACTAACCAACAAAAAGTCCGCCATACAATCACACCTCGTAAGGCCCCCCTTCCCCCCCGGGTTCACCCATCATCATCATCTCCCCATCTGGCCTCTATGTTTACTAACGCTGCGCAGCTACTTGGAGGGGGTTAGTCACTGACTCAACCCATTTAACGAGAAATCACAGCCTCAAAGATGATGACTCAAGATATTCAACTATCGTGTAAACACCAGAAGAAAAAGAGAAGAGGCAAAATTCAGAAAGGCCCTGTGGGGCTTCACTGAGAGCAATATGGCCCAAGAGAATAACACAAGAATCCCCCTGCGGGTGATCACCTGGCAGAATAAGCCGAACATGGATAAGGTATTTGAGCTAATGTTCACTAAGCTAAACATCGCACTTGTAAGGCTCCTAGACGTCCCATCTGGGTACGTCGCGATCTGCGAACGAGAAAAGGAAGTAGAAGCTATTAAGAAAGAAGAAGCTCTGTAAATACTAAGAATCATTGAACTACAGCCTTCTATCCCTCTACAAATACAAGCACATCGCAGTATCGTTTGCAGTGGACTCAATTCTTGGATCGGATAACATAATACGGAAGAAATAAAGAAAAAATCAAGCTTAGACAAAAATGGACGACAGTAGCAGAAATCATCAAATTCAAGAACAGACGAGACAATAGCGACTACAGCGAGAAGGGACACTACTAGAAGGACTGCCGCAACAACTACGAGAGGTGCATCAACTGTGGGCAAAGCCACAGATCAATGGCTATTACAAGCTCCGTTAAAAAAGAAATAATAAACAGAAAGAAAAATGAGAAGAAACAGGAAGAGGTACGCAGATCAAACATAACTAACGCACGGGTAGCTAAAGCCGGGTACAAACAAACAGAAACAAAGAAAACATATTTAAGATAGAGAACGAAGTGTCCACAAAAATCTGGACGTGCATCCTCTATGCTCACGTTAGGAATCCAACCCAACCTGGTTACTTCGCAAAAGAGCTTAACCAAATGCTTGCCAAAAACGGAATGAGCAAAATGTGGTTCCCGGAGGACCCTACATCAGGAGACGTCCTCCAGCTGCAAATGAATGAAACTCAGGAACTTTAAGCTGTTGCAGGAAAACCCACACAGATCCAACCTAATAGTAAATTCACAAATAGAAGCGAAACCGTAGAACCGGCACCAACGGAATCCACTGACTACTCGGACTCTTCTGATTCAGAAGACCCTAAAAATAAGAAAACCAAAAATGGAAGAAAACTAAAAAACCGCTCGACGCGGAGAGGATTAATCTCACCATTTATGCGTCAGAGAAATTCCCATTCCCTGAAAATATAGACGAAACAAAAATTCGAAACGGAGTAAATAATAAAATATATAACTGGGAGTACGACGCATCGATCGAGGTTGAAGTGCTTGATGAGGTCCTACTACGCCATAACGTTACTCTATTCAAGGATTTGTATGAGCAGGCCTCCAACACAGAATTTAAAAAAAAGAGAAACGGAAGAAAAAGAAACTTCCCCCACAAACACCAGCCAGTAGAGAAAGACCAGTTTGAGAACGTAAACAATAAATTGAGGATTCTAACAATCAACGTTAATGGATGGGAGGGAAAAGCAACGGAATATGGAAACATATTCCGTATGCTTGACCCCGATATAATACTCATAACGGAGCACGGTAATGACATCGCCAGGGGTCAATTCAAAATACAAGGCTATAGAGTGTTCATGAAGAATCACTCATCGATGGTGCTGCAATAGCTGTTAGAGGTAACCTCACGTTCAAACGTCTCCTAGAATTGGACGAATCCTTTGTGGCGATACAACTTCCCACATTGGTGGAGAACCTCACGATAGCTGCAGCCTATAATTCGCTTGCCGAGCCTATCTACCCGTTACAAACTTCTGTACAGTTTTCGGGCACCGTAGAATGGCATTCTTAGAGGGCGACCTCAATGCCAGATGCAGAATGTCGGACTACTCTAATAGAATCAACGAAAGAGGCTGAAACTTGCAAGTGATAATGCACAGGACAAACATCAGAGGATAGGGCCAGATTTCCCGACCTACATCACTTACATATCAGCAACCAACCCTGACATTATCATGGAAAGCGGAGGCCTCCCCTTTAACTACCAGATCGAGCCGGGCCCAACAAAATAATTCCCAGAGACACATTGCGGTATTAACAACAATTTCACTCGCGCCGATCCAGCTGCCAGTCTCACCGCGTAAGAACTACGCCGCCACCGATTGGGACCGATACAAGACTCTACAACAGGCCTGGGCAACCATTGGCACGCGTGCCGAAGGTGGCACGTCAACGACTTCTTACCGACACGCGAAGCCAAATCCTCCCTAAAAACCCCCTAATGTTTCACCGAATTCTTTTATATAGCAACCGTATACCATCAGTGATGCAGCCGCAGAAGTCTCATTGATAGTAAATAAATGAAAGGTCTACAAATCTTCTTTCTTTAGTTTGAATTCTCAGATTTCTGCTAAAAATGGTAAAGATTAACTTCTTTTTAATAAGTAGTTTTATAGGTAAAACCAGGCAATGGCTTCGAGCTTGCGCTTTACTACTAACATTCAAATTTTAAATTTAAAAGAAAAGTAGCCATAGTTAAATTTTAATAAATTTTCTGAAATTCACCAATTGTAATTCATTTTCTTTTAAAACATTATAAAGCATTAGATAATCCTATTTATTTTTTCTGAATTAACTATTTTGTTTTTTCAAACTCTAAAGAAATTATCTTGATAAAAATTTTAAAAAACATAAGTCATAACTAAACTAAGATGAAATTATTTTGAAATACTAAAAAAAATCATCCTCTTAAATTATAGTTAGTGATGATGATGGTGATGATGATGATAACTATATCTTTTCTGTGATTTTTCTGCATCATTCATAAAGGATTAAGAATCAATAAAAGAATATATTTAATTATATATCCTTTTAGTGTGTTTTAGTCAAGTAAAACGATTAACAAATTGCGCATTCAAATGTATTGGCACGTGAACTATTTGTGTATCAAAGATTTGCCAGATTTTGGCACACTCACTTAAAAAGGTTGCCCACCCATGCTCTACAACGACAATACGCCTCAGCTGACCTGAGCGAGGCTACATTGGAGGAGATAGACGATGAACTCGAGAGAGTAACGACTTCTATCATCGAAGCTGACCGCAAGTGTGTTCTCAGAAATGGATACAAAACGCTGCCTTAGCCCAGATGGACAGAAGATATAAAGAGGATCGCAGATGTGCATAGAGAAGTGTACGATGAGATTAGACGGGAATATCCAAACAAAGAAATAAGCGCGCCTCTACGTCGGTTAAGCTCAGAACTAAAGGATGCAATAAACATACAACAGGCTGAGATCTGGGACAGCCTTATAGCCGGAATAGACAGTGAGCTGTGCCCGGCCAAATTCTGGCACCAAATTAGGAAACTGAAAGGCTTACAAAGAAAGGAAAAGGCTCGGATTAAAGAGGATGGGAAATATATAGATGACCCGGTGGTTCTGAAGGGAAGATTCAGAACATACCGAGAGAAAGTCTTTTCTATCACCGAAGAAGACAACGAAGAGTTCGACCAGGAATTCGAAGGCCGTCTGATTGACGATCTGAAGCAGATAATATACCGCACGGATCCACACCACCACGCGGACATGGGAAGGGAGATGGTTGACCATGGTCGTCCAATAACAACAGAGGACGATATGGCCACTGTAAAATCCTTCAAACAAAAGGCACCTGGCTAGACGGGCATCACCAAAAGCAATCTGCAAAATGCTTCACAGCAGATCATTCAGGGAATCACCAACATATTTAACGCTTCTCTGAACACGGGCTAATTCCCCGACGGTCTAAAGGTAGCCAAAATCATCTTTATACCCAAGGTTGGTAAAATCTACGAAAGAATTCTAGCAAACCGGCTTCAACAACAACTAGCCGAACCGGGAGCTCACAACCCCCTGCAGCACGGGTTCCGAAAGTGTCGAGGAACGCAAATTGCCTTCTCCCTCCTAACGGAGGAAATAGCGCACTGCAAAGCAGAGGGGAAATACGTAGATGTGGTGCTGCGCGATGTAGAAAAGACCTTCGATAAGGTTTGGCTGAGGGGTCTCCAATTCAAGATCCTGATCCTCTAGCTGAACCTACTCCTGGAAAGGGTTCTCTGTGACTATGTTATGGAGAGAAAATCCCAAATCTCCATCGAGGGCTTTTCAGTACCCGAATTCGAACTCATGGCGTAAGTTCCATAAGGCAGATGTTTGAGTTCTTTGCTGCATGTCGTGTACAAAATAAATCTCTCCGATCCGGTGCGGAACGACACGATATATCTGCAATTTGCAAATGACATTACACAAATCGCCGCAGTGCATATAGGAATGCCACAGTTCAAGCAAGAGATACAGCTGCCGAAATAAACAACATAATAAGATATGAAAAGATGTGTAAAATAAAAAACAACCGCCAAAAATTCAAAATAATCTCAATGAACAGCCGTAAAATAGATGACGTCATCGTGAACAACGTCCTATATCCGTACTCGGGAGAGGGTATCGTTCTTGGTTTATGGTTCACTAAGTCTTGGTACAAAACCCACATCAACACCAGTCTCCCTAGCCAAAAGGCAACTTCGGAAACTATAGAGGTTCCGGAATCTTAAAGCTCTAAACAAGAAGTTATACACTGCATTTTTAGGCCCCGTCCTGATGTACCCGGCAGTGAAACCGCAGATGGCAAGTTGTACTTCTCTCAGGACGATGCAGAGAGTATAAAATAAAGCCACCCTGCTAATAGCTGGAGCTAGAAGAAGCGAACGTATCAGGCAAATAGACCTGCACGCGAGAGCAGGGCTTAAACCAATTAATACGGAAACCAAAAGGCTAGGGAGAAAGACTTGGGATAAGATAGAGCAAACTATTAAAACCACAGCCGACAACCTCAACATTGCAATCCCACAGCGGAAGCGACACAAAGTTGCGAGGAGAGTATTATTCCCAAGCGGAAGAAACTGCGGGGGAGAGGCAATAAACCAAATATATAAATTACCAAGATCGAGAAATACGAACATAAAGAGAGAAGAACAACCAAAATGAAAACTGAACAAAGAAGATATAATGAATAAGACCATATAAAATAAAGAAATAAAATGACAAACAATAAAAAGAGGCGAAATGCCTCTTTTTAAAATAAATAAAAGAGGCGAAGAGTCCATCAAAAGAAAACGAAATAAAAAAGTACAAACTAATGTACGAATAAAATAAAAAATGATCAAAAGAGGTGAAGTGCCTAAAAAAGAAAGAGAAACAAAATAAAAATAATAATAGACGAAAATGAAAACAAAAGAGGCAAAATGCCCACAAAAATAATATTAGGCTAATTAAAGTTAACAAAAGACAAACTTAAAAGGCTAGAAAGCTACGACGGAGGAAAAATTAAAATTAAATAAATATATATATTTAAATGGAAGATTCAGACCGGCTCTGCCGGACTAAAATGCCAACAGTGGGAAAACTAGAGGCAAAAAAAATAAATAACGCAACAAAATAGGAAAGATATAGTAGTAAACTGCTATATCTTTCACAACCAGGGTAACAAAAACTAATAAACTTCTTCCCCTATCACTCCTACCACACATTTCACCACCTACATCAAAATAAAAAAAATCTTTAGGTGGCGAAGGTCAGGGTTTCTTTTAGGTATGGTAGTGTTTTCCATCAGAGTTGCTCTTGTAATTGGTGCGTTATGCTTTTCTTTGTAATGTGTTTTTATTCCTACTTCTTGCAAATCCATCGTTATGCGCCGGCTGATGGTAGTAGTAGTTATACCTATATATTGATTATTTGGATGAGGTCTACAGTCCTCATGGGAGCATTGTAATTTGTATACCACAATTGTAGCCTTTAATATCGATTGCTTTTCGTGGACTTTATTTTTCATTAATAAGTTGCTTACTTTTGTGTTTTTTATAATAAATTCTTAAGGATAACTTGTAATTTTCTTTGATAGTTTTTCTTTTTATGATATCTTGTGGTATTCTTTCATCTGTTTTGTAAGCAGCCGTCATTTGGTTCTTGTAGTAGAGTGGTATTAGTTTTAATTTTTCTCTTCCCTCCTTTACCTCAAACTTCGAGTTGAGAATTTTCTTTTGTAATTTGTCGAATTCTTTATTTTAATAGATATTATTGATCAGGATCTGGTTTTATCTTCGAAATTCTTCATGAAGTGCGGTCCACGTTGAGCAGTTCTTGATAGCTCTTCTTATGTTTAAGCTAATTACCGATTTTTTTATAATTCTCGGTGCACTCACTTTTGGCGGTATATTTTTCGTCGCTGTTTTGTTTTGCGTCTACGTCCAGGAAGGAAATACGGCCACTTACACTTAATTCATATGTAAATTTGAGAACGGAATGGGATTCTAAGGTCCCTTTGAGTTGTATTAATAGGTGTTCATCATTAATTATGAGGTATATGTCATCAACCAATCTCATGTAAATTTTGGGGGGGTTCGTCATTGTAGTTAAGAGACTTTGTTCTAGGTTTTCCATGTATAAGTTCACGAACGTAGGGCCTAGTGGTGATCCCACCGCTACTTCGTAAATTTGAAGGTAAAGTTTGCCATCTGAGCTTCAAAATGGAGCTTCGGTTGTACATATTCTTAAAAGTTGTTTTGATATTTGGGGTTCCATTCATGGTGGAGGCAGGTCGAGGTTTTCGTAAGCGTACTTGATAATTATTTTGATTGTTTCCTCTATTGGCTCTCGACATCATGTGAGGCTGGGGTGCCTCCTGGTGGCGAACTATGGAGAATATCAACAAATTCGTTGGTCAACTTTATGGAGAATTTTGACGGGATGAATGGCGTAATGATTGAATTCAAGCGTTTGGCGAATTTGTATGTTGGCGTTGGGACTTGAGAAATGATTGGTCGAAGCGGGTTATTTTGCATATATGATTTGACATTTCCGTAGATATATCCGGGACTATATTTACCTTTAAAAGGAAAGAGTTCAGTTTGATTGGGGATACTGTTATTTTCAAATATTAGTTTGTTGGCTTTTCCTATTAAATGAGAATATAGCCCCAGATGTCAAACCACATAAGCAAAATAACACTCTTCGTCTAATCGTTTCCGACGATCTCTATGTGTTTTCCTGCTATCTTTTAGATACAAGAGGAAAGGCCCTTCAGAATTTCCCTCGACGCTCCTAAATGATAACTGTGATTTTGACAAGTCATACCGTGGACGGTATCATCTCGAAAGGAATACACGAGATTCAGAAAAGCCTGCCATGCTCCCCCCACCACCTATCCACCCTGAATAAAAATTCCTTTATTTCCCTGACTCGTCATATTGATATGACGTGCTAAATCATCCCAATCCCTGTTCCGCCGTGACTTGGCTCTGTGAATATGACTCTACAGAGTGAGCTGCGTTGCAACTATTGCGTTCAACTTAGAGAGGGCATAATTGCATACTTTGTGGAAACGACGTCTGAGGCTTAGCCCGCTACGGAACCCAAAGGAAGGAGAAAACCTGGATTGGGACTAAGTTACCTATGCGGGGAGGATTAATACCCAACCCTGCGGCACCTTCCAAGACTACAGAGGGAGACACCACCGTATCTGTGAGATGTCGGGCGTAATTGGGAAATACCTAAAGCCCAATAGAGAAGGCAGAACCCAGACTCTAGTCAGTTGATTCGGGCTTCAGTCATCATCAAGTCCACCATGTTTTCACACCCTTTGAGGAGCCCAACCAGGTCCATACTCATACTCAATCACTAATCATCACAATCTCCGAGTCCTTTGTACACAACAACACATCTACACTCACACTCCTATACAGAAAATAAAAAACACCCACTACCAACAATGATCACACACTTCTCAATCTAGCCGCTACACATGACACCCCCATTACAAACATAATAAAGACACACATAGGATACAAACTTATCTTCCGTTCACTGGAGGACGCAGTCAAGTTCTACGAACTTACGTCGGACACACTCGCCGCACAAGAGCTTCACACAAAATACAAGTCCACAAGATCAACCCCCCTATGATCGGCTTTCTCTGCCGATGACCTCTGCACACACCTTGGACAGAAGTATTGGGATTAAATCATCAGAGACTTCTATTACAACCGTACAAATCAATGGGCAGTAATTCCACTGTCCGATGAACAAAATAAAACACTGCTGTAGACAAAGGCATCATGTTCTGCGGCACACTAACACATCCGCATAACATCGAGCCGCAGCTCACCATAAAACCCACACAGTACCACCAGTGTTACAAAACCGGACAAAGAACACGTAACTGCCAAGCAGAACTGGTCTTATTAAGGTGTAGTGTAGTGGGACACCACAACAACACCTGAAGAACAACCTCCCTCTTCTGCACAAACTGCAGCGGCGACCTTGTCCCCGTCAACCCTAAATGCTCTTACCTAACTAAGGCCGGCTCTGACGCCGTAGCGGTAATACGCCGTCCACAACCCACCGACACAAACACACACTCTGCCCCGGCCCCTCCTTCCCTCCCAAGAACATTCGCTGCTGCTGCCTTGAAACGCTGGTCAACCACCCTCTGGCCTACCCAAGGCACAGCATACCCCAGCAGCAGCCCATACTCACACATCCGTTCCAACACTCGCCCCCACCCAAACCCCGTACATGCTAGACCCCCAATACTTCCGACACATACCCCTACCCCGCACAACACACCCAAAGTTACACCTGGCTACCTTGTTTTCAACGGTGGTAAACGATATGGCGAGGGGTGACGCTCGACTATACGCAAACATACTAAATACACTGTTTGCCTCGCACGGTCTAGAACAGATCACCTGTCCTGAGAAGGTGTTCACTCTAATCGACGAGCATACCCACAGGAAACGTGCACTCTTCCCCACCCCGGTGGGCACAAACACCTTCCCCCTTGGACCTACAGCCCCCTCGCACACTGCTCCCAACCTTCACCACGCTCCTTCCTCCTTCCGCCCTTCTGTCGCCGCCTCTCTCACCCCTCTGCTCACTGCTTCCACCTCTCTTCCTACTACCTCCTCTCTTCCCTCCACAGCTACCACTCCTTCCTCCTCTATACTCTAACTCCCTCCTACCACCAGCACTCCTCCTTCGGCAGCCTCAACTCTCCCCCTCTATTGCCACCCCAACCTCCTACCGTCCCCACCCTCCCTCGCACAGCCTCCAACCCCACTCCTACTGATAACAATAAAACTCCACCACGAACACCCGCCCCGCCACACACAAAGCCGACAAATACCCTCCCTGATGTTCATTTCTCTCCTCCTTGCACCCCTCCTTTTTCGCAATCCCAACCTCCTCTCCACCTCCCTCTCATAATCTGCACCTCTCCTATTATCTCTCCTTCTTCCTTCAATCCTCCTAACCCCCCTCCCCCCAGACTTTTCCCTCCAACCCTCCTTCCGCGACCACCACTCAATCTCCCACTATCTCTAATCCTCCCTCGATAGAACACACTCTCTCCTCTACTACGGCCTGCCCACCAATAACACCACTGACAACCCCCCCACTCCCATGTAACCATAGCAGACACGCGTAAAGGTACCCGCTTCCCACGCCTGCTGGCAAATAACCAAGGAGAGGGGAACGGTCCAGGCAAAATCAGCCTCACGCGCATTCCACCCACGTCAATAGGTTGCCTCAACATAATAAAATTAATCGTACGCAGTTGGCACGGTATTCGCCATAGTGTTGCCAACTGGGTTCTAAACACACAAAGACATGACATAATACTCTTAAACTCGACCAGTCTACATCCTCACAACAACAGAATCCGCATTGCAGGCTACCACACATATCTAACTCTACAAGCGTTCACCTAGGATCAACGATCTCAATAAAACGCCCTATACACCACTCCCTCATACAAACACGCGATGGCTCTTTTTTAGTCTGCAAGGTACATACAAGCTTCGGACCATCCTAGTGGCCGCAAACTATAAACCTCCACGCTTACAATTAAGCATAGAAGTCCTACTTCGGGCTTTATTGAACGATAACCTACCTATCTTCTTTGCGAAGAACCTGAACGGTTTCCACCCAACACTCCTTTCTAATACCACAAATGATGCAGAAAGATAACTGGCCGGTGCCCTGCCGCGTTATCGCTGTAATCACATCAGCCTGGCCTTCCCCACATTCTTCGGTACTCGTGGAAGAACCATGTCTCTGGACGTGGTCTTCCGTAACGACTACGCTACACGCTTCTACACTCACATCTCACCGGGTCGTCACGTACTCTCTGACCACATAACGATATGCCTTATCATATCCAAATCTTCCATACTCATACCCGCACTACATCTCTTCGCCTTCAAAAACACGAACTGAGAAGGGTTAAAGAGACAAGTAGCAGAAAACACGCACAAAACCTCTACCTGAACCACACCAATCCAGATATTTTAGATGACCACTGGTGTTCAATCTTAAACAACATAACCGCAGCTCGTGACCTACAGACACCATAGAATACCTAGATATGTATAAAATACTTCACATATTCCATACACACTGAGAGACTCATCACACAGTACAACAATCACTACACCAGAGGCCCATGACAACACAACATCACTCACCTACGTGCCCGCTTCCTACAGTGCGTGCCACTAGATAGGAAACGACAGTGGCGAGAGGTCGTCCGCATCGCGCACGACACTCGTTGCACTGATCCTTCTTCCTTCTGGCGGCGCGTAAAATATATGCTAGGCACAAATCCACCCAAACCCATCACCTTTCAAACAAAATACCCAAACACTCACAGACACCAACGTCTACCTTGACGCATTTAGGTCCCACTGGGACACTATACACACACAACCCACCCAAACCACACGCGGAAGAGCACTTCTATAAATCCAGGAGTGGTGTCGGGCCCACGCTCAGGAGCTAAATCATCCCCCCCCTGATACGAATAGAGCTTCTCGATTATACATCTACACTGACCACTCCCATTACCGTCGAGGAAAGAAAACGCTATATTAAAACAACACTAAAACGCGCAGCCGGCCCCTCTGGAATACCAGCCTCATTAATACACAACCTCCTCTCTAACATATACCCTACACTTACACACCGATGCAACGCTTCACTAGCCTCAGGCTACTTCCCCAAAATATTCAAAGTCTGTCACAACATATTTCTACACAAAATGAACAAAGGCCCCAAACACCCAAACAATTACAGGCCTATTGCCCTATTAGAGCACCTAGGCAAAATACTCGAACGTATGATTAACTGCCGCCTACTGGACTACCTGCAAGGGAGAGACTGGTTCTCCCCCCACAAATATGGGTTCAAGAGGGGCTGGTCCACTCAAGCGGCTGTGACCATCTTTCATGACAGAATACAAAATAAAACGCCACGTACGACACAAGACACTCTCCATCAGCAAGGACGTGGATAATGCCTTTGATAAAGTGTGGCACGAGGGCCTCCGTTAGAAACTCGCCAACAATACGGTGTTACCTCTCTGCGCCAGAATGCTCTTTTCGCACTACCTCAGTGAACGGAGATGCCACATAAAATACATCAATACCCTCTCACAACCTTTCACACCACGCTCAGGCGTTCCCAAAGGAAGCGTACTGGCACGCACACTTTACATAATGTACACAAACGACACCGCATGCCAACCCGAAAACTGTTGTCACACATACAGTGGCCTCCGCCGATGACGAGACCATTCTCTTTAGCGGCCGCGGACCAGAAGAGATCGCTCACCAAGCACAAATAGTACTAGATGTGCAGTCAGAATACGAGGATAAATATCTGATTGCCACGAATCCTCGGAAGACACAAGAGATCACTACATGCATAACCTACAAATTTTCTCACACACACACCAGACTAGAACGACCTAAACCTAACAAGGCTTGACTACACCTACATCCCACTGTAACTCGTAGCTGCGAGTGTCACGTGGCAGAAGAAGGCTTAGCGCATTCAAAACTCGGCTCTGAAGCGCACTTGTCGCTCTCCATATACACCGTACTACACGCAAGACAGTATGTTGCGATAGCACGCCGATACCCTGCAGCCCATGACCACCCGCAACTCATAACGTTCTACGAAAAAGTTAAGAGCAACATGAATAACGCGTTTCCGACTAAGCAGACACGATCTCCTCTCTGACCTCCGCCCAACCGTCGTCCAGTCACGAACATCCCGTGACTCACCCAATTACGCTACGCATCGGTGTCTAGCCACCGACCTATTAACTCTTCCTTTCCCTTTTCAAGTTATTTCCGTGCCCTTTTTCATCTACGACTACCTGATCGCCTGTGATACACAGTGAACCCTTTCTGTTCTTTCTATATACATCATTCATTCAAATCAATTTCAGTCTTCGCTGGTCACGACCAGCAATGAGCTACGTCACCGTTAAAGGAGGCAAAACCAAGGGAAAACACAAAATCAGCGCAGCTTCAACTATAACGAAGACTTCCGTCTGAAGATGCCTAAAGAAAGGCGAAAGCTCAGAGCCAAAACTTAAATTAGTTGTAAAAAATAAAATGTATCTTCCTCAACTTATCTTTAATATCTAATAAGATACAAAAAAATGCATTCGCCAATTGGAACGTACCAAAATAAAATTGATTAAATCAAAATACAACCTAGTCTCTAACAAAATATATATATATATATATATATATATATATATATATATATATATGATAGTGAAACCACTATAGGAGACAAAAGTTTAATTTACGAGACTAGTTTCAGTATGTAGTTTATCATACTCTCTTCAGTCGTATACTGAGGATGAAATTGTTACAAAGGTCTATAAATAGCGTACAGATCAGAAAAACAAAAATAAAAAAACAGAAAGAAACACAAAGGGGGAAAAAAGGTCAATACTCAGGGCGTGTAAGTCTAAGCTGTTTACGATGAGGTTACAGGTATGGGGGCTGCATTTCAATTACTCATTTGCCATCTAAATTGGGAATTTCTCCTATTAATATAGATTCTATTTTTTTACGGAAATCTTTACAATTATATATGATTTGTGCCTTTGAATAGTCAATTTGGTGGTTGAAATTGCTAATATGATTAAAAATACTGGATGTGGTACTGCCTCGTCTGACATCACCTTTATGTTCATAAATTCGTTTTTTTAAGGTTCTTCCGGTCTCTCCTATGTAAAATGAGGGACACTTCGTATTACTAAATTTTTTTTTATCCTTGGGACGGTAATGAGTAGATTTTGCTTTAGATAAACTTTCATTGATCATGAGGAGGGGATAATTTAATTCAATGAAACTGCAGGTTATATATGTAATTTCGTCTTCTAGAAAGCAAAAGTCACATATCCTAAGTGCTCTCAAATACATACTGATGCAACGGCTCGCTTGATGTTAATATCATGATGAGAAAATAAATAGATATAAGAGTTAGAATGGGTTTGTTTTCGGTACACAGTGAAGCTTAATTTTGTCAATGACTCTAACATTTTTACATCAAGAAAGGATATACAATTATCTTTTTCCCACTATACTTTAAAATTTCTAGTGGGATAGAGGTCGTTAAGATTTTTAAGGAAATTGTCAAATAAGTTTAAACTATTTTAAGGCCAAATCAGTATGACATCATCTACATACCTATATCATACAAAATTATGATGGGGAATCACAGAAAGGAGTAATGATACTTCGATATGCTCCATAGAAAGGTTACATAATATGGGCGATATAGGATTACCCATGCTAAGACCATATCTTTGACGGAAAAAACCCATATCGCTGATAAATACATTGTCAGTAACACAAGATTTATAATTTAATTTTTTCCTCCCTCCCTCTAGGCCTCCTTATCTCTTTGCCTCCCTATCACTAATCAACTCTCTTCACCGGTAAAGAAGGCAAGCTGAATTGAAAATCCAACATCACTACTGCCGCGAAAGCGAAGAAGACGCAGTACTGAAGAAGCCTGAGTAATTGAATGAAGCAGATAGCTCACTGACACAATTAGTATTAATTTAAACGAAAAATACATAGACTTTAGCTGAAATTAGATCTTTAACCAAGTACAAAATATCTATTCGCCAGTTAGAAGGTCAAAAAATAAAACTAATGAAGACCAAGTGGAATCTGGTTTTTAATATATATATGAAGTTAAAAACTAAGCCCATTATAGTCAAATTAATCATTTATCCTCTCTATTTTTCAAGTTTCGAGGACCTTTCCTCATCACAGGTATTAGCAACAAGAAGATTTGTGGCTAAAATTTTTAAATTAATATTATATTAAAAAGGAAAAACTGCAATTTGTGGTAAGTTACTTAATGCAAGATGAATAAATTCTATTCAGTTAGGATACAGTATGGGGAGTATATGCTTTTAGATTAGAAAGCAGTATTATTAAAGGCTACTAAATGAAGAAAATGAATTGGTCTTAAAAGAAGATTAAGATCTTAACTATGAAGTTGTGACTGAAGTGACAAAAGAGGAAGTAGTGAATGTTCTGAAGAAGATGAAATGAAGATTGAGAAGTGAAGTTCGCATAGGAAGGCAACAGTTGGGAAACAGGTACGAATATAATAGGGCTGTTCAAGTTCATATTGTGAAAATAGAAAAGTTGTGAGAGACTTCAGCCCATATGTTGTTCTTGTTGCACTTGGGGTCGTATAGATGCACATAAAATTTAAACTCAATCGGATATGATATAAAGGTCCCCCAAAGCGACACCTTCTCTTCTCCCTCCATGTGGCGGCCACTTGGTTCATTATTGGTGACGTTGGCAGTCAGTCAAATGGAGAGGCTGAGGCATGCTTTGAAAAAAAACATGATATCCTATTCCAATCATCTAAACTTCCACCCACATTCAGAAATATGGCTTAGGAATACATACATTATGCTAAAAAATAATTAGAACACGTATTTTATTACAAAATTTTCACTAGCTTCAGCCAGGGACAATCTAAGGATTCCAAACTATTGTACGATAACCTGCAAGTATAAACTAGATATAGCTTAAGATTTAGCAAATTTGGATAATTAAAGTGAAAGTTATTAGCAATTAAGCAATTGACTAAAATTGCCCGGTCCAAAACGATCCGTACGATAGTGGACATGAGTTTATATTGGAATATAACAATCAAATTAACAGATAAAAACATTCATTTGTACAAGATAAAGGCATATAATTTTGAGGCCTTTATTCACGATGATGCTTTGACATCATCTTCCACAGAAAAGAACCAACTGATGACACTTTTGCTCAGTATCTCGCTCCATTCATCTTGAACTGTTTTCGGATTCCTCTGTCTTCTTAACTTTTTCAATGGGAGTTAGGTTTGGTTTCTCTGCATACATGTTTATGTTCGTAGTCAAGGAAAGACTTCACTGAAGTAGCCTTTTGGCAGGTGGGTTTATGCTGCATGGGATTTGCAAGTTGGACTTCGTGGCCCTCATTTGGGGGAAAGGATGCAGTCACAGCAATTCAATGTACACTTATGTATTCACTGTTCCCTGTACGCACACTTTTTTGTGTAAATAATAATCTTTCTTATGTTCTGCAAAGAAAGAAAATCCTACCAACGGATTTGAAAAAATTAAACTTAGATTCCTCACTGAAGTGAACTTGGGCTCATTGGTCATTTGTCCATGTAAAATGTTCAGTGTAGAATGCAGTTTTCGGACTGATTTATGGCTTTAATGCGGGTGTGCAAACTTTAAGATTTTCTTTCTTCAGTCGATGTGACACACTCTGCCTGGATACATCGATGAACAAAAGCTCATTATATCTAGAAACTGCTGCAGTTGTCTTGAAAGAGTCATTATTCACAATTTGTATAATGGTCCGGTCTTCCTTGTTTAAGTCTTCATTAGCCTGACGGTTGACTACCAACATCTTCCGAAAGTATAACAAAATTGCCACAACTGCCAATTTAATTCATTCTATTGTAGTTTTACTGGCGTACACCTTGAATCGAGTGCTTTAGAAAATATAGCTAAAGGCAGATTTGTATATCGTTCATTTACTGATAATTGAATTCTTTCATCTCTTCACTATATACCTTCACATAAACTAATCATATAAATGGATTCGCGTATATAAAAATTGACGTTACTCAGGATAATTTAAATTCTAGTTCACTGAACATCTCAAAATAATCCCAAAATATACATCCTTTCATTAAATTCTACAAATGTGGCACTAATGAAAAATAACGGGCATTCTTCTGCTTGATGTTCAATAAATAGTAAAAAGAGATTTTTTCTCGTCATTTTTTTCAGGATTTCATGTAAATTTAAAAGGAATGTAAGTGACTTGTAAACTAGAATATATATTTTTAAGAGGAAAATTCCCCTTCGGTATTTAGAAAATATGCGAATAAAAATTAACACGAAAATCTCTTTGACATACAATTAATCAGAAATCAAATAAGGTTATTAGCATAATATTCATATATTGAAGGCTTATTTAATATTTGAGTGACTTATAACACTGTATGAGAATGCCTAATAGTAATAATAACATTCTGGATTTGTGTTATTCTCACACTGATAATACAATTTGTAATTCTTTTCTTGCTACATTTTATTTATTTAATCCAGAGAAATGATAAAAATAAGTAAAATTTATTCGATGCATATTGTTAGCAGTGAGTTGTACTGGCACATTGTCACGGCAGGATGGCCACTCGTTCACCAATTCTTTCCCTCGCACAGACAAGGTCAGCTCAGTATTTCAAGGAGAGAGTATTAAGGAGAGAGAGTATTTGCTAACTTTATTAAAAACCAATAAATATTCCAAGCTAAACTAAAGTCACAGCCCCAAAACATTTAAAATAAATATACCTTATAACCTACTCAAAATGATTATATCTATGTACACACTATATAGGTGGCCTATCAAATATATTGGCCAACAACGGCACTCGCAAAGAGAAATAAATGTCTAGGGCTTCACAAATAGATTCTCCAATGGAAAGATGGGAGTCTATCCAAAATGTATCCGGATTCAAGAGCGCTATTACCGGTATAAGGAAAGGCGTGAAAAAAAATGGAAAGGGAGGCGGGTCCGCTTTCTGAAGGAAGGGGAGTTCCTTATGGCATTATTTCCTAAGGGACTGGGAGTCCAGCTCCAGCCAATGCTAAATAATCCGCATTCAAGGACGGAGACGCGTTGGCTCGGGTCAATGAGGAAATTCGGAGGGCTCTGGCTCCAATCGATGCGTAGGCGACTTGGAGGCAGTCTCGAGACTCACGCTTCAAAACAGTCCCCTTACTGCCACGCGAGGGTCAAGATTGGCTAATGCCACCTCACCAATCCAGGAAGGACTGGACACGCCAGCACCAAGAAGCTAGAAAGGATTAGGCATTTTTAATCACCAATTCACTGCCACACTTAAACACTGACATTCATATACAGCCACCCATTCACACTAAGACTCACCTGAATAACTATTCAGCTTACATCTAAGTTCCAATAGACACTTTACTTAATTAATTTAAGTTCACTGTTAAACTCATTCAATAGTCAATCACTTCAAATTCAGACTAATCTCATTCTTGTTTCAAATATCGCCTGTGCAGGAAGACAGAGATAAATGGGGAAACACGATAGAAATCTATCGAGTCCCCTCACCCGGAATGACTTCGCTGCGTCCTTCTCATTCCAAACACCCTGAAAAAGAGAAAGGGATTAGAAACGGAGGAGAGGAGGCGGGCACTAACACACTACTACGTCCCTCCCACCTAAATTCGCCTCACCTCACAATGTCTCAATCCGCATCTTCACAGACGCATCTCCTTCATTCACAACGCTTTAGGCATCACCCAGTCATACTTTTTTCCTCTGCCTCCCCTCCTAGTCACAGGTCCCTAAATGGCCTCTTTCGGTTGTTGCACTGTCTATTCATCATGTCTATCAATGGCCCCTTTTCTATGTACTTCATCCACACACATATCTGACATTCCCTGATCAATCTTACTAAAATCCTCAACTAATTTCTCTACCTCATCCATCAAACCTTCCCATTTTTCCATAGCATTTATCGACTCTTGCTCAACTTGCACACTGATCCCATTTATACTCGCTAGCATAGACTCAGACTCATTCAATGGAAACTTACAAATACTATACGTTCTATCATATACTTTATCTCGATTCTGCACAAATCCAGAAAACTCTCCCACCTCATTCTCACCAAACTGTTCCATCCATTCATCCTTTCTAATCGTTTACTCTTTCGCTGCCCCCTTCCATGTTCAACTAACACTAACTGCCTTCCCTCTAAAGCACTAGTTATATCATCCACCATTTCACAGTTTTTCATTCTTTCAGACATATATTAATTCACCGGATGTTGCACCAAATATTCAGGAGGTTCACGCTACTTTCGCAACTGACATTGATGCGCTCTACGTTCATCCAAACTTCCATCCACTCTTTCACCAACTATCACATAACTTATCCCATTTGACCAAACCTTTCTTACTACAAACTGACCTTCAAACTTCTCTTTCAACTTATCCACATTTCCTTTACCTTTTATCTCAATCTCCTTTAGTACTTTATCATCAACAGAAAAACTTTCAAATTTTTCATGCCCTTTTCTCCCAAGAAGGAGCCCACTCATTCCTTAGTTTCCCTGAGTCGTATCATTTCGATTACCCGCATTATTCCCATCCATTCTTTCGTCCACGCGTCTATCACTAGTCCTACACAACCTTGTAGCATGACCTACTATTCCCCATTTGCCACAGGTAGTTCTTGTACTGGCATACATCCTGGCATAATTCTCTATCTTCCCACAATTACCACACACTCCAGGTCCACTCATATTCACTCGACCACCGTCCCTGCAATCTCGTGCCAATTGGCCCATTCTTCCACATCCATAACACGCTCTTTCCCTCACACGACTGCAATCTTTTATCATATGCCCCATTTGCCCACAGTCAAAGCAACTTCCTTGTGACGAGCGACAGTCGGCCCTCATGTTCCCAACTTTCTTGCATCTCAGACAAGGCTCATTCACTCTAGATTTACTGCCATTCCTACCATTCGTACAACCACTACTCCGACCATTCTGTAGCCTACTCCAGCCATTCCGACTCCTACTCCTAGTTTTATTCCCTCTCGGTACGCGGCCAACATACACACTCTGCTGTTCATTCTGTCCGTAATAACTCTCCAAAAATCTTGTCATCACATCCATCGAATTCTCTATCAGCGCGCCCAGATACGACCGGAACTGGGAAAACTTACTCATACTTGAATTGCCTACGGTGTGAAACAAGGTCTCCTCCCTTGCATAAACCTCAAATTCACGGTCCTCTAACATCTCCAGTACATCCTTCCATAAGCTCCTTATTCCCATTTGTTCCATCATTTCCAAATCTCATTCGTGCCAAGAACTCTAAGCGATGCGCATATGAATTCACATCCACATTCTTCCCCATTCTCGCTTCCTCAAACCAATTTGTCTTCTTATATTTCACACTCGTCTTCATCCCCTTACATTGATCTATTATTCTCTCTTTCTCTTTCATAATACCATCCCACTTAGGATCACCCACACTCATAATCTTTCGGTAAAAATCTTTTATTCGCCCAACCAGAAACGCGCACAACTCTTACCCAAAACCTATTATTCTCTCCAAATCTTTCCTTACAATAACTTCCATACTCTTTCAAAACACTTTCCTATCTTTTGTTCCTTCCACTCTAAACTTACTTAACTTTAACACTTCACTGATTTATATACTTCGATGAACCTCAGCATCACTTTTACTCTCACTCACTTTTTTCCCACTTTTACTCATGACTTCATTCGAACTGAAATATAAAGAGTCAATGCTAGCCATTCGGGTCCTTTCTTGTTGGTTTGGGGGTCTAGTCTTTGGGGTCTTCTCTTTTCGGTGCTTAGTCACTTGCGAGGGTTCATTTAAGTCTGTCAATCCCTTTTTGTCCGTCATTTCCATTACAAGTGGAGTCGAGGCCAAAGCACCACCAATTGCACCTGATTCTCCGATTCTCTCATTCAGCATTCCCATCATTCTTTCTTCCATTCGCACCTCACTGTCTTTAATCCTCTCTATCATTCTCACTTTAATCTATCTCATTTTCCTTTTCAAACTATCATTCTTTTCTCTCAACTTAGCATTTTCTGTCTTTCTGCCGCAATAACTCAATTAATCTTCTCATTTCCAACTCCATGGCCCCAATCTGTTCCTCCTCCATCAGGGAAAAACGCAAGCTCTCACTCCTCTCCTTCCTCAAACCACCTAGCAGTCCCTATTTGGGGCCAAAAATATGCGGCGGCGGGATCGCGACTCCCTCATTAATTCTTCTCGTCGCCAAGACAAGGTCTGCTCAGTGGTTCAAGGAGAGTGTATTGAGGAGAGAGAGTATTTGCTAACTTTATTAAAAACTAATAAATATTCCAAGCTAAACTAAAGCCACAGCCCTAAAACATTTAAAATAAATATACCTTATAACCTACTCAAAATGATTATATTTATGTACACATTATATAGGTGGCCTTACAATTATATTGGCCAACAACCGCACTCGGAATGAGAAATAAATGTCTAGGGCTTCACAAATAGATTGCCCAATGTAAAGATGGGAGTCTATCCGAAATGTATCGTGATTTGGAAGCGTAATTACTGGAATAAGGGTGAGTTGAAAAAAAGAGAAAGGGATGCGGGCCCGATTTCTGAGGGAAGCGGGGTTCCTAATGGTATTTTTTCTTAGGGACTGGGAGTCCAGCTCCAGCCAATGCGAAATGCGTAAGCGACTTGGAGGCAGTCTCGAGACTCACGCTTCAAAACAGTCCCTTTACTGCCACACGAGGGTCAAGATTGGCTGCTGCCACCTCACCAAGCCAGAACGGGCTGGACAAGCCGGCACTAAAAAGCTGGAAAGGAGAAGACATTTCAATCACCGATTCACTGCCACACTTAAACACTGACATTCATACACAGACACCCATTCAAACTAAGACTCACCTGAATAACTATTTAGCTTACATCTAAGTTCCAATGGACACTTTACTTTATTAATTTAAGTTCACTATTAAACTCATTCATTAGTCAATCACTTTAAATTCAGACTAATCTCATTCCTGTTTCGAATATTGCCTGTGTAGGAAGACAAAGATGAATGGGGAAACATGATAGAAATCTATCGAGTCCGCCCACACTGAGTGACTTCGCTGTGTCCTCATGATTCCAAGCACCCTGAAAAGGGAGACAGTGGTTAGAGACGGGGAAGGGGAGGCAGACACCAACATACTACATACAACATTACTGCAGAATGTGTATTTTTATGTTTTTTTAGGAATTGTAAGCCTTCTATTAAATTGACAGTTAAATATTATTAATAATAATGTTAATAAAAAGTTAAAAAATATTCATAGACGGAAAGAAAGTGAATGCTGAATAAGGAATCAAATAAGTTGCCGGCATTTTGTGGCAATATCTGAGACAGCAAAATTTATTCAATTCTTATTTATTTTGGTCGAAAATGAATGATAAAATACCAATATATGTATAAACTGCGCGTTCAATCAGGGATTCCAATGCTGAGCAACAAAGTTAAATCTCTATTCTCCTTTGATTTGGCTGCACTGTGGTGAGAAAAAAATGTCTTGCGAGTCGATTAGATAGGAAAAACCCTCAAATAGTAGGTATACGATCTTAAAATATACAATAATTTTGCCGGCCAAGTGGAGTCTTTCAGCCATTAAAATTAAGTTTGCGTTTAGTTCATCTCGTCTTTTAGACCATATTGACTCTATTTTTCTGATTTATTCGATTAAGTTTTAATCTCATTTCTATCCGTTGTTTGCAAACCTAATAAATATACCTAACGACGAATATACAATGGGTGAGAACGATTGTTCCTCCTATGCAGTCTTACCAATAATCTTCTTCTGTCATCATCCTTTTCCTGGCATTTTCAACCTTTCGGGCCAAATATTCAATCCTATTATTTAGCAAACCAGAAAGAATGTTGAAAAAATTGCCGACATCAATTTTTTTTATTTTTTACCCCATGCGTTTTCTGTATATTCCTCTCCATAATGTTAAATAAGTCACCGCTTAAATAAAGATAAGATCAGATTTTCTTTTCATTCTGAGGCATCACGATCAGTTTTTTTATCACACCCGTTCTTTGTAAGAATAAACGGGTGTAATGATCCTCGTATTATGTATGTACATAGTTAATGAAGCGAAAACCGTTCATCACCCAAACAAATACTTCTTAGGTCGTCTGAGCAGAATAATAGGTAGCATAAAAAATTACATCATATTTTTTGCAAATGTTATTCCCTCTCTTCTAAAAGCAATAACTGCGTGAGGGAGATAGCAGAAATTTATCACCAATAATTTTTTTAATACTAAGCGATTTGGGGAGATTATTCGCACCATTAGAGACAAGAAACCAAACGGTCTGCAAACAATAAACTTCTGAAAATGAGAAGTTTCAGTTGAAAGAAATTTGTAATTATCAACATCAATATGGATTGCCCTAATTTATGTTAGGAAAGTAGACAATCTAAAGATTATTATTATTTTAATAAGGAAATAATTCAAGTGGAAGATGGACGAACTGAGTGTTTTCTTATATTCGGTTGGGGTAATGCAAAGGTGTTTGATGTACCATGGTTGTTTAATAACTTTATGGATCGAGTAATGGGGAAGAACGAATTGGAATGAGATAAAGAGAGTGAGATTGATAAGGAGTGGTGACGTATGGCTTTTATCTAGGTTAGTATATGCTGATGACCTGGAGTTAGTGGCTGAGAGTGAATGGGATTTTGAAAGGTTGATCCAAGCGTTTGAGTGGGTTTGTCTGAGGAGGAGATTATAAGTGAAAGCAGAAATGAGTAAAGAGATGGTCTTTGTGGTTGTGGGTCAGGTATAGTGTTACATATATTAGAGACAGTTGTGCTCCCTTGGAATAAATGCGATAGTTTAAGTATCTTTAATGTTTTTTAATGATAGTAGTGTAAATTAATCTGATTGCAACACAAAGGTATTGGATGGTGAGAGAGGTTCATGGGCAATAGTGAACGAGTAGGGTTCAGGTATGTAATCGTGTCGTCTGCATGAGAGTATTCTCATGCCAACTATGCTATACATGAGTGATATTTTGGCATTCATCGAGTTAGAAGGGATAACTATGTGTGAGAGCAGTTCAAGTGTAAATTTGGAAAAGGCTCTTTGGTGTGCTAGGCTTAATAAAGTGTGAAAAGTAAGGTATTTATGGTATGAATAAGGTGTGAATGATGAGTAATCGAGTCCTCTGAGATGGTATAAAGGTAGAGTTGTGAAGAAAATATAGACTGGTTAGTGTTAGAGTGTGCAAATTTGCAGAAGACCGCATATAATGTTAATTTATGTAATGTGTTTGAGAGGAAGAAAGCAAAGATAGGAAAATTGGATAAAGATATATATGATCGGTGTGCATCGAGGGAGTTTGTGCAGAAGTTGCTCATAGAGGGATGAGGGACCCCTCACTTTATTCATCTTATAAAATTACAAAAGAACAAAACTATACAAGTCAAAATTATTTTTATAACAAATCTGGAAATCTTGGCGATCCTAGGCCAGCCAAGGTAAGAGAAAAGACAAGAAAAGGGTGATACATAGGGTGCTTCCTTGTCTGGGAAGCCTAATAAAAGGTAAGAGACCGGGCGGAGGCGGGAGTCGGTCTGGAGATGCTTGCTGTTCGGAGTTCAAAACGACCATGGCGCTCTTCTGGTGGAGGCGCCTCTTAAATAGTCATCTAGAGACAGCCTCCCAACCACGCTAAATTGAAATTCTCGTAGAGTAAGGAAGCGCCATCAACCAAGTTCTTTGAAGATCTTACCCATCTCAAATTATTGAAAGCAAACCAAAAAATATCAGATACTTTCCAAGGATTGTGTAGAAAAAGATCTTATGATGGATATAGGTAGTTTGCCTCGTTTACTGTTGTAGACCACTGGTAGGTTATCGCCCAGTATAGGTCTGAATGGGAAGAGAAGTCTCGTAGTCCAGTAGGCTATTGTTTCTGAAAGGAATATTGAGCCGAGATAATGAAAATAGCGGGTCATTGTGCGACAGAGACCACATAATCTACGTTGCAAAAAGTCAGTTGAGATGCTGATTATTTATAGT
Organism: Ceratothoa steindachneri; assembly: GCA_963969495.1. Taxonomy (NCBI): domain Eukaryota; kingdom Metazoa; phylum Arthropoda; class Malacostraca; order Isopoda; family Cymothoidae; genus Ceratothoa; species Ceratothoa steindachneri. The sequence goes on along the minus strand of OZ018330.1, from coordinate 113,640,907 downwards.
AGTTATAGTCATCCATGCTGCATCCTGCATCGGAGAACTTGATATTGCTCCGAGAATATTAAATGGTCTGCCTAATTGCATACGGCTCTCCCTTCCACGGGAAGCTACAAACGTCTGTTAAAGGCCCACTTCTCGAAAGGGTTTTATTCGTTGATTGAAAGGCACTCTGAAAACACTTGGAGTCTTGAAGTACGCTTACTGTCGTAGAATGGACTCTCGACGATATACCATGTATGACTATTCGTTGAGGGAACTTATTCAATTATATTTAGAGTGCGTGGTGTCTGGTCGACCGAGGTTATTTACCTTCAATATGCTTAAGAAGTGGAACTGAGCTCAAGGATAATAATATGGCTATCATTAATAAAATAGAGTTTGAGTAATAGAAACTATCAACAACACACAAAACGGAAAATATTGACATAAACAGAAAATGGAAAGGGTCGTGAGGGAACTAGCTAATCCGAGGATTAAGATTTGGAAGAGATTTAAAAAGGTAAAACAAATGAAAATTAAGGGGATGGGATGGTTTTCTAAACCATTTAAAGCACATGATAGGGTTGACAAAAGGGTTAAATACTCAAAGATAACGTTCAGCTTACGTAATTACACTTGTTGTGCAGAGGAAAGTGACGTGAAGGATTCTTCGGTCCACTGGCGAGTTCCAGCCAAAGGGAGGGGGGGAATTAAATGATCCTGACGTGGCGTCTTGGGAATGAGAACCGATTCTTGGCGAACGGGCTTAAAGAACAATGGCTGTTCTACGTTGTTCTCTTCTGAACAACAGGGGGGGTAAGAACCGTCTCTTGTTTAGGGGCTCAAAGAACAATGGCTGTTCTAATGTTGTTCTCTTTCTGAACAACAGGAAAAGCCTTGTGGACTTGGCGTCATGAAGGCTCGAACCTTGGCACTCAAGGGATATTGTCCTCTTCTGGACAAATAATGATGGATCTCGAGGTAGAGGGCCCTTTGGTGCACAAGGTGAGACTTGATCGTAGAGATGTCTCGCGAAGAAAATCTGGATCTTAAATCTGCTCTTAGTGGTAAAGTTTCCATATAAATAGTCGAGAAAACCCCTTGGCGTAGAAGACAATGGAGTGGGGCTTCGAGGGAATGCACAGCCGTGCTTGAGAACAATACCTTATCTGCCCATAAGCCTAACTCAATCTGGCGAGGTCGGCGCAGGGGGCGAAACGGGGGTAGATAAACCTCCTTGGTTAAACATTGACTCAGGTGGCAGCTATAATGCGCCCGGCTTCAAGGCGAAGATGCACGTGGGTAGCATCGTGTTTCTAAAAACATGTGATAACGGTTGAAATTAAGCGGCCTCAAACCGTTCTATCACATCCCTCCATTCCTGGGGGAAGTTATCACTTCGAAAAAAAAGAGATGAGGGATAACGATAGAGCTCCGTTGTGGGGAACTCGTTTTCTTGTACCAACCGTACCTTCATGCACCTAACTAGTATTACTTTAATACATATGATTATTTTGATCTTTTGATTATAGGGGAAACTAACCTTTAATACAAACTTAATCAATAAAAGGGGCATGGAGCAATGAAATGATATAAAATTAGTACATATGGGACAAAATAATTTACACGTAATTTAATGGGTACAAATATATATACATACAAAAAAAAATAGACATTGAGCGTTACAAAATTCAGAATATACTTCAACTTATTATATTACAAGAAAATCAAATTTAAGTCGTACAAGACGATATATACATACATGGAGATCCTAATCCTTCGAATAAAATTAATGTATGCTATTTGGTAACGCATTCCTACTGAGTGCATCAGCGACCTGGTTATCGGAACCTTATATATAACTTATTTTAAATTGATACTCTTGCAAGAGTAAACTCCAGTGCATAATTCGGCCGTTGGAGTGTCGTACATTCCGAATATATGCTAAGGGGCGGTGATCGGTTCCTATCTAAAATTCTTTACCTATCAAGTACATTTTGAATTTGTCTATAACCCAGATAATTGATAGAGCTTCCTTCTCTATAGTGGCATATCTCTTTTCGCGTGGGAATAATTTGCGACTAGCATATGCAACTGGATGATTCGTTCCGTCATCCTCATATTGAAGGAGTACACCTCCAATGCCCTCGTTGCTCGCGTCGGTCTTAATCCCAAAGGATTTTTCCGGGTTGGGCAACTTTAAAATGGGGGCAGAAATGAGCTTACTCTTGAGCTGATTAAAATGGGAAACAGCGACATCATTCCAACGTAGACGATCGGGGGAATTCTTTTTTGAAAGGGAACTGAGGGGCGCCGAAATTGATGCGAAATTTGGAACAAATCGCTGATTTTAAGAAGCTGATCCTATGAACGATCTTGTTTGCTTCTTTTTAATCGGGAGGGGCATGTCGGCGATTGCCTTAATCTTGTCCTCTTGGGGACCTAACTGGCTTTGTCCTATTTTGAAACCCTAGTATTTTATGGTTTCGTGGGCAAAATGGCATTTTCTGGGGCCAATGATGAGGCCATTTTCACGCAGTCGCTCGAAAAGAGCTAATAGGGTGGTTAAATGGTGACTCCATTCAAATAGTTCTTTTAGCTGACTCTTTTGATGTGGTGTCAGCTGCGCGTCAATATCCAGGTCGGAGGGTTCAAAAGACTCGCCTGGTAGGGAAGGAAGAGGTTAATCGGCATCAGGTTTGATGCACACTGTCTAATTACATTAAGGGACTCCGCGGAGTAATCTTCTTCAAGCGCCGATGTTTCGTCCAGCTCTACGAACGTATTTCCATGGGTGCGTTGGGGGTACTTTTTTCTTTGGGTCTACGGACAGTCTCCGTGTTCTTGTCTTGGGCCTTATCGCCTAAGGGTGTTAGTAATTCACACTCCTTTTGTGCCATCCTTAAGTCCGGGTTAAGGGTCTCCGAGAAATCGGACGGTATCGGGGTTCTGATGGAGACGGGCTTCTGGGCTTCTTTTTTATCTCGGCCTCGAGGAAGGGTGGCTTGAGACATCGGGTCGTAACTTACTTGAGGCTCTGTCCTATAAGTACGAAACAGAACTGTATGGGTGCGGAAATTACTTCAGCCCAGCCATTAAAATATTGACACTGCAGGTAACATCTAACGATGGGGAATTGGTTCGCCCGCCCAAGGTAGTCATGTACCACCGCAAATCTTTCGTGGTTAGGGTCCACTGGGGGGAGGAGCTCGTCGGACACGATGAAACACGTGCACCCTGTGTCCCTGACGAGAGTCGATACTCGGCAGCCGTTCACGCTGCCCTCCTCAAATTTCAAAGTTCCCGGTGAACTTTTGTCAAAAATAAAATTTACCTGGTGGCCTGAGGGAGGGGGAGAAGTTGCTGCTTGGGTCTGCACCACCGGGAAAGCTGGGGTGGCATTAATCTGGTGAACTTGGTGGGCTGGTCCGCTTTTGAGCCTAGAATTTGGGGGGCAATTCCAGCTCATGTGGTTTTCTACACCACCGGTGAAGCATATGATTGGTCGCTTCGGGAAGAGAGATGGAGGAGAAATCTTAACGGGAGGTTTGGAGTCCCGTTGTTGGTTTTGGGGAAAGAAGTTTTGGGGTTTTACGGGGCCCGGAAACTTCGTCGGGCTTCCTGGGAAGGGGCGCGATTCCTTCCTTCTTTCCTGGTTGAGGGGTTGGGGAGAAGTTCGATTCTCCTTTGGGTATAAATTATGGCTTGCGGCATAGACATCCGCTTCTTCGGTACATTCTTTAAAGGTCTGGCACCGACGATCCTTGACGAACGCGTGGATCTCCGTCGGGAGAGACGCGAAAAATTGTTCCCGCAACACGAAGTCTGTTAAGGACTCGTAGTCAGGATCAACCTTTGAGGATTCGAACCAAAATTTAAAATTCTTCTGAAGAATGTATCCGAATTAACGGAACGTCTGTCCGGGTTTAATACGACCTCCTCGAAATTCTTGGCGGTAGAAATTGGGAGTCATATTATGAGCGGCCAATAACTCAGCTTTTAAGGTACTGTAGTTAATTGTACATTCAGATGGTAAAGGTATAAAAATCTCGCGCAATTTACAATTTAACAGTGGAAGTAATCTAACTACACCCTCATTTTCCAGATCCATGTTATTGATTTCGAAGATATTTTCAAAGTGGGCTAAAAATGCTCCGAAATCCTCTCCGTCCATGAAATTGGGGAGCTTAAGTGGGAGATTGGAGGGGGCTTCTGAACGAGAACTGGCTGACTGTATCTCTGCTTCAACACGAGCTATTTCAATCTGATGGTGAAGCTCAGCTTGTCTTTTCCGTTCCTCTCTTTCCTTTTCTTTTTCTTCGCGTTGGATTTCTCTTTCTCTCTCTTCTCGTTGGATTTCTCTTTCTTCTCGTTGAATTCCTCTTTCTCTTTCTTTTTCTTTTTCTTTGCTCCTCTTAAACGTACTCAATTAGTTCTTTTCCGGAAAGTCCCAAGGATTCTCCTTGCGCTTTAAAGATTTCGAACTGAGTCATCTTTGCACTTGGGGGCACAATAGTCAACCAACTAAAATTCCTTGCAACAAGAATTATGCCTTCTAGAGAATTAGCCTACCTAAATATGGGCACTGACCTATTCGTACTTGGTTTCTCGATCTAAATAACTACTGACTAAAATCACACAATAAAAAAACACAAACAAATTATTATAACAGTTTCTTAAGCTACTCCAGCTTCTTAAGTTTTAAAAAAGGGGATAGCAATCGTTAAAACAAAAGGGAACTACTATACTCTATTCTTATAACGAATAACACTATGCTTTACTCGACTGAGCCTAGTGTTTCCAAAGATATAGCGTTAAACCTTACACACTTGATACCAAATTTAAATAGTATATATATATATATATATATATATATATATATATATATGTCGCAGAATGGACTCTCGACGATATACCATATATGACTATTCGTTGAGGGAACTTATTCAATTATATTTAGAGTGCGTGGTGTCTGGTCGACCGAGGTTATTTATCTTCAATATGCTTAAGAAGTGGAACTGAGCTCAAGGATAATAATATGGCTATCATTAATAAAATAGAGTTTTAGTAACAGAAACTATCAACAACACACAAAACGGAAAATATTGACATAAACAGAAAATGGAAAGGGTCGTGAGGAATCTAGCTAATCCGAGGATTAAGATTTGGAAGAGATTTAAAAAGGTAAAACAAATGAAAATTAAGGGGATGGGATGGTTTGCTAAACCATTTAAAGCACAAGATAGGGTTGACAAAAGGGTTAAATACTTAAAGGTAACGTTCAGCTTACGTAATTACACTTGTTGTGCAGAGGAAGGCGACGTGAAGGAATCTTCGGTCCGCTGGCGAGTTCCAGCCGAAGGGGGGGGGGGGAGATTTAAATGATCCTGACGTGGCGTCTTGGGAATGAGAACCGTCTCTTGTCTACGGGCTCAAAGAACAATGGCTGTTCTAATTTTGTTCTCTTTCTGAACAACAGGGGGGAAGGGTGAGAACCGTTTATTGTCTACGGGCTCAAATAACAATGGCTGTTCTAATGTTGTTCTCTTTCTGAACAACAGGGGGGAAGGGTGCGAACCGTTTCTTGTCAACGGGCTCAAAAAACAATGGCTGTTCTAACGTTGTTCTCTTTCTGAACAACAGGGGAAGCCTTGTGGACTTGGCGTAATGAAGGCTCGAACCTTGGCCCTCAAGGGATATTGTCCTCTTCTGGACAAATGATGGTGGATCTCGAGGTAGAGGGTCCTTTGGTGAACAAGGTGAGACTGGATCGTAGAGATGTCTCGCGAAGAAAATCTGGATCTTGAATCTGCTCTTAGTGGTAAAGTTTCCATATAAATAGTCGAGACATCCCCTTGACGTATGGGACAATGGAGTGGGGCTTCGAGGGAATGCACAGCCACGCCTGAGAACAATACCTCATCTGCCCATAAGCCTAACTCAATCTGGCGAGGCCCGCGCATGGGGCGAAACGGGGGAAGATAAACCTCCTTGGTTAAACATTGCCTCAGGTGGCGGCTATAATGCGCCCGGCTTCAAGGCGAAGATGCACGTGGGTAGCATCGTGTTTCTAAAAAACATGTGATAACGGTTGAAATTAAGTGTCCTCAAACCGTTCCATCACACTTACTAATGCCATTTTTTCTGCTATAGTTCAAGAACCATTAATTGTAGGTAATGAAATCATGAAATATTGAGATGATTGTATTAAAGGACCCATTAATATTATTCGACAATATTAATTGCAAAATGAAGGAATAATAACAGTCTTTAGGAAAATGTGCAATCAAAAAGTGTTCATGCTCTGTACAATTTGCTAAATAATAGTCAATAGTATAACTTCTTTCCGTTAATGACACCACTCAAACGACTATTATAGTTTGTTGAATAGAGTCAAAAACCTTTGATAGAATTTTGTCTTCTTTCATCGTAGAAAGACTTCTGGAATTTATCAATGTTTTGGGGGTGTTTTGTATAGACACAGACCTAGAGTTCATGCCGTAAATTTTCTCTAGGGTGGACGTGTGGCGACTGTGATTGTCCTTTTTAATGCTTGTTTTATCTTCCTTGAAAAAGGAAAACCCAATTTCCGTCAAGCTTGCGATCATTTGCTCTACAGATAATCTGCAATTATTGTTCCGTAATATTCTCTATTTATCGGTATGTTGCACAGAAATGTGTCACATAAGATAAGCGACACAATTTCCGGGCAAAACAATATTCTTTTCATTTAGTAATAAAACATACTCGTAGATCTAAAAATTAAAATCTTTGTCCAAATAATCGTAAGATCACTTTAGACTCGTTTTCAAATGTATGTGTTTAAATAAAGGTCTCGTATTTGGAAGACCTCGATGCATTTCCGTTTAATGAAACATAATAGTCATATTGTTCAAACTAACATCGATGCCTTCCTCTCTTATCTGAGAATATATCTCGCTTCTATTTATCTTTGGCTTATTTTAAACAGATCTAAACTTCCTCCTATTGTGTAAAGTGGAATTTTCCGAAGAAGCCCGTAGTGGGAGATTTGTTGCTTGTCTCCAAATCCTTAAGCATTCTCGTTACTGACTGTATAATGATTTAGGCATATTTGGTTCTTCAGAAATCTCCTTTTAGCGTATCTTGGATTTAAATTTAGTAATTATTATGGAAGCGATGTCGGAAGACAGTTCATTATTTTACACCATGAAGATTGCTAGTAGAATAAGACGAGGTTGCAATGCGAACAAATGTTAGAGCATTTTAGACTATTCCTAAACAGTTCAAATTATAGATAAGTCGAAGAAACTGCTCGAGTGACGTCAAAAGTGTGTCATAATCTAAACTACGGAAATTAGATATATGGATGTGAAAATGATATACTTTTTGATTGCTAACTTTGGTAAAAAGTGTTACGATTCCATTATTTGACTATCAAACTTGAGATTTTGTTGCTGTGTTATAAATAAGTTTATCTTACTGCATACAAATTTATTTACCTTGCAATAAATTGTTTATGTACTATGGCGAAAAATTGTTGTAGTATTGAAGAGTATGACTATAATAAATTAATAAATAAGATTATAATTTGTGGAAAAATCAATATATGCACAAAATAACTGTTGTGTAATATGAGGAATTATAAAAGAAATTAAAAAAGAATATTGTTACTACTTACTAATGCGGAACCCTCATGGAGATTGTATAATGGTTTTAAATTCAGGGCTAATATTTATTAGTTTCAGGTAAGGCAAAGGGGCGCACGAGAGAGATAGAGAAGAGCCAAACAACTAGGCAACGGTAGTTAAATTAGGTAATTACTAAATGCACCACACTTAAAACATCATGAGAGTGTGTTTGTAATATTTTATGTCTAATGTTTCTAGAATAGTTAAGCATTGAAGGATGTTGTTAAAGGCTAATACATTACCAATAGAAACATCAGTTTTGCAATTAATGGAGTATTCTCTAATTATAAACGTCTCCTTCTCACCCAATATTTTGCCTTCATAATTCCTTCTCCTTTACTGAGTGTTAAAGGTTTATGCGCATAATAAAAAATGTAATTATAAAATATATTTAATTGCAAAGTAATTACATATACTTATAATTAAAATATATTATAAGCATTGAGATTTAACTAATTTCTCCCAGTATGAACAAATTATATATATTAATATATTTTAATTAAAGCAATTAAATGCAACGAATGGAAATTATTGTATAATGTGAGGATGAACACAATCACAAGTTTATAGGTGAGCGACCTGAGAAGTGGAAATAAATTACCAAACGTGGTCTTATTTTTAATCAAAGAGGTAAATTTCTCAATTGGAAAAGAGGGGGATTTTATTGGACATTAGAAGGAAAACGAGGCACATATGCCAGAGATAAAGAAATAACGCATTAATTTCCTCTCAGGTTTTTTTTGTTATATAAAAAATGAAATCAATTTTCGAAATGATGAACCAAAAATTGATAAAAGGAATAAGTTAAGGTGGAGCTATTCTCTAAAATGAAAAAAAATATTTTACGTAATTTTCTTTTCCTATTTTAGAGGAGAAATAAAGACTAAAATTCGATTATGATCTTTAATAGCTCTCACACCTTGCATGAGGCTGTCAATGTAGCATTGAAAACTATGCAGCAGCTGAAAATTGCACGAGTGTAAATCTTCGTTGCTTCAACAGACGGTTGTGTCCCCTCTCGGCCGCAATGCCACTGTCCTCATCATGTACTTTACAGGATCTTTCTGGCAAAATTTCTGTCGAAGAGGCACTTGTTTGTAATAAGTAATAATTCTCATTTTCCTTTTAATTCTTTGGGTTTTTTTAAATCGCTAATTATATTAATTATATATATTTTTTTCCAATAATTTCCCAGAAAATCACTCCCTTCACATCCCACCAGGCCCAAAACACAGGCGTCTATGTGACGCTGACGGTCGAAGTCGGTCAGTTTGCATGGCTGACGCTAAGCCTTTTAGCTAGCTCTCGTGATTTCAGATATGGATCAGCTTTGAGACAGGTACACAAACGGTCAGTGTCTTTAAGTGAAGGCCGACCACTTCTTGACTGATTTTTGGAGATGGAATTGCCACGCTTAACATTCTTACACCAATCGTATTCAGTAGGACGACTTATTGTCTTCTTCAAATGATTGATTGATACAAAGTTGCGATGGGCAGCTTTTAGGTCGGAATGTAATCATACGGGAAAAAAGTACGTTGGTCTTCACGAGAAAGACTCCTTTGATAGGTAATTTTTGAAACATTAGATATCAATATATGGGTGTCCGGATAATTTTACATTCGTGTAGTGGCCTCGGCTTTCATAGGCTCTAGTCACACTGCACTTTCAAGTGAGGCCTAGTAAATAGAAGGCCATTACACATTAACTAGTCATGCACCCTGTATAAATCTCTATAAATAAATTCACTTAAAAAAAAGGTGTGCGAGAACTTTGTTTTCAACATCATATATATATATATATATATATATATATATATATATATATATATATATATATATATATTAATATATATATATATATATATAAATACATATATATATAGATATATACAGTAATGTGCCAATTAGTTCGGACAGTGGTGAAATAATACAATAATTTGACAATTTCTGTTTATATTTTAAAAGAATACGTCAATGATAAAATAAATAGTACATTTAATATAAAATATGACCGCCCTTTTCTTTTACAACCAGCTTCACTCGTTCTGGCATAGATGCAACCAAATTTGAACACATTTCTGACAGTTCTTTGTTATGGTACCAGACATTGATAACAGCACAAATCATCTTCTGCATTGTCGAACAGTCGGTTTTCTTTATTCTACGTTTAATTATAGCCGATAGATTTTCGATGGGGTTCAGGTCAATCTCTAACGGTAAGTCCACTTTATTCGAAGAATGTGCGCCTTATTTGGGAAGTATGGCACGTAGCCAGATCATGCTGGAAAATGCCGCCTTCACCAGGAAAGTCTTTCTGCATCGCAGGAAGCAGGTAAGTGCAGGATTGCCTTGTATTTAACGCTGTTCATCATTCCCCCAATATTAAAAAGCCACCCTAGGCCTTTAGCGCTAAAACAACCCCAAAACATCTTCGTATGTGGGTATTTTGTCGCCTGTGGAAGGTGTCCTGCCTGAAGTGATTTATCCTTGCTTTGTATTACTACCACTGACCTATGCCCATATACATCAAAATGCGATTCACCTGAAAACATAACTTTCTTCCAGTAGCTGCCTTCCATCCAGCATATTTGCGTACCCAGCTAAGGAAAGAAAGTACCCTAGGAGACCTTACTGTCTCCTAAGCACTAAGCACTAAGCACTGTCGTGCTTAGTGTAGCTCTGGCACAACAAAACAGTTGCCAGATGTTACCAAAATTTGATACTGTCCGAACTAATTTGCACACAACTGTATATATATATATATATATATATATATATATATATATATATATATATATATATATATATATTGATTTGTAACAGTTGTAACTCTGAATTCGGCGCTCGCGTGCTATATAAAGTCGGTTATTTCAGATTAGAAATGAATGTATGGAAAATTCATATTGAAAGAGAGATCGAGTAAGATTTTGTTTAAAGGAGTCGTGTGAAACGATAGTTATCGGGAAGATCAATGCCCTACGCCCGTCAGCAAACTTCCGGTGAGATTAGACGAGAATTTCTTCGGTTCAGGTGGAGCATAAAAACCCCGCCGCCGAGCTATAAACGCCGAGGTGGTGAGGTAGGGCTTAATTGCTTCTGTTAGCAAATATAGGAGTTCCGGCGAACGCCTATATATTCTCCGTCACAAAATTAATCGTGAAAGTATTCCGTCAGAATCCGCCAAGGAAAGAGTTCCAAAGACGAATACCCCTTCCCCTTGAAGAAGACCCCAGGTCGTGTTAGTGAGCTCTCTCTACGTTGTTCCCGGGTGAGCCAAGCCCGGAAAATACAAAGGGTATTTGTCAGCCTCTTTAAGACGTCTGTGGAATCATCAAATAGTAAAGAGGAGGCCAGTTTTGTTACCTTAACTCTATCACACTGCAATCTAGTGTACAAGAGTCAGCCCTCAGAACTAGTGCAAATCGGTAGTGACTCAGCTCGTTACGGTATCGATAATGATAGGGATCATAAGCATTTCCCTAACTAAGGCATTCAACTAAACTGCAGCGTAGAGTTTTGGGAGCCAAGCAATTTCGCTGAAATAGGAAGGAAGCGCTCCAAGACATGACACTACTCTGTGTATTTGTCTTATTCGGAGACGACAAAAAACGTCGTGTTACTGTCTAGCCTTTGAAGGTAATGTCACAATTATAAATTTCTGTCTTTTGTCTCTAATTCCATTTTTGTGCAACCCGAAAAGCTGACCTAGACTGAATTATCTATTCAAAGTAGGAAAAAATGGAACGCCTTTCTAGTTGCTCAGTCTGTGAAAAAAGCCTTTGCCTTCATCATCGCGCTCATTGCCAGCAGGAAATGGCACGCAGCGCGCCTCGTCAGTCGCTGTGTATTAAAAAATAGTAGTAAAATAAATCAACTAATTTGGTTTTCAAGATAGACACATTGCCATAAAGATCCCCACTGGCTTTAAACGATCGGAAGATAGCACGAAATCCATCTACTTGCCACATTTGTACTTGGAACCAAATGTGTCCACCGACACGACTCATAGCCAAAAGTTTTGAGACTAAATACTATATTTTTCATATAAGAAAAATAATAGAACTAATCAAATGTTGCATTTTGCTTTAGTATGTATGTATCAAATTTGAATGTGAAATATTAAAAAAGTTAAATCCCAAACCCATTATATTAATAAATACACTCATTTGAAGTACGCAGTCTATAAAAAACAATAATATTTCTTGCTCTTCAGAAATGTTTCAATTCATTTAGACATGCTGGAGACTAAATTGTTATATTTTGACAGTGGTTGCTCCATTTTTGTTCGATCATCACTTTCAAATGGTCATAATTGGATGGGTTCTGTTTATAAACGGCCACTTTGATTATCGCCCCCAAATTGTCCTTTTGAATTCCAATCAGGAGGATTCCTTGGTTATCACAAAAGTTCAATGTTATTTTCAACTAAATAAAATAAATCCGTATCGAAATGCTGATAAGGATAGTAATGCAGATATTTTTCTCCATCCGACTTTAAGTGAAACTTAAGGAAGACGCATTGTACAGAATACGGATGACCTACGCTCTCCAGGAAATAAGCTCACCAAAAATTTAACAATTTTTTCATCAACTTGCGTTTGAAAAAGAATAGGTAAATTGGGCGTAAACCAGCCTGTTTGTGCAGATCTGCACAAGATAAGAAAGCTGTTTGCCAAAGAAAATGTGTTCTAATTTAAAGCAAACGCCTTTACATTTAGGAATTACGTATGGTTAAAGTTTTGAGATAAATATCATCGGTCATTTGGACCCATATTTTGAAGCTGGACGCAAAATCTAATTGCAATCCACTAAACCTGGGATACAGCCGCGCATAGGTAGCCGGTTGAACAGGACAGCTACAATTAATGACCCCCAGGCCAAACGTTTTATGTCATGTTGATGATGAGGCAGGGAAACTCGGATGAAAAATGTAGGAAAATAAAAGTAATAACAGGGTAGTAGTAGAGATAAGGAGGTGACAGAGATATTTTATATTCTTTACCCAATTACTCTCAGATTTCTATACCTGTCATCGACCAGCGATGAATGGACGAAAGGTGATCGCCCAATAGCATGCAAATTTCGCCGCCGGCCACGAGTGAGATGTGAGTAAGGGAATGATACCAATTGGCAAAAATGGGGATAAAATGTGAAAGATTGGAAGGAAAGTGATCCCTCTAGTCTCAATTTAATCTAAATTTGCCGGCAGAATTTGGATCGTTATGCTGTCTGCTTCCCCATTTCCCCTATATAGGTTAGAGGACACCATCTGGAGGAGGTAGGCTAGACGAAGATTTGATTGAAAAGGAAGATAGAAGCAGAGGTTTTAGGATATGATTGGAATCACTTTTAAAAGGTTTTTTTTAAGTAACTCGATGTAGGAAATTAGAAATAACAATATAAAGTATATTTATATGTCTGTGGGTGACCAATGACAATAAATGAGTGATATATGATGGATGTGTTAAATCATCCAGAATAAAAAAGGTTGAGGAGAGTTAGTGAAGGCCAGGCTAAGAATTTCATCTAAGCTATCGAAGATTCAGTCAAAGGGGTGGCAGGGTGGATAGTAGCTAATTGCAATTTTCAGAGAGAAATTCGTAGGCAAGGGGGCGAGTAGAAGCGTAGTTTAACCAAAACCTTGAGATCATACGACTGCAGAAATAGCATTTACACCCTTAAGCCATGTTTCTCCTTGGCCATAAAGAGCTAACTTTTCTGTTATGAATAAGTCACAAATAAAGAAGCGGCAGTCAGTTTAAATTATCAGAAGATAGAGTCAATATCGTTTATAGATTATATGGTAAAAGGGTGGGCATAGAGCTGTATTTGTAATTATAGAAAGTTTGATGCTACTCTCTCGGAAATGACTTCGTAGCAAAGTAAGAAAACAGTTACGCATAAATGCCTTGAACACAAGTTTTAGTAATTTTTCTTATATCTGCACATTAACCTTATCCTAAAGTTTATACTCTTCAATCTAAAGTAGTCCTTTCAAAAAGTATAATGTTTTTATTTCGATATTTTGAATTATCGATCTAATACTGAAGTACATCAATTTAAACTTATCGATAAGTGAAAAAGAAATCATGAGATGACTCTTCCAATTTGTATTTATTTATCTAAATTTTCTGTGTGAAATTGCTTTGTCCATAAGAAATTCCTTCTGGAAGTGTTTTGGGCTTTATTAATTGGTTTAATCTGGCCATTAGGAAATAAATTTCTCAAGGAAATAAAGCTGGATTCCATCGGATATTTCATAAATCTGAAAAAATAAGGGTTGTGATATTTTAAAGATCTTCAATTGGCTGAGTAAGAGTAAGATATACAAGAAAATAATGTTCGAGGGCATCAAAAACATCCATAAAAACGATAATCAAACTAAATATATAAAGCAAAGTATTCACAATACTCGGAACAGTGAAAATAATTTAAATAAAGCTATACCCATCAATGAAGTGGTAGGGATTCGAACCTTGTTATCTCCATCTTCCTTTCTTTCTTGAATTCATATGGACTAATCTAAACAGCTCGGATTGAAGGAAATCTAGTTTTAAATGAGAGGTACGCTTTATACCACAGCTTTTTATCCCCACCATTTCATTGAAAAGTGTAGTTTTATTTCCACAAATAAAGAATATAAATTATACTTTTCTACCTAAGACCTATTTGTGCAGAAATTCAAGTTTTGAATTGTATCAGGTCGACCTCATTTTTTTCACCTCTTATTTGAGGGAAAATGAATCCCTTTGATGCTTTGTTTCGTATTGGGAAACAAGCAGAAGTCAAAGGTGGTTAAATTCAGCATTTAATTCAAATGCGACAGAGAGAACTCTGACATAAAAGGTTCCTTGGTATTACTTTCAAAGTTGAATGTGTAATTTTGGCAAATCTCGTAATATTTTTCATTAATAGCTCTCTGAAATGTAACGAAGCATATAAACAGCACATATTCTGTACAAAAACCCACACTTCGAAAGATTTTGCTGTCGATATTTCTTCCTTTTGCCGTGGCTTGTTGAAAATCCCTTTAACCACTTCTTTATGAGAATAATATATATTTTCCCGCACCAGTATTGGTACATAGCGGGCAGTTATAATATTCTTTTTTCGAAAATGTTTAACCAAAGATCCTTAATTTTCAGGTATTACTACTAGGATTTTTAGAGGTGGTAACTCTTTCATACCTTTATATTTAACCTAAATCACAACACTGTCATTTATTGAATACACACACAATCGTTATATTTAAATACGTTTTCCTTGAACAAAGAGAAACCTTTTCAACGCTAGTGTTTAGAGGGAAGGAAGGGGAGTCTTTTATACATCTACACAAATTGCTCTGATTGTGGTTAAATTTAAGAAGATTTCTGAAAAAAATGGAACTCACTGTCATTCGAATCCCTTTAAAAAACTGTTATAGAAAATTCGGAATCGGAGCGGAAACAGTAATGCAGTGATTTTAAGCGCCATCACCTAACTAAACATCTTTTTAATGGTGAACGTGCTCCACCAGGCGGTTAAAAAAATTCACATAAAGATATGAATGACAATTGAATGTAACCCATTTGTGTTTAAATTTGAACAAGAGAAGATATCATAAAGGTCTGTATGACAATTATTAACAAGCCCTTCGGGACTATTTCCGTTTTCTACTTTTTAGTGTGTGAGGAGGCGCGAAATAACAATAGTAATGTGGTTTGCTAGCAATCCGTGAGCATAAGAACCTTCATGGCCCAAAGGAGAGCCACCCGTTGAAGATCATGGGAGGAATTTTCTATCTATGCTATCAAGATTGAATTGACCCTGCTCCTGAGTTAGACTGAAAGAGAGAAATAAATAAAATTAAATAAAGAAGGAAATAAAGAAAAAGAAGAGGGAAAAGAAGAGATAAAAGAATGAAAGAAATATAAATGAAGAAAAAAACAGACAAACTATAAAAATAGTGAAATAATGAATTGCGAAAGGAAATATTTAAAAATAGGCAAAGAATTCAAGGAAGTAAGAGAAAAAATAAATGCAAAAAGAAAGGGAGAACAATTTAAAATTGAAAAGATAGAGAAAAGAGAAAATATGAAAACAGAAAGTAATTATGAATATAAGGTAAGAAATAAATAAAAAAAAATATATATATATAGTGAGAAAAAAGGGCTGGGAAGGAAAAGAAAAATAAATAAATAATGAAACGATAGAAAACAAAGAAAAAATATAGGAATAAGAAAGAGAGAAAGAAAAGTAATGAAAAAAGAGATAAAAGAAGGAAAGAATAAGAGAAAAAAGGAAGTACGGATATAAAAAAGAATAAAAAGGGATAAAGATACGGGGTAGATTAAAAAGCTAAAAAAAGAGTAAAAGAATGAACAAGAGAAAGTAAGAACAAAAAGATAAGAAAGAATTTAAAGAGAAAGAAAATGAGACGTGTAGAAAAAAATCTGAGCTAAAGGGAATGAGATGAAAGGAAAAAGTGAGCGAAAAGGGTCTAGGAAAAAAGAAAGTGAAAATAAAAAGAAATATAAACTGTATGATGGATATAAAAGAGAATAAAAGAAAGAATAATGAGAAAATTAAGCAAACTGAGAAAGCGATAAATAGAGGAAGGAAAAAGACAATTAAATAGATAGAAAAAATAAAAATAAAGAAATTTAGAGATGTAGAAAATAAAAAGAAAAATAAAATGTGAAAATGAAAGAGATGCAAAGAAAAACGAGCGAGCCAGAAAAATGTATAGAAATTTGTAAAGAGAAAGAACGTAAGAATAAATGAAAGTGTCGTAGAATGCACTCTGGACGATATACCATATATAACTATTCGTTGAGGGAACTTCTTTAATTATCTTAAGAGTGCGTGGATGTCTGGTGGGCCGATATTATGTATCTTCGATATGCTTAAGAAGTGGAACAATGGCTGTTCTACGTTGTTCTCTTCTGAACAACAGGGGAGGTGAGAACCGTTTCTTGGCGAACGGGCTCAAACGAACAATGGCTGTTCTAACGTCGTTCTCTTTCTGAACAACAAGGGGGAAGCCTTGTGGACTTGGCGTCACGAAGGCTCGAACCTTGGCACTCAAGGGATATTGTCCTCCTTCTGGACAAGTGATGGTGAATCTCGAAGGAGAGGGCCCTTTGCGCACAATTTAGAGAGGGTCGTGGTGATGTTTCGCGACGAAAATCTGGATCTCCAATCTGCTCTTAGTGGTAAAGTTTTCATCTAATTAGTCGAGACACTTCCTTGGCGTGGGGGACAATGGAGTGGGAGCTTCGAGGGAATGCACAGCCGAGCCTGGGAACAATGCCTTATCTGCCCATAAGCCTAACTCAATCTGGCGAGGTCGGCGTATGGGGCGAAACGGAGGGGGGGGATGAACCTCCTTGGTTAAATATTGACTCAGGTGGCTGCGATAAGGCGCCAAGCTTCAAAGCGAAGATGCACGTGGGAAGCATCGTGGTTTTAAATAACATGTGATAGGGTTGAAATTAACGCGGCCT
Organism: Ceratothoa steindachneri; assembly: GCA_963969495.1. NCBI lineage: Eukaryota > Metazoa > Arthropoda > Malacostraca > Isopoda > Cymothoidae > Ceratothoa > Ceratothoa steindachneri. The sequence goes on along the minus strand of OZ018330.1, from coordinate 113,623,774 downwards.
CAACCCGTTCTATCACAGAAAGTAAAAGATATAAATAAAAGAGAAAAAAGAAAGGAACAAATGAAAATAAAGAAGGAAAGGAAGGAATGAAGAAAGGAACGGAAATAGAGAAATAGGAAAAGCGAAATGAAGAGAGAAAAAGAATGATAGTAAAAATGAAGAAAAGAGAAAAAATGGATATTCAAAGGAAGAAAAATATCTTGAATAAAGAATGCAAATGAGAGAAAAGGAATTAGCGAGAAAAAGAAAACTAAGACAGGGATATAAAGAGAAATACAGAGAATCAAATAATAGGTAAAGTAAGTGAAACGTCGGAGAAAAAAGAAAGAGAAAAGAAAATGATTAATGTAAAAAATAATGATTTTTATGAAAATAAGACAGCTTATAAAGAAAATAAAGAAGTGAGAAACTAAAATAAGAAAATAATGAGTGAAAAAACTGCGAAAAAATAGAGAAGAAAGAGAAAAACAAAAGAGTAAAGCAAGAAAGAAAGGAAATGAGAGAAAGAAGGAAGGGGAGAGAGAGGAACAAACAAACAAACAAAAAAGAAAGGAAGAAAAAGGAAGGAATAAAGGAAGTATTGAAGAGTTGTTCTATTTATTTTTTAAGGAAATCGCCGCCATTCTGAATCATGACCTCCAGGCGACGTAGGAACCTGAGGCAAGCTTTCTTGAATGTCTCTCTGTTTAACTTGATTCTTGTAATGATAAATTGCTTAAAATTCTCCGAACATTTCCAACATTTCGCTCAACTCTTTACCCTAACATTAGAGAGCTTATTTTCGTAGCTTGTGAGATTTCTTCTCATCATATCCTCATTGGCAGCTCTTTCGCGCCCCTAACAATAGTTGCTATGTATAACTCAGCCCTCTCAATAATAACCATTGGGTATTTTTTCTAATACTGCACTGAAAACATATTTTATAATGGAAATTTGCAATACTGCTATTTTGTACGCGTAAAAAATTAAGAGATCTCACAAAAACCGAAATAATATCGTGTAAAAAGGTAAAAGTAATGGAAATAAAAGATGAGCTCAACACCACCTCCACGTCGCAAGGCTTGAAAGGAAAGGGCAAGGAATGACCTTACAGCACATGGCCAACCAAACAAGAAACTTTGGACGCTAAAACGCCATAATGGCTCGCAAAAACCTCGGCTCGACTCCCTACCCAGGTTGAAAATCAACCTTTTAAAATTTAAAAGTCATTTAAAAAAAATGAAATCTAGCTCTATATTTGAATTTAAAAATCAACTTTTAAAAATTGAAACCGATTTTTATTTGAAATCCGTTTTTTTTAAATGAAGGTCAACATTTTTTATTCGAAATACAATTTTTTGATTTGAAAATCAACTCTTTATTAATTTGAGTTTCATTTTTTAAAATACAAAAATCAACTTTTTTAATGTGAATATTTTTCAATATGAAATTGAACTTTTTAATTTGAAAGCCTTTTTTTCAATATGGTCAACTTTTTAATTCGAAGTTCATTTTTTTAAGTTATGAGGGAAAAGATGTAGATTGTCGAATAAATTTTAATGTTTAAATTTCATTTTATTTTATTTTTATAGGTTAAGAAAACGCACTAACTTTCTGGAAAACCTTAATCCTGAAGATATCTGTTTAAAATTTAACTGTTATAAGAAAAGCCTAGAATCTGCGATTCATGTGGATATTGAATAAATTTTGCCTTGTTTTGTGAAAATTGATACATGTTAATATTTCATATGAAAAAAAATCAATTATGTTTTGGCATTAGTTATTATTCAAGGGATGTAAGCAAAGTATCGTGAAAATATTGAGTAGATACAAATATGAAAATTATGCTAATAATGATAAAATCGTTTCAAAACACGAATTCAAAATATTTATTACCTTTTTAGGTTAAAATAATATGTACGGAGGTATAGAATGAAGTTATTATTACAGTGGTAAAACTTCTCGATACTATAAATTTGGGACGTTCATCATATAATATATGCATAGGTGTATCAAATACACGAATCTAAAGTCCTAAAAAGGAGTGTTTCTTGGCTATTTTAACATTTATTCTCGCCGTCCTAGGAGTCGAGCTCGCTTTCAGCTACTAATACCTCTGTTATATTTAGCAATTGAAATCCTCTTGCATATACGGGAGTGTAGAGAAGACCTTCAACTATATATATATATATATATATATATATATATATATATATATATATATATATATATATATATATATATGGCCCAGTGTATGGGAATATACGCACACGGACTCTAAGGTAGGCTAAGCAAGGCAACAAATGTTATTGTTCTAAGAGTGCGATTTAAATAGTTAGCTGCAGCTGAGTGACCAAGGAATATTCCAAACACAACGACAAAAATAGATTTTAATACACACTAAATAAAGGGCACAAAATAAATATGGATATATATATATATATATATATATATATATATATATATATATATATATATATATATAAGTACATGAATAAGACGGAATTAGGTTCATAATACTAATTGGATAACCAGAGTTATTAAATGGTTATAATGGGAGATTTAGGGTAGTGAGCGATTTAGTTCCTTTGAACATCGAGAGCAAAGCGGGACGAAGGCGAACTTGGGGGGAGAAGTCTTGGTGACCTTGGTTACTCACGGGTGTAGCCGAGAACCCGAAGAGGGTGGTGCTACTTTCAGAATTTAATTTAGTGAGATGCGGTCATCTTGTCCTAAAAGGGTCACCGAACGAACTTCACAGGGTGAGAGGTGACTTCTCCAAACTCAGATAGAGCGAGTTCTATGTGCCCTTGTCCTCAAGTGGTCACCGGTCGAACGTCGAAAGGGCAGGGATAAGATGACTTCTTCAAACTCGGATTGAGCGAACTATCGGGCATCTTGTCCTCAAGAGGTCATCAGAAGAAATTAGGAGCACCGCTTCTCCAATCCTTGATCCGAAGGCGGTTGAGAAAGGCTGACATTGCCTAGAGAGACACTTCTCCCTGACTCGAAGATAAAATTGTGATGTCCAACTCTTCTGTGGCTTGCGACCGTCAATACACACTTCTTGGGAGAGAGCGTCGTTGAATCGAACTCCTTTCGGGAAAGCGTCGTCTAACCGAATCTGTGGGTAATCTTTGGGCGGGTGCATATATACCCAGATTTCTCCAAAACAGGGAGAGAAAGAGGGACCTTCTCGAACCCTCATTATCGGCCGGGACAACAGAGAATGTCCTTACGGGAAAGTGTAAGAGGCCGTTCAGCGGGTAAGACGGAACGACGAACGGTAGAGCCATAAAAGTTGTTCGAGATGAACTTACAAAATAGATGAGTGATCTTCCGACCCGGGGACGGGGGGATTAAGACAGTGGGGAGGTAGCCTTCAATTTCAGTGCCATACCTCGGGTTGAATTTCTCAGTGACTTGGTGGTAAGTCCAAAAGTGGTGAAGTCGGAAGGGGAAAAGAGTAATGGCTCGCTTTCTCTCCTGACTTAATATCTTAGGAGGTGTGGAAATACTACTATTTTAGTGGAACCTTCTACAATATATATATATATATATATATATAGATTTAAAGGCCCAAGGAAATGAAAATTGGTAACACAACCGGAAAAAACACTTAGGGGAATATCATATAAACCAATAAAAGCCTAAGAAGGAAAATGGGAGATGTAGAGACGGAAAGATAGGGCAAACTATTTTAACTGTTATATGAAAATAAATAAAGAAATTGGATTTGAACCTGTGTTATTAAGCGCTCATCGCTTATATATATATATATATATATATATATATATATATATATATATATATGCTGCGATGAAACATTGCATTCTCAATAGGTAGTGGATTGATAATAAATCAATATATAGGAGCGAAATATTTATTTCCGAGTATAGTTTCGTTATAAAGTTTACTCTATCATCTCTAGGCATGAAATGAGAAAAGAAATAGAAATTTATGCTTAAATGAGCCGAAAATCAGATATGTCATTGTGGAAGTCTAAGTACATCCATGCTCTAGTGCATGCAAAAATACACCGACACAGCTGCGTGCCCCCCCCCCAACCACCACCTTATTCCAAATTCACCTTTTCATTTATAATCCCCTTCACCCCCCTTTTGCGCCGTCATAAACCTGCAGTTCGAGACGAGGAAAGCTCGGATCGCAGCCAGGCGTAAATATATCGCATATTAGGCAGCGAACAAAGGTCTTTCGCGCCACGATACGGATTTTATGAAAATTCGGTGCTCTCCTCGATTTTAGCTCATGAAGGAAATAAAAGGGAAAATTCTCCCTCGAGTCAGGCAGAAGATCTTGGACTTATGTTGTGTGGGGGGCTAGTCGTACAAAGGAAAAGTTCACCCGTTGCAAGGAAGAAACTTCGTGAAATTTTTTGTTGCCGTCACGGTACTTGTAGGTGCCAAACTTCTTGCAGACCACCCCTTCTTCAGAGTCAGAGGTTACACAGGACCTCCCCCTGCGGATTTACCTAGATGCAGCTAGGTAATCATTTTGGCTACCCAGTCCAGGAGCCAATAATCGGAGCGAACACTTCAAGGAGAAGAATTCCTATTCGAGTCATAGTTTGACTCGCCTTCGAGATCCGGCCTAGGATCATTACATCAGGACGCCGGTCTAGACTTACCCACACATTCGGTAACCTTGGACGACCGGGCTAAGTGTGAACATCGTCAGAAGAAGAAAAAGACATTCACCGTCACCCTCCAAATACTTTCGAACTCCAAGGTATCGTTAAAGTGAATTATCCCCTCCCCTAACTTCACCAGTTTAACCGTTAGCTAGAATTTCCATCCCGAGCTCAAAACCTCGATTATTTCAAGTGATTAATTCAGTGCTTAATTCCATAATATTATTCAATTCATTCTGTCGGGCGCAATTAAGACGCAAGCATCCTAGTACGTAGAATCCAAGTGTAATCCCCACAAAATTATATAGAATTACCTATTCAGTGCAAAGATTAATCCTATTTAGACCTATATACGTTATTTCATATTTCTAATTCATGTATATTATAGATTATATTCGTATACGTGTGTTTAACTATTTTGGACGATCCGTTGGCCATTAATTAGCAATCCACTCGGCTTAATCCTCAATATTACACAAGTCCACCCATAACTGGCTTTTACTGAGTGAGCACACACTTATGGGATCATTATCTTGATTTTGATCAAAAGGGACGCACTGGGGTTCTTCTTATTCACCGGAAGTGGCTACGGTAGATGTATTGGCTACACTTCACCTCCACTTCACCTTGGTGTGGGATTCTAATATATGCCTAGGAAGGGGGACTGGGATTACCCACTCACTAACCCTCGACAGTCATTAATTAAAGGAGGTCAGTTCATTTAGAATATCTTCTATTAGTAAGTTTTTAGAATGCATTTAAATTTTGCATCCGAATGGTAGACCTTCGGGACTTCTCTAATTATTGTAGTTCTATACTTTTTCCTTAATAAAATCATTACATGGTCAAATATCTAGGCTGAAAAAAATGGTGCAATAGATTTCTCCGTGTTCTAAATAATATATTTTTGGCGCTATTATCTACCTTAAAGAATTCTGTCAAACTAATAAATATTTTCTCCTCAGTTTGGGATAATCTACGGCAGCAATTCCCGCCTAATCTATATTTAAAATATCAGATTGAAATAGATTCTAGTAAAATGCTATTATCACCACTCTACTACTATGTATTTGATTCATTTCTCGTCAAGAAGAACAAAAAGAACGTAATTTTCATTTTGTTCATCTGAATGATTCACCGATTACATTTCTCCTAAACTATAAAAAGAAATTACTCCCCCGTTCCCTGTTTTGTATATTTCGGTTCAAGTTTTTTTTGTTATTATAAGCCTGAAACAACTAAGAAAATTTAATATAAATACATGAAAAAACGAATACCCCTCCGAATTCTTTTCAGAAAATATTTACCACGGCTAAATACACTACCAGCTAATTCTCTTCAAATTATACTTTTACCAAAACTTTAGTTTTAAAATTTTAGCAATATTTAATATTTGGCCCCCTTACCTGTTAATTTGACAAGAACTGATATTAAAATTATATCTAGCAACTTGGATAACCATTAACCATTTAGGTTTCTATTACTCACATCTCTTTGAAGAGTTATTGCTTAGGTAGAGGGAAAATCTTAATAAAAGAGGCTGGGATAGATTGTAATTTTATACACCAAATTCACTTAAAACTTATCTATATTTTAACAGAGGCTAACACGAAATCACCAACTTTTGAATCCATTTTATCTTCCTTCTGCCATAATCGTATGTGTTCGCTACCTGAAATGCCAGAAACACAAAAGTAATCAATTTTGTATGGAATAATTGAACATTACCGGCCCATATAAATGATTATAATAATTACGAATTTCATTGTTATTAAAATATTTGGATCACTTAACCTTTTGATTCCAAGCTAACTTAGGAATTAATATTTAAATGCGACTTCAGCTTAGAATGAATATTTCGTTTTGGATGCCTCTACGAAGGACGTCTTTGACGGAAGTGTTAAGTAACTTAACTTAACAACAACAATTGGAAATGTTCAGAGGGTAATTTTTCTTATACCTAAGTTAAAAAGTAAATCACAATTTCTTTAATGTTTATGTAATTTAAGCATTATGTACAACTCTCCGTCTTATAAACATTTTATTCCTCTCTAGAAAACTAAAACAGTGTAGTCAAACTTAAAATTGCATATTTTATCTAGTTTTCTTTCCTTGAAAATTCTACTCCTTTGATTTATACTGAAACTCCGCCCATCTAAAACTGTTGTTTCTCTAAATCAAAGCCACACTTAATCGCATAATTTTGATCCTCATTATTTGTGTGCCACTAAGACGAAGTTCTCTCCAATATAGAATTTCGTCTATTCAGATTACTTCTCTGGGTCTAAGACCCACTTACATCTAATCCTAAAAAATATCATATATGTATCAATGGCGTGCAAAGCAATTCAAGTTACACAAAAATAAATATGTTAATTGAAGTATATATGTTGTTCATTGAAAATAACTATAAAATTGTAAGCTACTCACCTTATTTAAATTTTAAAATAGCTTCTGTAAGTATGCAAAACCCACTAGCCAAGATGTTCTATCATTCTATCATATTATTCGCTGCCAAAGATTATTGACAGTAGGATTCACCTGTCCGTCTTTAGTAGTTTGCAAATTATCAACAAACCAAGTTTTGCATAATTGGCTCACTCGGATCTTTTATTCATCCAGCTTTAACTTTTTATCCTTAACATAGAGACGAAATCTTTTTCATGCATATTATCAGCTACACAGTAGTGTCACTGCATGTTTATATTACTTTAATGTAGCTTGGTAAATTTGCACCTCCAAATATAAATTTTAAACTCACCAGATCCCAATTCTGATCCGGATCTGAGTCAAATTATATATGTTGCTAGAACATTATAATGGGTTCATCCTTTGGCATTCCAAATTACATAGTCCATTAATTGTTACCAAAACGGCAAATATATCAGAAATTGCCCTTTTTCGCTATCTTAAAGAAAGCGAATAAGCGATAGAAAATCCGCTTCTAGATCTGGCTTCGTCCACAAATCTAACCTCTTTTCCATGCCCATGACCACCAATATTTCTATATAAATTCATGAAATTCTACAATAACTTTTTAATATATCTTATAGGCAAACATACAGCCGAATGTACATGGGTGAACTCATAACTTCCACCAAACTCTGTTGGCGGAGATAATAATTCTTAACGGATCCTGAAAAACAAAAACAAAATCTGGGCTAGAAGAAACCTTCCTTTTTCCATGCCTTTTGCCTTAGTAGGTAGTCGCCAGAGGGGCTCTTAAAAAATAACTTTGTTATGGTGTTTGGAAATTGACCATAATCTATCCAGTGATTTTATGTAAAATCTTTATATAATATCCATTTTTTATCATATTTTCAAATGTCTTAAAATGTCTCATGTTTACTCGATTGTTTGTTTTTGTTAACATCCCGCACTCTGGTGCTACCCACTTTCCAAGCTTGGCTATTTTACCGTATTGATGAATGTTTACAACTTCACTAGATTGACATCTGGATATTTTCGGATAATTTGGACGACCATTTAAATCATTTAGATCAAGTATTTAAACTCCTGGTTAAGAACAGTCTATGAAATCCCTAGAGGTATGAGAATTAGCGAAAAAAAGAGATTGATTTTCTAGGCCATCATATTTCGGCTACGGGAATTTGCCCACCGGCTAAGAAAATGAAGGCAATTGGGGACATGCCCTTACCAAAAGACTATAAAGAAATACAACGATACTTAGGCATGTTGGGCTAATATCGAAAATTCCAACTTTTGCTGTGATTGCTGTCCCGCTGACTGAGCTCGCACGTCTGCAACCCAAGGCTCGTGAGATCGAAGGAAACGATGCGGCGCGAGAAGCATTTTAATAATACTAAAGTAGCTTTGATTAACTCAGTCAAGATCTGTCACCCGCTGCCCAATGACTCACCATATTAACGGGTGTTGGACTGCTCCCAATACGCGACAGAGGCTGCTCATCCCCAGATGGTGAATAGATCACCGCAACCAGTGGCATTTGTTTCGAGCAAACTAAGCAGGACACAGCAAGCATGCTCCACATATGACAGGGAACTCCTGTTAGCGTATCTTGCTGTGATCTACTTTATGCACATAATTGAAGGTCGCCATGTTACCTTATTCACAGACCACAAACGGACAGGCAACAACGCCACTGGAAAACAACTATAGAATACATCAGCGACATCACTTGCGTGTGTGGTCAGGACAACGTTGTTCCTGACTGCCTATCAAGGAAAGTCAATTCGGTCGAACCAAATTGACTCATTTGACCTCCTAGCCCTGGTGGCAGCAAAGAATAATGATGAAAAAACATAAGAATTTCAGTCACGATTAAACTCTTTCCCTTTTTCTGGAGAAGCTCAACTATGGTGTGAAGTAACTTCAATATACCCACGACTGTTTGTCCCTACATCATGCAGGAGGAGCATTTTCAATCAATTGCACAATTTGCCCCACCCTCAAATTAAAGCATCCCTCCGTCTAATTAAGTCTCGATATTTTGGGCCTAATATGTACAGGAACATTTGCTCCTGAGCACGGGAGTGCCTTTAATGTCAGTCCTCCAAGACCGATTGCCACACTAAATATCCAATCCTGTCCATTAATATACCCTCGTCAAGATTTAAAACCGTGCACGTTGCCTGGGCAATCATAACCGTCGCATAACCGGTATCATCTATCATGCATTGCCCGTGTTACAAGATGGATAGGGGTATTACCGATTCCGGGCATAAGTGCTGCAACGGTTTCTTTTTCCTTCTCAGACGGATGGATTTCCAGATTTGGAGTAGCATTATACGTGGTAACCGACAGCCCTTGTTTGTTTTCATCGTCTCCGCACCATGGCATATCTTCCATCCACAAGTAAAATGGCGGAAAGAACACACAAAACTCTTAAGTGCTCCATAATAATCCGTCGACAAGGTTGGCTGATGGCCCTTCCGATTATCTTTTTGGGCATTTGCTCCCTACCTAATGACTAAGGTTTTTTTGCCTTTCACAGCCGTTACCACGACTACATTACTGAGTCTAAAGCCCTTGGTTTCCTCATCCTCGAAAACCGATTCAAAATTCATTAAGGAATTAGCCACAACCATGGCATAAGTCGATTTAACAGAGGCATCCGAAAGACACTTACACTACATGCCCAAACCTTTTGTGCCCGAAGCTCCTCGTTAGGCAACGCATGTGTGGGTCCGAATCGATCGTATTCGCAAACTGTTAGAAGCGCCATATGCCGCTCCTTTCTCCGTGGTCGCGCGCGTTGACAAGCTCTACAAGTTAGAATTCTCTAATGGCAAACATGATAATATCTCAGTAGACAGGTTGAAACCGACAATGTACTCATGCAAGATATGTGTAAACAACCTTTTGCACTTTACGCCATGAAGATAAACGAAGAAAAATGGCGTTGAGGACAATCGAAGGAAAACCTCTCCAGGCACCAGAGACAATAATGATAATCGGACATTTTTACACGATCAGGGAGACGATTTACGTTCGCAAGGATCCGTTATTCTTTTATTTTTAAAACTAGTTGCATGGTAAAGTAATGTGATTTAAAAATATAAAATATATGCGTTCATTCCAGTTCCACGGCATATTATAATAAAAAAGAGGAAACTGTTCGCAAGCTTCAATATTTTTTACATATTACTACATAAACTAATGAACTTTCCCCTGTGAACCAAAGTATATACCATATATTCTAATCATAGGGACTACTTAAAATGTAGAAAGACCCTAAAATGATAAGTATATATATTTATATATATAAATATCAAAGCCATGTAAGAGTGTAGCAATTATTGATGCAACAATTTGTTTACCCCGAGACCGTGTATGTTAGAAATCAAAAAACCTCTTCTGTAATACTACGTTGTTTCGAGGGTTAGTCTTTAGGGCACCCAATTGCAAGGCGGAGTATACTACCAAGAACCTCATAAATGAGCACCTCGTTGGCCCAATGAAATCTTGGAATTGGGCCCACAAATTGAACACTGAAATAATATGCGATGTTGTAAAATAAATTAATGTAGAACAAAGCAAGTACGTGTAAATAATGTTAAATCACAATTTAATATGTACCAATGCAAAACAGAATATGTTGTAATGATGCAAGCGAAATCGTTGTGTTCCCACGCATATGTACAAACATAAACATATTAAAAGACAGATGCCAGCCAAAGGTCTGGATACAGATAACGGAGGCAGTTGAAAACAGCTGGACACACACATATAGAACGGCATCTGATCTGACCATCTAGAGTTTACTTGAGCCTGTAAAAGGAAGAAATCAATCTTCTATGGATGTCGGCTTGATAAACCTGGTCAAGTGGCCAAATATAAATACTCTCCTAGTGCACAGATCCTACACTGAACATGCACACACCCTTTGACTCTGCCCAGTAGTCTTAGTAGAGAACACACCCACCCGATAAGCTCCACCCCGCGTTCAGATTAAGAGAATAGAAGTCACACCTCCTTAATTGACGTTGGTATAAAGAGACGGGCTGAAACATTCTTATCATGATTTCTCATTCTGATTTGTTTATTAGTAGTGTTATTATTATTAGCATCACAATTCTGTTCCTCGTCATCAATCCATCCGTCCATAGGCCCAACGTTCTGACGCAGAAGGAGACTTACAAGAAACACTGAGCATTAACACTGATAGTTAGCCCAAAGGCGTGAGCGCACAAACGAACCACGGCAAAGTTAATTATTTCGCTTGCGGTAACCCTAGGACGAGATTAAATCCTCTAAAATCACCATTTTTCTTTCGAGTCCTTCCTTATGCCTAGTAATAGCCAGTTACCATTCGAGCCCAGCTCAAAAGCGGATTACCCGAAAGAACACTTCCGAGTCAGACCAAACTCGACTGTAAAGCCATCTTAACTGCCAGACATTTTCACACGATCAGAGAGATGGTTTAGTCGCTAAGGATCCGTCATTCTGTTATTTTTAAACGTGGTTGCATGGTAAAATAGGGTGATCTCAAAATATAAAATGTACAATTAACATACGCGGTTAAGTAGCTCAGAGAAAACCCTCGCAGGAAAAAATAAATAAATGTAAGGCCATTAAGTAGTTCTATTTGCAGGAAAAGTAGATCGAAATAATAAAATCTGATATATTAGCCTTAAAATGATATATTTTGAGGATTTCATTAAACTTTTCACCTCAAAATGTAGCCTTTTCGATTACGCAAGTTCAAAATAGCTCTGAAACAATAAATTTTAACAAGAATTGCAAACAGATGTTATTAATGGATTTCTTCCTCAAAAATCACGATGTCATCTCAAAATATTCCAGATATAACTATTTACAATTTTCTTACAAATTTTTTAAAAGAAAAGTAAAGAAAATAATACAGAAAGTTTAGAAACTATATGATAAGTTTTCTAAGATGATTTACATAAAGAAAAAAAGAAAAGTAGAAAACACTTTTGAAATTTAATAATGAAATTGATTTTGCTAGCAAAATTGAAGGCTCAGACCTAAGAAATAAATAGATTAAAACTATGTTTGTAAAATTGTATTCTTTAAGAATTAATGATGAAGTAGGTTGGTAAAGTCTGTACAGATACGCGTAATGTAAAGATATAAAAATGCCTCCATCTCCTTTTGTTATCTTCTATTATTGTTATGGGTAATAGGTATAAAATAACAAGATTTTATTGGAAATTGTTTTTTTTTATATCTCTACGTTAACCATTTCTATATATGATTTTCAAGTGAAGTCTTAATTAAAGCAGGCAGTGTAAACTTTAGATAATATGTATATTCATTTATAGGTAATATTTTCATATCTATATAAGTTTATATTTAATTAAGAGTTTAAATATGTTTGCTAACTTATACGGGGTAATAAGAAAAAAATATTTGTATCCAGAATGATTCGCATTGGTTTAAAATTCTCTCAAGTCGTTTAAAAGTTATTTCCAATCTGAAAATACCATTTCATTTAAATCACTTCTGTGATGAAAATTTTCACTTCAGTCTGATTCTTCGTCCTAATATATATATATATATATATATATATATATATATATATATATATATATATATATATATATATATATATATATATATATATATATATATATATATATATATATATATATATATATATATATATATATATATATATATATATATATATATATATATATATATATATATTTATGTGTGTGTTTGTGTGTGCAAATATTATCATTATTACAAATGGCCCAGGGTTTTTTTTTGCTGGGCAAGACCGTTGCAAGAGACTTCCAAATAACCATCTTTCAGCTTACGTGGCTGCCATATTACGCGAGACAATGAGCAAAGCTCATCCTGCCACCTTTTGCAGGGTCATCTTTGAACTCTTTTTATGTATAAAGGTGTCTACGTTAAGATATCTTATTTTTATCTTGCACCATACCTTCTAGATCTCTGCCATGCCTGTATCCAAGTTCGTTTCCTTAATGCTGGTATAGTATAAAATACCAATCGAAATAAGAGAACAATTTTCTTCTATTAAAATATTTTCAAAAATATGAGAAGTAGATAAATGAAATTTCCATTGTACATAAAGGCAGGCATGTAATATAATTATGAAGATTAAATTTGATAAAACCGTATATTCAAAAAATTATACGAAATAAACTAACAAAATAAAATATTAATACGAGCAAAATAGGAAAAAAAAATTTCAGGAACATTCTATAAATTTATTGAAATCATCTGCCAACATTATGCTCAGTAGATAATAACTATATAACCACAATTGTCGTAGTCACTCTACAGAGATGTCACTACGCTGGAAACTGACTCCTAAGCTCTATCAGATAATTATTCGGTTCAAGAGTCAGGGGAGGAATCTTTCCGCGATTTAAAGAAGGGTAGTAAAGTTCAAGAAGGTGATTTCGCGCTGTCTGGAATTCTACAATGGAAAAAAAAACTATTATCGTGTTACAACCACTCTATACCATACACTACTCCTATATTATGCGGGGGGGGGGGACTAAATCACCTACTGCAACGCGAACTGTTGAAGGACTGTTCGCAGGGATTAATCACCGGCTAGGAGTTCACACTTGTGCATAAATGGTTAGAGAGATTCACTTTAATAGGCCGAGATTATCGTTCAAGGTTAGTTAAAGATAAAAAAACAAAAATATAATTTTATTTACAAAGATTAAAATAAGAAAAATAATAGACAAAAGGGAATTATTTAAATTGGAATAGTCTCTCAATAATTATTAGGAAGAGGGATTTTCAAATCGAATTCATTGATTGATGTAACTAGGCTCAGATCAAAAAGGGGAACTTGACAATACTAATAATGGACGAGGTTTCAGTCTTACGGGTCGATGACTTCGAGGAAGTTTTTTCTGGCGATGAGGCAAGTGGGGTACGATCCGATGAGGCAAGTGGGTCACGATTTGAATGTGGCAGGTGGGCACGATCTGAATCAACCTTCCGATGAACATAGCCAAACTTCAAAGAGACGTTCGACGGGGAATGTTAGAATTCTCATAATTCCACTGAAAGAGGAATCTCTTTTCCTCAAAGGTAAATCGATGGAGATTTTCTTCAGTTCGATTAAACGAAGGGAGACTGTTGCGCAAATTCGAAGGCTTGTCGCTCAGAGAATCTACCAATTAACTTGGGTAGAATCACGGCTGAAGAAGGCTGCTCTCTTACGAACGCTCACGGGATGGGAAGATAAGGAGTGCCTTGAGGTGCGGGCTGGATTCCTCGAAATACAGAATAACCTGAGTATTTGTATGCCCGATTCTGGAGAGGAAGGAGGAGTTTGGAGAAAAGAGTCGCAAGCTCTAGACATCTTAATCCGGAGGTGGAGTCGATTCATCTTCTAGCAGCAAGGGGAGAGACAGAGCGGATCTATCATACCTCGTCACCGGGTGGGGAAAGAGGCATGGGACGAGTTTGCACGATTGAGAAATATTTTCCTAACGTGCTCAGGAGTTAAATATTCGAAATTTTTTGAACAGTAAATGACGTCTTCCATGGTGTGATACCATAGTACGTGGTCTCCGATAAATTGTGAGGGGGGGGGGGCAGAGGTTGTTCTTTTAAACCTATAAATCTCCTGACAATTTTTGTAGACCCCGTATAACCGCCGTCCGAGAATATAGAGCTATTAGGCGCTTCTCTAGGAAAGATTGCTTAAAGACTGCAGCGATAGTGGCAAAGAATTGAGCACTTTTTGAGTTTCTCGTTGCCTCAATGCATCTAGTTTTAAAGCTCTTCTCCAGCACCCAAACCAATCAAGAGTAATAAGAATCAGAAGGCGAAATTCGAATATGCTGTTATTCATGTTCTTTGGTAGAATGAAGATTGGTAGAAAATTCATTTCGGCGCGAGAGTAAATTAAATTTAATTCGATCTGATCTGATGGCAGACGCTTTGGCAGACGTGCTGCAGTTGACAACCTTAACCATAAATATGTTAAAAATTCAGACAAGCATAGAGGATGCAGCGTCATGGTAAGGTAGGGCGTGTTCGTCTGAAAGAGTTGATCCCCTAGTGTGAATTGATTCACTGGTCTGCGCTCTTTTCAAGGTCTAACACATAATAACTAATTTTAGGTCACTTTTTGTGGTGAATCGGAAAATCATGCTCATTTTATTTAATCAGATCAAGTTTGTGAGATATAAGCATATGCCAGAAATTCCTATATACCGATCTATTTGAAGCCAAATGTACACACAATAGTGAATTTTGAATAGATTTATTCAAAGAAGGCTTACAGAATGTTTTAATACATAAAACATACAAAAGAAAAACTATTCATGGATGAATGGTCTCTTCATAACTTCCGATTTTGCCTAGCAGACACCAAATCCCTTTTCAGGAACCAGCAGTAGTTAGCCAGAAGGTTTTCACTCCAACCCACCTCGTAGCGTTCCTCCATCACACGGATATCTAGGTGAAAGCTGCAACCCTGTTCTTCACTGAAGTTTCCACAATTCTCGTGAAAATAGTCCAGGTGAGACGGAAGGAAGTGCATTTTCACGGAAATGCGCGCACCAATTTTGCAGAAATTCTTCATTAACTCATTGACCACCTTCTCATACTAAGGACTCCTGTGGTTACCGAGGAAGTTTTCAGTGGCGGACTTAAGGGACAGCCAGAAAGAGAGTTTACCAGGATTCAGTGCTTAATCAAAAATGGTGTCCTTGATGAGCTCTTTTATTTGAATACCATCAAATACACCTGCCTTCAGTTTTTCCATGCTAAATACTGGAAACTTCTGGCGGGGAAAGCAAATCCTCTACCTTACCTGTCCATTGTCTTGACAAAGTTCTTCATCGAACCGAGTTTGATATGGAATGGTTGAAGCAATATATTGCTCGATTCAATAAGAGGGTAGGACAGAATGTTGTGTGAACCGGGTTCTAATCCTTGTCTTGACGGACAGTCTTGTCTGATATAATGCTGGTCGTCAGGCCGACTGTCCCACAAGCACATGAAGCATGGATGCCTAGTGTACCCACCTTGAAGAACTAGGATGAATCCAACAACTTTAAGATATCCACAGATCAGCCATTTGTGTTCCTGGTAGTTGAGAGCAGATAACATACGGTCAATGCTATTTAAACCACACTTTAGCAGAATGAGTATATTACATTACAATACTAGTTACGGTATCTACTGCCACCTTCAGCTGCATAATAAGAAGACTAGACACACTAAGTAAAGGATTACAGGGAAGAAAGGGTGGCAACAAAAAAACAAAACCTTCCTTTGTTCCTCCCTCTCTTCCCTCTGATCCTTCCCTCATCCTTCTTTTATATTAAGTATATAATTCCAGTCTTCTCATTGTACAGCTGAAGATGGTAGCAAATACCGAAACTATTACTATAATGTAATAAACTGATTCTACTAAAGTTTTTTTTATATATATAATGCGTTTTGCGCTTAGTAATTTGTCGGCCTCAATGCAAGCCTTCTCGATGCTCTCGATATCTAACTGGATGAAAACTGTGGTTATCTTCGACCTAGGATCCACCATAGTGTTGCACGAGGATGTACTGCTGCTGCTACTGCTCTCTCTCTCTCTCTCTCTCTCTCTCTCTCTCTCTCTCTCTCTCTCTCTCTCTCTCTCTCTCTCTCTCTCTCTCTCTCTCTCTCTCTCTCTCTCTCTCTCTCTCTCTCTCTCTCTCTCTCTCTCTCTCTCTCTCTCTCTCTCTCTTTATATATTTCCTTCTCTCCCACGCCTAGGGAGCTTAGAGGACAGATATTCAGAGTAATATGATCGAAGAAATAGTCTGAAAATCAAGAATGGATTCTCCTTGTTGTGTGCCATAGTGCAGAATCCTGCTGCAACACGTCCTTCCTTCCATCGGCCCTTTCTTGGATCGAGGTGCATAACGTGGCCCTCAATACTGACCACTCTAAGCACCATGATATAGACATTGAACCTGGCCTTCTTGACTATGTGTACATCATTGAAAGACACCACAAGCCATCGGTTGTGTTGCGAGTTCACCCCTGCTCATAGCAAAAAGTTTTATCATCTGAGAAGAACCAAAGCATGCCTGGCTTGAGAGTATGCTTCTGTTTGTTCAGTTTGTTAGAGAAATATGTTAATTTTTTCTATTATTGAGCCCGCACAATATCATGATTTATATATTCTATAATTTACAGATTTTTTTATGTTTCAGATTGTGCTTTAGGATATATACTTTTAGCTTTCTTGAATATTTCTACTAGAAAATGCCAAAACTTTCCAGTTTTATCTTTAACATGTGGATATTATATTGGCAGAATGAATATATCATAAAAATTTGAAGGCGTCAAATCTTGGATAGCGTACAGAATCACTTTGGAATGCCCATCTGTGAAAATAAAGTCCATGCTTTTTTCCATTTCTAGTTTAGGATGAAAGCAGAAGAACTAGCATAATGATTTCTTTTTCTAAGTGATAGATATTATAAAGTACATAAAAGTTAAACGAAGACAAGCTCTTCGCTATCTAGGCACCATTATTTATAGCTCTCATCTTTCATGATGATATCTTAATTCCATTTTTATTTTGGTTGAAGTTGCTAAATATAGTCATTTCTTTTTTTTAGATAGATTAATAATTTTTCCCCTTGAGTCGCTAAGTATCAGCAGCAAAGAAATGGATGGTGCGTTCGTGTCAAGAATGAATACGCATTTTCACTTTCTATATTAAAATAAAATGGATCAAGGGTGGTATATTTGTTGGGCCACAAGTAAAAGCAATATTTAATTTTGAGTAACTTGAAAGAGCGATGACCAAAGCCGAAAGAAAGGTATATTGTGCATTTCCTTGGTGTAATTCATGGATTTTTAGGAAATCACAAAGATCCAAACGACTAGCAGCTATTAGCAAAGCTTATTGAGAGCTCCAATTTCTTGCTCTGTTTTATGTCCTATGTCATTAAAAGTGCAGTATTTGCATTCACATATAGTTTTTTTTCGTGTATATTTTGGTGACGACAGTGAGGAGTATGTTGAGAGAATCGATCAGGCCTTTACAACAATGGAAAGAAGATACCAAGGCAGATGAGATACTGCCATGATGGGAGAATACATATTATTTCTACTACTAAGAGAAGATATAAGCTTACACACTTGAAAGCACGATCTTCAAACCATTTTTAGAGTATATATTTTCATTTTATTTTTGTTCTTAATATTTAACAGTTCTTAAATAAATTGCAATCGTAATTGATTGAACTGGGAATATCGTCCTAGGGGAAGATTGCTTATATAAAGAACAAATACAAAACTAATAAAATCTCTAAAAATATTGACAATATGGTAAAATTGAGGTAATATTTAATCTCAACTGCAAAAAAAATCAATATAAAACTATAAAATAAACATATACACAAAACCATTGTTACATAGTGCAATGGTTCTTAGACATGCAAGTCCACACCCACACAGCACAATACACCGCGTTCACTCTGTTATCCAAGGAGTGAAACGCCCTTTAGTGGAATAGTGAGACAGAGTCGGTTGCTAGTTGCTGATTTTGTATTCTTCCATATAAAGTGATGTCAAACAGATTAGGTGATTATTATTATACATAGATATTCTTTCTCACTTACGATTGTTATTATTATTATTAGTAGTAGTACATAGCATCATGTAGAGATATACGAGTTAACAGAGGCAGTTAAGAAATTGCGAGTGTATATATATATCGAGGTCTTCCCCATGGCGAGGAGAATAATAAAGAAAAAACAAAGCCCACCTGGGTTTCTCTGAGCCCCTCTACCCGATCTCCGGTAACATATAAGTACGAGAAAAATGGTAGATTTAGAAAACAGTTATTCCTGACCTCTACTCAAAATTCTGACCTTCCGAAGGGGTATTTATAAACAAGCAAGTCAAAAATTCAAACTGTCGATCTCGTATTACGCTCCCCCGAGAGCGCCACGACGCCAAAGCACGGTTGAATTGATACGCACTTCTGTCGAATCAATATGAGATCCCGTTTCCCTAATTTCACAAATGTTGAGGAAGAGAAATAACAGACCCACAAAAGGCAGACCACCCTCGGGTCTTACCTTACGATTTCCCTTCACCTCCCATTACCCCGCGAGAGTAATTCGATTATAAAACTGTTTGGCAGGAGAAAAAGAGGCCTTTTTCGTTTTCGTCACGAGATCAAGAAGAACTTGCCGGGAGAGAAGTCCTCCAGCAAGTTAAGAAGGACTTCCATTTTCATGGGCAATACCAGATTGCACCAAGTACCCTCGGCACAGTTCGAGTAACAAAGATCGCCAAGTGATCTTACCTCCAAGTACCCTCTGCACAGTTCAACCCCCAAAGATCGTCAAGTGATATTATCTTATCTGAGCTTGACACACCAAACGAAATAGATTTCTCACCCAAAAGAGAAGCTGGACAAGCGAAACCAAATCTCTAGAAAAGCATACCACCATATGCAACCATCGACTAAGAAAACCGTTTCTAGGTCATAAACATCCGAAGCATAACCGACTCATCGGCACTTTGTTTTGATTCTTTCTATTCCGTCACCTCAAAATTCAGCGTGACTTCACTTGTCCAACCCTCTTTCGAAGTAACTCCATCTATTGAGAAGCCAATAAACTACACTAACGCCTCCTCTCCGGACAAGATTCAAGTGAAGGTATTTCGGTTGGATTCTCTGGTTAGACCCCACTACCTAATGTAAGTAATCAATTCTATATTCATGTCACTGTGCATTTAACGTAGATTATTTTCATATCGTTAAGACGAAGTTGTTTTAAAGTAAATTGTTCTCCCTTAAAGCCACCTGAAACCGAATTTCGTTAAAGGGACTTATGAACCATTTTTTTAGTTGTATTTTTGTACTTGAATATATTAATTTTATTTGAAGTGGTTAATGTACAGTAAAAGTCTATTTTGGTTGAAATGTTTAAATTATCCTTAAAGGAGTTGCGTTGGCAGTATTTATTAGATTAAAAAGAGAACACCCCTTTTTATTCATTCAATAAAATAAAGATAAGAAAAGCGCTCTTAGAGACTGATTCTGTAGCAATCACTAGAAGTACGAACGTACCATCCATCATTATTAATCATAATAATAATTAAAAAAAGTATAATCTCTGCTAACCCACGACATATCATTATTATTATTAACATTAGTTTTATTGACACTTCCTCTCTTCTACTGGTGAGGCCTTTTTAAACCCAATCCCTCCTCTAACTTTCAGCCCACTTAGAAAATTAGCTGCAGTTCAAACCTTTTATTGTGATTGAGTATTTTAAAGAAGTATATTTTGTTAAAGTTTCCTTGGAAGCACAGAAGTTGTTTCCTTTCCCTTATAAAAAATGGTCGCTCGCAGAATTCTGACGCGAACGTCCCCCCTTTCCTTTCCCTACTCGTTCCCTTGACCTTCCTGGACATTTCATAGAGAAGGACTTCCGAAGAAGTTTCTACTCGTCAAATTTCATCAGAGGTCGTCGTCCTTGATCTATTGATTTATAAAGGTTTAGAATTTTGGCTTCTATCTTTCTATTCCGTCGTTTGTATTTTAATAAATTTCATCTTAATGCTTTTAGACAAATCCTTTCCTTTGTTTGGTTTCGTATCCAAACATTCCTTTTTAGTAGGTCGGTTCAACGCATCATTTTTTTCCTGCTCTACAGTTGTTTATAGCTTCCCAGAAGCAGATGACTTCTGCTCCCTCCAACCGTTTGGAAGTTTAAGGTAGAACGCTTTAATCTTACATCCTATATTTTAGGCCCCGCCAATTTTATTACAAATGAGGCCGCTCTTTCTGTTTGGCTGTCCTGAGGGACAAGGTTAGAGGGAAGGGAGGTTGTTGCATGCTGAGTTAATTTTAAAGCCTCCCTTTGTGCTAGCGACCCATGCAATAGCTATGTGGTAGATGTTCTACTGCAACTTAACATCGCATGGCTTACATCCAAGTTGACTGGTTCCATTCTATGATTACATCTAGGAGCAGGAGAGGTCTCATATACAGGTGGAAAAGACTGACCATAATTCAACCTGTTTCTCTTGTCCTAAGAGTGGCTAAAGTTTAAAACACAGCTTTGCCTACTGGGCTCGTGTTATATGATCTACCATTTCTAGACTATGTAAAACTATTGTTTATTATTTTTTTTTATTATAAGTGCGTTTTCAGTTCATACTAAAACTAGCTTGTGATTATACGAAGTCCTGAGTAAGAATATATAGATAATTCCCATTAATGCTGACTCCCTTTAGTTCCCAATGAAATGTAAAACAAAATCTTCTTTAGTCCAAATCGTATTTATTTATTTATATTTTTCTCCAAACATACTACGAGTATATAAAAATTAAAAATATTTCATATATTTAAATGTCGGTTTGCCATTGTAAGTCATACTAATGCCTTTTTTATAAGAGGAGAATTAGTATTTATAAATATTAGTCATTTTCTAGGTCCGCGTATGTTGATATTCTAGATGCATCAGCGTACAGATTATCATATAAATATAGTTACTTCTCTTGCCCATCTGATATATATGGTTTGTGTTAGACTGTTGCATATTGTTGCTGTAAGGATTATATACTTTTTCTTAAATACTTTCTGATTCATTTATTATACAACAAACAAGAAAAGTTTAAATATGCTAATGGAATCTAAATATTTCTAAACAAAATAGTAATCATGTCAGTAAAATTTTGTCCAGCAGAATTTTTAAGGGCGTTTGTTATGCTCGTCGTTGTATGACCGTGTGTATGCCGTTATACGCACACAGGACTACTGGCTGACCGAACCATCCTGAGGATGGTTTAAGAGTGCTTTAAATACACAGTTGCTAGGCGAAGGAATATTCAAACACGGCTACAAAAATATACTTTAATAGGACTAAAGATTACATATGACATATAGGGAAAGTTAAAGGGCAATGCAATTAAATATTGACGGTTCAAGGCTAAAATAATCAACACTATCAATTATGTTTGAACCGAGAAATAATTCTTTAAGAAAGGATTTTAAAATTATGCAGGTTCTAGAGCAAAAGGGATCCTTGAGGTTCGACGCAGTAAAGGTGGGAGGAGCGTTCAAAGCGGGGATTAAATCCCTTTTATCTTGATGGGCGGCGAGTAGGAGACGGTAGGTAAGCTCGACCTTGAACTTGTGGGCCTCTCACGGGAATCCCAATTCAATTTCCGGAAACTGAAGTTGGGGTGGGCTCTTATCCTTAAGAGGCAAACGGAGGGTGCTTCGGGAAGGGCTTTTCCGATCCTTAAAATCCGAAGATGTGGTGAAAAGGGTTGAAGCTCGCTTAAATATTTCCACGAACAACACTGAGTGACGACTAGCTCTTTCTTGGCTCTTCGACAATCACTCAATTCTTCTCTGGACGAGAATGTAGTCGATTCCTCTCAACTAACGAAAGTGTTACGGCTAACGTACTGGACGGCGGCTTCAGACACAATCTACCTATGAACTTCGAAGTGTCAAATATATTGAGAGCTCCAATTGCTTGCTCTGTCTTATCTCCTATGTCATTTAAAGTGCAGTATTTGCATTCACATATAGTTTTTTTTGGTGTAAATTTTGGTGACGACAGTGAGGAGTATGTTGAGACAATCGATCAGGCCATCACAACAATGGAAAGAAGATACCAAGGCAGATGAGATACTGCCATGATGGGAGAATATATATTATTTCTACTACTAAGAGAAGATATAAGCTTACACACTTGAAAGCACGATCTTCAAACCATTTTTAAAGTATATATTTTCATTTTATTTTTGCTCTTAATATTTAACAGTTCTTAAATAAATTGCAATCGTAATTGATTGAACTGGGCATATCGTCCTAGGGGAAGATTGCTTATATAGAGAACAAATACAAAACTAATAAAATGTCCTAAAAATATTGACAATATGGTAAAACTGAGGTAATATTTAATCTCAACTGCAAAAAAAATCAATATAAAACTATAAAATGAACATATACACAAAACCATTGTTACATAGTGCAATGGTTCTTAGACATGCAAGACCACACCCACACAGCACAATACACCGCGTTCACTCTGTTATCTAAGGAGTGAAACGCCCTTTAGTGGAATAGTGAGACAGAGTCGGTTGCTAGTTGCTGATTTTGTATTCTTCCATATAAAGTGATGTCAAACAGATTAGGTGATTATTATTATACATAGATATTCTTTCTCACTTACGATTGTTATTATTATTATTAGTAGTAGTAGCATCATGTAGAGATATACGAGTTAACAGAGGCAGTTAAGAAATTGCGAGTGTATATATATATCGAGGTCTTCCCCATGGCGAGGAGAATAATGAAGAAAAAACAAAGCCCACCTGGGTTTCTCTGAGCCCCTCTACCCGATCTCCGGTAACATATAAGTACGAGAAAAATTGTAGATTTAGGAAACAGTTATTCCTGACCTCTACTCAAAATGCCGACCCTCCTAAGGGGTATTTATAAACAAGCAAGTCAAAAATTCAAACTGTCGATCTCGTATTACGCTCCCCCGAGAGCGCCACGACGCCAAAGCACGGTTGAATTGATACGCACTTCTGTCGAATCAATATGAGATCCCGTTTCCCTAATTTCACAAATGTTGAGGAAGAGAAATAACAGACCCACAAAAGGCAGACCACCCTCGGGTCTTACCTTACGATTTCCCTTCACCTCCAATTACCCCGCGAGAGTAATTCGATTATAAAACTGTTCGGCAGGAGGAAAAGAGGACTTTTTCGTTAAAATCCTTAAAATCGGAAGATGCGGTGAAAAGGGTTGAAGCTCGCCTAAATATTTCCACGAACAACACTGAGTGACGACTAGCTCTTTCTTGGCTCTTCGACAATCACTCAATTCTTCTCTGAACGAGAATGTAGTCGATTCCTCTCGACTAACGAAAGTGTTCGGCTAACGTACTGGACGGCGGCTTCAGACACAATCTGCCTATGAACTTCGAAGTGTTTAAATATATACTCCGAAATTATCTAGACTGGGATAGAGATTCATCCCCAACCGACTTTCTTAATTGCTTTGGGTCGCGATAAGGTTCTATAGCGCAAAGTCGCGATGTCCACTAAATGTTCTTTCCTTTGTTCTAATTTTCGCAGTATGTAGGGCAGACGAATTAGAGCGGTCAACGGCAAACTTGGGAGGTCAGGGGTAGGAGGGATTACTTCTCTCTCTCTCATTCTTTCACAATTCTTAATTTTTTCCTTTCTTTAATTTGTGTCAAAATTGTATGCTACTTTAGTGTTAAGATTTTCTCTGCAAGTATTGAGAAGTTTGGTTGATTTTGGTGTCCATTGTAATCCTATAATTTAAGAGATAATTATTCTACTTTCATTTATCTCTTTTTTTTTGCATATTTACAAGTTTATGTTTCATTCTTCTGAAAGAAGCACCATAAAAAACCTTAAATTAGAATAATTTATTTTTTAAAATGTTCGAGAACTAAAGGGAGGAGATAATTATTAAATTAGTATTGAACACTTTCCACTTTAAGATTAGGTAAATTTAAAAAGGTCAGGTGTCTGGTTTTGCACATAAGCATGCTAGACGTACTTCTCAGCATTTATTAGGTTGAGAAATAAGTTCTTGCGTTTTTTTTTAATATTGTGTTGTTTAAGTTTTGTTGACGTGATTGGTGCACATATTAAGAATCAATAATAAATAATGAGAGCAAAATTTTCAAAAGTTAGGCTACGTCTCTTAACAGCGTAGACTATTAGGCTTTTGCTTAGGCTACCCCTTGAAGTTGAGTCATTGTGGTTTATTTAAAAGTTGTGTTAACTTACTTTTGTTCTGTACCCTCAAAATGGAATGTCAAGTTGAAAGAAAGGCGCATTTTCGACGCTTGTTTTTATTCATTTTCAATCTAAACAGGAACAATGCAAACGCAGACAAAGTTCGTCGCGATATTTGTGCTGTGTACGGAGAAAATGCTTTATCAGAAAGGACAGCTCAATGGTAGTTTTCACGTTCGTTTCAAAAACGGTCATTTCAATCTTAATGACGAAGAACGTTCTGGTCGCCCTATTAAGTTGGATGAAATCGATTGAACGACCTTCTTCATGAAGATCCTCGTCAATCGACTAGAGAATTGGCTGTACAATTGGCGTGTAATCAGAAAACTGTAGTGAATGACCTTCATTCGATGGGGAAAGTTCAAAAACTCGGTGCATGGGTTCTGCACGCTTTGAGCGAAAGCAACAAACATCAACGCTCCACGATTGCCGCAGGTTTGCTTGCTCGTCACAAGATGTGTTTATGTAAACATGAACCATCCAAAACAATGGCTTAGCCCCAATAAAAAAACACTTCCGCGATTAAATCAAGGACCTTATCCACGAAGGACGATGTTGTGTGTGTAGTGGAATTGTGAAGGCATCATTCTTTATGAGCTCCTTGCGAACAACGAGATTGTCAATGCAGAACTCTACGTTCAACAAATGTATCGACTCGCTGAAGCTATTCGTGAAAAGCGGCCTCATCGACGTTATGGAGTCCTTCTGCAACACGACAATGCTCGTCCTTACATTGCCAATATGACAAAAGACGCCAACCAAACGCCTGATTGGCAAATCCTGCCGCATCATCCATATTCGCCAGACTTGGCTCCATTGGATTTCCATCTGTTCCGACCGCTCGCCAACAATTTGCGCGGTGTTTCGTTCAATATTGATGTGTAATTAAGAACCTCGTTAGACGAATTCTTCGAGTCAAAATCCAGAGATTTTTATTGCAGAGGCATCGAAAAACTAGTTGAACGTTGTGAAGAAGTCGTAAATAACAACGGAGAATACAATATTGATTAAATTGCATATTGTTATCAATTAAAAATGATTTTTTTCTAAAATTGTTAATGGTAATGAATAAATTTGATAAAACCGCAAGAACTTATTCCTTAACGTAATATATATTTTCTTCCTCTTTAACATTTTAAACTTCGTAACTCACTTTAAATTTGAGAGAGTTTTCTGAGGTCAACTTTTTATTTCTTCACCGAGAGCAATTCCCTGAGGTAAAGCCGTCCATATAAATTAGGCTTCTTGTCTCCCAATTCTGACTACTTTAAAAATATTTCTGAAGGTTACAAATTATTTACAGAGCTTACCTCAGACCTCTGAAACTATTTTTCCATTTTAGCAATATTATTTGCATTCTTTGGGTGTTACGTAATCAAGAGGATTTGGTTCGACTGCTAATTTTGTCAGGAAATGAATTAAATTAAAGAGGTTGACAACAGAAATCAAGCAAAGTAATTTTAGTCCACTGAAAATTAACGCTTTAATTGTATCTTCCGGTATAAAATGGGAAAAAAAGTGTGTCTGATACCCTCTTCTTTACGTTTCGGCAGTCTTTTCTTGTCAATACCAGGAGCGGAATTAAAATTTATAAGGTGTTTCATTAGCTTTATTTTTAACCTTAATGTTCTTTCCAGCAACATTGCGTTTCCATTAGTGAATATCATTTCATTTACTTGAAACTTATTTGTTTTTAGTGATGATAATTAACCCCAAATTTTCTTAGTATATATATATATATATATATATATATATATATATATATATATATATATATATATATATATATATATATATATATATATATATATATATATATATATATATATATATATATATATATATATATATATATATATATATATATATATATATGTGTGTGTAGGTGTGTGTGTGTGTGTGTGTGTGTGTGTGTGTGTGTGTGTAGAAGGATACCCCTTTTTCCCATGCTTCGCAACGCTTATCACGTTGCAGGAAGCCACGTGAGTAGACAGACCCCACGTATCCGAGAGTCACATGACGAAGCAAGATCAGATGCTCCCCCCCCAAAAAATCGGACCATCCAAGCGAGTGTAGAGAACATCCCTCAATATTTCCCTTAAGGGTTGGGATCTAATTTCACTTCATATACGAAATTAGGAAGCGGCGACCAAAAGCCAGAAGCTGCTTTTAGGGCTAAGTGAAAGACGCTTGGAGAAGAGCAGTTAGAGGAGGAGGTTTCATTCCTAAGACCTCATCCCCCCGTCCCCCGACTTCCCCTAACCCCAGTGGGTTGGTGAAGTATATAGGCGGATAACTTAGAAGAACGGGAAAGATCGAGTTAGTGATCGACACGACGAAGTCCAGCGCAGAGCCCGGAAATCAACGAAAGGAACTCAGAAGAAGCTCATGCTGAGCCAGTTCCTGGTAGTAACACCGAAAATTAGTACATTTTGTATTTAGGAGAATCTTAATCATCTCTCATCAGAGAAACTTCCTATCCCGCTTTATAACAAAAACCAGATATAGTCCTCGCCATTGAGGAATACCCCAAAGTAAACTCACTCAAACACTCCCCATTTTTCAAAGGACTCACTTGTTTGCTCATCAGTGCGAACAATTCCAAGATTAACAAGAAGATTGGAAGAAGCATACTTTCACGGTCCCTTGGTTTAAATCATCTGATTGAGACAACGTGCTTAATTCCATCTGTCGCCCGCAACGCAATCACCTGTTGCTGCAAGCCTGTCGCCGCGCTAGTTAAACCGCTGGGTGTCTGTGAAAACGTCCACGCACCTGACCCCAAAAAGATTCTTTCGTCTACATAAAAATTCAAGGACAAGGTCAGTCTTGAGCCCGAGTCAAGTGTGGTAGTTTTAAAGGTAAAGAAATTCCATTATTTATGAAGGTCAATTAGCGTCCAATATTAAAGTGAGCTTTGGGTCAACCATTACTTTATATTCAAAAGTTTAAATTAATAAGTCTCACTTAGACTCATTTAATTCGTGTTGTAATTAAAGATATATTTTTCTTAGAATTATTTAATTCAATCCTCAAAACGCTGAGCATAGCACTAGAAATCCTCAAAGATTAAAATAACGTAATAGAAAAAATATAGCACTCTTAGAGAAAACATAATCAGAGAGTTTTTGAAGTACGTAACAAACCTACACATGCGTACAACAACTCGGTCCTTGCAATACCACGACACTCATTAATTTCTCTTTATATCATTTTGCTTAATTTTAATTTGTATATAAAAATTTATATTTTTTTATGTTTATCTTTAATTAACCTGAAGGTCACTCTCGGCTTCGTTATTCAAATCTCGCCAACATTGAATTTGGCCTGATTAGTTAAGTGAATTAACCCCACGTCTCAACCTGAGCTTTATAATCTGTGCATCAAAGTAGCCTTCAGTCTTTGGATGGTTTGTTTTAATAACCTGAGTGCTCCACCTTAATACTAATAATAGATATTGTATTGGATAGTCGGCTATACCACTACCATATATATATATATATATATTTATATATATATATATATATATATATATATATATATACCGGACCGGGTCTGCAAACGTTCCGTTACAATTGTTTTTTTTTATCTTATGAGCGGTTTACGCGAGCGATAGAAAGGTTTCCTCAAACAAAATTGAAGTTCTCCTCTTCCAGTATGTGTCATTAAGTCATTTTAGAGAGTGTATGCAGATGTATTGAGAAATTAGTGAAGAGAATAGAGATCTCCGCTCATCTTCGTTCAGGCTACAACAAGTCGGCATCACAAAGTGGCTCAACATCGGCCGGATTACCGTCTACAAAGTGGAAGAGAGGCTCAAGAACAGGGTAAGACATCAAAGCTTGACCACGCATTCTTATAATTAGGGTCTTCAAAAGAAGCCGATCTCATTAGCATTGTTTTTACTGGATTTTTTCCCGACTCCTGTAACTAAATTAGCTAATCTGCTAGAATTGGTGAGTAGCATTCCCGTCCTACATGTCTCTCTCTCTTTTCCTGACGATGTTAGAACAATAAAAGCGTAACTAACTGCATCAAAACTATTATTGTTTTTTGTTGAGGGCGTCGTAACTAGTGTAACAAGACCTTTGCAATACCTGGTATATGTGTGAAATGAAAAACTCACAGGCAAAAGTAAAATGGGATTTCGAGTAATTTCGAACTTTATTCAGTTCCTTTTTTTAAGGAGAACTACACGAAAAATTAGGATAACAAAGTTATATATATTCGTATATATATAAAGAAAAAAATAAAGCACCCTTCCTAAGATCAGAAATCACCAATGAAAATTCCTGAAAGAGAAGATTAGGGGTAACAAGCGAAGCAACAAAATAGAATGGAAATGTGAGAGAAAGAGATAAAAATTGATAAAACTTTCTCTCCTTTTCTTTCCTTACCACTCCACTTTGTTGCTTCTCGTGTTATACTGAATCTGTCTCTTTAGGCTGTGTCTATTTCCGTTAATCCTTTAATTGCCTATGTCTTTGTTCTTTGCCTTTGTTGCCACTACCTTTACTGTTGCTACCTGCTTTTGATAAATCTTTATGTGCTATTTCCCTCTCTCCCCTAATTCTTATCTTGTGATTTTTTGTCTTAGAGCTTGTGCTTTAATTTATTCTTTCTTATATATAAACTTGTTTTATTATTTTTTCTTCTCGTTATCCTAGACAAGGTGTTGAATAAATTTTGAAAGTACTCGTAAATCATTTTCCTTTATCCTGCTGGATATTACGTACCTTTCTAACCTCATGTGCTACTCTGTAGCGAAATTCATTATCTTGAGAAAACGACGAATTTCGCTTCCTTTCGCTAAGAGAAGATGGGTGAATTTAAGACCAGAAAAGTATTTGTAATGAAATAAATTTCTCCCTCTAAGTCCTTTTAGATCCTACATACTAAACCAAAGCTCTAAGGGAATTAAACTTCTCCCTTCTCATAGGAAGACTTCAATAATTTGGCCACCTTTTACAACCAGAAGATAGGTAAAATTTAAACCATAAACTTTGTCGTAACCAAGTAATTAAATGGATTTCTCCATCTACGTCCTTTGGTTTATCCTAAAAATTAAACTGAAGTTCTATAGGAGCAGCCCAAACGAATATATATCTTCACATTATTAACAGCAAGATATTAAGGTCTATCTTTCTCTTGAGGAGACCACGAATTTCGCCAGCTTTCGCTACCAAAAGATTGGTGAACTCAACGGCCAAAACATTGTTGTAACCAGGGAAAGAAATGAATTTCTCCCTCTACGTCCTTTCTTTTATCAAATAAATTAAACTGAAGCTCTCCTAGAGCAGCTCAGAGCTATATATATATATATATATATATATATATATTGGGTTGAGGAATAAGTTCTTGCGATTTTATCAAATTTATTCATTAGCCTTAACAATTTTAGAAAAAATTCATTTTTAATTGATAACAATATGCAATTTAATCAATAATATATTCTCCGTTGTTATTTATGACTTTCATCCCAACGTTCAACTAGTTTTTCGATGCCTCTGCAATAAAAATCTCTGGATTTTGACTCGAAGAATTCATCTAACGAGGTTCTTAATTACACATCAATGTTGAAGGAAACGCCGCGCAAATTGTTGGAGAGCGGTCGGAACAGATGGAAATCCGATGGAGCCAAGTCTGGCAAATATGGATGATGTTGCAGGATTTGCCAATTAAGCGTGTGGGTGACGTCTTTTGTTATATTGGCAATGTGAGGACGAACATTGTCGTGTTGTAGAAGGTCTCCATAAACGTCGATGAGGTCACTTTTCACGAATAGCTTCGGCGAGTCGATACATTTGTTTAACGTAGAATTCTGCATTGGCAATCTCGTTGTTCGCAAGGAGGTCATAAAGAATAATGCCTTCACAATCCCACTAAACACACAGCATCGTCTTTCGTGGATGAAGTCCTTACTTTAGTCGCGGAACTATTTTTTTTATTGGGGCTAGGTGATTGTTTTCGATGGTTCATGTTGACATAAACACACCACTTTTCGTCGCCAGTGATGATGCGGCAAAGAAATCTGTCCTTCTATTCACAAGAAGCCTTTAAAGAGCAAGCAAACCTGCGGCAATCGTGGAGCGTTAAAGTGTGTTGCTTTCGCTCAAAGCGTGCGGAACCCATGCACCAAGTTTTTGAACTTTCCCCATCGAATGAAGGTCATTCACTACAGTTTTTTGATCACACGCCAATTATACAGCCAATTCTCTAGTCGATTGACAAGTATTTTCATGGAGAAGGTCGTTCTGTCGATCTTCATCCAACTTAATAGGGCGACCAGAACGTTCTTCGTCATTAAGATCGAAAGACTCTTTTTGAAACGTGAAAACCACCATTGAGCTGTCCTTTCTGATAAAGCATTTTCTCTGTACAGCACAAATATCGCAACGAGCTTTGGCTGTGTTTGCATTGTTCCCGTCTCGATTGAAAATGAATAACAACAAGTGTCGAAAATGTGCCTTTCTTTCGACTTGTCATTTCATTTTGAGTGTACAGAACAAAAATTAAATTAACCCAACTTTTAAAGAAACCGCAATGACTTATACCTCAACTTCAAGGCGTAGCTTAAGCAAAAGCCTAATAGTCTACGCTGTTAAGAGACGTAGCCTAACCTTTGCAAATTTTGCTCTCATATTTATTATTGTTTCATAATATGGGCACAAATTACGTCAACAAAACTTAAATCCACACAACATTAAAAAATACGCAAGAACTATTCCTCAACCTAATATATATATATATATATATATATATATATATATATATATATATATGTATATATATATATATATATATATATATATATATATATATATATATATATATGTATATATATATATATATATATATATATATATATATATATATATATATATATATATATATATATATATATATATATATATAGGGCTGGACTCGCATAATTAAACTGTTTTTGAGAACAATATCTCAATAGCTATTTCAGCTAGGGACATGAAATAAAAAATAAAGATGTATGATTTATCTATCAATTCTTTTATTTTAAAATGTTTTCCCGTTCATATATACTCGTATATGAACGGGAAATCGCTATGATACGTGACACATTAGATTGTACGGTGTACAAACCCTCGACTATGTTACAGTTGTCGTTCTCATCATTTATGTGTATATCATCATACGTTCACAGGATCTCGTGGACATATACGGCAGCAGCCGCTGACTTACACACATTGTCTAATGTAACCAGGTCCTCACTGTGCTCCTCAAAAGGATTCCAATTGTTCAGCAAGACATCTATCAGATCTTTGGTATGGCGTAGAAATCGGTGCTGAGATTTATATCTTTCCTCATGATGAGAAAGTTCTTCATCCTCATCGTTATCATTTCACCAGTGAACTACTCAACGACACGGTTGAATTCTGGGTCAGTCACGATACAGCGTTCCAGCATGTCACGCTTCTCTGTGAGATCAATAATGCCACCAACTGCTTTCAACCTTTTGTTTGGTTGCTTGTGTGCTTGATAGATAGGTGAGGATGAGAAACGCGATTACTTCGAGTTATTGTTCATTGTCCCTTCTTAAACTCTTCCTGGATGTTATCTGGTAGACCTTCCAGGTCTCGGATAAAGATTGGAATCCACCTGGCATAATTCTGGTGATCTAGAGCAAAGAACAGAGGCACAAGCTTTGTCAGAGTAGAAACTATGAATTCTAACTTCCGCTCCCAATGTGCCTGGATGAACATGAACATGATTGGCTGGTACTTGTGTACGAGTCGCAGAATTTAAACGTTGGACTCTGTTGGGAAAGTACCGCAACCCAATCCTCAAGAACCATCTCGGTTCTACTGTCTTCGTATGCTGGCTTCAGAAGGCTGTCAAGTACCATAACAGTAACTTGATGGGCATATCTTGTTCTCATTACATTGGATGCATTCAGAAAAGCTGTGTCTGCTTCTTCTGTCTTCACTAGCCCAGCTTTTTTTAGGGTTTCAGACCATCCAGACCAACGCAATAGATTTCCCATGGGGCTTCGCAAAGCCATCTCAATGTGGAACCAACATAGCATAACCACAAACTTGTCTTCCCTGTAAATGTCAGGGAAGGTCCACTGCATTTTTTGGCGAGGTCATAGAGTGGAACTTGGTGTGTGTTGAGGTTCTCAGTTGTCTTTTTCACCAGTTCCATTCCATTTCGAATGATTTCTAGAGTGGTGGCTTTCTCATGGAAAAGTGGCAGCAGGGCTTCAATTCATTTTTCCGATTGTTGAACAGTATTTGATCGAGCAGCATGGTAGGAATACCACATCGCTGGAGTGTTTTCTTTTGTATCACAATCTACATATAAGATATCATTTACTGCAGCCATCCATGTCAGTTTGTGCTGTTTCTCCTAATCGAATGAACTCGTTGCCACTGGTTGCACAGCTTTTACCGGAGGTTGGGTGACAAAATTACGACCGAAAAGTGGTACAAACGTATCCGAACCAGACAGGATGGGTTCACTGCTGCGTATTCCTGTTTTCTGTGAGTTGATTCGTAGACATTCTTGGTCCAACCCAGGTGTCTGTGATGAAGAAAACTTAAATATTGGAATACCAGTTCCATGGAAGGATGTGCTTGCAGTGCTTGATGTGGGATTGTGATCCATGTTATCCAGGGCTGCAACTGTGAAAGGGCCATGATACGCTCTTCTCGCAGCGTGACTGCCTTGTCATGTATCTATTGGGTGAGTGTAACCTTCTGGAAAGAATGGTTTGCTGCATTTGTTTCATCACCACAAAAGATATATAGATTACGATTATCAGCTGCATGACTCAGCCGGGATCTTTTTCTTGCTGAAGGCAATCTTTCATTATGACGTTTTTTGCATGGTCAAGTGCTGATGCCCTGAAAAGCTGATGATAGGATTCATGCCAGGATGCAGGATACTTCTGCATGGATTCTTCATCTGGAAGTTCTACGTCTGGGTGAAGAGCATCAACAATTGTTCTGAACTGACTTAGAGGCTAATGATTTCTGTTTAGGCTCCCTCTCTAGGACTGGTGACTGTGTGGTGGAGTGAATGTGTGTGTGTGTGTGCGCGCGAAGGGCCATTCTCCTACCCCTTTTCAAATAACTTCTCCCTCCCTCTGTAAGAATATGTGTATGAATGGGAATTTTTTTTCTTCTTCTCTTTGTTTTTTTATATATAACATATTAGGGATTTCATGTTTTATATAATTTTTTTTTCTCTTTCTCAACTATTTACCCGTTTGTTTGATCCATAAGCCACTCTACCCAAAATTGAATCGCGACCATTTATAAACAGTGGTTGAGAGTGTAGTTTGAAAATAACGAAATTAGTTATTGCAAGTCCCGCCAGGACAGAGAGGGCTTTGATAGCGCAAAGACGCGACCAGATCGCATTACACCAAGCTCGGAGCCGCCAGTTTTTCTTGGTAAGTCTTAGGCATTGTACCCACTCATTTGGCAGTTAGCAGGAGTTTCCCTTTGGGGTACCACCTGAGGCCTTTTCCTTTCGTTTGTTCATTTATTGGTTGTTGTAGTCACAAATACTTTTTGTTGTTAGATTTTTCCAAAGAAGTGTTTTTTCTGAAATTGGTAGTTGTTTTTGCATAAGATAAATATAATAGTGTAATTGAGTGTATATATATATATATATATATATATATATATATATTGATTGATTGATAGTATTCATTTGATAGGATTATTTATATATCTATATTCGAGATCTCAAATATAATTACCCCCATATTTTTGTAAATATTATTGCAAAAAAATGTATATTATTATGATGATAAGAAAAATGTAAGAAGGGATGGATAAAACATTTATGGAATGTTCGAGGAAACATGAATTACAGAATACCGAAAAGATTTATGAAATAATGGAGATATCATTTCTTAAAGGATATAGAAACATGTATGAAATAATGGAGATAATATTTCTGAAATAATGGAAATATCATTTCTTACAGGATATAGAAACATGTATAAAATAATGGAACATAACATGTATATAAGTATGGAGAAAACATGCATGAAAAGATGGAGAAAAGATTTATGAAAGGATTGAGTGACCTTTTACGAAACTATAAAATATCATATAGGAAAGGATAAAATAGCATATGAAGTGATGTAGAAAGAGGTATGAGGATATAGCAAAACATATATGGAAGGATGTAACAAGAATAAAGAAAATTAAAGAAAGTCACCTAGGTTATATCATTAGTTTTGCCTCGTAGGGCATCATATTAAAACGTTGAGGCTTCAAGAGCCTTCTGTTTCACTAGTACTTTACCAATGATTTTGCATCCATAAATTGAGTACCATGCTTTAATTTTCTCTAATCTAGTCCTATTCTTTCTTACATGTTTCCTCTATCTCATCCTTCTCGTTCAATATTTCTCCGGTTAAAAAACATCCCCTTGGAAGAGAAACAGCATCAGTTTAGGTTATTGTATTTAATCCCATATTGAAAATAAGAAGTTATAGTCGTTTAACAACTGAAAGATAGACCGTGATGCTCTGAATCTAGTTCTTTACTTGTCATTAATAAATAGTTATCCTCACCCTAAAAAAATCATCTATTTCCAATGAACTTATCAAGTCGAACACGACGATATAATGGTACAAAGATGGAAGCATTAAAGCACAATCCAAGACAGTAAGTTTAAACCTTGTGTGTGAAGTAATCGTGGACACACTTCTTACAAAACACCTAAAAAATATCCCATTCCTTTTCCTACGTTGAAAACTTCAAAACTTCATCTTAAAACACACTGCATCACAGAAAGACAAATTAGTTACGGCTGCAAAGATGGCAATGAATCAGAAAGACTTTTAAGTACAAAATGCAATAACCTTTGTCTCAATTTATGTTCTCTCACTAAAGTGTTTACTGATTAAAGTGACAAATATGTACGAGTATATTTAACAAAAGCTAATCTTTTATACGGTCAAATAAGCTTAAGTCTTAATGACAAAATATTGAAATATGGACAGCCCTTTAATATTGGCCCTCCTACAATTCTAAATTAATAATATAACTATTTATAAAGAATCAAAGAGAGACAGCGAGAGCTACCTGTTTGTATCGACTTGTATGGTCACCTCCATTCCCAAAACCTTTGAAATTATCAACCTAGATGAAAGGTTGTCTATAAAAAAGATGGCAGAAAACTTAAACATGTTTTACCTATAAATATAAACAAATTAAAAAGCACGTGAAAAAACATTAAAAATAAGTTTTTAGTCATCAATTCCACTCTTTCCTAAGACCCAATAAACCAGTGTCCTTGACAAGCCATCATCTCAACATTAACTCCTCGTCCTATAAATTAGGACAATAGGTTCCCTTCTCTTTTTCTCCTACTTTGCCAGTATTTCTATGAAGATTAATTAGATATTCTGAAGACTTCAGCATTCACCGTAAACGCAAATCAGACAATGTAGTATTTGATTAGCGCAAACTCTTATAATTGGGGGTAGATTAGTTTCTACTAAATTACCTATCGATTTATCAAATGATAAATCAAGCACGTAAATTCTTATCTAGCCTATCCTTGTCGAAATTTCTGGTTTACTCTAGAATAGTTTGTAAAACGTTTTAAAAAATTCTTGTATGGCTAGTGTTGTGAAGCTCTCCATGTGTATTTTAGGCGCTCCGTTTTGAAGATGCATTTTTAAATGCTTCGAAAGGGTCGAATTGGGTAAAAAAATAAGTCTAGTGAATCTGAACTTATGGGAAAAATTCTTCTTGAATGGGATATCAGAAAATTTAGTTGTTCCTCTAAAATGCGATTGAGGGATGTATGTGGCCAAGAAGATAGAAATATTGATAATTTATTTCAATAAAAGTATAGTGATTTTAATTTTTATACATATCCTTTGTCGAGAGCAATCGACTAGCAGATTTTTTGAGTAACTATTTTATCTTTTTAATTTTAGCAATATTTTCATATATATCTAATTTAAATAGAGTTATTAAATTTTGAAGTTATTGAAAATTTTATGATTTTTTCTGGTCAACACTCTCTCTCTCTCTCTCTCTCTCTCTCTCTCTCTCTCTATATATATATATATATATATATATATATATATATATATATATATATATATATATATATATATATAAATATATATATATATATATATATATATATATATATATATATATATATATATATATATATATATATATATATATATTATATATATATATATATATATATATATATATATATATATATATATATATATATATATATATATATCACTAACTCTATAATTTAAGAAAGGGATTTTTTTGAGTATTTGAATAATAATCTTAGTTTGGTTATGATATGTTATTTTACTAAAGTTATTTTTAATAATTCTTTTATAATATCAAAAAACAAAATGGTGAAGTTCAGAAAATTTATTTTTATATATCTTCTATAAGTATATTTTAGCAACATGATATTTTGAAAGGGAAGAAATTTAGTTCAGAGTTCCTTTTTTAAATTATTATAATTTGCGAAGTTCAGAAAATTTATAAAGATTTACCCATTGGGTGCTTTTTTAAAATGTTAATCTTAGTAGCGAAGGGCAAGCTCCTCCCGTAGAGGGGAGTGGCGAAGCAATCTCCTGGTATATATATATATATATATATATATATATATATATATATATATATATATATATATATATATATATATATATATATATATATATATATATATATATATATATATATATATATATATATATATATATATATATATATATATATATATAAATTTGGTCGGTATATATTCGTTATAGACAGTTTTGTTAACAGCGAAAACTAATTGCGTATTAATAAGTTTGATTTCAAGCCTTTCGATTTTTCGTATATTCTCCTTTCATCTTGATTAATGGCGTGAATAACTCACTCGAAGTTCATTGGAAACTATTTTGGTTTTTATCTTGAGAAACGGAAAACAAATTTGAGAATATTCATCCAATATTTTAATTTGACTACGCGTTTGGATACAAAACTCGTATTATTTCAGAAACAAAGTAAAGACATTCTACAAGAGTAGGTTTATATATTAATGTGGTTACGGAACGTAGAAATAAAAAGGCGAGCACTGTGCAGAAGATAGGTCCCTCCCCCGGTCTCTTTGAACTGGACCCTGTAATTAAAAAGATCATTTATAACGAAATTGTTAATTTTAAATCTTAGCGCTTTGATTTATTAAATTAGTTAGTTTTCTCTCGTTTATTTTTATGTATTCATAATTGCGTGTGTATGTGTTTATTTTTGTGACCTAAGTGTCTACATTCTTTGCTCATAGTTGGAATTTCCAGAAGTAGACCTTATCTATTTGGTTTTATCCTTCATATCTGGTATCTAAATCCGTCTTTGATGATATTATTCTATTCTGTGTCCTTTAGTTGTACATGGGCGGGGTATCACTCTGTTGTTTCTCTTATATATACCACCTTTGTAAAATTATTTGTTATTCTTTGAGAATGAACTGAACAAGTTCGAAAGTACTTAGAATCTGCATATCATTTTCCTGTGGGTATTTTCATATATATATATATATATATATATATATATATATATATATATATATATATATGGGGAGAACTTGGGGTGAATTAAAAAGGTGTCAGATGAGTGAGTCATAGGTATCCAAACTTTATTCTGTCACTAGGACCATAAGAACTCTGACCATAAGGTCGTACCGAACATTCAGATTCCAGGGTCTGTATATTTTTACAATTTTAGGAGCTCATCTGGCGACTACCTACTAGGGCGCAAGCCGCAAAACTCACCACAGCCTACGACTAGGCTATAAATGACAACGATATAAAAGGACAAAGACTAAAATAACAACAAATAAAGAAAACAAAGTGAAAAGGCGCAGGAACATGTGACCAACAACAAACAGTCAAATAAATTGGAAGAGGCCAGCCTCCTCCAGAAAGTCGTAAGTTCCGCAAGTCTGTGTGCACGAACTAGTCCCGAGTACAAGAGACAAGCGGTAGCGACCCGGTTCTCCTGGTACCAGGTCAGGTAATTATAATGTGCCGACCAGGTTAGAGGACAAAGGAGTCTTCACAATAAGGCAGCGGTGAGCGCTCCATCATATGGCGGTGCATCTCGCAAGTGTGTCCAATTTGGAGACGACAGAAAGGGACCTGAAGCCGTCAGGGCATTAGGGGTTAAGTGTATGGGAACAGTCGCGGCGTAATGACAAGCAACTTTAAGTTCCTCTCGACTGTCTCCTATCTCTTTTCTTAAGCAGCCCGGAGAGCCGCGGGAATTCCTGCCTTGTAATCGGTGTGAGGAAGAGCAAAACCCTGGTATGGTCGCCCAATACTCGCGGATTCTTTGCCGCCCTCATTGGCGCGCTTGTTCCCCGTAATTATTATATGTCCAGGAGCCCAGCAAAAGATAATCTCGACATCCCCCGGCTCGCCAAAATATCGCGAACCAGAGAAAGCGGAGATTACAATGTCACGAGAGCACTCAGGACTCTTTGCGAGTCGGTATCAATCACAATCGGGTCTACGAACTGGGCATTTGCGTTATCTTTCGTACCGAGTAGTGTATTGCAACCAGCTCGGCCTTGAAGACAAACCCCCATTGAATTCAAAATGAGAGGATATGGCGTGGAAGCCTATCCCTTCTTGTGGTGTATATACTGACACGGTTTTAGCGTGACACGAAGTGTGCTCCATAAAAGCGAAACGCAATACTCGTGGCACTGTAGAAGCTTTGAGAGCAGAGTCGTGGCGAAAATTGTCATAGATGGTACCTTCCAGGGGGGAATTCTGGGAAAAATGAAGGGGCTCTTAAAACAGTTTCCTAGCCCTAAACCCAGAGGGCATTTGGTAAAAGAGCCGACACTCGGCGGCATATGTACCGTAGAGATCAGCTGCGGATGCAGTTAGAGCTGTGGTTGACTGAAGGAAGGGCTAGGCTCACGCGTACAGGCGACTAATGCACTCTGCACGGCACAGAGCGAGTTTCATCTCCCCAGCATCGACAAGAAGGTTCTCAATGGGGAACGGGTGGAAGGCACTGGTTGCCAGGCGAAGGCCAGTGTGGTGGATCGAGTCCACCTGTCGCAATACGCGCTCGGCTGCGTATGCATAAGACAAGCATCCATATTCGAGCTTCAAACGAACAAAGGATCGATTTAAAGTAAGGCCGCAGCCCTATCAGCGCTCCAGGAAATGAACGTCACTGAACGAAGACTATCCTTGGTGCGGGTACAAGTGATCCTAAGGCTGCGTATATGAGCCTCCAAGGTAAGGCGTCAGTCAAATACAGGACCAAAGAAACAGTGCGAGTCGACCACTTCCAAGAAACCCAATTTAAAAACAAGTGTTGGTCAAAGTGGAGCCGTGGAAGGCAGCAGAAGTGCACCACCTTAGTCTTGGACCTTAGTCTTGGTCAAGAAAAACTGAACCCTGTGCGATTTGGTATAGCAAGAGACACGGTTCAACGTCTCCCACAATCCGTACCCCGAATCGACGATCTCACAAAAATCCAGATATAAAGATTGTGAGGCGTCTCCTCGCCTCAATAGTGTGGAGAGTCTCCATTATACCGTACCATCATTAAATATCATAGGCCTTCTCTAGATCGAAGAACACCATGGCGTATTGTTGTCTAAGGAGGAAGGCCTTGTTAACGGCATTTTCCAGTCACGGCAGAGCATTTGATAACTGTGGAGAAGATAGGTCGCCTCCACTCTCCATAAAAAGGGTAATCTAACTTTTACCAATTTCTACAACAACTTGCACACACAAAAGGTTAGAGAGATTTGTCGAAAACCAGCCTGGGTATAGTGATCTCTCCCCGGCGTGCAAAATGCGATCACAGTAGCGATTCGCCAGGAGTCTGGAAAGATATAATCTACATGATCCTGTTAAACAAATTTAATAAAAAAGGCCATGCCTCGCTCGCCTAGCTGTCGAAGCATGGCGGTACGGAAAATCACCCGGAACCGGTGCGGTGCCCGCGCACGAAGCGAGAGCGGAACGCAGCTCGCTAAACCTAAACTTCGCGTTACAGAGTTTTTTGACCTCTGGAGATAAAGACCAGTCGGCAGCCTTCTGCGTCATTACGACGCAAAATGAATGCTGGCGAAGCAGCATCCCGGCTAGAGAATGCGGAGAAAGCTGTCGTGAAAGACTCCGCCACGGACGCGGAATCAGAGATTGTGGTGTCATTATCCTAGAGAAAGGGAGGGGGGCTCCTGTGAGAACTTGCCCTGAATTCAATTTACTTGCTTCCACACCTTTAATAGTGGGCTCTTCCCGCTAAGCGAAGACACTTATGCCGGCTGAGAAGAGCGGCGGGCGTGCTTCGAAAAATACCGGAACCTAGCTATAGCTCGACGAAATTCCCTGACATTAAATCGTTCAGACGTCGCTTATAGCCCATGTAGACATAACGCTTCTAAATGAAGGCCACCTCACACTCAGCTGACCACCACTGAAGCGGCCAGACGTTCTAAGAATAGTAGTTAGGCCAGTGGCAATGAGGGAGCCGGAGAAGAACTTAACAGGCTCATTCTCCGACTTAAGCTATCCTTGACTGAGGCAGAGAAACAGGTCATTTTCTGAAATGCACACCACGTTGGCCGCGCCAAGAACCACCGTGGTGGACTTTTAGGCGTCAGCTGTCCAGAAAATGATATTTGAATGAGAAAGTGATCACTATCATGGAGGCAATCAACTGCCCCCTACCCAAAATCAGGATGTGCATCCGGGGAGTACAAAGATAGATCAAGACAGGAAAATGGAGCGGTTTTTGGACAGTGATGCGTAAACTCATCCAAATTTAGCACACCTACCTCCAGCTAACCGATCAGGTTGGCAAGGATCTGACCTATGGGATTGATCGAGTAGTCTCCCCAGAAATAGTGTCTACCGTTCCTATCCTCTACCAAGAGGAAGGGCCTTGGCAACTGTTCCACGAAGCTGCAGAATTCTCTGACGTCAAAGTTAGCTGACTGTGGAATGTACGCATAAATAAGAGTATACCTCCTATCCAGGTCAACGGCACAGCTACTGACTAAAAGAAAGTATTCAAAGCAAAGAGAAGAACGGAGACATCATACCAGGTGAAAATAACAAATCCTTCTTCCTGGCCCCCATCCCGTGGTGGTGAGTTCGCAAAACCCTTATACCCCGAAAGGGTGGGAAAGTGGCATGCACCCAGCATGGTCTCATGCAAAAAGATAGCTAAGGGATAACGGAAGGAAATAAGCCTCCGCAGCTACTCCCAGTTGGCCTGGAGAACTCGACAATTCCATTGAAGGAATATGCCCCCAGGCCTAGCTCGAAGGAGATGAGAAGATCCTCAGGGGTATGGTCGTACGCTTCCCAGAGGAAGAACCCTAGGCACTATTGGCCGAACAATGCGCTACAGGCGTTGTCGCCTTTAAGAACTTATCGGGGAGGTTTAGTTCGCCATGCTAGTCTTTTCCTTCTTCCGCCTTGAAACTTTAGGCAAGCGGGGCGGTTTCAGAGGCGGGAATCCCTCTTTTTTGGAGGATCCACCACCTTTGAATCACCCAGCGTAGCCCTTGGTGTGGACATAAAAGCCGAAGCTCCTTTACTTATGTCCTCCTTTCGGGGGCAGCTTTAGGAACCCCAGAATAAGGCCTCACGACCAACTTCAGGGGTGTTTCCCTTGTGAGTCTAATGACATGATAGTGGCGCGCATCCGTTTCGCGTTAGTGGAAACGGTCACGCTTAGGAAATAAGGGGCAGCCCTGGTTGTGCCGGAAATGAGTGCGAACGTTTGTGCCGCCAACTGTACCAGGAGATCGTCCAGTGTTGCTAGAACACGCAGAAAGGTTCCGAAAGGGCACGGAAATGACCATGCTCGTTGGTTTGGAGGAGCCAGGAAGAGACGTTGTCTACTTTTAACATTGAGGCATAAGACATCCCAGGTATCGCCGGGTGCGCCAGGACCAATTCTTTAGCCTTTCGAAATAAGAGAGGATTCTGAGCTTGAACGGTCAGGATTTCCTTCTTAAGGAGATACGCACCACATTGCATTGAAGAAGCGGAGTGTGGCTCTCTGCAATTGACATATTTGGCCACACATGATTTGGACTTATCTTGTGCAGCCTTTGAGCAACTTACACAGACCTTAAGTAATCCCGACGTTCCGCGTCTACAGGAGCGATTCGTATGGCCAAAAGGTGGCGGTTTTAGCACCAACGTGGCAGTGGCACGAATGCCTTCACGCGGTAGCGATACCAAC
The DNA here is from genome assembly GCA_963969495.1 of Ceratothoa steindachneri. Classification (NCBI taxonomy): domain Eukaryota; kingdom Metazoa; phylum Arthropoda; class Malacostraca; order Isopoda; family Cymothoidae; genus Ceratothoa; species Ceratothoa steindachneri. The sequence continues at coordinate 113,580,621 of OZ018330.1, read as the reverse complement.
CAGCACGGAACGAATCAAATAACTTGTTATAGTCGAACGTGACTAAGTATATAGGGGTTGGTCTCGAGGGCCTCCCTGTTTTCTCATCACAAGTTGAACCTATGATCCGTCTGTGGCTGGGTCACCTCAGGTGCAATGTCCATTTCAAGGGGGCTCCATGTGCCCCCCCCCATGACATCATGGATCCCATTCGAGGAAATTTATTTCTCGTCTTGGGCCGGCGAGCTGGCATCCGTCGGGAAAGTGAAGGGGGCACGTAGAGTAAACACCCTGTAAACTTGCTATGCACACCAGTAGGAGTTTAGATGGCACGGTTTGACGTGCCTTGTCATCCCTTGCCCTCCTAAGGAGGTTGGCCTTTTCGAGCCGGTTAATTATGGGCCACTAGCGTGCTTTCTTTAATGTTTCCTGGGAAAGTAAAGGAGGAAACTGCGGCTAGTAGGAGGGAGTCGCCCAAGAGCGACTCCAGAGAAGAGGGTGATGGGTAGTACCCTGCACTTGTTGGGTTAGGAGAGAAGTAAGCCTCCTCTACGTTCAAAGATGTTTCGAGGGTCCTCTGAGAAAGAACAGAGGGTGGAGACCTTCTTTTCTGCCGTGGAACTGCCCGAGAGCGGTTCCGACTCTGCTAGTAAAAGGGAAGTAGAGAGATGTTATTTTTATTTTCATCATTCGGCATGGTGATTCTATTTGTATTAAGGGATGCATAAGCTAATCACCCACACATTAGCCTCCCAGTGAAGGGTAAATACGTTGCAAAACATTACCAAGGTAGACATGTCACAAAACCATGAGAGAAGAGAAGCAGAAAACAAAATGCACACAAAAGGAGGCCCTTCAACTACCCGGAAATTTTACTAATATAGACTAATTTATTATTACATCTTTTCATAAGAATGTCCCAATCATAGAAAACAATTTAGGAAATGTTTTCTAGTAAAAAATACAAAAATGGATAATTTTTAAACAAAATTGTGTGATCTAATGAGAATATATTTAAGTATAATGGTATATTTAATTGGTATAATTATAATATTGCCAGATTAAAATCAACACTTTGGCTGGTCCATTCTTTTTCAGCGTTACATTTTCCGATCGTAGCTACCTTAAAATTCTTCTGAAAAAGATTTTCATGCAATTTAACATTTATACGTGGATAAGAACAATTACCTATAACAATATGGAGCAACTTCTTATTACCCGCACGATGCCAGGATCTAGCTTGATGAAAAATTTGATAATCGGTGGATCGAACGAAATAGTATTGACCGTATTGACCTAATCTGAACTACCTTATGGTAATTTTAAAACTGAAATATAATGTAGAAAATTTATATAATTTAAAAATTAAAAAGCCCAATTGAAAATGTGTGTAGAAGCATCCATACAAACATGTTTGTTGAAGCCTGCCAATCAGCAAATAAAAGAGCTTGAACAATTAAATGTTTAAAACAAAGTCATCGAAATGTTATTTCGCTTCACAATTCGTTAGTGAGTTCATATGTTAGAAGTTTATATATATATATATATATATATATATATATATATGGGAGAACCGGGAGGGTCAGTACGATTTTCAAAATAATTATTACAATAATACTATAAATAAAATTTTAGGACTCATTTTTAACTTGGTATATTCTATCACCATTTCTCTGACTTGTGCAATGATGATGTAGTCTTATACCAATAAATAAGAGCATGATGATCTCCACAATATTATTAAAATATTATACGGATGCTCCCGAGGAGGTGGGTGGTCCCGTACATTCAGATGGGAGGGTCCGTCTATATGTAACATTCTAATTTTAGAAGTCTAATGTTTTACTTAGAAGGAAATAATAATTGGGAGTCAGGCAGAAATGTTTATTGCCATAGAAAATAAGAAAATATATATTTTTCAAATTCATATTAAGTAAAAAAAAAGGAAAGCATCTTTTCCACATTCATGTTGCAATTTCATAGTATAATTTTTAAATGAAATGCCAAATTTAAATAAACCAGAAGATCTTTTAGTTTTCTGAGTATGAGTAGGAAGCACTCCCAAAATGTGTTGCTTATTTACCACAGACTCGTCCCGAATATCAGGTTTTCTGAATGTGTTGCCTGTGCTACAGTCTTGAGATAGTCATAGATATGCTTCATTGAAATCCCCGTTATCATCTTCATTACTTTGCAGTTTGCCTAAAAAAAAAAACCTTGACTTTGTTCTTTGTCTCCAACTCAATCAAGACAAAATCATTTTTCCGAGGTGATTTTTCAACAAACTGGCTCAAGACTGTAGAGCTTTCAAATTCATCAGAGAGTTTTTCTTCATCGGAAGAAAAAAACATATATTATATTTCAGAACACTTATTTTATAAGTGCATAAACTAGTATAAATATACATACTCAGTGTAATACCATTTACTTTTATCTATATTTAATGCAAAGCATACATTTTTTTTAATCTTATTAGTATCAGGAAGATCCGGACACAACTGTACGAATCCTTCCTCATCCACATTTTTCTTCCAAATTATCAATAACTCTGTTCCAAAGTAATGCTGCAGGTGATATATTTCATACAAATTGATCAATTGATAACTAAAGAATTAGAAAAAAAATTCATAAAATATGATAAAAATGGAGGAGCTACACCTTACACAAGATCCACCAAAAGTTACATCGTAAATGTTAAAAAAATGAAATTGTCACCTACAGAAAATTTTGCCACAACACATTCGTCATAGTCTGAGCATAAACTGATATGATAATTTCCACTTTTCAAAAGCAAGTGTCAACGCTTGAGTCATATTTATTATTGAGTGAGTGGAGCTGTCCGAATCCTCCCACCGTACGGACCCTCCCGGTTCTCCCACATGTATATATATATATATATATATATATATATATATATATATATATATATAAATATATATATAATTTTCTAACCAAAATTTAAATTTACTCTCCATCCTTTCTCTCATATGATGTTTTAAAAATGAAAAAAAATCGTAGTACCTGAAATGGGACTTTACAATAAATTATTCACTAGAAAATGAAACAAATTACTCAAAATATATTTCTTTCATACCAACTCCAAAATCACTTTTGTCAACCCACTTCCCATAGGAAGTTTCTTTTCGTCAAAAGACAAACTTCTTCTTGAAATGAGCAGCCGTGTTGTTTACTTGTCCTTGTTGCTTGCAAGGAACCTATATTGGTAGTACGGTTTGCTCATTGAAAGAGAGGTCTTTTTCTCACATGGTAATAAGCCATCGCACTGGAAATAATTTGTCTAAGAAGGAAGCTTCTGTAATTAGAAATCATATTATACAATGCAAGACAGAATGTTCCATCGATAATTTTAAAATAATTGGTCGCAATTACAATGAATATAGTCTAAGAATTTTGGAATCTCTACTGACACGGAGAAAATCTCCTACACACAGCATAGATAATATCGCTGTTACCCTTCTTATTTCTTAATTATAATTACCTCACTCAACAACAACCAACTATATTTATTCAACAACCAACCGATCAAAATCCTATCCTTTTTTAAACCACTTCCATTATAATTTGTTCACTTTGTGATTTCTCATGAACTTCATCGGTAAGCAATATTATACTGTAATTATATACTTTCGTTTTTTTTTGTTGTTTTTTTTTGTTTCATTAGTGTTTACCTTAGATTGATACATTGATACTCTTACCTTTTAAATCCCTGAGTTATTTTTTATTTTTTTATTTTTTTATTTATCTACATGGTCTTAACTTAAATATTTTTAATATTACAAGTTTAAATTTGTTCTAGTCTTTTTTATTTTTCTTAACCTTTTGTATTTTTTATCGTCATTTTTTACTATATAGATCTTTTACTTTAGCATATTATATTCTTAATAAGATCTTAATTGTCTTTTTATAATGTTAGTTTTGTTCATAAATTTGGAGTGTTATATTTTACTCGTCTTAATTTTTCTAGTTTAATGAAATTCCATTACTTTAGACTTTAAAAAAATCTTTTTTCTGACTTCGTAGTTTTTTGAAAATACAATTTAATCATATCTAACTGTACCTTATTGTTTTATGACTTTAAAACCTGAAGATGGGTGATACCCCCGAAACATTGTTCCTTAATTCTAAATTAATCACAGGCACCTCAGCCTCCTATTTGTCCTTACCTTCGCCGTGAAATTGAAGATGAGAATGATCAGCAGACTATATATATATATATATATATATATATATATATATATATATATATATATATATATATATTTATATATATATATATAATGTGACCCCCAAAAAGTTAACCTAAATTTGAATTATTATTAGTCAAAATCTCTAGTGAAGTTTTGGATATGTAAATTTTGTTTTATTTTTATAACAACTATTTAGCTTTCGATTGTGAAAAGTTCATTTAATTTCCTCTTACGATATTGATACACAACTGGTTTTGGTGGAGGCAGAAAAAAGTGGTTTTCGCAAAGAAGTGAAATAATGAAAATCCAAAGTTAAAAATTACCTATTGTACGTGAAGAAAAATAATGCCAATGGAATAGATAAAATAGTATGTTCTCTTCATTGCTACATTAAATCCTATCTATGCATAACAGAAAAATCTAATTCAGGTGACCCCTTTTATTTTGCAATTAAAGAAAATCAAAGAACCTTTTTTATCACAAACTTTATTAAGAATGGGAGTATTGAAAAAGCACAAGATTTATTTGAGCAACGTATTTCTGAGAGGAATACACCAACAAGGCCTCTAGTAAGATTAATGTTAGTAAGTACTAAAAAGGAGGTCGCCCGGGTTATAGGAAAATCATAAAGTCCAGCAGAAAATATTGAAAAACGTTTGGATGACACTTAAAAAATCGAACTGTATGAAGCAGAATGAATGGTTTGCATTTGCCAATGTCAACATTTAACCCTATTTTTAAACACGACTTAAAATGGCATCTATTTAAGATTCATGCACGGCACCAACTTCTTAAAACTGATTATCCTCGTCTCAACCAATTTGTGATGGAAATTTACTCGTCCATATTAACGGAAATGAATTCAATTGACTTTGATGAATACATGACAAAGCCCGAGCTCATAGACTGTGGGCAGCATTAAAATGAAAGGATATTTTAGTACTCGTATTGTTCTCCTAATTAATGCAAATGAATTTCCCCACAAGATTCAGGTATTTAATAAAGAAGCAATTTCTTCTTATAAGGAGATCTATAGAGCAAAGTGTATTCTGCTTCCTCACATGTGAAATCATTTTACTTAAGCAAAATTAATAGTTTGTAAAAAGTGTTGTACAATCAATGCGATCGGAGGCGCATGTGTTGCTTAGAAAGAGTGCTGGTAGGAAAACGATCGTATTGCTCCAATGATCAGGAACTGATGCCCAGGGTACTTTTCTCACTCCAGCCTTCTTTAGAAGTCACAAAAACTGGCAAAAATGCATCCACTCGCTTTTTGCCTAAATCCACTACTCTTGCCTTGATGGCCATGCACACTTTTTCCTATACTCTCTAGCTAATGAAGTGCCCCATGGTTCTCCGACAATATATTGAATGCAAGTAAATATAGAATAGCCTTTAAAGAAATGTTTCGGCTGTTCTCGCTTAGTGTACGAAGAAAAAGTCACAGTTAATAGACTACACCCCTTTGTTACTCATTCTTACTCCGCCGTTCAGTAGTCTGCCCGTGAAGCCCACATCTATCACATTCTCACTGATTGATAACAATAAAAGTCCACAGACCGTTCAAGCATCCTTTTTAACCCTCTTCTTCTCTAACACAACTGTCTCTTTCCTACATAACCCGTATCAATTTATGTTGCTTCTCTGACAAAATAGTTGATATGCAATCGGAGAGTTCATTTGCCTCTTTTCCTTTACACTGAATATTTGATTATTTCTTTCAGCCTGAGCTCATTTATCCCGTATCCCATGATGAACTAACCTATAATTTCGAAAACCCCTGTTTTTCTCCACTCAAATTTTCCCTCCTTGTCTTTACTGTCAGTCACTTCCTACCCTCCTCCATACCAGGAAAGACTGTGAGAGATCGATCTCTATTCGTTAGAGACTCGAAGACTGCGCGCTCGTCTAATAGAGACTTTTAAAATCTTGAAAAGATTTGAAAATGTCGACTCCACCAAGTTTTTTACCCTCAACCGGAATATGACTCGAAATCACGGATGGAAGGTGGAGCTGCCTAGATTTAATACCATTCCGGTGGGTAAGTCATTCACATATGACATTTGCGACACATGGAATAAACTACCAGCGGGAGTTGTTGAGAGTAGCAGTGTCGAACAGTTCAAGAGTAGACTTGACAAATTATATTTGAAATCTTGATGATCTCATAGCAACTAATTAGTACGTGCTAAGAATCGACACCGCAGAAAGTGCCTCCTCGACATGGGCCGCAAGGCCTTTGAGGTACTTCTTTTCCTTGTAACTCCTTGTAATTTCTTCATTGTATCTATAACACATCCATATATTATGTGTGGCGCCATCTGATTTCGATATCGCTTCCGTTTGCAAATCCTTAAGAAACATAACTCGAACACAAAGAACCAGTCAAGCTACGGCTTGAATTTTCAAAACCGATCTTACTAAATTCATTCACTTCTAATTTACGAAAGAATTTTTGCATTAAAATTCAATTTCTTATTGATTATATTTGACAGGTAGAGGATTGATTCTTTTGCGCTGTAATGTATTTTATTCTGACGTTTTATCAACCACGATATTATATATTCAGAGAAACTGAAGTTAATAGGTACCCATTCGTTTAGGATAGGAAGATAGAAAGAAATTGTGGGAGTTTGTGGGAGAGAGGCCTAAAATGTAAAGGAAAGTTGATCATTTTAAAATTATGTGATGTTAAATTTAGGGAATAATTTTGTTTGTTTTCATGTTCAACTTTAGTTTGGGGGTTTTATTAGAATATTTTCTGAAAGAAAAAATACACAAAATGAAGAATCATCACTAATAAAAATAATAATAGAACAGTTACGAGAAAAAGGCAATAATACATAAATTAAGATCGACTCTAATTATAAAAATTTTAAATTATCAGGTAAATTTACAACTAAAGGAGCCTAAATGAGAGTAATGTGGTGAACCAATTTAAATATAGTAGCGGAGATTGAATATTTTCATATAACGGTTATACCACGAACATCCTCAAAACCTAGGAATATTCAAAAACATTTTTGGAAGGGTCGACAATACGAAATCAAAAAAGGACCCTACCAATTAGACATAAATTAACAAATCCCCAAAAGGAAAAAAATTAAAACTCGCGAAGCCATTCTAATAGAGCAAAATAAACCATACTTGATCATAAGAGCAAAGGTATTTATTCACAAATTATACACCACCTAATTTTAATAATTTAACAATTATGTAAAATCCTTTACATTTTAAGCCTCAATACCATTTGCACCTTTGGATGCCTATAAATTTTAGTTTTTTTAAGAAACGTCAGAATAATGTAAATTCCACTTTAAAAATATCATGCATTTTCCTTTCTAAAATAATCATTAAGTTGAAATTTAATGCCAAAACGATGTTTAGTAAATTGGAAGTAAAATTAAGAAATATATTAAAATGAAAAGGGATAGAATTTTTCTACAAAAAATAATCATAAAAGCATTTTTTGCATGGCTCTTTTCATAAGCACAAGACATCAAATAGCGCCATAATAGCAACTAACAAAAGGCTTGAGAGAAGATATGGATCATTAAAGCAGGGTTTTAAGCAACGACGGATAGAGCCCTTTTCTCATGCGGCGCTGATCACTACAAGTTTAATATAATAAAGTGTAAGAAACCAAAAGTCATTTACTCCTGGGCGGAGATAGGTTAAAAAAGGAACTCAGGAAAAGAGGATACCGTAGCTATTACAAGCTTGTTGGTAACAAGGAGAACCTTGAAGGCAATGAGAAACTGTTGGAAGCCCAGTGCTGTCCAAGGAGCTGGGAAGGAGGGGGGGTTGTACTAGAGAAATCTTCGTCAAGGGAGAGGAACATGACCTGCCGTGTTTTACAAAGGTTAAAAAGGTTATAGATTGGAAGCATGAGATCCAGCGAAAGGGGCCCTAGAGTATTCAAGCCTGAATGTAACCAAAACATGGATGGTGTTCCCGAAATGATTTGGTTAAAGTCTAGGGCAACCATGGAAACTTCGGGAGAAGCTTTCGGCTCCCGTTTGGAAAGGGAGAGATCTTGGCGAGTCTCCAACGGTGCCTAGCAGGATAATATCGCCCCTATTTCTTTTCTATTTCTGCCGAACGCAACTTCTAATGAAAACAAATTCTTCTCCATGAGGGGAAAGACCAACTAACCCAATTTGTATATAAATAAAACAGGGGTGTTGAGGAGCATCAAATAGATATACCCTCAGTCAAGTCAATTCAGAGTTCATCAAAAAACAAAAATGATGAGAATACTAGCGTGCCTGTAAGCTTGCTAGCTTTTCCAGCTGGTCTTCATTGAAAGATCTTTTTAACGGAGTCCGATCATATTCTTGCCACGTTTGCAAGCCTACTTTCTCCATTGCCGGCAAGTTTTCCTTTTCTTATCTTCACTTAATTCAAATAACATTCATTTCACTTTGCGTGCTCACAAACTTTAACATACCTTAAAAAGCGTTTTTATCAATCATACAGTATATAATTAGTTTTTTCCGAATTTTTAAAGCCGAGTGAATATATTTATGTGATAATAGTGAATTAAATCTCTTAAGTAATTTCCGGTTGCAGTGAATAATTCCATTTTTTATGTCTTGCTATAGTTTAGCTTATTAAATTTATACAGTTTAATTAATTATTTCCAGTAATAATTTCCAAAATAAAATCTGTCGCCATGCATCTTTCTACAGAAAATATAAAGATTAAACGTTATCCTAATTCACTCTATGTATTTGATGCCCTCATTTTAGGAAGAATTGAATAAAATCACAAAAATTGGTGCCACAATTTCGTGCAATGGTGTATTCAAGGTGAACCTTTTTTAATGGAACATTTATCATTTTCCCTCGAGTGTTTAAATATTTGGACTGTCTGTAATTATTTAATAAACTTGTAGAGGCGCATTCCTCATGGGTACAGAAAATTCACACATCGACCATGCAGCAAGCGCCTAAGGTGGGAACTTGGTCATAAATTATTTTTTTCCTGTTTCCTACCGAATGCAGCGCCCGGACATTTTGCATAACACTAGGCAGAGAGAAACCTTTACTAATCGGGGAAAGTCACCTCATGTCTCCTAAACTAAGGGGATAAAAAAGTCGAAAGCAAAGGCGAAAGGGCAGAGTTAAACAAACTCCTATTGAAATGAATATATTATTTGGATGCACATATCCAAGCGGTAGGGGACATGAAACAGATAACGCGCTTGACCATCCTTCAGAATGGGATATTCTACAACAATGTTTCAGTCTTGGGGGACCATGGAGTCGTCAGAATAAAGTTTATTGAAGCCCTCAAATAAATGGCACTGAGTCCCGGCTGGGTGTGCCAGATTCAGATGCGTCATAAAATGACCAAAAGCCCTTTAAACATTGAGGCGTAGGACCGCATGAAAATTTGTGGCGCAATGGCACGCAACTTTTGATTCTTTTCGTCCGTTTTTCTACTTAGAGAATGCTTAGTGCTTTTTGTGAATTTAATGCACTCTTTAAGGACTAATGACTCAAGCTTTTCATCCAAACAAATTACTTTTCACAATTGGAAAATTTCACAGCTGCTGCAATGACTGGAAGTAGGAAGTTAAGATTCATGACAAATAAGTTTGAGTTTATCGGTGTTAATTAGGCAAGAATAGCGATAACAAAGTTATTTTAATAAATGCTGAATAATCTGTGCTTGTTTGTTTGTCAAGGGTGTAAAATAAGTGGGGGGAACCATTCTATCTATGTTTATTCAAAGGTCATTCGCCAACACAAGCTCAGATAGGACAAAATTCATCGTCAAAAGTCAACTTTTAAAGATTTATCGAGGAGATGCCATGTTTATTTGTTCAACCTAGGTTTTATAAACACTCCTGTTTCGTCGCCCTACCTTTTCTTTCTTATTTCAATAACTTCATCTTTATTTTAGCCATTTGTTCTTTTATTGTTTCCCTTTTCTCTCTCATTATTCTACCCACCCCTAGATAGACCAAATTAAAGGGAAATATGGGCAATTAGCATCATCCTTGTATGACTTGTACATATTCTTAGGCTAATTTCCTAGCCATAGTCAAATATATGGGAATGTTTTTGTTTACTCGCATTTGATCCATCGAAATTCTTTGTCTGGCTCCATCTCTTTGCTACCCCTTGATCAAAGATGAAAAGGCAAGAATTAATGACGTGAATATATTCATGCTTTTCATTTAAAAGTAAAATTATTAATGGAATGATTAGCTATCTAAAAGAGACTCAGATAAAGTACAAGCATAATTACTATACAATTCCCATGTATAAAAACTAAGCGAAAATGCAATTAACTGAAAACCATCCGTATACATAGTTTCTATTTTATGTGATATGACGTATAAACGTTGTGAATTTGTGTGTGGCTCAAACAAATTGTCTAATGCTCTCCAGGAACCTCTTTAAGAGAATAAACAGACGATTTATTCAAACAAAGTTTCAAAGAAGCCCTTGATGTTTTTTAGTTTTCCCTCTACTCTTTACTAACTTACGAGAAACTCTTCACATATCCTCAATTTAAGTTGCATTACGTTTTTCTGAGAGTTATGCATAGTTCTAAAACTAAATATCAAATTAAATTAGCAAGAGAAACATTTACGATCGCTTTTGCTTACTGAAGATTGCAAAATCTTGAGGTAAATTAAGGCCATGTGAAATTTTCTGTTTACAAAACAAAAAAAAACGCATTAATATTTAAGAAAATCATTATGTTAAAAGCCATGAAAAATATTACACGAGTAAATTAAAACTTCAGGCAAAATTATTTGAGCTCAAGTAAAGATAATCTCTTTTAGGTTACGCTATTAAAGGGAATTAATTTCTCCCAAAAATAACCAAGCAAAGACAATATATGAATAAAAGTTAAAAGAATATATTATTTATTTAGAGATTTATTTTATTAAATATTACTTTTGAATTAATTTACTGGTTCTCATTCGTAAATGTGTGTCCCTAACTAATTAAATACCACTGACTTCAATTATGATATTCGTCTTCTGCTCTCAGACTAAGTTTCTTAAATATAGGACTAAAAACATATTTATTATGCCATAACTCATTTCAGCTATGTGTTATATATGAAACTAGACACAGATAACCTTGTGATGATTTTTTATATAGGAACATAAAAATTCAAGGGCAAACTTTAGTAGCATTCATTAAACTTTATAAATACTTATGAACTTTGCTTTTCCGCTTATTCAGCTGATTCTCTTCACGTTGCAGCATCCCACAGTAGTTCCTCATTATTGTGTGGCCTAAGGATCATAAATGATCCTTAGGCCCAGGAGTAGCCTAATTACTTTGAGTTCCCCTAAAGTTTTCCCGGGTACTTCTCACACTCGAGTGGCAGAAAGTACATTCTTACATAAATCGAAGTCATCTTCGTCACCTATGCAACTTTTACTAAGGAAAGCGGATTCCCTTTGTGTAGAAGTAATTTGTAGGAGTTCATGTACAGCCTCCAATCATCTGACTTGCATAGGTAGACTTGCAGAGTTGTTGCATAAGAGACACTGCGCTATCACACTAGCAAAGGTTTTTTTGTGATTTTGGAAAACGCAGAGAGTTGTATATTGGCGCACTGTAGTGATGCAAACTCCATCGTCAAGAGGCCTATTCTGCTTCAGTCTTAATCCCAGGAGTTCTGCCTTTTCCTTAGAAAATCAAAGTCTCTAATAAAATCATGAAGAGATATCTAGTTGATTTGTCTTATGAGTCGTTCATGTAGTAATTATCCTTCCGGCTACAACTAAAATCAGAATCAATGCTAAGCTCGTGTTCAGAAGATCGGTTTGGACCATTTAGTTCTATAATATGTGTCACTGGTAGGATTCCAGAAACAATATTTGGACATATACTGTACCTACTGAATTTAGAGCTATTCCTTTATGTTATTGATTGGTCTTTGAGCTCTCACCCCACCTTTGCTAAAGCAAATGTCAAACCTGGACTTCGCTTTCCATGCATCTATTCACTCATCTTACTGTCGTTTGGCATACATGCTCTGTAAGGCGCACATTTCTTGTTTTTTTCGCTTAATGGAAATTTAAAAGAGTTTTTGTGGTTCACTCAAACAGCCATCGCGATTGGGTTCTTGAAGCTTTCCGGGGTGAAGATTCTACAAATGTAAAAAAAACCGGTCAGGATCCTTTAGACATTTGTGGCCTTCCATCTTTCACCACTCTTTGTTTGACCTAAAATTTTTACAGGAACAGAAGGGGAAAGATAAAAGTAAGCAATCTGCAATAAAAAGAAGATTATATTGAAACAATGCACAAATATAGTCATTGGAAATAAACAGAAAATTTATAAGTCACATCTTGTGCCTAGATACACCGATATACGCGTATTAGTACTTAAAAGCCAGAGCCGATAAGTCTTTACTCATGCCATATTCGAGTTTAGCAACTTTGATTTACCAAGAAACAGAACTTTTCATTCCAAAAGAATGAAATAATTTCATTTTTGTTACCCACTCTTATCGATAAGGTTCCCATTTGTCTCTGTCCCCGGTGACAAATAGATAAATAGAAAAATGAACGAATCTGAATATCCATATAGGACTATGAATGAACTTCATCGAGGATGAGTTGGTATATTACTGAAATAACCCTTATCAAATTATATAATTCGACATGGTCCATCAATTTGATAGGTATATCGTAAAATGCCATGTGCAAATTTCACAGAAAAAACTTATACATTTCAATCACAGTCAATTTTGAAAGGTTTAATAATGTCACTACGTGCATTGCAGACTTTTAACCCATAATAATTCACCTTTTGATGTAAAAATTCACCAATTAAAGAGGATTTCTTCCATAAATGAGCGAAGAGAAAACGGAGAGATTATCTCTACGTGATCCATTATTTGCTATTATTTCTTCCTTTACTCCCATTTCTCTCTATTATTGTTTATGTATAAGTTTAAGTTAACTTTTTTTACAACCAAACAATAATTAAGAATTATACACCATAGCCGTAAGCGCTTAAAATTTTGTTCATATATTGAATAGAGATTGCGATTAAACAATCAAATGGAAGTCATCGCCTATCATTTCACAATTTCATGCATATTTCAATTTTACTAGAAGACTGAACACTGAGGTCAGATAAAATATTTGATCTTTAAGAATAATGAGTGTATTATCTTGAGGAATACACAAAGTAGTTATAAATATGCAAAAATCTTCTTACCCTCCATTGTATTCAAATTAAGTGTTTTTAATCCTTACTTCGCAAATCAATATTACTTTGGATTAAACTCAGTAAGGATAAAAAGAGAAAATAGAAATATTAATTTGAGGTTATGACATATTTTACTTCACTATATCTTATAAAATTATTTATCACTAATAGATGAAATTATAAAGTACCTTCAATGTGAATTATATAGTTAGGCTGGCCCAATCTGAATGTACGAGTATTACTTCGGAGGTCAGTAGCTCCTCCCACAACTATTTCTCTTTATAGTTTTGTATATAGTAGCAAACGGCGTCTGATATGACTTATCTCACTGTCCGTGAAAATTTTCGAAATCTGGCAACTTTGCCGGTAGTATTTGAATTACGGTGTAGCAAGTACTTGACGCTTATTATGTCTTAATATTTAAATAAAATATTTTCTCATTTACTTTTCAGTGTTGTGATAATTTTACAAGGGAACACACTGGCGTTTCTTATAATTTCAGCCTCATTTCTCACAAATTATATCATCAAAAAAGAAGTGCAGATAGTACATATGTTGAGTTTTTGGCTTATGGCTTTGTAGAAAGCCCTTAAGATTAACCTATTGATTACTTAGAAACTAACGAAATACCATTTCATTATTTTTGAAAAACTGCAGAAACCAGTGAATGTGGATTGATTGCGTCTTATGAATCAGCGCAAATAATAGCAAAAAAACTGGAAGTGACTCTACAGTTGCCGAAAATATTATACAGCCTTCGTTCGAAATTCTCATGCAAACTGTGTTGCATTAAGATTGAGAAAAAGTCTTAAAAGTATCACGGCTAAGCAATGACTCAATTCAGCGAAGAATTGACGAGATTTCATCTGATGCAGAAAACCAGCTTGGCAAACTTAAGAAAAGATTCTCACTTCAAAATGACCAATCTACAATAAGTGATAACACAAGAGTTCAATTTGCATATGTCTGTTTCATAGATGGTGTTTGATGAGATATTTGCGAAGAAATTATGTTCGTAAAACTTTTATCAACTAACACTACTGGATGATCAATTTATGAGGCTACAAACCTTTTTTAATGAAAAATAAGTACCATGGGAAAATAGAGTTTCCGGAAAAACATATGGTGTTCTATCCATGCTGGGTTAGCTTAAGCGATTTATTGCTCACTTAAAAAGGTACCCTTCTATTGATACAGTAAATTATAATCAACACCGCTGTCATTTAGTTGCCAAAGATATTAGTCTGGATTTTCATGAGTCGTTGTCAGTAGTTATTATAACGAGTAATAAAATTGAATCTCACAGCAAATATGACAGATTTTTTAATGGGTGTGGAATGATAGCAAAGAGTAGCACATAAAACTTATTCTGCATACGGAAGTGCACTGGCTTTCAAAGGGCAGCTTTTTTTAAAGATTGGCAAACTTATTTGATACAGTAGTTGACTTCCTCGAAAATGAATGAGAGGAAGTCAAGGAAAATGAATGAGAGGAAGATTTGGTACACGATATAAGAAATCAAGAAAGTGATATCCATTTTATGGCATGAATTTTTCAAAAGTTTAATGAAGTTCTACTCTACTTCGAGGAATATTATGCAAGTTGCTTGATTGCAAACGTGTTCTGAATGATTTTATTGAAAGTTCAAGATTGTTTCAAACAATATGAAAAAGAAGGATTTCTAGAGTATCCCCTAATCAAGAGAAGTGATTGGACATTTTTCAGAGGTGACTGAAAAATATGCATAATATTTTTTAAAGTTGAAGGAAGAACTAAGTATCCGAATTTTAGTTTTATTTACATTCGAAGTTCAGCCATGGATGATCGATCCTTTTAGTTGTAAATGGAATCTGTAAATATACAAGAACAGCTTAATGAACTAAATTCCAATGATCAATTAAAATAAAAGTTTAGTATAGATAGAATAACTAAATTATGGCTGACAACAAGAGCTGTATCGGAACTTGTGGCCTCAACTGGCCAAAATACTGTTATGCTTTCCAGCATCGTACTTAGTTGAAAGTGGATTTAGTACAATCAGCAAAATCGTGATAAAAGAAAGAGGTAGAAATGATAGATGGCTTCGACCAGATATAACTCAAATACCAGCAAGTTAACTACAGATATTAGAAAACTAGCAGCAGGGCAGCATCCATAATGATTACATTATGATAAATACTTTCCAAAGCAGTTTTTAGCCTAATTATGCTTAAATCTGCTCCTTTTAATATATGTTCTTGCAAATGGATGTAGCATTGGGCGATTGTTTTTAATAATGGTGAAATGGGCGCAATAGTAGAAGTTCAAATTCAAATAAGTAGGAGTATTTTTGCAAATTTACCTTTTCTCCGTTAAGGATTGTAAAATTAAACCAGGTTCAATTAGACTAAAACCTCATAGAACTTTCATTTCCTTTCCAAAAATAAACATCTTTGTTTATATGTTACGTAAATCTTAAATATAGCAATATGATTAAACTCTTCCACAATTTAAAATCTTGATTCATTAGAATTTCATAAAAGGTAAAGGAAGTAATTTTAGAGGTTATTATTATAAATAGTCATGAGAAACCGTATCGAAAGTGCAAGGTGACTTTATTTGTAGTGGAACGAAAAATTGTAAACTAGTAACCCAAAAGTTAAAATGATGAGATCTAAAAAAACTAAAGAAAGACTAGAAGTAAAGGCAAGAAAAATCCATTTGAAAGACAAATAATTAATCAGGCAAAAGTAAAAACGGTCGGACTTACAGCAAAAGTAGAAGCCCAGAACAGCTTTTAAATTTTTAAAGGAATTTCGATCAAAAGGAATGAACGCAACATTTGATATGCCATAAAATTATTCATACCCAATTCCCGCCAAGGAGAAATAAGTAACGAGACAGCGATGTTTGATTGCAAGTTTTACATGAATATATTTCAGCACTTCAACCTGGCTTCGCAGTTCTTACGGTATTCTCTTACTCAGTAACAGGTTACCGTGTATAGATTGGTACACGTGGTTCCTAGTGAAGCGAGACGCCCTTCCTGCCACAGTGCTTTTAACAATCTCAACCAAATTCTGACTACCTTGCTTTTATTCCTACTAAACATTCCCACGTTATCCTTTTTTTACGCGGTCTTTAAAGGCGTCTTGTATTTTCTTTTTCTTAACCAACAGCTAATTAGGTAGGCTAGCCGCCGGTCAGCTTTAGCCCATTCACTATGTTAAGGCTTGCATGGGAGCGCAGTTCTGCTCTTACTCTTAACTCAGGTTTGATGGCGGTTGTTTTTAACATGTCTTCGCACCCAATTCTCTTTTTCCTGCCGTCATCTCTCATTTCACTGACTCGCAAGGAAATGTCAGGTTTAGAATGGACAATCATACTGCAGCTGATATCTTCAGGATTGTGTGCCCTCCCGGCCCCCAAACCTTTATTTTGGCCCCTAAACCCGGCCCAAGATATTTTCACTTCTCCTAACTTCACTACATTCCTTGCAGATCTCTCTTTCCAGTTTTATGTGGTAGTCACCCTCGTTTTTTTTTATTTTAAATTTGATGAATTTAATATTTAGGTTTGTGGATTCAGCACTGGCAGTCGCAACTGATTAACTTGTTAATGACGGATTAGAGCTTGTCCTGTTCTTTGTCCCCAAAAGTAGATTTTTTTAATTTTTAAGAAGTGCCTTTGTTGGTTTCCTCATTTTGCATTTTTATGTGAGACAGGGAAACAGTTGCTTAGATTCGAGTTGTCAACGCATTTTGAGCAGGAACTAAAAGCGATATTGGTTTATTGACTTATTTTTTGTTACATTTACGAAAATTGACACTTCTTTCAAGGCTCAATTTCAAGGTAAATAGGTTACAAGATAATTATTTCGTAACGTAACTAGGCTAAAAGATAATTAGTTAACAAGGTAAATAAATTACAAGATAATTAGGTTACAAGGTAAATAAGTTACAAGCACAGCTCTTTTTAAACGTGAGCATTAACTAAAGTTTTTTCCAAATTTGGAGGTTTTATATCAATTTGACTGATGTAAGAGTGTCTTCAGGGATATGAATTTGATACTAAAACAAAGGGTAATAAATGTTTAGTAACTGAAGGGAAAAGAGTTCAATCATGGAGGGAGTCTTCATTTGGGAGATAGACCAAACTCGACGCAAGGGTAGACAACGGAGGTTCGGGATTCACTAAATTGTCACAGGTGGGCGTCTTCGAGTCCAGAGAAAAAGAGATAGGTCATTCAAGCAAGGGTTTTGGTTCCCTTGGGGATGTGGTGCAGGTTCATTGATAAAAGAACAGTGTGATCATTTTAACTAAGTTAATTTGTCAGTTCTGCTCAATTAACATTTTACTCTTCATTCTATTCATTGCCTCAAAACTTAGTACATACGAATATACACTACATATAAATACATGGTGATAAAGTACACTATTGAACAAAATTAGAGAACGATTTTTCTATATTAGACCAGGCAATGTCTTCGCCACTCCCCCTGCGGAGGGAGCTTGCGCTTCGCTACTAAGATTAAAATTTAAAATCTAAAAAAAAAACAGCCATGGTTAATTTTTTAGGAATTTTCTTAAGTTCGCCAATTAAAATAATTTTAAAAAGGAACTCTAAACTAAACTTCCCCCCTTTCAAAATATCACGTTGCTAAAATATAGAGTTATAGAAAAAGAAGATATATAAAAATAAATTTTTAGAACTTCATCATTTGTAATTCTTTGGGTTTTAAAAATTTGACAAAATTTCGATACTTATATTTATTTGTGAACTTTACCATTTTGTTTTTTGATATTATAAAAGAATTATTAGAAATAACATTAATAAAAAACATGTCATAACCAAGCTAAGATGAAATTATTATTTAAATACTTAAAATAATTCTCTTCTTAAATTATAGAGTTAGTGATGATGATGATGATGATGATGATGATGACGATAATTGAAAAAGTATGATGAATGGGTAAAGGAAATTTTCATCGTACATAAAGACATGCATATAATATATTTTATGAATATTTTATTTGATACAATATTATATGCAATAAATTATACTTAATAAACTAACAAAATAAAATAATGACACGTGCTAAATAGAAGAACAATTACACTGGACAACAAATTTGAACATTTTTTTAATCATCAGAGACCTGAGCAAACTTTTTCCATGGCATTTTTCTCGCTGATTTTAAATATGACGTTTGTTTTTATTTAGCACATCAAGTTTTGGAGATATTCGAAAATGCAATATGACCGCCGTCGCTGATGGAATGTAGCGTTTTACACTGATTTCTTTGCCGAAACTGGTGATATATGGTTGCATAGCGCCATTGCTAGAAAAAAAAGCCTTCTGTATATGTCCATATGCATTGAGAAGTTGAACTGACAAAAAATGATGCATTTAACATATAGAAACTCTAACATTTATCATTAAACATTTATCATTAAACATTAAACATATGATAAAGATAAATAGCTAAGTTTTTTTATTCCACAATCATCATAAAGTTAATGGTACGTATTATAAGGGAAAGGGACGCCAAGAAGAATACCACCATTATTTGTTTTAGGAATTCCTTTCCTCTCTATATCCCCTAAGTATAACTCCACGTTGAGTAATGTCTGAATCCAAAGAGAAAAATAAAGGAAGAAAGAATTTGAATATTCGTCAGCCACCTCACAGGTACAGTTAATTAAATTGGGCACTAAAAGCTTTAACCTCGCCGAGGAAGCTTTAATATCCATAGTCGGGAAATTGCTAGCCGAAAGTTTCCCGCCCACATTGTAAAGGCCATTAAGACTTGGGTCAGGCGACAAACGCTAATCTATATTGGCCGCGGAAGTGGTCAGTCAGTCATCTGAGTCTGACAACGAGGAGAAACCAAAATAATTGCAGTCATATAAATACCCTGGGTTTTTGAACATCGGCAGATTAAGTTAGATAACCCGTCGCCTTCGGTTTAGACCATGAGTCTCTTTCCCCAATTCCCTGGTATTCGCTTATACCATCGAAGTTGGATCTCACCAGGCAGATCCATCTCTTTTGTAAAGGCTTACTCTGTTCAGAACAAGCCTCGAATCGTTTCATCTCCAAAGGATTGGCCGGGATTCCTGTCGTCTCATCTGGAATCCCCGCCTCAAGAATCTCCAGTTTCCCGTGTGAGACTTCGCGCCAAGCCGCGTCTGAGTCTCGATTTTTGGAGGTTGCCCTTCTCTGGAGCAGAGGTGCTATCGTCCGTCTTCAAGGAGGATCGTGAACTCGTCTTCTAGTCCTTCTCCCTCCCCCTTCATCCTCGTCACCATGAGGATATTCGGCCGAGAGTCACGTCCATTGTCCGTCTTCATTTCCCCGCGCCGACTCACTAAACTCGCTAAAGGATTTCGCTCCCTCGAGGTGACCCCATTGCTTGTATCTTCCCTTAATCGATCCACTTTCCAACATATAAATATTCCCTCTTTATAACTGATTTATAGTTTCCTATTTAAAAGCTGAGGAACGAGTAATTACCGTTACCCGATCGCCAATTAATCTATATTCTGTCAGAATTGTCCTTATTTACATTACCTATATTTCCCGTATGTATATATATGTTAACTATTGACTTATTAAAATTATATTTTTGGTTTTCACTCTTAAATATATCCTTTAACTGCAATTTGGTAAACTCACTAAACGCTATCGGCCCCTGTAGTAAATCGCACTCTTATACCTCGTAATCAACGGATTACTCTTACGAAGTGAACGTACTTTTACTTAGCGAATGACGCGTACGTATATTAGAGGATAGATGTATATATATAACTGTATATATACATAATCTCGTGGCTTTTATCTCTTTCCTCCCAACCAATAGATACATATATGTTTATATTGACGTATACTCTGGGGAGGTAACCTATTCCTTGACACTTATATTGCATGTATAAGAATGGTAATGATTGAAGGGCTAATAAGTCAAAACTCGAATTCATAAACGTTGTGCATGGGATTTGTGTTTGAAATTTTTCTTAGGATTATCACGATACAACCTTTAACAATGATCTCGCATCATGCTCTCATTCCCAAATCCTTGAAAGTCAGTTTCCATTGTCTTGATATCCTGGTGGAAACGTTTTCCTTGCTCGTCACTTACGGCTCCAAGTTTTTCTCGGAAAAAGTCTGAGCGCAAATGCAGGAAATGGAATTTAACTGACATATGGCATCCCATTTCTTTATACGATAGAAGAATGTTTTCCACGCCATCTCTGTATGCAGGTGACTTGTTAATGCCCAGAAAGTTGGTCAATAACCACTTGAACATTAGCCAGGCATTTAGTTCAAGAGTAGTGAGGGTCTTCTCGAATTCAGGGTCTGCTAAAAGCTCCCTGATTTTTGGTCCCACAAATATGCATTCTTTTAGTTTTGCCGCGCTCAGTTGTGGACATTTTTTGCACAGATATTGTAATCCCTGAGAATTGTCCTTGGCCATTGCTTCCACGAAGTTTTTCATTATACCTAGTTTCAAATGAAGAGGTGACAGATATATTTCCTGAGGCTCTACCAGAGGGACAGACTGAACATTACTTATCCCAGGCTCATATTTAGATCGAAGTGGCTGGTCACGCTTGTCATAATGTTTTGCAGTGGCACGGCTATCCCACAAGGAGAGAAAGCAACAGTACTTCGTGAATCCTCCTTGCATACCCATTAGTATGCCTATGACATTTAGATCATCACAAATGTACCTCTGATGGGCTTGGTAGTTTATGGCTTTAAGAAGAATATCCATATTGTCATATGTCTCCTTAAGGTCGACAGAATGGCCAATAGGAATGAAAGGCTTTACGTTGCCATTGTGAAAGCGAAAAATTTTCAGACTTGTCTTAGAAACATCAATAAAGAGACGCCAGTTAGACGCCTCATATATCTGTGACAAGGCTTTAAACAATCACTTTACATCATGGCAGTAGCAGAGAGATCCATTAACACTGAAGAATAAAGTTAAATCACGATTACGCTTTCTAAAGTAACTCACATGCTCATTTTTCTCGAGTAAAAA
Organism: Ceratothoa steindachneri; assembly: GCA_963969495.1. Lineage (NCBI taxonomy): Eukaryota > Metazoa > Arthropoda > Malacostraca > Isopoda > Cymothoidae > Ceratothoa > Ceratothoa steindachneri. The sequence goes on along the minus strand of OZ018330.1, from coordinate 113,559,209 downwards.
TATTTCCTGTAGTCAAGATGCTAGAAGTTCTGCTTTCTCCTTTGACAGTGACAGATCTCTCGCAAGATCATTCAAATCTTCCTGAGTAAATAACTTTGCCTCAAAGTTAGCATCCTAATATTCAACATCCGCATCTAATGGGCATGCACCTTCAGTACTGCTATCATCACTGATATCATCAGATACGAGGCTATCATCAGGTGGAACTGGAATTGGCAAAGATACATCATGTGGAACTGGTCTGCACGCTGAATCCATGGTTGGATAAACAATTTGGTGCTTGTTCTTTGCAGAAAACCCTTTTGTTTCCACACTGCAGAAATAGCAATCTTTGAGATGATTTCTGGGCTCTATCCATATCATAGGGACAGGCAGGGCATTAAAGCTTTCTTTTTGTTAATCCAGTCATGTAATCCATTAGAGCAGGAAGTACAAATTTGGTGTGGTGCCTATGCTTTATCTTGGTCACCCAGAGGGCAACCAAAGTAGAGTTTGTACATTTTCTTTATATAATTTGTGATATTGCGCTGCTGAGATTTTGTTTTAAAATGCCCACATACATAATAGAATTTATCTGGATGATATTTCCCCTCTCGATGCATTGTTACTGCTTTGTGGAAATATTTGGAAGCCTCTTATGATCAACTCATGAGCAGCTTAGAAGATGCACATCACATGAAGAACCTAAAGGATAAAACAGAACTATAAATAATTGCGCAAAATATGCATGCGGGTTACAAATGTAAATGAATTCTTCTCTATACCCCTTTAAGCAGCAAGAACTCACGAAGCATCTAGTTAGCAAATCTTAGCAATACATTAATAAAGTAATTCTAGTAATATACTACATTTTATAATCGCAGGCGGCCATTTGGAATTTTTGGCATATCTTAAAAACGGTACGTGCTAGAGAAAGACCGAAGGCAGATTCGGATTCAGCATGAAAATTACACTTAAGAAAGTATAGTAAGGTCCCTGAGGAAATATGTGTATTGACCAGTGTTTTTAAGGGAAGGGGACGCTAAGAAGAATAACCTTAATTTGTTTCATGAATTCCTTCCTTCTCTCTGTCTCCTAAGTATAACTCCACGTGGAGTAATCTCTGAATCTAAAGAAAAATCAAAAGAAGAAAGAATTTGAATATCAGTCAGCCGCTACACAGGTGCAGTTAATTAAGTTGGGCGCGTTAAAAGCTTTTACCTCGCCGAGGAACCGCTAATCTCCGTAGTCGGGAAAGTGTTAGGCAAAAGTATCCCGCCCAAATCGTAAATGCCATTAAGACTTGGGTCAGGCGAAAAACGCTAATCCATCTGGCCGCCGGAAGTGGTCAGCCAGTCGTTGGAGTCTGCCAACGAGGAGAATCCACATAAATAGCAGTCATATAAATACCCTGGGTTTTCGAATATCGGCAGATTGAGTTGGAGAACCAAATTCCCTGGTATTCGCTTATACCATCGAGGATGGATTTCACCATGCAGATCCATCTCTTTTGTAAAGGGTAACTTTGTTCAGAGCAAGACTCGAAGCGTTTCATCACCAAAGCATTGGCCGCGATTCCTCTCTTGTTATCTAGAATTCCCCCTTAAGGATCTCCAGTTTACCGTGTGAGACTTCGTGAATTTTTGGAGGTTACACTTCTCGTCATCGTCATTGTCAGGATATTTGGCGAGAGTAACTTCCATTGTCCGTCTCCATTTCCCCGCACCGACTCACTAATGGATTCCCTTTCTTCGAGGTGTCCCCATTAAGGAAAAAACGACCCTTGCTTGTATCTCCCGTTAATCGACCCACTTGCGACATATAAATATTCCCTCTGTATAACTGATTTATAGTAACCCATTTAAATGCTGATTAGCGAGTAATTAACGTTACCCAATTGCCAATTAATCTATAGTCTGTCAGAATTATCCTTATTACATTACCTATATTTCCCTTATGTATGTGTATGTATATATATATATATACATGTGTATGTGTGTGTGTGTTAAAATTATATTTTTGGTTTTCACTTTTTAAATATATCCTTGAACTGCAACTTTGTAAACTCATTAAACGCTATCAGCTCCTGTAGTAAATCGCACTCTTATACCTCATAATCAACGGATTACTCTTACGAAGTGAACGTACATTAGAGAATATATGTATATATAACTGTATATATACATATTATCGTGGCTTTTATCTCTTTCCTCCCAAGCAATAGATACATAAATGTATATATAGACGTATTGTCTAGGGAGGTGACCTCTTCCTCGACATATATATATATATATATATATATATATATATATATATATATATATATATATATAATAAATGCTGGTGTCAGGTGTGGGGATAATTGATGACCTCTTTCGTTTTTAAGTCTCTTAGTTGAATTAATAGAAAATTTTCCAAGTTGGGTCAAGTTTATTTAAAGATAGGAAAATATTTTTTTTTAATTTTATTTTGAGTAAGCTGTCTTTAATGGTGCCCGTGAGGCCATATTTAGTGACAAGCCTTTTTTTGTCTGTTTTTAGACAAAATCTTTCAAACTCCCCTCATTGTAATTCCCATGCCAGATTAAGAGGTCCTATATTAGGTACTCATATAGGAATTAGTATATTTATTAGAATTTATTTCTTTTGTCCATGTATGTGATCAGAAGGGTAAGATTTCAGTTAGAATTTCCGGGAACTATTGCGAGAGCCTTATTTTCTTTGCCGTAAGATTCTTGAGCGCCTCGAGTAGATAAGGCTCGGGTAAGGAAACAAGATGACTTCCTTCGAGAGATTTAGACAACAGGGTGAGATACTTGGTCTCTCCGGTAAACAGGATGAGGAGAGAAACCAAAGATCAGGGATGAAAGAACTAAGAGAAGCTGAGAAGAGAAGAAAATAAGCTGAAGCTAAGGAGAGAAGAAGAGAAGCTGAGGAAAGAAGAGAAGCTGAAGAAATAGAAAGGGTGAGGCACCATGAAAGGGAGTTAAATAGGAATAACTTAGAAACTTTTTCAGTTAGTTCCAGGTATAAAGCTTCCCAGATTCCCGCTTTAAAGCCCCCAGCATTTAAGGACGGTGAGGATTTCAGTGCTCACCTCACTCATTTCGAAAAGATTTTTGCGGTAAATCACTGGGATATCCAAACTGATGGAGTCGCCCGACTTTTGCCTCTTCTTAATACTCGGCTGGGAGATATTTTCATTTCGCTACCCGCCGAGGCTCCCCTTGACTATTTGACCCTTATGTCTGAACTCTTGGCTGCAATCAACATAAATCCGGGCTTCTACAGGGCAAAGTTTCGCTAGGCAAGGTTGCTACTTGGACAAACTTAGCACCAGTTCGGATTCACCCTCAGAAGAAGTCTGCAGTTTTGGTTAGACTCCACCCAGGCAAAAGGAGACTATGAGTCTCTGTTCGACTTCATTTTGCTAGATCAATTGATGACTACGCTGGCCTATCAAATCCTTGCATTCGTGAAGGAGCGAAGAGTTGCTTCCTTCAAAGAATGCATCAAAAAAGCATATTTTCACTCGGCTAATCATAATCTCTACCCCAAAGATCCTAAGAAGAGTCATCCTCACTCCCCCAAATGTAAAGGCCATTTCCCTACATTTCACCTGAAGAACGCTCCTAAATTTGTGAATCTCCCAGGTCCCTCCAAATCGAAATATCATCCCCCGTCTGAAGCTAGAGATGTCAAGCCACCCGTCTTTTATTCACCTCCGTCGGCTTACCCCAGACAACCCATCGTCTGTTTTTCTTGCTGAACCCACGGACATGTGAGGACGAACTGTCCCCCAAATTCTCAATTCCGTTCTGCTCCCAGCCACCAAGTCCACCAAGTAAGCGCCTCTCTTTCTTCTCCGTCTGTTCGCCCCGAAACGCCTGCTTCTCTACCAGCGAATAGCCCCCCGGGACTTCAGGTTAATTTTTTATTTAACAAGCGCTCTCACGGTGGGCTCAAATTTGAAACCGGATCGGTTAATGGTTGCCGAGTTTCAACCTTGGTCAGAGATACGGGATGCACTTGTATCTTCGTATCGGAAAAGTTTCTGCCCCCAGTGGGCCCCGACCACGATAAATTTGCAGTCGTCCAGGACTACTTGGGACAAGCCAACCGCTTACCAGTGGTCCGTTGTTTCATCGAATGGCAATATTTCGCCTGATGAGCTGACGCCGTAGCAGCCTCTATTAAATTCTGCGCCATATTAGTCGGCCAGAGCCCGCAGCTCTCACCTAGTCCCGTTGCTCAGCCGGCCATCACGAGGACCCAAGCCACAAAGATCGCGGCACACCCGTGACTTTAGAACTCCTTTTTTCCCCCCGAGTACAAAACGACGAGTCTTTTGTAAAGCCCCAGAATGACTGTCCTTCCCTATAGCCATTATTGGGAAAAGTCGAGGACCAACGAGCACGATTCCGTTTGTGGTCACAAGGAGGTCTCCTACCTCGTTGAGGATGAACTGTTGTTCCGCTCCACCTCCGTTCCTAACCACTTCCCTACGCGCTCGCTATATATCCCCCGTTCGTATGACAGGATCCATTTTGACATTAAGTAAAAAGAAAGACGGTTCAAGCCCGGTGACGAGGTCCTGCTTCTCCTGCGCACGGAGACAAATAAGCTTCTTTCTCATGGAAAGGGCCCTTTTTAGTCTTCGAAGCCCGTGGCTCCGTGGACTACCTCATCCGCACCTGCATCAACAATATTGTTGCCTTGGAAGAAGAGGCCGCGATGGAAGCCTCTTTTCCTCCCGAACCTCTTAACATATTCCAAGCAGTTTGCGTAGAAGCTGCCAATGACTACCCACTCCTGTTGCTCCCCTGAACGTATAAAGACTCCCCCAGGAGAGTGATCTAAATCCCCCACCTGGAGCCCGCTCAGAAAGCCCAGTTATCTCGGTTGTTAAAAGCCTACCCGAACGTCATTTCCGAGAAGCCTGGTTGCTTGAACCAATTCGAGCATGACATGGCATTGACCACGCAAGAACCGTTTCGATCCAGTTGCCCATTCATTTGCGATCAGCGTTCAATGCGGAGGTCAAAACTTACTAAAATTAGAAATAATCGAACCCTCTTCGTCAGATTACTGTTCCCCCATTGTTATGGTTCGGAAGCCAGAAGAGTCCTTTCGAATGTGTGTGGACTTTCGAAAACTTAACGCCGTGACGGTTTTCGATGCCAAACCGATTCCGTTGATAGACCAGATCCCTACATTTGTTTGAGAACATTAAATTTATTTCTGAGATAGATTTATGCAAGGCATACTTTCAAATTCCCCTCAAGGATAGTGTTCGAAAATACACTGCCTTCCCTACAGAAAAAGGGCTTATGCAATTTAAGCGCCTCCATTCGGTTTAATCACTGTTTGTACATAGTAATTACAAGAGAATGATGCGCCTTATCTTAAATGGTCTGAACAATGTGACATTCTATTTTGATAATGTGTACGCAGCTAAACGCAGATGGGATGATCATCTAATCTCCCTTCGTTCCCTCTGTAATAGGCTCCGAGATCATAGTCTGACCATGCGTCCTTCCAAGTGTCATTTTGCCTACGACACTATCAAGTACCTTGGATTTCACATTGAGGAAAATCAAAAAACGCCTCAGCAAGAAAAGGTCAAGGCCATTTCAGATAGTCCCCTTCTCCGTACTAAGAAGCAACTACGTTCCTTCTTGGGTTCAACCTCCTTTTACCGGTGCTTCGTACCCAACTTTTCCGCCTTAGCGTCCCCCCTGAACTCTCTCCTTAAGAAAAACTCCCCAGATTCCCTCGTTTGGAACCCCAAGGCAATTTTCCACTTCCAGCAGATGAAGGATAGGTTAATATCTGCCCACATATTGCGGCTCTCGAACCCAAACAAATTGTTTGCAATCCGTACGGATGCCAGCAATGATGGCATTGCTTGCGTGTTGCTGCAGTACGAAGAAGATGGGAATAGATATCCTATCGCTTATGTAAGCCGGAAACTGTTACCGCGCGAGAAAAACTTTGCAGTAATAGAACTTGAGGCTCTGGCAATACTTTTTGTGTCCGGAAGTTTAAAATGTTTCTGATAGGTCAGGAATTCGTGATCGAAACGGATCACCGTCCTCTGACGTACTTAAAAAATTATAAAATTCTAAACGGAAGGCTTATGTGCTGGGGTCTGCTATTGATCGAATATCAATTCCGAATTTTGTATTTAAAAGGTAGTGGAAACTGTGTAGCAGACAGTCTTAGTAGGAATCCAGTAGAGGACCTTCCTCCCTCAAGGTAGAACTCCATACATCCTATAAGTTCATGTATGTATTTAAGCTCGTTGCGCGCCCAAGTTATTTTTTTGCGTGTGTGCGTACGCCCGTATTTTAGTGTATTGCTTTTATATACCTGTTGTCATTATTGATTCTTTTTTATTATTTCCTGGATTGTCACTCCGCTTGATCGATTCCTTATTCTAAACTGTGGTATTGCTTTTACATGAAACTATATATATATATATATATTTTTATTATGTAATTAATTCCCGATTAACTTAAATGTATATATAAGTTTTATCCATCGTCTGGGATCAAACTGAGCAAATCCTGTACTTTGACGGCCGCAGTGTCGGAAGAAATTTTAATACCGACGGGTTTTGGTCGAGATGCCCTTTTCCTTCCTCTTCCTGTCGGGAAAAATACCATCTTTGGAAGAGAGGCATGTAAGGTAAAGGGACGCCAAGAAGAATACCCCCTTTATTTGTTTCATAAATTCTTTCTCTCCCTCTGTCTCATAAGTATAACTCCAAGTGGATAATCTCTGAATCCAAAGGAAAAAAAAGAGAAGAAAGAATTTTAATATCCGTCAGCCACTTCACAGGTACAGTTAATTAAGTTGGGCGTGTTAAAAGCTTTTACCTCGCCGAGGAACCGCTAATCTCCGTAGTCGGGAAAGTGCTAGCCGAAATTTTCCCGCCCAAATCGTAAAGGCCATTAAGACTTGGGTCAGGTGACAAACGCTAATCCATCTGGACGCCGGAAGTGGTCAACCAGTCGTCTGAGTCTGCCAACAGGAGAAACCAAAAAAATGCCCGTCATATAAATACCCTGGGTTTTCGAATATCGACAGATTGAGTTGGATAACCCATCGCCTTCGGTATAGATCGCAAGTCTGTTTTCCCAAGTCCCTGGTATTCGCTTATACCATCGAGGTTGGATCTCACCAGGCAGATCCATCTCTTTTGTGAAGGTTTACTCTGTTCAGAGCAAGCCTCGGATCGTTTCGTCCGCGAAGGATTGGCCAGGATTCCTCTCGTCTCATCTGGAATCCCCGCCTCAGGGATCTCCAGTTTCCCGTGTGAAACTGCGCGCCGAGCTACGTCAGAGGCTCTATTTTTGGAGGTTGCACTTCTCTGAAGTAAAGGTGCCATCGTCCATCTTCAAGAAAGATCGTGAACTCGTCTTCAGGTCCCCCCCCCTCTTTATCCTCGTCACCGTCAGGATATTGAGCCGAGAGTCACGTCCATTGTCCGTCTCCATTTCCACCCGCCAACTCGCTAAAGGATTCCCCTTCCTCGAGGTGACCTCATTAATTCCTCTTGATTCTATCTCCCCTTAATCGATCCACTTTCCGACATATAAATATTTCCTCTGTATAACTGATTTATAGTTTCCTATTTAAAAGCTGAGTAACGAGTAATTACCGTTACCCGATCGCCAATTAATCTATATTCTGCCAGAATTGTCCTTATTACATTACCTATATTTCCCGTATGTATATATATATATATATGTTAACTAGTGACTTATTAAAATTATATTTTTGGTTTTCACTCTTTAAATATATCCTTGAACTGCAACTTGGTAAACTCATTAAACACTATCGAGCCCTGTAGTAAATCGCACTCTTATACCTCGTAATCAACGGACCACTCTTACCAAGTCAACGTACTTGTACGTAGCGAATGACGCGTACGTACATTAGAGGTTATATGTATATATAACTGTATATATACATATTCTTGTGGCTTTTATCTCTTTCCTCCCAACCAATGGATACATATATGTATATATGGACATATTGTCTACGAAAGTGACCTATTCCTCGACAGTGTTATTTTAGGAACATTGTAGAAGTTTCTTGAAATAATCTGCAACATTTTGCTAAGTAGGTAAGAGCTATACAACTAGAATTGCAGTTGTACTCACTCTTCAGAGACTTTGGAGAGGAACCTTTCTGCAGTTTCAAGAGAGGTAGAAAGGTTCTAGATTGTGATTTCACAGAACTTTTAGGCGGTTTTCTATGAAGGATTCCATATAGAATTGAGCAAGACTTTCTCGGAAAAGTAAGACCAATATTGGCAAATAAGTGAGCCGTTTCACAGTGTCTCGTAACATCAAAGCATCTGGTTTAAAATCTCGTTTTCTAGCAACCAAACCAATCATTATTAAAATAGGACAGAATGCGAGACTTGAATATGCTTAAGCTCAGGTTATTTCAAGGAATGAAGATTGGGAAAGACTTCTTTTCATCGAGGAAATAAATTTAAATTAGTTACATCTGATAGCAAACGCTTTGTTAGACAGTTTGCACGTGACAGACTTAACTCTAAATGTGTTCAAAATTCTGGAAAACGTGGATGAGGCAGCGTCATGGTATGGGAGATGTCTTTGGCTGAATAATTTATTCTGCTAGTTTAAATAATCGAAACGGTATATGCGAATGTGTACCTAAATCTCATAAAATAACATATCTTCACTTCGAGCATCTTTGAACCAGCCAGCAGTACTTATGCTGGACAACGCGTCATGCCATAGCACAAAGCGAGTAAAATATTATTTCAAACAAATATGATATCGATTAATTAAGTCTCCTACTCATAGAATAGAACTGAACCCAATTGAGAACATCTGGAAGTCAGTGTAGACCAGCATCCTTCAACTGTCACGGATTTCCGAATGAAAATTCACAGAATTGAACAAAATAACAACAAATTTTTGCAATAAACTGGTGAGGTTCTCTGGTAATCGTTGCGCTGAATAAGAAACAAAGGCTTCAACACTTCCGATTAAGTGTTTTAAGTTTTGGCGTAATCAAATCCTGCTTTGTTTTTAGTGTATTTGTATATTATATTTCTTTAATATAATATTGCATCAAATAAAATTTTCAGAAAATATATTAAATGCATTTCTTTATGTAGCATATAAATTTAATTTACCTACTCATCCTATTTTTGAAAATAGTTAAATAAATGAAAATCGTTTCTCTTATTTTGGCCGGTAGTGTACTATCTTATAATAATACTTCTTAACCTAGTTAAAATACAATAGAAAATAGAGATTATTTGTTATCAACTTTGCTTTTGTGGACTGTATGATAAAATATTTACTAAAATTAGGGAAATTTATGTTTTCCGTCCATTCTATGGCTAAAAATAAAACAGATCAATTGATACAATTTTATTCAAACTTCCACATGAAATATATAAAAAAAGTGAAAAATGTCACAAGTGAACAGTTTTCCTTGATTTTCGTTTGTAATATAAATAACTTCCCCAAATATAGTCTTTTATCATGTTTTTTATTGTGTACTCTTTGGTATCTTTTTTCAAAGTTCATTATATCTTGCTCTATCCTAAAATATTTTCCTTGAACTTGTGAAGATCAATGATGTGCACCTTAAGAAACATCCCGCAGCCCATTTGGCTATTGCCTTTTATTAAATTCTCAACCAGTTTAGTTGTCAGCCTTGTGAATGCCCAAAATACAGACACATATGTACTAAAACTCATTTTCATCCTTTTCCTTTTGTATGCTTTTCATGGAAATCTGAAAACTATGATTTTCTGATTTGTGGTCCAACAAAGGCACCAGCTTTTACTTATCCCTCAGAGAGCTTGGGAAATAATTTTTGAAAGTACTTTAAACCTGAAGATTCTTTGTTAAGAGCTCTAACAAAATGCTCACGCTATGCCCTCCAACAGAGAACTCAGTCCTTTGTGACTAGTGCTTCTTCTGATAATGGGTTGTGTTATTCCTACTCTCCCAAAGATAGAGATAACATGTAAATTCGGTAAAATCTTCCTTTAAACCCATCAAAACAACTAGCATTTTGGAATCCCCATTCACTTAACAACCATATAATTATCTTATAATTCAAAGCTTGGAGCACGAGCTTGACACTATTGTAGATTACCTTGAAATATATTGAATAAGCACAGGCAAAGGGATGGATGCTCATTCCAATTATGGAGAAGTACAGCTTTACTGCTTCTTGAGAAGCGGTCAATGAATAGCCTCCACTCATCTGGATTACATGCAATTCCAATTTCTTGACACAGACCAGATACATTAGTTCTATAACATAGTAAAGAATCTTGAGAAATGTTTATGACGTTTACATTGAGTTCTCACTTGATGATTTTTATCCATAAGATATTAATTACTCTTTGAGCCTGGAAATTAAAACCTCACCATTTGACGTTGACAAGCCAAGCTCTCTCAAAAGTTAAATGAGGTCCTTTATTTTAGATATTATGAATTCTATCAACAGCCATAAACATATATCTCTGACATTGTAGTCTACACCTTTACTGATTTTTTCTGAATTGTTGTTTTCTTATAAAGATGGCATATTGCTTTCTACAATGGTAGGTACAGTGAGATCAGCACTGTGTAGTACTTTTGCAATAAAAAATTGAAGATCAGGATAGGAAATAAATAGCAGGTGCATTTTCGCTACTTAGAAGTTTTGAATGGTTCACATGCAGAAGTAGCAGTTGCTTGAGTGGTAAGTAGGTTCGCGCTAAATCCTTGTAATGGCAAACTTCATGGCTCTTCTTTCCCCTCTATACTATGTTGTAAAATAAAAAATATACTTTATTTATCTTGCGGTTTACAAACATAATAGCTTAAATACTTGTTGCATTTAATATTATACTTTTTGAAACAAACAATTTTCTTACCTTCAAAAGTTTTCTTGCAGTCTTCACTATCAAACTAAAGTCCCCAGGATTTGTCTTATTCCCCAAATGGCATACCAAATTATACTTTATAAGCTTCACACAATCCCATAGATGTTATCACACTGAACTGTATGGTCTGGTTTTTAAGGATTATGCAGAAATATATAGGAATACATCTGGAGAATGAATACAGCTTCTTAACCCCATTTGTCTATGGTAGCTAGAATTAAAATAATAGCAGATCTATGAATCTCTGCAAAAATATTTCTTAAGTAATATTTCAGAATATTCCAGAAGCTTTTTGAAGTTTTTTAGTTTCTGGCAAGTTCTGGATCATCTTGAAACTACATAAACTTTACTAAATTCTAGAAATCTCTCATTAAATCAAAAGGTTTTAGAAGGTTTCCTTAGTCAAATATTATTCTATAATATTCAAATGTTTTCTTTAAAATAAGATTTACAATTTTCTACCATGCTTTGAAAAATATTAAAGCCTACAGCCATTTAATCATTCTCAATTATTTTTCTGAAATGAATCATAGCCTAGCAATTTTTCCCGATTGACAAATTTAAAAATTCAGTGCCCTACTTTTAAAAGCAGTTATTTTATCAAAATAGACTTCTTCTGTTTAATTTATTTCCGAGCAACTAGGAAATAACACTTTTAATCCAGGAACAAGAAAAAAGTCAAATTTTGTTACATAGTCCATAATTGAAAGTTCTTATAAAATATGCAGAACCATAGTGTATTCTTCAAGGCCCTTTGTAGGAATGTCAATAATCACTTAATGCTATGAGTTGAGGTTTTTTGAGCCCCTGAAACATATTTTCCTGCTAAAACAAGGTAATAACCCTTTGTGTGAGGAAACCGAGGGAACAGATGGAAAATAAGGACAGGGGTTTCAATATTTTTGATGATTCAATAAGGATGCTGAAGTGATAGTGGTGGAATAGGATGAGAGGAAACTTGTGTGGATTCTACTTTTAGGTATATTCCGATTTCGCATAAGGCAAAAAAATCGCTTTTTCCAAATAGACAACTTACTCACAATAATAACACTAAAATATTGAAGTAAACTTAGCACTAGCGTACATCCAATTTTTTACGGTCAAATATTTTTGGGGTGTTTACTTAAAGTTACTTTAAAACGAATTGTCTTCGTTGAGTTTTTGGTGTAATTGGATGACGACGAGAAAGGCCGTCCTTAATACATATTTTCTGAGACAAAAGTTTAATATTTAGATTTTACAGTTTCTTGTTTAAACCCAAAACCTTCTTTAAATTATGGTTATTGATCTCTCCCATTAGTCCATATCTCTAAATAGGTGGAATCTATTCTTAAAATACTAGTAGGTTAATGGCGTCATTTCTCGTTAGCTAATCTAAACTTACTTTGCATTTTTGAAGATCTGATTGGTTAGATTAAAATCTGAGTAATTCATGTGTTATTTCTGTCCACTAATTGAGTTGTGGTATTTCCAAGGAATTTTCTATTTGTCGTAAATTATCTATATACTATTATATAAATTACTACAATATAGAGATTAATACAATGAGATAATTTTCTTATTATTAAAGTGATTACAAAGAAATGCTCAATAGTTGCAATGAAAATCCTGAAACATTCCATGTAAATATTTCCACGTCATTATTCATTTTATCATTGTTTTCATTATGGTATCATAATACAAAACTTTTTAATCGATAAAATGTAATGAATGTAAGTGTTTCAAGTAAAATTATGAATGGTAAACGATGTTTTTATTTACAATTAAATTCTCTTTTTGAAAGGATGGGCTCTTGCGGAAGGAACAAATGAGAAATAAAGATGCAAAATGACTTTGGTAACCAGAAATGATTGTTTTCTAATTTATTGTAAATCAAAGAGAAGGTACATGTCAATATGGGTCGTACGCACTCCGTATCTGCCCTTTTGGAAATAGGTTTTTAGTTCGTTCTTTATCATGTCTTGTTTACCCTTCTTTTAACAAAATCACAGATAATAATTGGGGAATGAAATTGCATCCGAGTTTAGATTAGAGTTTGTGAATTTAATATAAATGCTTTCTGGTATTTAGTTATTTTACTCGTTGGCAGTGTCTATGACATAAAATTAATCTAAAGAGTGCATGTGTTAAGAATGGCGAGACTAGGAGTAAATAGACACCAGGCTAAGTAGTGAAATACCAATATTTGTAAAGTTGAAGATGAACTACATTTTGAATCATGAAATTGCATTATTAATACTCTGTGGTCTTCAGTTTAACACCTTTTAGATTTGCATGTCTTCTAGACATAAATTTATTAAGTTGTGAGAATATAGTGTGTGGTATTTTCAACCATGTTTTGCGCATGAGATTCAGCATTACTGACCGCGTTCGTCTTTTCTGTTTTGCGGGAATTTTTCCATATTATAGCCTCGTCTGGTATTCGCCGTACATGATATATTGGGTTCATATCAAGGCACTGGCTCCGCCAAGAAGTCGTTTGAAGACGTTTTCGTCCTGCCATTCTTTTGTCACTTTTTCCAGTAGGAAATGGAGCCCAAATCTTCCATAAATAAACAACTTTCTCTTTCAAGATAACCATTTGAACACACTAGCAAAGTCCCTCTTCTAGAATGTAAATGTATTTGTCAAGGTTGTTATTGGCAACACAACTCAACCATTACTGACCGTATATTTTCCAGAGAACTCCCTACACCAAACCAGAAATAAAACGTTTTAATGTTGGTTGTAACCTATTTATGCAAAAAAACATGAACGGTACTCCTCATTCCATCAATGATCCACTGCCTGAAAATTGAGCAAATCTTGATTCGGCAGAGAATAGTTTAAATGCCAGTATTGTCGCTTATTTCTTCAGCCTACTCGTTCCTCTTCTTAATATTGGCCCTAGTTATAAGAGGTCTCCTCCTGTCTGCGATTCCATACGATCCAAGAGAGAACAGGTAATTTACTAGTTTTCATTGAGGGAAAGATGAGCCATTGATTTGCAGGAATGGAACAGCGTCCAAAACTGGAGCCAGATCCCGTGTAGAAAAAAAATAAAGATGAATAAATAAACATTGAAGAAGATAAGAACTGATGGCTAATACAACATAATGAATAACCGACGAAGACTTCAAATAGTGAAAATTAATAAGAACAACTTCAGGAACAAAGAGAAAATTTAAAATAAAAATTTCCTAATGGGGAAACCCTAAGTGATAACGAGAGGAATAAACTAAAACGAACAAACAATTAGTACAAACAAATAAATGCAAAACAAACAAAATAATTAAAGCTAAAGAGTAAACACAGATACATAATGGCATGAATACTACAAATTAAACTGAATGCAACAGCGAATAAATGAAAACAACATAGAGTTGAGACAGACGACCCGTGAAACCAATTAAAGAATATTAAGAGAGAATTTGAATAACAGAGAGAGTGACAGAGAGAGGTGTTTCTCCTGTAAACAAGGGAGAATTTTCATATAATGACTGGATAGATTCGTTCGGATTCTACGTTAATCAATCATAATAACGGTATGTAGCTTTCTTTGTCTTCTATTCCTTTACTTGCAGGCAAAAGGTCAATTCAGATCAATTTCTCCTCTTCCTACTGATCTCTCTTTACACTCATGTTCCTGCTTCTCTTATCTTTCAACTGCACCACGCCGTATCTTTTCAATCGGGACGACCAAACACGTTGGGGCCGAGGGGAAAAGAGCGTTGGTTAGGCGAGAGGGGTGTGGCAGGGTTTTTGTCCCCCCTTCTCGGCAAAGGAGGAGAGAGACAACCTGTGGAGGATATTCTATTCATCTTCCACAAAAAAAAGGTGCTCTTGGGCTGATTAAAAATCATTTTGGCACATATGCTTTTAAAGGAGAGTTATTCTTAATGGATCTTCGAACAGCATATAGACATTAACAACCATCCTAGGACGAATAGGTTGTGAATCATTGGTTGTAACCTTTACTTTAAATTGAACTATAATTCTCTTAACGGAAGAAAGGGGTATTCAAAGTCCTAGCAATTTGTCTTTGGCCAGTATACATACACTTAGATTGATGCACGACCTCTCCTCTTAAAAGGTCTCAAATTTCTCTTGGAATTTTTCTTTTTAGTAAGAATTATTACTTACAATCTAAAATTTTTAAAATGTAAAAAGAAAATTCTATTCTTAACCTAGCCAATCAGTGGAGACAAGCCAGCTCAAATCAGCGTCGGTTCCAAGCCGGGATAAAATAGAAGGTTGGAGTTAGGAAGGGAATCCAT
Organism: Ceratothoa steindachneri; assembly: GCA_963969495.1. Taxonomy (NCBI): domain Eukaryota; kingdom Metazoa; phylum Arthropoda; class Malacostraca; order Isopoda; family Cymothoidae; genus Ceratothoa; species Ceratothoa steindachneri. The sequence goes on along the minus strand of OZ018330.1, from coordinate 113,544,039 downwards.
CCGTAGAGTCTCTGCCAAAATCTTAATGGATGTCTTTTTTACTGAATGCGAGTAACTCCAGAACGTCGCCCGTAAGCGATCCAGAGACACATCGTCCTAACTCTTTAGACCAGAAGAGGCTACCGCATCAAGAGCGGTTGTGGCCAAAGAAAAGAGATCAATTAATAAATTAGTGCACTAAACATAAATCTTTCGAAACAACTCATCAAGAACGACGCCCGGGTAAGGAAAAACCTAGAAGAATAAGAAGGACAAATTATATTCTTATTAATGGCAAAGGATTTGAATAAATACATTTTATCATAAAACTCTTTGTAATTCTTTTGGCAAATATATTTTGCTGCGTTTATTTAAATATCTTCCACTCATTTTCACCTCATATATCTTCACCAAGTTTCTTTACAGATTTCATAAAAAAATTGGCTGAAAATACCTTCCTTATCACATATTGCGCCATTATTTTGAACATTCATTGAGCTCTCTCAGATCACCATTTGATCGCTTCTTGTATGCTCATTGGGCGCTATTGCGCCATCTATTGAGTCGTACCTGAACACCCATTGTGATCTTTCCTCGATCACTCATAGAAACTACCCTCAACACCAATTTAAACCTTCTCTGGAACTTGTTTATTTATTACTGAACATACAATGAGCCTTATAGTAACACCAATTTTGCCATCTTTTACTTCCTTTGTGCCCTCCTGTAGTACCATTTGAACCTTCTCTAGATCAAGACACTTCTTTCGCTGAGAGGTTTCGTTGGTATGTATTAATCCATCTCATGCAGTGTTGGTTATGCATACATGAACACCCATCGAATCCTTCCTGAATACTCGTTTCTCCCTCTCTTAATATTCTTCTAACTATCCTGAGCCTGCTGTGAGCCCTCAGTGGATTTTCTCTAGTACTCAACATTGCCTACGACTTTTCCCCTCAGTCTGCCTCCATCCTTTCTTTTCACATAACTCGTCTGGGTGGGCATGAACAATTAACTCCCAATACACGGCTGTCATACTCATCTACTTATTTACCAAATTGTCTCTTACAAATTACGAGACAAATTGGTGTGATTAATGTATAGCAAGAAAGTGAAGTGGCAAAAAAATGTCTTACAACACCTAGAGGAGACAGATCTATCAGGCGGGCTTCACTGTATAATTAGAGTAAAACCCTTTCTGATTTTGCAAGTGAGTTAATGAACTTCATATTCAAAAATGTTACGACAACAGTTATGAGGGGAATTTAATATCAAGGGCTAAAATGATGCAAGGCAAGAAAGAAAGAATGGATAATTGAGGTCAACAGATATTCGTCTTCAGTTGACTTAAATCACAAATATTGGACACATGATCAATGGCCTAAAGTTATCTGCTCAGACAAGATTAATTATAAGGTATGTAATAAAAATTATTTGAGTGTTGTTTACATTTAATTTATATAATTTCATTCAAAATTCTTCTATAAGAAAAATATTTACAAATTTAATATTTTCTAACGATTTTAGAGATTTTCAACTCTTCTGGGGCTACCTTTGTGACAGGAATAGTAGGAGATCCTTTTTACTCTTTTTGTGTAGTATCAATTGTGAATCATGAAGGTATTTCTATCATGGTATAAGGTTACATATCTTCATGTTTTCATTAAAACCAACTTATACCACCAGGTTATCACCTGTTTTATAGCAATATATCCAGAAAGTGCTTCTCCCAAAACTAAGAAATTAAGTTATATGTCAGCAGAACAATGCCCTAAGCAATACAAGCGCCAACATTAATAATTGGTTTGGAGAAATATGGATCATACTTTTAGAGTCATCATCACTAAGGAGTGATCACAACAGAGCCCAATCTTATATCCAAGAGTACAAATATGGGTATTGGTTGGAAAAGCAATAAGGAGTACCCCAAGTACAAATAAAACATAACTGTATTAATAATTACAAGTTGAGTGGAGAAAGATTTGCGAACATTTGTTGAAACCCATGCCTAGAAAAATTATGGCTCTAAATTAATCAAAAGTCGGTCGACTAAATATAAAATTTAGTGAAACTAAATAATATATCTACTATATTCATTTATCACAAAATCACTAATTACATTATATGAATGATTCTATAGGTTGCTTTATACATATTTATGATCAAGGGTGTATATTTAATTCACACGTTTGGAGGCACAAATTGAGGAGCTAACGCAACTCGTCAGGAGTAGCCTAAAAGGCCTTGATCTCGATCTTGGTCTATATCACATTCAGGCAATGAGAAGCTCTTGCCTATGTTTTTACCATGTGAAGTTTGGTGGAAACGCTCGCAAATGTTATCCCCCTATTAACACAATTCAGGAAACTAGGCTGCCGGTAGCTCCTAGCGGCATCCGTCCGACACTCGGGATCCAAGATGCTCCGGATCACAGACTCTTTTACGAAACTCACCTTTCTCATCAATACGTGTGCTGAAGTCAGCATACTTCCTTCGGGCGTGCATTAGACTTCTCTTATTCAGTCCCTTTTGCAGCAAATGGAACCAAGAACCCCGTTTACGGAAAACAGCTGAAGACCCCTTTCACTTGGTCTCCGTCGAACTTTTAAATGGGTCTTCCTCGTACCACCGGTCCACAGCCTAATCTTAGGCGTTGCTTTTCTCCGGCACTTCAAGGTTTCTCTTGACCTTAGCAAGAACTCCCTCGGGGATCAGGACACTTCACTTCATTCTCGCGCTTGCATAAGCTGAAAGGAATCTACATCTACCGTCATCTCCGCGGTCGTGCCGTAGAATTCGGTCAAGAGCCTCTTTGAAGTATGAAAAATTCACTGCAGTCCTTGCTCCGGAGGGCTAGCCAAGTAAGGTCAAGTATAGTGTGACTCATCACATCCTCACCACCGGACCTCGTGTGTACGCCATATTCCGACAACTTCCGCCGTAAAAAAGCGAAGGATGAATTCCAGCACATGTTGGATCTCACAATCATCAAACCTTCCAAGAGCAATTGGCCCTCAGCTCTTCCCATAGTACCCAAGAAGACTGGAGACTGGCGCCCGTGCGGTGACTTTCGTGACATCGATGTCATTACCATTTCCGACAGGTATCCGGTTCTTCACATGCAGGATTTTATGGCCAATCTACATGGGTGTACAATCTTCTCAAAGATTGACCTGGTAAAAGCTTTTCACTATAATTCTGTCAAACCGGCCGATGTTTGAAAAAACTGCCACATCATCGCATTCGGGCTATTCGAGTGGATCTACGTGCCTTTCAGCATCCGCTATGCTGCCCAAACATTCTAACGCTTCATTGACGAAGTCACTTGAGGATTACCATTCTGTTATGCTGTACTTTCCCGCCTTCAAGATTATGGCATCCACATTCACCCAGACAAAGGCCTGTTTAGTGTCCGAGAACTTGACTTCCTTGAAAAAACATAGTTGTGTAAACAGCGTTAGTCCTACAACAGAGAAGACAGGAGCTATTACTGCTTTTCCATGCACTGACTCTCAACGCAAGCTCCGTCAGTTCATTGATATGGTTAACTTTTACCACACGTTTATCAAGGACTTTGCAGATATTATAAAACCCCTCAAATATCTCCTGCGACCATCGAAGAAAGGCATCAAAACCTCCGTCGATGGGACTGATTTGGCAACTAGCGCCTTCGAGAAAGCAAAAATTGCTAGGAAGGAAGCCCCAATCTTCATCATCCTTTTCCGGATGCTGAAACCTGTATGACAGATGCATCAAATTTGGTCATAGGCGCAGTATTGCAGCGGAGCGTCGACAACATTTGGATCTCTATTTCTTTCTTCTCGAAGGAACTTTAACCGCCTGAGACTCGTCACAGTGCCTTTGGCAGAGAACTTCTCGCCATTTATCTCAGTATCTGCCACTTTCGTCACTTTGTCGAAGGAAGGAAATTTCACATCCTAACGGATCATAAGCATTTTACATTTATGTTCCACTGGAATTCCACCGAGCTTTCTCCGAGTGCTCTTCGCCAGAGGGAATTCATATATCTGTTCACTTTCGACATTCGTCACATTCACGGCACCGACAACGTAGCAGCCGATTCCCTTTCCAGAGGGCTGATTGCTTCTTTTGAATGTCCTCACCTCGATCGAAGTTTCTTCAGAAAGAACAAGCTAGTGACGCAAAACTGAGTTCACTATTTAAGGACTTGTTTCAGCATTCCCTTTCCCTCAAACTGTTGACTTACCCTGAGTTGAGTGTTTCCGTGTGGTGTGATGTTTCGACCGACTGTATTTGAATTTATGTGCCTCCCGCTCTGGGTCGGAGTGCCTTTTCTATTTTTTAATGCCTCTCCCATACACACGAATCTCCGAATGGTCTCTCGGTCTTACATTTGGCCATGGATGAAAAAGAATATCCGTCAGTGGACTTGCTGTTGTCCTTAGTGTCAGAGATGCAAGGTTCGTGACGTGTCCATTTGCCACCGGGCAAAGTTTTGGCCACTGATACTCGAATTCACATGTTTGCCTGGACATCGTCGGGTCATTATGAACTTCTCTCAACTACAGTTACATTCTAACCTGTGTAAACTGCTTTATCAGATGATCCGAAACCTTTCCGATGAAGAATATCTCGGCTATTACTGTCGCTCGGACCTTTGTCAACGGAAGGATTTCCCGCATCAGACTCCCGTCAATCATTATAACGGGGAGATAAATTCAGTTCTAAGCCAGTTGGTCAGCTGCTTTGACTCCACTTGCATTCGCACAAGGGCGTACCACCTTTAGGGGAATGACTTCGTTGAGCGTCTCCCTCGGCAGCTCAAGGCTGTTCTTATATGTCATGAGGATGTTCCTCACTGCAGGGCAAAGTTGCCTCTCGTCATGCTTGGTCTTCGCTCATCCTTTAAGTAAGATATGCAATCTACAGTTACAGAAGCGGTATATGGTGCTCCATTTCGCTTAACTGGAGACCTTCTTCAACCAAATTCAGTTTCGTCACCCGATCCTGCATCATACGTCTCCAAAATGTGGTACCTCCCGTATTCTCTTCCACCGGCTGCCAGTCCTAACGTAGTCTCACCCAAAACAATTCGTTTTAGAAGACTCGGAATGCAACTTTGTCTGAAATGATATTGTTCGCAAACATTCGGTCCATCATTACACTGGCCGTTTTATTCAATAAATAAATGTAATTCACATATATTGTATTTAGCATTATTTTGTTATTTCCTAATCTTATATTTTTATATTATTCTATTACTGATAATTTCCATATTTTTCATAAATAAAATAACCTATGTAATTATAATAAATAAAATTAAAACCAAACATGGATTTTCAGAATTATTTATTCAATGATTCAATTCAATATTTTTTCAATGATTGAATTGAATCATTGAATAAATAATTCGGAAAGCCATGTTTGGTTTTAATTTTATTAGAACCTTGCAGATATATTAATTAAAATATACTATTAAATTTCTAGCAACGAGTGCGCAGCATTTCCAATAATTTTAGGAATTTAAGCTTTCCAAGAGGAAAATATCTAAAAATTCCTACCAAACGAGATTTAATATGTGAATTAAACAATTTTATTTTTAATTAAGCATTCGAGTCAGATAAAGATAGTAGTAGTATATTTTTGAAGCATAATTGTTCAATTAATCGAAAAGAAAAAGAAAATTGCCAAAATATTCACCATTTGAAGATTCTTTATACTCCCTTATTAATACAAATGTTATGAACTTTATAATATCAACTTGTTAGATGTTCATGGGAATGTAAGTACAAATAGTGCTGATGTGGGTTAGATAAAAAAAAATTTTATAATAATTTATTAAGTCTACAGAAATATTATTATGGAGGGACGTCGCTGCTTATGGAGCCTTTCTACCCCCCCCCCCCAGTGAGGGAATATATGCCTCCCCCACCACACAACTGAGACGCTGGTCGTTAACAACGTCCTGGCAATGTAGACGCCGTAGCTCGACCACTGAACCTTCTTCCTTCTCCCCCCTCGTCTCGATGAAAAGCTGAACGGACGGCCCAGACCACATAACGCGTTAATCAGCTCAGATCAGCCCCGAGACCTTAACATCGGTTAAAACAGCAAGATATCCCCTAAGAGGTGATATTCAATTTCACCGTATAGGCGAAATTAGAGGAGCAAAGCCCTAAAGCCAGAAGGTCCTTTATGGCCTGCTGTATGACCTAAGAAAAACTGTTGGAGGAGGGGACATTCATGCTGACCGTCCACGCATCCTCCCCCCCTCCTGCCCCTACCCCAGTGGGGTGGCGACGTATAAAAAGAAAATATCTTTGGAAAAATGAGGTAGATTAAGTTAGTCATCAAGGCGATGAAGTTCCTGGCAAGAGGCTCGGGCTACCAACAGAAGAGACTAAGAAGAAGCTAATCTTTGAGCTAGCTCCTGGTGGTCACACAGAACTGTAAGTTAACTTGATCTAAGAATCAAGTTCAACTTACTCTCGTCAGAGAAACGCCCCTATCCTGGTGTATCCCAAGGCACGGAAATAGTCCTCACCCTTAAGGAATACCGGAACTAAGAAGAAGCTCACCTTCGAGCCCGTTCCTGGTGGTAACAACGAACTTTAAGTTAACTTGATTTAATAAGCAAGTTCAACTTACTCTCGTCAGAGAAACCCCCTATCCTACCGTATTCTAAAGCACCGAGATAGTCCACGCCCTTGAGGAATACGCCGAGTGAACTCACTCCAGCGCTCTTTTGAGTCAAAGGATTCAAACATTGACTCATTGCACGCCAGTGCGAAATATTCCCGAGAGTAATCCGAAGAGAAGACAGAAACATTCGTTCACTGCCTCGTGGTGATATCATTTCCTGCCGAAGGCGTGTGGCTCCCCATCTGCCACACACGCCAAAGTCCTATGTGTCTTTAAAGCTATTTTTCCCGTACAAACACATCTGGACAAGAGTCCCAAGTCGGCCTGGAAACAACATTCTCGAGGTGAAGTAACCATTGAGTTCAAGGTCAGACTTAAACCTGATTCTAGTAGGAAGCTATAAAGGTATTTAAACCTCGGTATCCGTTTCAGTAAAGTCCCGTTGCATTTTTTATATCAAAGTGAGCTGTGGGTCAATTATCTTTATAATTTCAAGTATGTCATTTTAGAAAGCCTCACTTAAATTTGTGAATTCCTTTCTGTGTATTTAAGGTGTTAAATTTCGTTGGTTTGTGTTTTTTTTAATTAAAATTTTAGTTTTTTTTAACAAATTTTATTCAATCCTCGAAACGCTAAGCAAAGCATTAGGAACCCCAAAAGATTAAAGAAGCAATAATCAGATAATAATAATCCAATAATAATCAAATATATAGCACTCTTAGAGATAAAACGTAATCCAGGAGTTTTGACGTACCTAAACAACCCATACGTACGAACTCCAGCCATCACTCGGTCCTTCCTATACCACGACACCCCCATTATGGCGCTCTCGTAAAACAGGCTCACTACATGCAAAAGAGAAAAAAGGATGTAGTTGAAACAATCTAGTAAACCATTTATTTATCAATGTTTCTATTTTTCGCCTTATTACACTGGTCTGCGTTATTTTCAAGGTCAAATATATAATACTCGTACCTTATTTTAGTTCAGATTTTTGCACTGAATCTGATAATCATGCTCATTTTACCCAATCAGGTCAGGTTTTTGAAATATGAGCAAATACCAAAAACTCCTATATTTTCAAATATTTGTTGTGAATGAAACACATAATAGCAAATATTGGACCGATTTACTCACAGAAGGTTTACAGAATATTTTTATCAGATAGCATGAATAGTACAATACACAAAATAAGCTACTCATGGATGACTGGTCTCTTCAGTGACCTCCGATTGTGCCGAGCAGACAGCACATCCCTCTTAAGGCTCCAACAGTAGTCAGCCAAAAAGTTCACATCTCATTGGCCTTGATAGCGTTCCTCCATGACACGGATATCTTGGTGAAAGCGCTCACCCTGTTCTTCACTGAAGTCTCCACAATTCTTAGGAAAATAGTGCAGATGGGACCTAAGAAAGTGCATTTTCACTGACATACGTGCACCAAGTTTGCGGAAGTTCTCCATTAAGTCATCAAAGATCTTCTGGTACTGAGAACTTCCGTGGTTACCAGGGAAGTTCGCAATGACTAACTTGAAGGACAGCCAGGCAGAGAGTTCAGTAGGATATAATAAATCATTAAAATAGTCTTTTATGAGTTCTCTTATTTGAGGCTTATAAAATATACCTGCCTTAAGCTTCTACATGCTGATTCGTTTGAACTTATGGTGAAAGAAGGCAAATCCTCAACCTTCCCTGTCCAGTGCTTTTACAAAGTTCTTCATTAGGCCGAATTTGATGTATAGGGGTGGAAGTAACACCTTGCTCGGTTCAACCAGAGGGTGGGACAGAACATTGTGTGACCCGGGTTCTAATCCTTGTCTTGATGGCCACTCTTGTCTGACATAATGCTGGTCGTCAGCCCGACTATCCCACAAGCACAAAAAGCATGGATACTTTGTATACCCACCTTGAAGTCCTAGGATGAGTCCAAAAACTTTAGGATCTCCACAAATCAACCATTTATGTTCCTAGTAATTGAGAGCAGACAACAGATGTTCCATGCTGTCGTGGGATTCTTTCATTTCAGCCGAGTGTCCAACAGGGATTGATGAAACCTTATTTCCGTTATTCAGAAGAACTGCCTTGAGACTTCTGTTAGACGAGTCAATAAAAAGTCTCCATTCTATGGCAACATACTTCATACCCATTAATTTGATCAGTTCAGCAATATTGTTACAGAAGATTAGTGAAGACGCTTCATTAAACATAAAGAATTTTCTGAATTCGATCTCGTGTTCCCAATACCAATAGAATGTTGTTCCTGGGGCAAGTAGATGTTTCTCTCGAAGACGAGAACCCAGCAGCTGGGCAGACTCCTTAGATAGGTTTAGGTCTCGTATCAAGTCGTTGAGTTTGGCTTGGGTCAATGGCACCGATCGGTCGTCCTCTTCTGGCTCGTATGCACCACACTCACGTGTATCAGTCATGTCAGTAGATTCGGAATCAGAACTAGATTCCATAATCACATTCGGCTCAGGAACAGGAACATCCGGTTCATGGGGGATTAGCTTTATGGCAGAAGAAACATCAGAGTATTGAACATGGTGCTTGTTCTTGCGATTGATGTCTTTTAAATTTGTCATGCAGAAGTAGCAGTCGGTAACGTGATCTTTTTCTTCCCTCCACACCATTGGGACACCAAATGGCATACTCTTTCTTTTCCCATTCCTCCAATCCCGTAAGTTCTCTACATATGTTTTTCAGCAGATATGGGGAGCAAATGCCTTATCTTGGTCTCCTAGTTTGACTCCAAAATAAGCGTAATAAGCTTTCTTCACAAAATCCGTGATTTTTGCTTGACGATCTGGAACAACCACCTGTCCGCAGATGAAACAAAATTTGTTAGGATGGTTCTTACACTTCCGATGCATCGTACTGCACACCTAGACCTAAAAAGAGAAAGAATAACTAGTTATTTAAGGTAATACATGACCGGCTGTGGTAAAAACAAAGCCCATATACGCTCTGATGATAGCGCCATTTGGGAAAAAATATGTTGTAATAAAAATCGAGTGTATCTTGGAAACCAGAACTGACCAAAGAAAATGAATGATATTTTTGAATTCAGCACGCAAAAAGAATAATAAATCAGTTGGAAAAGCCTTGACCTTTGAAAAAAGTTTTGAAACGCAGGCCAGTGTTATTACAGTAAAGAAACTACCTTCGAGTTTTCATTTTAACTATAGATACAGAAACTATTCTCCTTTGGTAAAAAAATACAATAGTGCCAATATTTCAGTAAAGTTTTCTTATGTTTTTATGGCTAAAAGTAATAGAACACTTGATAGGTACCCTCTGCTTTGGCCTTGCAGGTTATAATTAGAAAGTTATAATGAATTTAAATGGATATAAAAGAATCTTTCTCTGATCAAAATTAATTATCAACAAGAATTTAAATGATTCAGTCAAAGATATAATAGAAAACGTCCAAAGAGTACTAATGTGTGGGTTTTGTTAAAGCGATTAAAGAATTTCACAATGGCTAAATGGGGTTTATCATTGCCCCCTCTGTAATTCCTCTAATAAAATTTTTATGCTAAACTTAATTATTACATTCTAAAAAAATGGTTTAGGTTCAAATATTTAACAGGAATTAAGGGGTTATTTACGGAGAAGTGACTCATAATATGAAGGAGAAATTAACCTTTTGGTGATTAGCGAAGAAAGATTTCAACCATATATGGGCAAATCATTTGGGGGATTTTTCTTGGATATAAAGTAATAGATTGGAGTTTCGTATCTTTTCTTATCCCACTCAAATTACATGTAAGTTATCACACTGTAAAACGATTTTTGTCTCTGGGTAGCAAGTGTTTTCTATTTGCTTGTGTCTAGAGTAGATGAAAAACATTGTTATTTATTTGAAACTTTGCTTTTGTGTCCAGGATAATGATATTTATATGAAATTTTCCTATTCCCTCTGGAAGGAATTGGCAAATTTGAACTTTCATTTGCATAAAGTAGAAACAAAACGACATGATACAAAAATAGCATTTATTTATTCTAGAATTACATAAGTGAGACAATTAAAGTATTAGAAATGTGTAGTTTTCCATGATTTACGCTTATACTCTAAATTGCTTCTTCGATTCAGCCCCCTAAATATAGTCTCCCATAAGATTTTGATTATAGAATCCTTGATAGCGGCGTTCAAAGTCCAGTAGATCCTATTGAAAGCGCTCGCCATGATCCTCGGAGTACGCTCCCATGTTCTCCTTAAATTTATCAAGATGAGGGTCAAGAATATGCACTTTCAGGGACATCTTGCAGGCAATCTTGCCATATTTTCTCAACAAGTTATCAACAAGCTCTACATAGTTTTCGGCTTTTTATTACCTAGGAAACCCGGAACCACTGCGATAAAGCTGTCCCACGCTGCTTTTTCCGTCCTAGGGAGTTTCTCAGGAAACTCCTTGCACTCAAGACCTTTGCCGTAGATAGCTTAGGAAAGAAATCTTGGAGATACTTGATTGAGAGCTGCGGACTCCTTATCTAGAGCTCTGTGGATTTTTTTTATAAGGCCCAAGTTTAAGTGCAGAAGAGGAAACAGTACTTTTTGAGGATCCAACAAAGGCTCCCATTCGATGTTGTTTCTCCCCACAATAAACTCGGTCCGTTATGGCCAATCCCGCTGATGGTAGTGTGCCATGGTGTCCGTGCTGTCACAAAGGCAAAGATTACAAGGAAATTTGGTATAGCCGCCTTGGATACTCATAAAGAATGCTACCATTTTGAAGTCTCCGATAACCTTCCGACCGTACTCTTCATATTTCAATGCACCTAGCAAGATCTTGACACTGCCCTATGCCTCTTTGAGCTGGACCGAGTGAGCAAGGGGAAGAGAGGGACACATGTTCCCGTTATGGAGCATCAATTCTTTGAGGCTCCTTGACGAGCTGTTAATAAAGAGGCGCTACTCATTAGGGTTACAGGTGATTCTGATTGCCTCAAACAGACCAGCCACATTGAGACAAAAGCAAAGCTAATCTTGACGTGTAAAAAAGCTTGAAAAACACTGGTGACGCTTTCTCTGATCTGATATTTGCACACTACCATCTAACAAATCACACTGTTTAAGTGTCGAATTTAAAAGCTCGGCATTGCACTTAGTGAGACCAAAATCTCTGACAAGGTCGTTGAGATCTTTTTGGCTGGGGTAGTATGGGTTTCTCTCGCCAGTGGCACCTCTGTAAACTAGATAAATGACTTGATCCTCTTCTGAACTGCTTTTCCTTTCTAAAAACTGCTGTTCTCTTTTTGGAGGAGTAGCTATGAGAAGCTCAGAACTGTGTGGCACTGGCGCAATAAATGACTGAAGGTGTGGAAATATGATAACTGGTGCATCTTTGCCTGCCCGACGTTTGGAAGGGTTTATCATGCAGAAGAAACAATTACTTGAGTGGTCAGTTGGTTCCTTCCAAATTCGTGGGATTGCGAAATTCATAGCTTTTTTTCTCCTTTGTACCATCCTGTAAGAAAAACAAAATGAAAACAAAAGTATAAATATAGAAATACTTTGCAATTAGTGTTATTAGAAATTGGACAAGAGTGAAAATAAGCCATACACATATTGCCGATACGTAGACGACATCTACATCAACATCCAACGTCCACGACAATGTTGTTTACCGCGCTCTGATTACTTTTCGTTGTATCCGTAGTTTTGAAGTGATTATTTAAAATTGATTGGAGTTGTTTGTCCATCATGTTGTTCGGGAAACCGTTGTTCACGAATGTTAAAATTGACTTATGAACTGAGCATGGACAATAAACTCCCTTTTTTGGAGGTTGAGGTTCAAAACATCAAAGGTAGCTATATCACAAAAGTATATAGAAAAAGTACGGACATGGGAAGATGCCTCAATGCTGATAGCGAATGCCCTGAAAGATATAAAATAAGTGTAATCGGGTCATACATCCGCTAAGCATATAAATGCTGCTCTACGTGGGAACTTTTCCACCAAGTGATCTCACGTGTAAAACAAACATTCGTGAACAACGGTTTCCCGAACAACATGATGGACAAACAACTCCAATCAATTTTAAATAGTCACTTCAAAACTACGGATACAACGAAAAGTAATCAGAGCGCGGTAAACAACATTGTCGTGGAATGGCCATACTCCCTCTCTCTCTCTCTCTCTCTCTCTCTCTCTCTCTCTCTATATATATATATATATATATATATATATATATATATATATATATATATATATATATATACGTAGGTACTCCGGGGCTTGGGGCCGAAGTTGGCTGAAGACCGTTAGTGAAAGGGTTTATTATTAATTTCGTGAAGTCCTTTTAAACAAACATTTCAGAGTGCAAGTTGGCCAAAGATTAAGAGGAAGCTGGTACACGTTTTGGTTGCAAAAGAAAGACAATGCCGAAGATATATCTTTTTTAACAACAAATGATATTTATATTTGCACAAAATTTGGGCTTAAAGGAAATGGTCGCGCAGTTAGGGTTGAAGGTCCACACGAGATACAGGTAGGTTAATTAAGGGATGAAAGAGGTCAGATTCAGTTTTGCCCAGGTTCAACCATGCTTTCACAGCTCCATGTGGTGATCTAAGGATCCACGTGGGAACATAAGGGCACGTGGTTGCCATTTGACCTCATTCTAATACAAACATCAAACTGTACTACAGAAACCAGATGTCTACGGCCTATAAAATAGTTGAAAAAAAAAACATCACAGAGATTATTAACCGTAACATCAAGGTTAAGAATCAAATGGATAAAATTAAAATGATTATTTAATATAAAACAAAAAGAGCAAACAATCTCCTTATGAAAAACAACAGCTGCCAAAACTCCTCGCATCTCAAGTCAATCCCCATAGTTTACTAGTTCATCTGCCCCAATAAAGACTGCAAACTTTATAATAACTCTAAATATATTGGCATGACAATTATCACACTTTCGAGACGTTTAACGATGCATCTGAAAAGCAGAGGACCTAAAAATCATATGAAGGGTGCATATAGCATCAATCTAACGAGAGATATTCTAGTTAACAACACCGTAATTAAAAGAAAAGAGGGAAATAAAGCTCGGATGAACATCTTAGAAGCCATTTTAATAAAAGATGATGATGATATATTTATTGGAAAGAGTACAAGTAGTTTTTACATTAAATAAATTAATTTACACAATGCAAAAAAATATATATAGTCAAAGTGTTGAAAAAAAAAAAAAATATATAGCTGAGGAGGGGAAAGATTTAGTCGAAGGCAAAGATACATAAAGAGGTTTCTCCTGGAGAAATAAACGCAGGAGCTCAGCTTTTTGTTACTTTACAGTTTTAAGTTGTACCCACTAATAGGGTTTTAATGCATACACTAATTTTACCCACTAATTGGGTTTTAATATTTACACTAATTTTGGAAAACGTATTTACACTTTATTATTATTTTATTACCTACTGTCTATTATTGGTTTATATATAACTGTTTGGATTTATTACGTTCTATACATAATCATTTGAATTTCAAATACTGGTTCACTTAATTTTATTTTATGACATGTACTTCTGTATAATTTACACAGTACATATTATGCTTTTTATAATCTACTTAATTTTTACTTTTAATTCACTGTATTTTTACACTGACTGATAATCTTAATTTTATAATTTCCTATATACATTTTCCGCTATATTTTTACTCGTTTAAATTGCTTTAACACTTGAATATTTTATTTTCTATTCGTTTGTTTATTAATTGTCACATTTATCTATTTGCTTATTTATCTATTTAACACGTTTAGTTAATTATTTACTTTGATTAATTATTTTCACTTTAAACTTTTTTGCTCTATTATTTATTTATGCGATCCTAGTAAAGCGCAACATACACCACTCCCTCATCAACACACATGACACCTCCTTTCTAGCCTGCAAAATTGACACAAGCTCTGGCCCCATAATAGTGGCCACATACTACAGACCACCACGCATACAGCTTAATTTAGAAGTCCCACTCCGGGCCCTATCAAACCAAAACCTACCTATCTTCTTCGCGGGGGACCTCAACGCTTTTCACCCGACACTCCTTTCAAACAACACGAACGATGCGGGCAGTTACTTGGCCGGTGCCTTGCGGCGTCACCGCCGTGAGCACATCGGCCCTGCCTTCCCCACGTTCTTTGGCACGCGCGGAGGCACCACATCCCCGGATGTGGTCTTCCGTAACGACCATGCCACACGTTTCTACACTCACATTGCACCCGGTCCCTACGTACTATCAGACCACATACCAATATGCCTTCTCATATCGACATCCCCCATACTCATCCCCACATCACCTCTATACGACTACAAAAACACAAACTGGGCTGAATTCAGGGGCCACATATCCACAAACACACCACATAACCTCGACCTGGAGAACACCAATCCAGGACAAATAGACCACCACTGGTGCTCACTTTTAGACACCATCACCACCGCACGTAATCTACACTTACCACACAAAAACTACACCTGCTTAAAAATTTCACATTTTCAATACAAACACAGAGACTTATCACACAGTACAACAACCACTACACCAGAGGCCCATGACAACAGAACATCAACCAACTACGTGCCCGCATCCTTCAATGCGTGCAGCTAGACAGGAACCGGCAGTGGCGTGAGGTCGTCCGCATCGCGGACGACACCCGTTGCATGGACCCTTCCTTCTTCTGGCGGCACGTTAAAAGGATGCTGGGTACGGAGCCATCCAAACCAATAACACTGAAAATAAACAACCACACACTCACAGATACTAATGACATCCTCGACGCATTCAAGTCTGTCGTAGAATGACTCCCGACGATATACCATATATCACTATTCGTTGAGGGAACTTCCTTAATTATCTCTAGAGTGCGTTTTTACTGTCTGGCGGCCGATATTATGTATCTTCAAAATGCTTAAGAAGTGGAACTGAGCTCAAGGATAATAATATTGCTATCATTAATAAAATAGAGTTTTATTAATAATAACTATAAACAAAACACAAAAACGGAAAATATTGACAAACAGAATGGAAAGGGTCGTGGAGACTCGGGCTAATCCAAGGATTTAAGGGATCAAAAAAAAAGGTAAAACAAATATGGAGTTAAAGAGATGGGATGGTTCGATAAACCATTTAAAGCACAGGATAGAATTGACAAATAAGGGATCAATACTCAAAAGGTGACGCTTGGCTTACGTAACTTCATTAGGGTGCAGTGGAAGGTACTTGAAGGAATATTCGGTCCGCTGGCGAGTTCCAGCCGAAGGGGGGGGATAAAAGGATCCTGACGAGGCGTCTTGGAAAGGAGAACCGTTACTCGACGAACGGCTTGACGAACAATGGCTGTTCTAGGTTGTTCTCTTCTGAACAAAGGGGGGGATGAGAACCGTCTCTTGTCTACGGGCTCAAGAACAATGGCTGTTCTAATGTTGCTCTCCTTTGAACAACAGGGGGGGTGAGAACCGTTTCTTGGCGAAGGGCTCAAAACGAACAATGGCTGTTCTAATGTTGTTCTCCTTGAACAACAGGGGGGGATGAGAACCGTTTCTTGGCGAAGGGCTCAAAACGAACAATGGCTGTTCTAATGCTGTTCTCCTTGAACAACAGGGGGGGGATGAGAACCGTTTCTTGGCGAAGGGCTCAAAACGAACAATGGCTGTTCTAATGCTGTTCTCCTTGAACAACAGGGGGGGGATGCCTTGGGGACTTGACGTCGGAAAGGCTCGAACCTTTGGCACTCAAGGAATATTGTCCTCCTTCTGGACAAGTGATGGTGAATCTCGAGGTCGAGGTCCCTTGGCGCACAAAGGGAGAGAGGGTCGTGGTGATGTTTCGCGACGAAAATCTGGATCTCCAATCTGATCTTAGTGGTAAAGTTTCCATATAAATAGCCAGGACATCTCCTTGGCGTGGGGGAGAATGGGGTGGAAGCTTCGAGGGAACGCACAGCTGGGCCGGAGAAAAATGCCTTATCTGTCCATAAGCCTAACTCGATCTGGCGAGGTCGGCGTATGGGGGCGAACGGGGGGGGGACGATAACCTCCTTGTTTAAACATTGACGTCCGGTAGCTGTTGATAAGACTCCAAGCCTCGAATCGAAGATGCACGTGGGCCTCCTCGAGGTTTTAACTAATATGGGATAGGAGTTGAATTTAACACAAATTCAACTCGTTCTATCACACCCCTCCATTCCAGGGGAAGTTGTCACTTCGAAAAAAAAAGAGAGAAGGGACAACGATAGAGCTCCGTTGTAGGGAACTCGTTTTCTTGTACCAACCGTATCTTCCTGCACCTAACTATTATTACCTCAATACATGATTATTTTGATCTTTAGATTACAGGAGAAAATAACCTTTAATACAACTTAATAAAAAAAAAGGCATGGAACAATGAAATGATATAAACTTAGTACATACGGGACAAAATAATTTATACGTAAATTAATAAGAACAAATACATATACATCAAAAAAATTAGACATTGAGCGTTACAAAATTCAGACATATACATTAATTAATTATATTACAAAAGAATCTTAAATTAAGTCGTACAAGACGGTATATACCTACATGGAGATACTAATCATATGAATACAATTGTTCTACGCTATTCGGTAACGCATTCCTACTGAGTGCGTCAGCGACCTGGTTATCGGAACCTTTGATATTATTTATTTTAAATTGATACTCTTGCAAGAGTAAACTCCAGCGCATGATGCGGCCGTTTGAGTGTCTCAAATTCCTAATATAGGCTAACAGACGGTGGTCGGTTCCTATTTGAAAATCTTTACATATCAAGTACAGCTTGAATTTGTCTATGACCCAGATAATTAATAGAGCTATCTTTTCTCTAGTGGCATATCTCTTTCCGCGTGGTAATAATTGACGACTAGCATATGCAACTGGATGACTCGTTCTGTCATCCACGTATTGAAGGAGTACACCTCCAATGCCCTCGTTGATCACGTCGGTCTTAACCCCAAAGGATTTTTCCGGGTTGGGCAACTTTAAAATGGGGGCAGTCATGAGCTTACTCTTGAGCTGATTAAAATGGGAAATAGCGACATCATTCCAACGTAGACGATCGGGTGAATTATTTTTTAAAAGGGAGCTGAGGGGCGCCGAAATCGCAGCGAAATTCGGAACGAATCGCCGATAGTACGAAGCTGATCCTAGGAACGATCTTAATGGCTTCTTTGTAATCGGGAGGGGCATGTCGGCGATTGCCTTAATCTTGTTCTCGTGGGGACCTGACTTGCTTTGTCCTATTTTGAAACCCAAATATTTGATGGTTTCGTGGGCAAACTGGCATTTGCTGGGGCCAATGGTGAGGCCATTTTCACGCAGTTGCTCGAAAAGAGCTAATAGGGCGGGTAAATGGTGATTCCATTTAATTAGTTCTTGGAGCTGACTCTTCTGGCGTGGTGTCAGCTGCGCGTCACTATCCAGGTCAGAGGGTTCCAAAGACTTGCCTGGTAGGGAAGGAGGAGGGTAATCGGCATCAGGTTGGATGCACACTGTCTGGATTACATTAAGGGACTCCGCGGGGCAATCCTCTTCAAGCGCCGATGCTTCGTCCAGTTCTACGAAGGTATCTCCATGGGCGCGTTGGGGGTTCTTTTTTTCTTGGGGTCCAGGGACAGTCTCCGTGTCCTTGTCTTGGGCCTTATCACCTAAGGGTGTTAGTGATTCACACTCCTCATTTTCCGTCCTAAAGTCCTGGTTAGGGGTCTCCGAGAAATCGGACGGTATCGGGGTTCTGATGGGGACGGGCTCCTGGGCTTCTTTCTTATCTCGGCCTTGAGGAAGGGCGGCCTGAAACACAGGGTCGAAACTTACTTGGGGGCTCTGTCCTATAAGTACGGAACAGAATTTTATGGGTGCTACAATGACTTCAGCCCAGCCATTATAATATTGACACTGCAGGTAACATCTAGCGACGGGGGAATCGGTTCGCCCGCCCAAGTTGGTCATGTACCACCGCAAATTTTTCGTGGTTAGGGTCCACTGGGGGAAGGAGTTCGTCGGACACGATGAAGCATGTACATCCTGTGTTCCTGACGAGAGTCGATACTCGGCAGCCATTCACGCTGCCCTCCTCAAATTTCAAAGTTCCTGGTGAACTTTTATCAAAAATAAAATTTACCTGGTGGCCTGACGGAGGGGGAGAAGTTGCTGCTTGGGTCTGCACCTCCGGGGGAGCCGGGGTTGCATAAATCTGGTGAACTTGGTGGGCTGGTCCGCTTTTAAGCCTAGAATTTTGGGGGCAATTCCAGCTCATGTGGTTTTCTACACCACAGGTGAAGCATAAGGTTGGTCGCTTCGGGAAGAGAGATGGAGGAGAAGTCTTAACGGGAGGTTTGGAGTCCCGTTGTTGGTTTTTGGGAAAGAAGTTTTGGGGTTTTACGGGGCTCGGAAACTTTGTCAGCTTTCCTGGGAAGGGGCGCGAATCCGTCCTTCTTTCTTCTCGTTGGATTACTCTTTCCCGTTCCTCTCTTTCTCTTTCTTTTTCTACCTTTTTTCTTTGAACTTCTGCTTTAATCCGAGCTAATTCAATCTGAAGCTCAGCTTGTCTTATCCGTTCCCCTCTTTCTTCTCGTTGGATTTCTTTTTCTCGTTCTTTTCTTTGCTCCTCTTGAATGTACTCAATTAGTTCTTTTCCGGAGAGTCCACAGGATTCTCCTTGCGCTTTAAAGATTTCAAACTGAGTCATCTTTGCACTTGGGGGCGCACTAGTCAACCAACTAAAATTCCTCGCAACAAGAATTATGCCTCTATAGAATTAGCCTACCTAAATATGGGCACTGAACTATTCGTACTTGGTTTCTCAATCTAAATAACCACTGACTAAAATCACAAAAAAAAACACAAACAAATTATTATAACCGTTCCTTGAGCTACTCCAGCTTCTTAAGTTTAAAAAAAAGGGGGGATAGCAATCGTTAAAACAAAAGGGAACTGCTATATTCTATTATTATAACGAATAACACTATGCTTTACTCGACTGAGACCAGTGTTTGCACAGATATAGCGTTAAACCTTACACACCTGATACCAAATTAAATAGTATATATATATATATATGTCGTAGAGTGACTCCCGACGATATACCATATATCACTATTCGTTGAGGGAACTTCCTTAATTATCTCTAGAGTGCGTTTTTACTGTCTGGCGGCCGATATTATGTATCTTCAAAATGCTTAAGAAGTGGAACTGAGCTCAAGGATAATAATATTGCTATCATTAATAAAATAGAGTTTTATTAATAATAACTATAAACAAAACACAAAAACGGAAAATATTGACAAACAGAATGGAAAGGGTCGTGGAGACTCGGGCTAATCCAAGGATTTAAGGGATCAAAAAAAAGGTAAAACAAATATGGAGTTAAAGAGATGGGATGGTTCGATAAACCATTTAAAGCACAGGATAGAATTGACAAATAAGGGATCAATACTCAAAAGGTGACGCTTGGCTTACGTAACTTCATTAGGGTGCAGTGGAAGGTACTTGAAGGAATATTCGGTCCGCTGGCGAGTTCCAGCCGAAGGGGGGGGATAAAAGGATCCTGACGAGGCGTCTTGGAAAGGAGAACCGTTACTCGACGAACGGCTTGACGAACAATGGCTGTTCTAGGTTGTTCTCTTCTAAACAAAGGGGGGGGATGAGAACCGTCTCTTGTCTACGGGCTCAAGAACAATGGCTGTTCTAATGTTGCTCTCCTTTGAACAACAGGGGGGGTGAGAACCGTTTCTTGGCGAAGGGCTCAAAACGAACAATGGCTGTTCTAATGTTGTTCTCCTTGAACAACAGGGGGGGATGAGAACCGTTTCTTGGCGAAGGGCTCAAAACGAACAATGGCTGTTCTAATGCTGTTCTCCTTGAACAACAGGGGGGGGATGAGAACCGTTTCTTGGCGAAGGGCTCAAAACGAACAATGGCTGTTATAATGCTGTTCTCCTTGAACAACAGGGGGGGGATGAGAACCGTTTCTTGGCGAAGGGCTCAAAACGAACAATGGCTGTTCTAATGCTGTTCTCCTTGAACAACAGGGGGAGAAGATGCCTTGGGGACTTGACGTCGGAAAGGCTCGAACCTTTGGCACTCAAGGAATATTGTCCTCCTTCTGGACAAGTGATGGTGAATCTCGAGGTCGAGGTCCCTTGGCGCACAAAGGGAGAGAGGGTCGTGGTGATGTTTCGCGACGAAAATCTGGATCTCCAATCTGATCTTAGTGGTAAAGTTTCCATATAAATAGCTAGGACATCTCCTTGGTGTGGGGGAGAATGGGGTGGAAGCTTCGAGGGAACGCACAGCTGGGCCGGAGAAAAATGCCTTATCTGTCCATAAGCCTAACTCGATCTGGCGAGGTCGGCGTATGGGGGCGAACGGGGGGGGACGATAACCTCCTTGTTTAAACATTGACGTCCGGTAGCTGTTGATAAGACTCCAAGCCTCGAATCGAAGATGCACGTGGGCCTCCTCGAGGTTTTAACTAATATGGGATAGGAGTTGAATTTAACACAGATTCAACTCGTTCTATCACAAAGTCCCACTGGGACACAGTACACACCCACAACCCACCAAAACCACATGCGCAGGAGCACTTACAAGACATTCAGGAGTGGTGTCGGACTCATGCTCATGAGCTGAGGCCTGCCCCCCTGATACGTATGGAGGTGCTCGACTATTCGTCCACACTTACCACTCCAATCACCATCGAGGAAACAAAACACTACATAAAATCGACACCAAAACGCGCCCCCGGCCCCTCCGGTCTACCAGCCACACTCATACATAACCTCCTTGCAGACATATACCCCACACTCACACATCTATTCAACGCCTCACTAGCCTCAGGCCACTTCCCCAAAATATTCAAAGTCTCTCACAATATACTCCCTTATAAACAACACAAAGACCCAAAACACCCAAACAATTACAGGCCTATTGCTCTATTAGAGCACCTAGGCAAAATACTCGAACGAATAGTCAACTGCCGCCTACGGGAGTTCCTGGAAGAGAGGGACTGGTTCTTCGCCCATCAATACGGGTTCAGGAGAGGCAGGTCCACTCAGGCGGCCGTGACCATCCTACATGACAGAATACAGAAGAAACGACAGATACACCAAAAGACTCTCTCCGTTAGTAAGGACGTGGAGAAAGCCTTTGACAAGGTGTGGCACCAGGGACTTCGTTGGAAACTCGCCAACAACACGGAGTTACCTCTCTGCACCAGAAGGCTCCTCTCACACTACCTCACTGGACGACGCTGCCACATCAGATACAACAACACCCTTTCAAGACCCTTCACACCACGCTCAGGCGTTCCCCAAGGAAGCGTTCTGGCACCCACACTCTACATTATGTTCACAAATGACACCCCACGCCCACCAGAAAACTGTGTTCACACATACATAGTGGCCTACGCCGACGACGAGACCATTCTCGTCAGCGGCCGCGCCCCCGAAGAAATCGCGCTCAACGCACAAAGAATACTTGATGAGAAGACAGATTACGAGGATAAATGGCTGATTGCCACGAATCCTCAGAAGACACAGACGACAGTCTACGGCGCTAGATATCACTTCATGCACAACCTACAAATCTACTCACACACACCAGACATGATCTACCAAAACCCAACAAGGCTCGCATACACACAGTGCACCAAAATCCTTGGGGTTACATTCGACAAATCCCTCAGGTTCAACTTACACTAAAACATAATACAAGCAAGAGCCTCACGCACAAACGCATCGCTGGGTAGGTTCTACCCAGTGAGTAAAAAACTAAAACTACACTTTTATAAAGCACTCGTGCGTCCCATTCTCATGTACGTCGTCACTGTCGCTCGTAGCTGCAAGCGACACCTGGAAGCGAAAGACTCAGCACATTCAGAACTCTGCTCTGAAGCGCACTTGCCGTTCGCCGTTGTACTCGAGAATCACCGCACTACACAGCAACAACAAACTAACTCCTCTAAACCCTTACGCTCACACCAGACTTACAAAATAACTCGGTAAACTCACCACAGACCCACTTTACACCTCGCTACACGTGAGAAGGTACGCAATGGCGCCGCGAAATCCCGCCGCCCACGAACACCTGCCGCCCGTCCTGTTCTACGCATAAACCAATAGGCATCGTGAATAACGCGTTTCCGGATGATCTGTCAGCCTCCCCCTCCTGACTTGCCCCCAACCCTCGCCCAGTCAATACCACATAACCTACACCCTCATAACAACACCTCGCTTCCGGTGTATAGCCACCGACCTATCTACTCTCGCTGTATCTTTCTTAATTATTTTCCGCAACGCTCCTCTCTGATACCTGACTGCCGTATTACAGCAGTCCCTCTCTGTTCTTTCTATACACAAAACTAACTAACTACTATTTTCTTTCATTCACTCTGATTCCGACTCCACATTCCATTGGTAAAGGAGGAAAGAATATATCAAGACGCTCAGAAGATGTTCGAATAAGATCGAAAGCTCAGCAATTTAGTTTGTTTTTTACCAAACTCATTCATTTAAAAGAGAGATGAATACAGGACAAGTGATTTACCATCTACAAGTTGGAATAAAAAAGACAGTTAGAAGAATAGAAAGTTGCCAAAGGAAATTAACTAAGGCGAAATACACCATGGTCTTCAACAAGAAATACTGCTACCCATCTATACTAATATATATATATATATATATATACATATATATATATATATATATATATATATATATATATTACCTTCCAGAGTTCTTTTGCAGAGCTCGCAGCTAAAATGAGGTGCCCAAGGTTTGTCTTGATCTCCCACTGGCATGCCGAAATATGCCTTGTAGGCTTCAAATATTTTAACATATCTCTCTACAGAGTACTTTTTCGCTCTTGTCTTAATAAATTCGCCGCAAACATAGCAAAATGCGTCTGTCGGATGCTTCCAACCTCTTGATGCCATGTGTGACGAATGTTTCTATCAATGACAGGTGACGATGTCTGCACTGTGACGGCTAGATTTAAACTGATCTGTTAAGTATGTATGTATGTATTGTATATAGAAAGGACAGAGAGGGACCACTGTATGTGATACAGGCGGTCAGGTAGTCAGAGAGGAGGGTTGCGAAAAACATTTAGGGAAAGATAGCGAGAGTTGATAGGTCGGTGGCTATACACCGATGCGTTGTGTTATTGTGGCAGCGTTGGTTATGTGGTTTGGACTGGACGAGGGTTGAAGGCAGGTCAGGAGGGCGAGGCTGTCTGCTCAGTTGGAAACGCGTTATTCATGATGCCTACTGGTTATGCAAAGAACGATACGGGTGGCGGGTGTTCGTGGGCTGCGGGATATCGCGGCGCCATTGCGTACCTTCTCACGTGTAGCGAGGTGTAAAGTGGGTCTGTGGTGAGTTTATCGAGTTGTTTTGTGAGTCTGGTGTGAGCGTAAGTGTTGATAGGAGCTAATTTGTTGTTGTTATGTAATGCGGTGATTCTCGAATACAACGGCGAACGGCAAGTGCGCTTCAGAGCAGAGTTCTGAATGCGCTGATCCTTTCGCTTCCACGTGTCGCTCGCAGTTACGAGCGACAGTGGGGCGTACGTGAGAATAGGTAGACATTTTTTGTATTTATACTGTCTTCTTCGTTGCCAGAATGTTCTAGAAATTCTTCAAACATATAAAAAATTCGCGAAAGTTCTAGAAATCTTTACAGTTTATTTTTCACCAAATTAGTCTTGAATCTATATGTTATTTACGTAAGAGAACTGCCATTGCTGTCCAGGTCGCAAAAAACAAATTATATTGGAAATAATAGCTATTACTACTGTATTACTATTTCTATAACTTTTTACATACAGTTTATCGTGTTTATACAATAACTAAAAAAAAACTTGAAACTTTTTATATATTTGTACTGTTTACATCAAAATAATGTTATTCAGCATAAATGGGCTAATTTAAAAATTCAATGCCCTAGCCACAAAAGCAAAGTTTGGGGATTTAATAGAACCACAAACAATTGGAAAATAATACTTTTAACCTAAAGACAAGACAAAAGTGAAATTTTGTTACACAGTATAATCAAAGCTTTCATTGAACACCATCAATTTGTTAATCTAAATTGGTCTGTGCCATCCTTTAAATATGCTATCAATATACAAAAAATTATCCTCCAAAAATGACCTCCTAAATGAGATATTTCTTTTTCTGACCATTAATATTCCAGTCCCAAACAAGCATCCATTAAATAACTTAAAGTATCAATTCGAAAATTAGTGAAACAGATAAAATCAAATTTTCCATACATTGGTTTAAAAATATAGGAGCTAAAGGAAGAGACACTAATAATCCATTTATGATTTAATTCATATTGAATAATAGTTCAAGCTAATTTTCGAGTAATTACGTTAAAACAACGAATAAGTAAAGATTATAATCATTGCTTATCTGTAGATTTAGTTTACTCGCAAATTAGTTTGAATTATTATTCATTACGAATTAAATTATAAATGTATTATTATAGCAGTTTCCCTTTGCTGCTCGGATTTAATGAATTAGGAATATGTCTATGAGATTACAAGAGCGTAAATTCTTCAAATTTAAATCATATAAAGATATTAAATATCAGGAAATTATTACCGTTTTAAAAAAGATAAAGTATGCTTGCTACGTTTGTTTAAGCTGTTTAGACCTTGAAATAGCGTAAATTGGATACTGTTTTTGCAAGCAAGTGCTTAGACTTTTAATCACATGACGTCAACACTTGTCAAAATTTGTACGTTTTTAAATCAGCAAATCAAGTAATACTTCAAATCAATAGATTTTTAGGGATATATTAAATATAAGCACGTAGATACATATGTTTAAAACATTTTTATCCTATTGCCAGATGTGATTTGGATTATATTTTCTTTAAATTAAATTATCTTTATCTTTCTATTCGATATCGATAGCTTCGTACGGGAAACTACTTACAAGTCCCACTCTCTCATGCTGTTTGTAAATGGTGATTGGATCACAAATTTACTTAAGCCTTAGTATGTCGAGAACCAACCTTTTTTAATGGTTTTATTACATTCTATAAGAAAAATATAATATAAATAATTTTCTTACTTATCCTTCCCAGCAAGCTGTATTTACTACCTAGTAGATATCAATCAGGGTTTATAGGAGGGAAGAAACACTGGTAATATTTATGCGCATAGTTACTCAGCACCCATTAATGTCCTTAGAATAAATTAACTTTCACTTTCTAGGATTATCTTAAAATAAAGTAATCGGAGACAACTTTGGCAAGCTTACCTACACATTTGGCTAAGGAGCGTACTATGTGGTTTTGTGATAACTTCAATATAGTGGTTAAGGGAAATCAACACTCGCATTAGTAAATAAAGACTATTTTCTAATTCGAGTTTAAAGTGTTGCCTGGAAAGTTATAAAGGATAAATGGTTAAACGATTATAAGTAGGGTAGTCCCGATAGGTAATAAACAAAATCCGCTGAAAAGCACAATTATTAATATGCCGGCTATAACTAGTGGTTAGTTTAACTCCATGCCATACATACTTGTAAAATATCAAAATATTTGATTATTTATTTATTCAAAGAGCAAACTCGAACGTGGAGATAGCAGTAGGGATTCTTGTAATGAGACTTTAAAAAAGGGAGTAAACTTGGGAAAATGAAAGTATCAAAGTATGTACATTGTCAGATTGGGCTAAGACGACTTGAAGTACTATAATTTTCGTGGGAGAATATCTTTCTACAACTTGTTCAAATTCTAAATGTATGTTTGAGATAATTCTGGGAGTTGAAATTAACTTGATATGGGACGTTTTATTATAATTGACTATAAGTCATAGGCCTAAATTTTGCATGCACCTATCAAGGGCAATTCGTGTTCATCTCTCGACCTGAGAAATACTCGCTCTTCCTCTTTCCATACATGAAGCCTCGTACAATCTTTGTATTCCCAACTTGGTTGCACTTCTTTTAACTAGAGAAATTGGTCTATTCATTGAATCCATCCGCATTATACCAAAATTAATAATTTAAAAAACAACTTAAATTAATGTCAAGATATCACCGACAAATACTGCAATGCAAACTCAAAAGAAGCCACACTTGTTTAACCTAGCAGAAATGTTAATTAAGACTTTTCTTTTACCCTTTGAACACTGAAGTACAACATAATATTGAAGAAGAAAGAAATTTTGTAAAAATGCATGACTATACTGTGAGTTTGGAAAATTGAAGGAGCATTTTCCATCTCTTATCTTGTGTGTGTACGTGACAAGTGAACAAATGATTTAATTTCCTCGTATATCAGGTTTTTCGTATTTTAATTCTTTTTGAAACTGTTCTTCCGACAAAACTTTTACTTTTTATTGCAACTTGACGATGGGAGCGTAAAAATGACTAAGAAGTTTTTCTCTATGTAGGTCATTTACGCAATCAAAAGCATACAATTTTCAATTCTATCGAATGCCACTTAATCACTACAATAAATTCTGGAGCAATCAAATATCTATAGATAATTCAGCAATCTTATGTCAAATAGAGTGCAATGGAATTAGGCTTATTAAAATTGGTGCTTTTTTAAGTACTTTGTGTTTTATCATATATCATTGTAAAGTTATTACATACGTTTTATTCACGCTTTTCATCAGCGACTACGAAAGCCTTTCATCCACGGGAACTGCATGGCTCCTGGCTTGAGGCAATCAAGAAGAATTTTAGCTCTAGACTTTGTTAATAAAGACAAATAGTGGTTGTATGAACACAACCACTCCGCTTTCATCACTAAAAATTAAATTTATATACTTTCCTTTATTAAACTTACCCAAAATTACTTTTAATGGATTTCTTTCTTTTATTTTCTTGACCTACTCTAAAGTTGGCAATTTTTTTGTTTATTACTCCTTTAATATTTTTCTTTCCTTATTCTTCATTTAATTAAGCAGCTTCGGCCGATAGTATTTTAGTGGCTCGTCAACTGTTTATAAGGGTGAATTATAGGTTACCGACTTATGGCGGTACGCTAATTGGTACTTGCTTACGGAGGGTGGTCACTACCTTTAGGTGTCTATGAGCTACCAGAGTGTGGGTGTCGGGCGAAGGTGGTTAAGGTCTTAAGATCTAATGTTGTTTGACTCCAAATGTTCTTAAAACGGATAATCCGCTCGCAGGTTGAGTTCGAAAGGTAACTTGGTTATCGCTTGGTAGAATGAAGGACTCGGAAGAAAATGGCGGTTTTGGTAGACTTTACTTTCGGCTTAGGTCTACCTCAGTTCGGGCATGGGAAATTGTCGAGTCTTTGGCTTTTCAGTGTTAATTTTCAGTGTTTCGTTTAAGTCTCCTTCCGTGTGAGATTGTTTGGGCTATAGACGGATGTATCAAGGATGAAGAACGGAGCCGTGGCGTGAATAATAATAATGCTACTGAAGTACAAGTCAAAAACGAAAATCAAGAATTATGAATCATGACAGGAGTGTTTTTGTCCGTCTATTTATCCTACCCTCATTAAGGGAGCGCGACTTCTCTTTTCATAAGCTGAATGCGGGCGTAGCCTAGCTGGTCAAAGTGTGTTCGTTTGTAATTTGTTACGAATGCTGGGCGGATTCAAACGGTATGTGCGTTTTAAGTGTGGACACGTGTGTATTAGGGTTGTATTTGCATTTATTTCCCTTTGGGCTTTATCTATATTGATTCCGCCGTTTCATAGGTTCACGTAAAGTCTGGCTGGTCAGATCAGATATCACACTAAGTTTGCCCAGCTGCCTTCGTTATCTTTTTCCAGACCTTTCAGCTCACATCTGTTTTCTTATGTGTGTATGTTTGTACATCCGTGTGGAAGCTCCAACGATTTCACTTTAATCCTTACAATATTGTTTGTATTTTTCTTAATACATATTAAATTGTCGTTACAAGTATTTTGCTTTGTTCAACATTAGTTCATTGTTACAACATGGCATATTATTTCAGTGTTCAATATGTGTGCCCAAATTCATGATTTCATAATGCCAAGATGGTGCTCATTTGTGAGGTTCCTCTTTGGGTCTATTCCACCTTGCAATTTGGGCACCACAAAACTCTCCCTCGAAATCACGGAGTATTGCAGAGGAAGTTCTAACATACATCCTGTGTGGGTAAACAATTTTTTGCATCAATAACACTACACTCTCACACGGCTATATATTTACTTAAACTTTTGGAATCTTTTATATAGTCCCTATGATTATACTATATGTTACAATTATATTACATGGTATATACTCTTTGATTCATTCACAGGAGATGTACTATGCACAAAATATTGAGGCGTACGGACAATTTTCATTGTTCTCTTTAATTATAATAGGCCGTAGCAATGAAATCAACGCCTCGATATTATTTTCTTTAGATCACCCTATTTTACCATGCAAATGGTTTTTAAAATAAAAGAATGAGAGGTTAGCTCTTATTTTAAATACATCTTTATCTCTAGAGTGGACTATCTACATAGACTTGCGGAATTTTTCAATACTTTTTTATCCATAATTACGCACAGTAGTTAGCGGTTCTATGGAGCGTTCGTAAGGAGGAGCTGCAGCTCTTAAATGCGTCCCAAATTTGTGTGCGTGTGTGTGTGTGTGTGGGCCACTACTTCATTATTGTTACTTTTGCAGATTTCTGCACGCACACCATATTAAATCTACTTTCTTATTCCATTTTTTATGCTTGGTTGCAACACATGAATTTTAAAGTGGCAGTAAACCTGCGATTCTTTGATTCAAACCATGTGATGCCAAGCGTGTTAACATTTGGGGGTTTGGAGGTCCCAGCTGAATATTTTAATTTGTGAACAAAACCTATTTCTTTTTCCTTCTCCTATATACATTAATTTGTTTACGCTCGACACTACTTCCCTTTTAACCAGCCTACTCTAAGAATAGGGGGTTAACTCTAAATTAATATCTACACGAACTTTTTACACTTGTTATGGTGTTAACTTTAAATTAATAATTTTATAGACTATATACACTTGATTCTTTCTATTAAAAATAATGATATTCTTCACACTACCGGGCAAAACTGAATAAGCGCTTTATATACGCTGGTAGATTAGTCTGCATTCAAATATTTAAACACATTACTGGTATTCTAAAGACTTTTACGATTGTTATTATTAATTTTTAAAAAACCCAACCCAAACGTATGGTGTTCGTTCGTTCTTTGTTTCCTCTTGATCTAGCGTTGTCCTTTTCAGCTGTGATAATAAGCGCTGTGTTAGTATGTGGAGACTAGACAAACTATTGCCGGGTTAGGTCTTCACCTACGTCTACCTGTAGCGGTTTATCTTAGCGACCATTCTAACGGTCGCTTTGTTGCAAGGGGATGTTGACAGTGATAGAGTTTTCTTGGCCTACTTTTTGAACTGAGAGTAGGCTTGGGGTTAGCGAATTTTTCTTCTCCTTCTCTGCCTGTTGTCGGTTCGACGAGTCCATGTTTTCGGTTATCTTTTTGTTCGGTCTAAGGGGTCACCATTTTATAAGGGGTTGAAGGGGTGACCAGAATGAGGTGGCCAACCCTTTATTTTTTTATTGGTAATTCGCCAGTCTTCTCCTTCTGCTCCATCCTTCGAGGGGTCACCGGTCATGGAGTCTACCTCCTTGTGAGAGGAGCACACCGTAACCAGTGACAAGGCCTACTTCTTCAGGCCTATTAATGTTTAGGCTGGAGTCTATCCTTCCTACTGGATGAACAACTAATTACGAACGAATAAAAGTGCTACTAATGTACAAGTCAGAAACGAGAACCAAGAATTATGAATCATGAGAGGAGTGTTTTTGTCCGTCTATTTATACTATTCTCATTGAGGGGGCGTGACTTCTCTTCTCATAATCTGAATGGGAGGCAGAGTCTAGCAGGTCAAAGTGCGTTTGTTTGTTCATTGTTACGACTGTTGGGCGGAGTCAAAGGGTGTGTTGATGTTCAGTTTGGACACGTATGTAGTAGGATTGTATTTGCATTTATCCGCCTTTGTGCTTTAGCTGGCCGGCATTCATAGCATGATTTATTCTGCCGTTTCACAGGTTCACGTAAAGTCTGGCTGGTCAGATCAGATATCGCCCTAAATTTTCCCAGCTGCCTTCGTTATCTGTTTTCAAGACCTTCAAGCTCAAATCTGTTTTGTCATGTGTGTATGTTTGTACATCCGTTCGGGAACTCCAACAATTTCGCTAGCATCCTTACAATATTCTCGAGGTTTTTTTTAATACATATACTACCGTCATTAATGGGCGTGACTTTTCTTCTCATAATTTGAATGCGGGGTGGAGCCTAGCGGGTCAAAGTGTGTTCGTTTGTTCTTTGTTCCAACTACTAGGCGGAGTCAAAGGGCGTGCGGGTATTTTCAGTGTAGGCACGTGTGTATTAGGGCTGTATTTGCATTTATCTGCCTTTTAGCTTTATCAGGCGAGCATTCATAGCAAGATTGTTTCCGCCATTTCACAGGTCTACGTAAAGTCTGGCTGATCAGATCAGATATCGCTCAAGTTTGCCCAGCTGCCTTCGTAATCTTTTCCAGAACTTCAGCTCAAATCTTTTTTCTTATGTATGTATGTTTGTACATTTCAGTGGGAACTCCAACGATTGCGCTTGCATCCTTACAATATTCTGTTTTTTTCTTAATACATATTTAATTGCAGTTACAACTATTTTGCTTTGTTTGACATTAGTTCATCTTTACAACATGGCATATTATTTCAGTGTTCAATAGGTGTGCCCAAATGGAAGATTTCAGAAAGCCAACATGGTGCCAATTTATGAGGTTCCTCGTTGGGTCTACTCCACTTTGCAATTTGGGCGCCACATTATCTTGAACGGGTTCGACTCTGATTGTAAAAGGACAACCTTTGACCTCCTCACGTGCTATTGTATTCCGCCATCGAAACGTCACTTTCTGTTCGAGATCATTCGAGAAGTTTCGACTCCTGGCGTATTGGGGAATTATCCCCAGATCATGAGAAATTCTCCAGACCCCTCCCCCTGGCGACGAGGAGAGTTGTTTTTTTCGCACCTTGTTGCTAAAAGCTAAATCTCCGTCCGCCTCACGGATTAAGATGTCTGGGGCTTCCTTACTTCCTGCTCCGAATCCCCCTTTCCCCTTCCGGATCACTCGTAAAAATACCAGGCTTTGACTTGAGATCGATGAGTCCCATACGCACCACAAAGTCGTCCTCATCGTCTCGAGTCGAAGTCCCATGAGCGTTCATCAGACAGCAAGACTATCTCCGCCGTGATCATACCCCAGTCAATTGGTAGTTTCTGCGAACGGCAATGCTTTGAAGTTGCGCAACAGTCTCCCTTCGTTTAATCGATCCGAAGAAAATCTTCATCGATTACCTTTGAGGAAAAGAAATTTCCTCTTCTAGTGGAATTACGAGTAATCTCACATTTCCCCGTCGAACGCCATCCTTGAAGATTGGCTATCTTCATCGCTATTCCTCGGAAGATTGGTTCGGATCGTACCCCACTTGGCTCATTCAGATCGTGCCACACTTGCCTCCTCATAAGCTGAACCTTCCTAGAAGTCACCGACCCGTAAGATTGAAACCCCCTCAATTATTAGTATTGTCAAGTTCCCCTTTTTGATCTGAGCATAGTAATGCTAATTAATTAATTTTATTTAAGAATTCATCCTTATCATAATTATCAAGAGACTATTTCATATTAAATAATTCCCTTTTGCCTATTTTATTCTCTTTTTGATATTTGTAAAGAAAATTATATTTTTTTGGGTCCATCTTTAACTAACCATTGAACGATACTCTCGGCCTATTCAAGTAAATTTCGCCAACCATTTTTGCACTCTGCCTGATTTGTTAAAGATTTAAAACCAAACGCCTCAAGTTTGACCTCCTGGTCGATCGTTAATCCCTGCGAACAGTCGTTAAACGGTTTGCGTTGCCGTAGGTGATTAAGTCACCCCCCACATAATATAGGAGTAGTGTCTTATATATGGTGTAGAGTGGTGTACCACGACACTGATATTTATCCTTTTTAAGTTCAAAAGTCATGAAATGGGTTCCATCTTTGAATAAAATGGCTCGGAAAATAGGAAAATACTTAAATATGTCGGCTTTCGCTTTGATAGGCATTTAATGTTGTGGGAACTGCACTCTGTGGTTAAATCTATAAAAAATATAGATAAATGATTCATTTCTCATTTTTTTTTATTTCATGTCTCTATATGCAATGGTTATTGAGATATTGCTTCTCAAATACCGTCCAATGTTTGGGGGTTTTTATTTTTTTTTGGGGGGGGCCACCCTGTTGAGCTCTTCTTGGGCTACATCAAATTTTTGGGTTTACTTAACTGCAATTAAAAAGGCTTAGGACAAAATTTGTTTGTTTTTACAGCATAAGCACCGTTGAAATCGGCTATGGATGAAATAAGAGCCGAGGTCTGCCTAAGGAAACGCCGAACCTGAACAGACAAGAAAACTATGTACCGCTTAAAGCTAATGAATAGTATTTCCCTTGTGTCAAAGAGTAAGCTATCGGTAAGGCACCTGGGGAAGGAACCATTCCTTATACCAGACAACCATGTTAAATCGAACCTACTATCCTATATTTACTCTTGGATAAAGAGGAATAAACCTTGCATTCAGAGACCATCTTTGATCGAATATTAGAGCAATAAAAAAATTTAATGTAGCCCTTAGAGCATCTCACTTTCTGAACTTCAGAGTGCATATAATGTTCATGATGCAGATGTAGGCGACGAATGTATGCCTATCATATGAGGCGTCGTTCAAACACAATATCAAGAATTAAGTTGATCTCATCTCCTCACGCCCAGATGAGCCCCATTTAGGACAAAGTATCGGTAGAGGTGACGCTCGCAACCGTTAGAGATGTATACAACCTTGGTTTTGTTAACTAAAATCCATGCATTTTGGCATTACAAAAACGATGGTTAATGTTCACGACAAAAAGAATGACGTTACCATGCGGGCTAGGGAAGTGCTCCCGCAATTATTAAGTGAAATCGATAATCCCAATCCCAGCCCAGCTAAATGGCTCTGTCAACGAATTTCTTTCAAAATCCTCGAGGTTTTTTAATTGTGCGATGATACCAAAGATATTAAGGTGATAACTAAATTCATCACAAGCATTGTTTTTTCCGTTCGTTCCTTTATGTTTCACTTTAATAGGATTTATCCGATATGATGCATTCTCAAATATTTTGGTTGAGCTTCAATGAAGCTCCAGATTTGGGTTAAGGAGCATTGTAGAGCCCTCCGAAGGCCGAACTCCGCTGCATCTATGTGTATAAGATAACGAAGGAATCTACAAATACAAAAGTAAAATCCTCTTATCTAAGTGAAACTGAACTGATACGATTGAAAGAATGTATTAAGGGGCAAATGAATAATGACGGCATGATATCGGCTATAGAATGCGCATCTAATCTCCAGCCCCATCCTTTGGAATCAAAGTCGTGAATCCTTAATAGCATGGAACGGTTTTCAGCGGGTACACAATAAATATGGTCTCTTGAAGGCACACAGTAAAAAGTAATTATAGAAGACATCTTTCCGTAGCTCTTCCCAGCTAGCCGAGAGTATGCGACAATTCCATTGAAGGTTAATGCCATTTAGCAAATTAGAATTATCTTTTAAAGGAAGAAGTTTTTACAGAAATGTTGTATGCAGCAGAGAGAAACTTGATGGAAGCTGCGGAACGAGTCATTCGCATTCTCTCCTTCTAATTATAAGCGTAAAATGTTCGCTTCGGTGCACAAGCCTTCTCCTTTTTCTCTATCGAGTATTTTGGCTGGATGGTCACCTTAGGGGGGTTGCAAATTCATTGTTATTTGGATAAAGTCATTCATCTCTTTTCATTTTTCAACTTTGCGCATTCATGGGGAAGATGGGACTCGTGAATTGCTAACCTCTTGGGAGTATGCTAACAACTGCCAAGGTGTTGATTCACCTACGATTTCAGGAGAATTACGTATATCTTCCAAGTTTAGTGACTTGGTGGAACATTGTGGACGCTTCTAATTTGATGTATGTGTGTGTGTGTGGTTGTTTGCGATATAAGCCTGAACAAGAATCGCACTCTTCTTGCCGCTAACCCGACCAGGCTGACGCCCGGTCGAAATAAAAACATCAGGAGGGTTCCTGATTAGCGCAATTGCTCCCTCGCACTTTGGCCTGGATGGCGCTCTAATGTGGGGAAGGGGGCGTTCACTTGACAGGTAAAGGAGTTGCTTAATTGCGAAACCCGCGACAAGAACCTTTCACCACCCTCTCGAAACAAACACCGCCTGCAACCTGGAAGGCTAGGTACTATTTTGTGAACAAATATGAAACACATTGTTTAAAGGAATCAGTGAGTGATCCGCAAGACTTCACGCACTTGTCTTTCACGAAGCAGCTTTATCATGGAAAGAATTAACAGATTAAAATAAATTGGGGGCTTAAAAATTTTCAAAAGTTGACATATTTTATTAACGTACCAGAAACGGTGGCAGTGATAAAACACCCCGGTAATGGTAGTAATGACTTCACACAGTAGCGAGACATGCATGTCCGCACCTATTCAGTGATCCTGTCTAGGTCAAATGTGAAAAATTGAGTCAGGGGAATCGCTAAACACCTCCCTTCTTCCTAAATACACGGTAAAGAAGAACTCTCTCTGTTCAACCTCTTCACCTGTGATGTCTCAAAGGAAGTAAGCAAACACTACCCGAGCATCAACTACCCTTTTCACAAAACTCATGATAGGAAGAGAGCTCAACCTCATAGATGTGCCATTAGGGGTCCCTAGAACATTCTTTTAGGAACCACATTAACCAAAATTGTCCCGTACGAAAAATGGTAGACATTTGACTTGCCCACTAGCGAAATACTCGAAATACTCGAATAAGGGAAGTTCGGGCGTTTTTTTTCTTTTAGCGTTTGTGATGAGAAAGGCAGACTTGTTTTCTTTCCTCTCCCTTTTTAAATGGGATCCCCGGGCTGAGTAGGATAACATAATGTACATGTTTTCTTCTTTCAACTCTACTAATTCGCCTGCTTAAAATTTTCCTGGCGATTGACTATCTTGTTTTTGTTCAACAATCTGTGCACTGATTGCCCATATAATAATAGATTTTACTAATAGTTTCTTTCTCTATGTAGATTCATGACTGCTGCAAAACCTAATTTTTGTAATCTGCGTCCACGATTGTAGGTTCACATGTTCGGATTACTTATTAGGATTACCTATGTGTTCCAACTGACAGGTTTCCAAATCAAGCCCAAAGTTAGGTTTTTTGGGGAGGAGGATTTTCGGCATATCAACAAAACACATCGAGAACCACAGATGGTTTGGTTCCATAAGAATAATATATGCTTCTTTCTTTATTATCATTACTAGCCGTTTCTTTCTATAACACTGTACAACAATGAAAGAAACGGGAATGAGAATAACTTTTAATAAGGATATTTTTTGCGTATATCACGAATATAACATCCGTTTCTTTCTGCGACCCTCCAGTTTCTCGTCAATTACCATCTTACTTACGTTAAATACACTTATGGTTCCGTAGAAATTCAATGCAAACATGATTGGGCTGAAACTGACAACTCTAAAGGTTTTAAACGAATTTTAATATAATTTTAATGGGGTGTTCCTAACCTATTAAATTTATGAAATTATACTCGATATTTTTTTAGTTATACGGGTCCAAATCCGAGGTAACTCTTACATAACGCTTGATAATTTTGTAAATTACTATAAATGCTTCCTACTTTTACTTTTATCTTTAATATTTATATTATTTTTTTACATACTACAGTGTTGTTTCTTTACAGAGGACAGTTACAGACAGTTTCTGTTATATATGTGGATCAGTTACATTAAGAGAATACAAGAAACAATTGATTAACAGGTGCATAAACTTTATAGGCTGTACTTTGGATGTAAAGTGGGTAATCAGAACAAATGCTGGGCACCTCACATATGTTGTGTCAGGTGTACAAGTTCCCTTTCTGCCTGGTGAAAGGCAAAGGGCCTGGCCTCATGTTTACGCCCAATGGTCTGGAGGAAGCCAAAGGGCCATTCAATGGATTGCTACTTTCATGGTCTTTAATATATTTCAAGGGATGTATCAATAAAAAATAATCAAAATACATACTATGTTGTACTTTCACTATTTCTGCAAATGCTCACAGCCAGTAATATCCAATTTTAGTCTGATTTTATTTTATTTTACTGCAGGTTGCAACGGAAAAGGCAATAAATCTATCATGTATCTAGATCTTTAGTCTGTTATTCCCTAAGTTCGACATTCAAGTGTTATTCCTGTACCACAGACGCAGTGGCGTGCAGTGAATGGAAGCAAGGGAAGCAATGATTTCCATATTTAAGAAGAAAAGAAAGAGAAATTACACCCCAACAATTAATAGGACAGCAAAATCAATTTTGTTCTGACATTTATGCTTGCCTATACTTATATACGCCATACGGAACCGTTCGCTTTTAATCGAATTGTTGTTAGACCCTGATAAGCCCGACCGCAATTGGAGAAATGTATCATTTTCTTCGAGATTTCTACTCTTTTTTTTTCTCTCTTAATTTCAATAATAGTTCTGCTTTTGGTGATTTGGAATGAATAGTTTAAAAAATGTTTTGCTTTTCTTAGCAATAATATAGTGTTACTAGAGATTGATGATTTTTATCTAGATATTTCAACGCCGTGTTAGAATTAAGAAAAAAATAACCTATTTGTATAAGGAAAAGAAAGCAAATTTAGCTTTGCAGTCATCGGGTTGCTAGAATTTAGGAAAAAGCAACAAAATTTCTAAGACACAATGACGTAACTATTATTATGCTCTGAAGCTTAAACAATTTTTAGGTTATATTTAAATACTAGTTCTGAGAATGAAAACAGCTACATAGCATAAACTCTGTATGGTTACGCTCTTGAGTCTTAGGCATTTTGTTAAGTTTTCCTGGATTCTGGCAACCCTACCGGAGTCACTCCTCGTATCTTTGAGATCAGTAGAAGCGAGTCAGTGTGATTGCATTGTTTACAAAATAACTGTGGTGTATTTTTTATTCAGTTTTTACGTGATAACCCCTTTTTAAACAAAATGGATTCAAATGAAGTTGGAAGAAAATGCGATTCGGTTATTGAAATTATTTTAAAAAGGAAGTTCAATGCGATGACCTATAATGAAAAATAAAATGTTTTTTTAAACAGGTAGGGCTACGTCATCACTATATCTGTCATCAAAACAAAGTGTTGCACTCGCAAATACAATGTAGGCCAATATGATAGAACATCTTGGCTAGTTGGTTGTTCATACTTACAGAAGCTAGTTTGTTGGCCATGTTTACTATTCAGTAATGATGTAGGAAATTAGAACTGAAATGGATTCGATGATTTAAATAATATGCATAAAGCGCTTAACAGGCACGAAATCGCTACCAGCCATATAGTTGCATCATCGATTTATTTAATTAACAAGATATAAGAATATAATTAACATTTAAATAAAGTGAGTAGCTTCCAATTTTATAGTTAATTTTAATGAACAACATATTTACTTCAATTAACATATTTATTTTTTTACAACTCGAATTGCTTCCTCATCTTCAAAAGTCACCAAACGCCACTGCACAGCTGCCCTCTGAACTACCAAACAATGACACAAGCAACTCAGACGATTCAGAATCTCAAAATACACCATATGTGGCACAGCTTAAATCTGATAATAAACCATACCTCATCACCCAACTAGAACTCAATGATCTAGTTCGTAATGTAACCCTTACAAATCAACAGAGAGAGTTCCTGGCCTCATGTCTGCAACAATGGAACCTGTTAGATGAACATGCTCGAATTAGAGTATTTAGGAAGCGTTTTGAAGATCCACAGCAATTCTTTACTTTTGAAAACAACTTGACTTATTGTAATGATATCAGAGGCCTAGTCAATGCCCTTGAGCTGACCTGTGAACCAAATGAGTGGAGGTTATTCATAGATGCATCCCTTTACAGCATGCATAAAAATAGTTCTGTTGCACATTTTAAACACTCTATGCCTTCAATTCCAGTTGCTCACTCAGTCATTTTAAGAGAGACATAAGAACCTTGCTTTTATTCTAGACCGCATAAGTTACAAGGAACAGTAGGACCAGATCAGATCATTATGTGCGCTCAGAATGGTCACCTTGGGAAAATATGACGCCTACATGCCACGACATAATTCATGAGATACTAGATAAGAAGAAGAAAATCATTTTGTCACCATTGCATATAAAATTAGGCCTAATGAAGCAATTTACCAAAACACTGCAACATAACAAGCCATGTTTACAGTACCTCTTTTCTAAAATATGTGATGGCAAGATTAAAGAAGGAATATTCGTAGGCCCTCAGATTCGTCAACATTATTCACTCTCATATGTCCTTCTTCCCATAGAATGCAGGAGAAGTGAGTGATTAACATGGAGAGAGGTACCATCAAAATATAGCGTCAATGGAAAACAGGTATAAGTGAAAATGAAGCCCTGCTATGCTGGCTGACTTCAGCTGGAACCTGAAGAGTGACACACATGAGACGTCTTACAAACGAGGAAGTAAATTATAAAATGTAGGTTAATACATTATATAATGCTAACTATCATACTTTTTCATTATATATTCATGAATTAATTACAATAGACGCATTTTATCTGACATTGGGAGCGAAATACATTTATAGTATCGCGGAAGTCGGTATCAATTTCATAATTATTAAATCGGCAATTTACAAGAAAACGATACGTGATGGGAAATTTTTAGCAAATTCGAATTCAGTACACTCAAATTCATAATAAATTTCAAACGGGATCAGGCTTTTTCTTGGCACTGAAATTTGTTGTACAGTGTATTTAGAGCATCCTCAACTTTTTTTATTATACATAAAAAAGTTGGAAGAAACAGGGACTCTACTTTCCCACTATGAAACTTCGTCAGGCTTTCAAACTTAAACTTCAATCGCGTATTCGAATCATGGTTGCAATCAGGAAAGGTTCGGTATCTTACCATCTATGGGGCATTGTTTCCAATGCTCTTTTTCGTAGAACAAAAGCATCTAAGTCCTGAGTTAGGATGGAGTGAAGTAAATTTCTTCCTAACCCTCAAAACATTTGACACCAAACGTGTCAGGTTTATGGCGACCTTCCAATCACGAGTTCCGCGGCTGAGAATTCTCTTGTAATCAGTGTTCCCATTCTTGACTTTCATATCACTATTTTGGTTCCTCTCGATTAACCCTTCGACACACCTTCGGGTGCTTTCTTGTTTCTTCATTGGGTCTGTCATCATAAGTCGTGCAAAAGTTTGTTTTTGCATCGTGCCACAGATCTCTTTCAAAATGGAGACAATATTGAATTTGTAGGCCATTAATTATCATGACAAACTGCAAGTTATGAACCATGTTTCTATTTTTCGAACTCTATAACTGCCCATAAATTTGGAGTGAATAATGGTTTGATGGCCTTAATTAATTCGTTTACTTCAGAGTACAAAAATCAACGGGCAACTATGCATTTCAGCACACTTCTTGCGACCAATCGATCCGTATCTTATATCTAGAACTTTGCTCTTTCATTCTATCTAGTTATTACGTTCTCTTGTTTAATTTGCTTTACAGAAATTCATCATCAAATATTACGAGGGGAATTTCAGCAAAAAATATTCACTTATCCTTGGCGTCAAAAGACGTCGCAAATATTTCGTGATAGAAAGAAACACTTTAGGTAACCCTTTACTTTACGATACGTACATAATTTTTGTTATATTTGTTTAAAGACCTATCACAGTGAATACATGATACTATCAAAGACTCATACCAAACCCTCTTGCAAGATTACGTTTAGGCTGGAAAAAATGAAAATTTAGTATTTAGTCTAATTAGGGTTCATATTTTTTTCATTTTCGCTGAAAAGGTCTGATGTTCCAGGACAGACTTTTCGCTTTTACACAATTGACTAGTTGAAAAAGCTATCCATTTCCTTATATGCAAGGTTTGAAATTCCATTTTAAGCTCAAGCTTTCCCCTAAATTTCATAGATACCGGTAGAAAATGAGAGTATGTATAAAAGAGCAATGACCATTTTCTTTGATTACCTGAATTCTTTTTTATGATGCTATTGGTGGTTGAGATCTCCGCCTTTTACCTTGGAAGCATTTTATCTGACGTGATGGAGTTTTTTTCGTATTCTCTTCTTCAAAAAGAATTCCCTTTTATTTTTGCTCCTATGAGGAACACATTTGTAATTTGAGAATCCTAGCGGACCTAAATAAATATGTATTTATATGAAACTTTTAAGAGCAATAGCAATCGCATAGCGGTTATCTATCAGTGAATAAATGCTTTTTGAAGAGATGAGTCTTTCAAACGCTTTTAAAGCCAATAAGGTGCTAGAGTGTACCATAAATGATAGACATTTCATTCGCTTTCTTAAGAGCATAAAAAGAGAATGCATGGTTATGCATTTAGAAAACCGACTACGAGGCGCATGCACCAGTGTTAAATCTAAAGTTTAATAATTGAAATAAGAAAAACTTTAAAATCTACATGAGCGGGAGTAGAAGACAGGTCAATTCTTGGATCATTGCAGTTGCTAGAGCTAAATAACTCAGGAGGTAAAAAACATGAGCTATTTATTTTTTTACCACGATGGAGGAATCGGAGCCGTAAACATGTTCATTAATGATCAAAGTTAAAGGGACTTGAAGCATTTATTTATCAGGAGGGATAATAAACAAGTAGTTGGTGCTCTAGAAACATTTATGTTCCAAATTTTATTGGATAAGGCATAGATTTTGGAGTAATTAAAGCAAATAATTCCAGACGTGAGTAACACGCAAAATTAGATCAAAATTGGACTATTATATTGGTATCCGGTTCCTTTCAATGTCATAAAGGGAATTTAAAGGCCAAGAAGGTTCATAAAAGGAGCAATTATATTAAGATGATGTTAGATGACGTACCTAAAAAACCACCTGTCTTATCGTGGTTAAGTTGATTAAAATTGCCCTAAAACCATTCTATGATTATTTCGTTAGCACCAAAGAATTGAATGAGACTCAGCAATCGAGGTATGGGGTAAAGAAAAGTACATGTGAGTGTCATCGCCATGAAAATAGAAAACTAATGCCAATAAGAAGAACATTGATACTCAGCCTTGTTGAACCCTAAATGGGGGGCTTTCTTGTGCACAATAATCAGTTGCATAATGGATATATTGAGATTTGGATGAGAGGCACCAACGGAACCAGTTTAGAGAAGATCTAGAGAGAGAATTTCTGTAAAATGATTAAAAAGAAGGATGGTACAGTTGACAATATCCAGTGTGGTCGAAAGGTTATAGGTATAACTCGAATGGAAGACTGAGCAATGTGTGTAGCTCGTTTAAGCACTCGTTAAAGTGCAATAATACAGATATATACTATTACTATACTTAAAAACAAAGTTAAACTCTTTTTCAATATTTTAGCAGTGTATAGAGGCAAGGATATGAACGTTTTCTAGCCTATCAAAAATATAAGCAGAAGGCTTTCCATTAAAGTTTAAAAATAATATTCACAAATGGTTAGGAAATTCACCTACATCCTGAATACCTGCCAAAGCCCAAAACAACTTCTGTTCTACTTTTCAGCTTGCCACCCTTTCCTACCTTTAATAGCTCACAACAAAATTTAATAAAATGGCTTTCATGTTAAGTATCTTCCGATTTTGCAAACATTTCTTGTTAACATATAAATAATTGAGCTGAATTCATTTAAATGAAAAACAATTAATAACCTGAAACTTAAGGTACCTTTAATGTTTTTTCTTTTTTCCCTACATTGCCCTTTCAGACATCTCTGTCTGCGTTAGGAATGTTTTTCTCTACCTCTGCCAAACAATTAATGCTTCTCTGTTTATTCAATAGCTTCTTTCCATTTACAGGTAATATTCTTCAATGAAAAGAGGATTTTTAAATGGGATGCCATCACTGTGCTGCTATTATTCCCTTATTAATTGAACGATTTTAAATGCGTTTTTTCCCAGATAGTTTGAACCCATCAAATACCTGGCTTTGCTGTACAAACGACTCATTCTTGATTATTCGGGCACACCTCAATAATTTAATTCGCCTTAATTATATAGGTATTATTCCTTTAATGAAGTTTATTCATGAAAAGAACAAATATTCTGGAATGTTCTTATTTGACATGCATGCCATCGGGTCACCTCAGAGGAAGCATTTATTTAACATGTAAGAAAACTAACATTCCGAGGCCTATATTCACTAAAACACAAAGCTGCTATACAGTGTCATGTTATATATATTAAGGTTTTCTTTAAATGGATTTGTTATCATGTGAGCTATCTAAAGTTCTTTGTAAATTGGAAAGAATTTTTTTTCTAATTTTCTAAATGATTTACATGATGATTTACACCTAATTCAACAATGAAGATGTAATATTTGGAATTTTTAAGATATAAGAAAGAAAATACTAACCCTATATATTTTGTAATACATACGATACATTGTTGAGATTGCTATCGAAATATGTAGATATATAAAAGAAAGATTCGACTACATGCAACCTCGCCTCCAGCCTCCGAACCCGTCATTGAAACTACATTACATCAAGCCTACTTTTGCAATAAAAAACAAATTAATATCAATAAATGAAACTTTTAAATTCAATTAAAGCAATTTCAATAAACTGAAAAAAAATACATCCTCCTGAATGCTTCATGGTCCGAGACAGTCTGTTTCGAAGTGCATAAGTCATTTCAACCCACCGAATGTCTGAATAAATATATATATATATATATATATATATATATATATATATATATATATATATATATATGAAAATTAACCCACAGGAAAATAAAAAGATGAATCCAAGCACTTTCGAACTAGACTTACAAGGTCATTTTCAAGGAATAGCATGAAAATGGAGAAGACAACCTTATATAGGGTACAAAGATACGAAGGGAACGCCCATCACATAGTAAAAACCAATGGAAAAACACAAAAACAAGATAGAAAAATACCAATGAAAAGAACAATATACACACAACAACGCCCTTGTATGAATGGAAATGATGTGTAAAAAACAAAAAAACATTTTAAAGGGCTAAGAGTTAATCTACGATCGTAGCAGAGACACGTGGTGGGGGAGGCAATGTGAATGATATTACACTAATAAAGAGTGACAACAGGCTGCATTATGAAGTTATTTCATTTAGTACACTTTATATATATATATATATATATATATATATATATATATATATATATATATATATATATATATATATATATATATATATATGCCTTTTTGTCTATTACTTCTAAGCCTGAAGAAGGAAGGCAGTAGTAGCTCAAAAAGCTCCCCCTTTTAAATTATTTTGAGCTAATCATAATCAAACTTTTGCCGTTTGTATATTTAACTTCATTAAACCATTCATCAATAAACTCTCTCTCTCTTTTTCAGAGAGGGGGTAATTATTAACTAAAAAATATACTCCAATTCTTATTTCCAAGTTTTACCTACTCTCACACTTTTTATTTCGCATCTTTCTCCCTCCTACCAAAGCAAAATATTTCTCTCATTCCGAACACTTCATTTACTTTTCTCTTATTACGATGCCTCGCTTAATTAAACCCTTGGGCCAATACGATTCTTTTATAAGCTCCCCCTTGTATGATCACCTTACCCGTGAAGGCTATTATTTTTTCTCTTCATTACACGTCTTACCTCATCACTCACACTTCAGACTTTACAGTATCTTCTATCAGTTTTAA
Source organism: Ceratothoa steindachneri (assembly GCA_963969495.1). NCBI lineage: Eukaryota > Metazoa > Arthropoda > Malacostraca > Isopoda > Cymothoidae > Ceratothoa > Ceratothoa steindachneri. The sequence goes on along the minus strand of OZ018330.1, from coordinate 113,499,598 downwards.
TATATCTACCTAGATATATCTCTTTAGCTACCAATCATTACTTAGTTTTCCAATCTCTTTCTTTTCTATTATTTTAAGATCCTTTCCCTCCTGATTCTGACTATTTCTCTTTTTCATATAAACTATTTAACCTTGCTTGAATTCGTGCTGAAAGAAGTTGCTAGCCACAAAATCCTTTAATTCGTTATGGAAACCTAGAACTATATTCTTGTTGTCACCTAGTTTAGTAGAAAAAATTACCACTTTCCGTCATTTATTAACTTGTTCTTTTCCTTGACATTTATCAAGCGACACCAATTCCCATATCCTTCTACCACATGTCCAAAGCTGTAAATCAAACTATCATGTTCAGCTTCACTTCTATCATGGAAAGGGCAACAGAATGCATAAAAGCATAGTCGTACCAAACTTACACTTCAAACACAAATTCTCTACCTTACATATATATCACGAAACTCTTCACCTAATTGTCAGCCCAGCCACTCCAGATCATGTGATAACACTCATTCACTCATCGAACATAATCTCTTTACTCTCTTTCATATTACCCCAAATAAAGCAAATTGTTGAACGCGATGAACGTTTTTAAAACTCATTTCAACCAAGCATTTGCAATCTTTTTTTAAACATATTAACTACCTAAGCACGCCCACTTTACCACATTTCTCACAACCACCTAGTTTACTTTTATAAAGAGATTGGAGGGTTTAGCTAAAATTGTTCTCAATATTCACCCTAAATTTTCAAGCTAAATTAAGTATTTCGTTAGAAAGGTGATTACGGTAGTCCCATCCCAAGACCAAAGCTTCCTTTCCTGCCACACAATGGTGGCAGGGAAGTGTATAGGAAGACGTTGAGGCAGCGCATAAATGGTGAAAATATGAGATCAAAGAATAGTATGGATTGTCTTGAGGGGACCGGATAATGATAAAAGTAGCTGCGGCCTTTACAATGGCGGAGAAAGAATAAGCATGTTGATTAAATACAACTCTGATACCAATTAATGGTGTGTAAAATTGAGGATCTGACAGTACCCTATAATTGGAAAAGTGGATGGTAATTAGGAGACTAGGTGGATTTAACACTTTATTTTGTACAAAATAAATTAGGAAACTTTGGTGATATGATTGTAGAGCAAAACGTTCAGAAAAAAATTATCAAAAAGAGTCGCAAACAGTTGAATAAAATTTAGGCATTACACCAATTACCATCAGACTAATATTTTATGGGTTGAATGAGGCTTGGAATTGAGATTTGGAAATAAATTAATTTATCAATTCACTCATTCCGTGTTTGGGAGTATAATTAAACGTTAAAGTAATGAGGAACAATTTACTGGCTTAGAAATCCGTTGAGGGAGAATGCGAATGAAAAAGATAGACGGGAAATGTTGTGAGTTGGGCACTCGAGGAGGAGTCGGGCGGATACGAATGAATAGTCTATATCTCATTTGATTGTAAATTAAAAGATTAATGCATGTTGGACTTGGACTTGGACTTAAAAAGTTGGTAAAATTTAGAGAGAAAGAGAGAGAGAGAGAGAGAGAGAGAGAGTGGTAGATAGTTACTATGTAAAGTGGTGAAATTGGGTGAGGTTAAGGAATAGAGATGGTGTGGGAGACAGAATAAATACGTCCCTGGTGAAAGGGTAATTCTGTTTTGTTTAAGTTTTTATGTTTTGGGTTATTTTTTGTGAGGGGTTTTATAAACTATAAAATTTATAGCTTATACTAATTAAATTAAACTTGTTAATTTAATTAGGTTAGATTTGGTCTGATCGGCATTCAAGCCTTGATTTGGGGCGTGGTTTTTGTTCCCGCTATGGGTTTTTGAGAAAGTTTTTTAAGTGAATTTCAGCTTTTGATTTTACTTTGAAAAATTTAGTAAAAATCGTTAATCTTACAGTTGATATATGATTTTTACTAAAGAAACCTAAACATTACAATAGTCATTTGTTATATTTTGTCGACTTTGTCATGTGTACTTTGGAGTCACATCGCCGTCTGTCAAAGCCTTGCTGCTTTTAAAAGGTCTTTTTTGTCGAGCGACCTCGATATCCAAGTGTGTACGAGAGAACTCGGGTGACAGGCGGGTGCCAATGGTTTGCCAAATCTTCTTTGCTCTCTCATGGAGCGCCACGTTGATCGGAGATAATCCAAAAGAGGCGTGGAGCTCCCTCTGTCTTTTGTGTTTACTTCTTTGGGTGTTTGTGATCATAAACACCAATTTGTTCTGGATTCTTTGTAGTTTCTTAATATGGGTCTCAGCGCTCGCGTTGAGTGGCACGGGGTAGGAGGGGGGGGGCAAGAGTGTCGAGCGGATGCACTCATCGAATATCCTGAGTTTATTTCATAGATTTAAGGTACAGAACCTATATAATTCTCTCAACTCTATCTTGGCATTCGCAACTGTACGCTCGGTATGTATGGCTCGTGTAAGCCCTTGTGCTGATCTTGAACTCCAGAACCGTCCCTTCTGTGCAGTAAGAGATCCGCTACCCGTCCACACGTATATCGTTGAAGATCTTGCGAAAGATGGGAATTATTTTGAATTTGGGAGCATAGGTTGATATCTTCCATCTCCCCTCGAAGGAGTTGATGTTAGCTATCTCCCTAGCCGTGTTTCTCGCTATGAATCCCCTGTGAGCATAAGCGGTGGTACAAATTTGCGATATTTTGTCAGCGAACTGAACGTATACCAAACCCTCGGAGAGTAGTTGTGGTAGGTTACATGTATAAATGTTGTATAAAAGGGGACTGAGACAGCCCTCTTGATGGCTCCCTGCTTCGAGTTCGAATTCGAGGCATTTATGTTCTGTGCTTTGTGTGGATACTCTCCTTTCCATTATGTACTCGCACAAAATCCTCTAAAGAATGCGGTTGAGGCCTACTCTAAGGATCTTAAATTGTAGGCCTCTCTTCCAAACCTTGTCAAAAGCTTTGTTGATATCGCGGAGCACCAGGTCGGGATGCTTTTTATCTGTCTTGATCTTAGCGAGCTTTTTTGCGACAACGACTAGTGCCGTGTTGGTCCCTCTTTTCCATCTGAAGCCGTGTGGCTTCTCTTCTCGAAGACCTTGCCGGCAAACTCTAAGAGAGATATTGGGCGAAAGCTGGCAGGGCATTCCGGGGGCTTTCCCACTTTTGGGATGAAAATCATCTTGTCCAATTTCCACTGGTCCGGAAAATAGCCCGTGTTCAGAGCGGCGTTCATGATGTTTAATAGGCCGCTGCAAACATTAGGCGGCGCCTGGATAAAATTTTCGTGGGTCAATCCCATGTAATCCGGGGCTCTTTGACGAAAGGATTTTAAAGTAACAGAGAGATCTTGGACAGTAATTTCGCCACCATAGTCCTCCATCAATCTTTTCTGCAACACACAATGATGAGAGAGGTTTATGTATTTGTGTGTTTAGTTGTTGTATTACGTCTTCTTCAAATTCGAGGTTGTAGTTGTCATTTTCTTTTGGGGTAATTTTAAAGATTGTTATGTTTGATCGTGTAATTTGTACGCGCAGGTTTCCTTTTAGACGTTTTACTGTCTGCCAGAAAGCGTGAGAGTCCTTTTCTAGGTCAAGACTGTTTATAAGTCTGTCCCATAGTAGTGTTTGTTGGTCCGTGATTAGCACCTGTAGTTCGCCTCTTATTTCTCTTGGTCTTATGTAGGCATTGTGATTGAAGCCTATTAACGCTACTACATTGAACAAGTCTCTATATTCTTGGGCCAGGGCTCTCATCGGAGGGGTCCAAGGGGCGGCTGGGAGAGTTTTATATTTAATACGGGGAATACTATTTAAATCGGCTTTTATTAGGTGTGAGGGTATGGAACCTACATACTCGCATGCCGCGAGACAATCGTGGGAACAAAAGAAATTTGTCGTTTGAGTTGACCTTCGTCTCCTCTCTCTTCCCCCCCACCCTTTCCCTAACTGGCGACAGGAAGTCTGAGGAAAGAAGGTCTATCTCACAAGGAAGCCTAAATTCTATTTGCCTTCTTTATGATAGCATGGAGATTGTCCAGAAGGCGCTGCGATAAGCGAATTGTCGTGAATGGAATCTCTCTCTCGATTTCTCACAATCCTCGGTATAAATAATAACGCCGTTCATCTCTCTACAGCAGTGTCCCAAACCAACTCGCGTACCCCTCACGTTGAACTAGAGTCGTTGCCGTAACCTATCGACTACCAACGCGCCGTCGAGTCAACTTGGTCGCTGCATTAAAGTGTTCCTAAAGAGTCTGTGACTAGAAGAGTACGCTCTGTTGCTCAACGTAACTTAAGAAAGAAAGGGAACATCCAAATAGTTTTTGGAAGTTACTATTTGTTAGTGTCACATCCAGTTAGGAGTGAACTAACCAGAACTGCAGTCAGCAGCCCCGAACCCGTCGTCTTATCCCCCCCCCTCTCCACGAAAACTCGTGTTAACGCCACCCGTACCACCCCATCTGGACCTGAGTAGTCGTCTCTCCAATCCATCACAATTAATGGTAATCTGTAAACCCAGTGTCCCTCTATTCTTAAATTACCTATTTAATTAACAGTGATTGATACTCCGATTGAGTCATTATAAATCTAGAGGCTTAACGTCAGTGTTTAATATTTAATCCTTAATTTTGCCCGTTTAACTATTGCTAATTATTATATTTGTGTAAAGTAAAGTTTATTTTTTGTACGTGTGTTTATTTGTGGCTCCTCCTTTTTGACGTACCCTTGGCAAGACTTTAATTAAGAATCCCTTTGGCTGATTTATTCAACCTGTATTATGCACTCTTAGAATTCAACAATCACAAACCTCCCCCCAGTAACAAGTGGGACTTTTATAGTGAGAATCCTGGCTACGGCACAACCCGCCTCTAACCAGCTTTCGCACGTTCAGTAGGAATTAAAGCCTACCTATATATATATATATATATATATATATATATATATATATATGTATATATATATATATATATATATATATATATATATCTGATCGTAGATTGAGTCATAGGGTCAATACCATCGACTTAAACAAAAGCGGTGTGTCCAGATTAAGGACTAGAATAATTATTGGACCAGACTATGAGCAATTCTACGACATTAGGTAATTTGTTAGTTTATCTAGCTCCTCATCTATTTCTTCAAAGTTTAAGTCATACAAAGGGTCTGGGATGTAATTTGAAAGGGAATTTCTGTAATTTTCCCAATTCGCTTGCTTGAAGCTTTTACTTTATGGGATTGGAATTTGTATGGGGTTAACTACTACCGTAATTTTAATAGTTTGGTGGTCTCTCGGAATAATGGGGACCGGCTCAATATAGGAGTTGAAGGGAAACCTGACGCTAGAAAAAACTATGTCAGGTTTTGCGGCTGTTGTCGTAGTTAGAAATGTCGGGAAACCGGGTCCGATTCTTGTCATATATTGCGGGTCGAGCCGTGTCTTGATGTTTCTACGTGCCTTATTTTCGGAGGTATATTCTGCTAATGCACATCTTGCATTTAGATGGCCAGCGAAGAGAACGTTTCTCCGGTGGCCAAATATCTGCAAGATATTATGTATAGACACATAGCTTCGGTCCGGGGGTCGGTACCCCGTGGTAACGACCAGTCCCCCGAAGGCAGTACCCACCTCATAGCGAGGTAAGATTCATATAAGTCTCCTAAGGGTTTATATTTTAGTCGTTTTTTGACTGCTATTGCACATCCGTCATACCATTCCTGACTGTTGTTTTTGCTAATGGCGTCGTACTGAAAAGGTTTAAAGTGCTTTTGTGGAGTCAGTTCATGTTCCGATATAAGTATTAGGTCAAGGTCCCTCTGTCTTATTATATTGACATAGGTGGAACCTTTTTCGTCTCATCCATTGACGTTCATGTGTAGTGTCGTAAGTCTGTCTGCCATTTTGTGTAGTGTTGGCTCTTTAGTGTGTTGGATTAAAGTAGACGTTTATTCGTGCTCTACTTTATCCCCATGTGGTGTACTTGGCGAGGTGCGCTCCCTGCCGTTTCTTTATTTCCTGTATTCCGTGTCCGAGATCGTATAAAAGCAGTCCGTGGTCAATTTCACCATGTTTTGAGAGATGACCCCTTCGACCTGCCGCTCGGATCTCATTCGAGCATTCCCACTTGTACCTTTCGGTCTTGAGACCTTCCACTATTTTGCTAGAATCCAGCTCCTTTGCAAAGGGAGCCGACTCGGAGGCAAAGATATTTAGGTTGAATCCTCTCGCAAGGTATTTGAGCTGGTGCTCTTACCCTGCGAAAAGGAGGAGGTTGAACTTGGGCGGCGGGTTTTTGAGGTTTTTCTAGACTTTGGAGACCTGGTCTTCCTTGAGGCGCACTGCTTTAGTATTAGGTGTGTGAGTTTGTGTGTCATTTTTTAGTGGCGGATTTATTCTGGGTGTTGAGGGCGCTTGTTTTGGTTCTTGCGTGTTTGTTGGTTTATTAAACGCGGTTCGCTTGCATTGGCTGTTCTTTTGTGGCGCGGGAACTTTTTGGCATAAATCCTCGCACTGAGGAGCTACGTTTATTCGTGTAACTTTCCCCGAAGGTATGTGTAGGTATGTCTGTTAGTTTTTGGTCTCTGAAATCGCGGCTTTAGTTACTTTAGCGTAAGTGGTATTTAATTTCTTCTCTTCCTCTTTCGCGTTTATCTGAGTTAGTTTTTGAATTGCTTGTTTTTTTACCGGACATGCCATGAACATAGTCCGGTGGTTGCCTTCACAATTTAGGCATTTTTGTTCGTTACTTTTACAATCACGCCAGAAATGGTCGCGATCGGCGCGGATAGAACAGAGTGTAATATCCTTTTCAGGGCAGTTGGAAGCAGTATGTTTGCCGTACTCGCAGCAACGAAAGTACATTTGCAAGTCGACAAACTCATCGTGTGCCATCTGATCTGAGCAGACCCTTACGCTGAATAGAATTAAATCGTTTTCCTTCGCTTTTTGTGCCATAGCCGTATCCTCTAAGACAACCTTAAACCCGTGCGTGTGATTTTTTAATTTGATAACCTCAGCTACCTTTGCCCATGGGTGGTTCCGTTCAATTTCAGTCTGTATCTCGTCTTCGAGTGACACCCGACCCAGGAGTCGAGGCGCCTGCAGATCAAACTACGGTGGGATCGTATTTGGAGTGGTGTGGATTCGGTTTCAAGTTTATGGTCTTTAGGCATTCAACGGCCTTGCTTGAGGTCAAGGCTTCACAGTTAGCCTCCCTTGGGCAAATTGCCAAGTAACCATTATGGATGTCGATAAGTCATACTAGTGTGATATTCAGGGACCCGAAAACTTTCTAAAATACCTTACCTTTGTCTGGTTTGAAGCCCTCCGAGAGGGCCTGGAGAGTAATTCAAAGGGTCTCCGATTTCTCCTGCGTACTATCATAAGATAGCTTAAGGTGAAGAGGACAAGGGGGGTTTTGAGGGAATGTGAATGCACTAATAATGCACCGGGTAAAATATTTAGAAATGAAAGGGAAAAGGAAACGGGGTGGAATGAGAGAATGAGGGGGAGGGACTAAAGTCCAAGTATATGTCTTTCGCTGTACCTTTGGGCTATCCTTGTGGCTTGCAAATAGGTTGATGGGGCTCCAAGGCTTCTATGTAGCAAAGGTGTAAAGATTTTACCTACCACTTTCTCCAACCAAAAAGCAAGTGAGTGGTCCACTCTGCCGAAAGCAAGTTATCTCACTTTTACGCCTTAACCAATTTCCATTCACTACCATTAAGCAAGTCCGCATAAATCCACTCTTCACTTGAAATTCACTTTTAAAAATCCAGAAAAATAAATGGGCACAATGATGTATGTCGTAGAATTCCCCCCCTTTTTGTTCTATCTCTAAGAGTGCTAAGTGTGTCTAATATATTTAGATATCAGAATATCTTAAAGAACAGAGCCGTTCTGAAACACGTAAGGATATATAAGAGAAACGAACATTAATCCCAAAATAAACTTATATTTTATCTTTAACCCTTGAATACACAACATTTATACATTAACTACAGCAATACTCTAAATATTATTATAAACAAGAATTAATTAAATTAGGTTATCCACAAAAATTGGTTAACGTTTTCTCTACACACAACAATTATATAAGAATTAGGCTTACGGACTCATGTGGAGTTTAAAAGCATAGGAAATGCTATTTACTCTTGAAGCGTGCCGCCGGCCAGATGTAGATGAGCGAGATCACACGGTTGTTTTGGCGAGGGTGGCAGCTGGAGGGTCCACACGTTCTTCCGGGGGGGTGGTTCTTCAAGGACGAGAACCAATACGGTGCTTTCTGCAACACCTAGGCAGTCGTGGTCTCTCTGGCGAGAGTGAGTCGAACTTGGTTCTTAAATCAAGTTAACTTGGAGTGCGGTGTGATCACCAAGTAACGAGCTCGAGGGGAAGCTTTTCTCCTTCATTACTCATTTTCTTATGGACGAGGACTGAAATCGGGGAGGGTCTTCTTCACAGGCGAGGATAACGTAGGGGGGTTTCTCTGGCGAGAATAAGTTACTTAAAGTTTGGTGTGGCCACCGAGTAACGGGCTCGAGGAGGAGCTTTTCTCCTTGGTTGCTTATTTCCGCATGGACAAGGACTGAACTCGGAGAGGGTCTTCTTCAAGGGCGAGGATAACGGAGGGGGGTTTCTCTGGCAAGAATAAGTTACTTAAAGTTCGGTGTGGCCACCGAGTAACGGGCCGGAGGGGGAGCCTTTTCTTTCTTCTTTTCTTAATTCCTCAAGGACGAGGAATACCCCTGGTGTTTAAGGTGCACCAGGATATGAGGAGTCTCTCTGGCGAGAGTAAGTTGAACTTAACAAAGTTAACTTATCGTTTGGTTTGATAACCAGGGACTTAACTCGAGGATGAGCTTCTTCTTAGCCCCTTAAGGTAGGTAGCCCTGCCTCTCTTGCAGGTTACTTCTTGGTCTAACGAGCCAAGTACACTACCTCTCCAGTCTCGGTAGTTCGGTTTGATCCGAAGACTTCGTCACCTAGAAACTGACGTATATTACCACGATTTTCCTCAGAGTTCCTCATTTATACCTCGTGACCCCACTGGGAGAGTGGTAAGGGGAGGAGGGGCTTGAGGACGGCCCCAGGAGAGTTCTTTTGGTCAACGGTTTTTCCCATGAAGTCAAACATCGGCTCCTTGTTAGCCTTCGAGATTGGGAGAAACACGTCTCCAATTTCTTATTCGACGTAAAACTGGATCTCACTCTCCTGAGAGAGATCTTACATTTTGAACTTTAGGGTCTTTCATGGCACCGAATTGTGCCACACTGCCGTTAAGCACTGAACCCGCCGATGCCTTCGACGGATGTTTTTGCGGTAACCGCCTTGTGACTGCACCAAGAGTGAACGGGGGGGGGGGGAGGGATAGTGACCATTCCCCTACAATGTGCACTATCGGGAAGAGGTGCCTAACGGCGCTGGCACACCGAGCAGTCTAATGCATGTTGTAGCGTCGGAATGGCCCTTTATATCACGCAGGGGAGACGGTACTTTGGTAAGACAAAGACCCCGTGGGAAAATATTGTTTCCTCGGCCTGGCGTTTAGCTCGAGACGAAATACTTGCTTGATTACAGCGCAGTTTGGACCTGCTCGAGGGATACAATGGCTTCGTATGGCTATTTGGCTGTGGAAACCATGTACTTCCTGGTCGACGCGTTGGCGAGTAGATGTGAGGAGGTGAGTAGGAAAGAAAAGTTAAATGTTGTGAAAGGCTAGTGATATTCATGTATTTTTGGACTATAAATATTAACACGCAAGGCGTGCACTGAATTCTAAATAGCAGTTGTTTGTGTAAATTAACTGAGCCAAGTCCTGCAGCAATGAATGTTTCTACACCGCAAAAGAAGATCTATATAAAATAGAGCTGGTCTTTTGTGCAGTATATATATATATATATATATATATATATATATATATATATATATATATATATATATATATATATATATATATATATATATATATATATATATATATATATATATATATATATATATATATATATATATATATATATATATATATATATATATATATATATATAATTAGCTAGTTAAAGGGAGAAAGCAAGGACTACTTAGTCCACTCAAAGGACAGTTCGATTCTATAATAATATACTAGTAGTCCTCTATTGGACATTGTCGCCACGATGCTCACTCAGGCGACATCCACTCCACAACAGGGCTCCGTATTTAAACAATATCATTATTCGTAAAATAAGTGAGGAGTGTGTTCCATTTATCGATTATTTTAAAGGTGAAGAAACTTTTAACCATGTTCGTTTGAAACCTCCGTCCTCCTTTCAGTTTAAAACAGTCATTACGTGTGATACTATGGCCCTAGTTAATTTTTTTTTTCATTATTTACGTTTTAAAATTTATTTAGAATTTTGAATACTTCGATAAGCTCACCTCGCAATCGCCTAGTTTCGAGAGTCGGTAGTTTTAATATATTTAATCTTTCGATATACGACTAATTCATAATCGAGGAAATTAGTTTAGTTACCCGTCGTTGAATTCTCTCCATTTTATTTCTGTTTACATGTGTACAAGGTGACCGTGATTGTATCGCGTATTCTACGTGTGGCCTTACTAAACTTTTATATAGAGGTATGATTAGATCTTGATGTTTGTTTTAAAAACTTCTCGCAATAAATCCAAGCATTCGGTTGGCTTTCTTACACGCTTCGTCACACTGTTTATTAAACTTAAGATCCTTTCAAACCTGCACCCCTAAATCTTTTTCTTCTTCCACGGAGATAAGATTTTTACTATCCATTTCATAGTTAAATCTTGGATTATTTCGACCTACCTGCAAAACTCTACACTTGTGTAAATTTAATTTAATCTTCCATTTATTAGACCATTCGAAGATTTTATCTAGATCCCACGGAATTAATTTGCTATCATTCTCATTTATAATTTCCCCCCCACTTTCGTGTCGTCCGCAAATTTGGATAATATACCAAGTAGGCCAGTGTACATATCGTTTACATAAATGAGGAACAACAGTAGTCCCAACACAAACCACTGGAGCACGCCACTAGTTACATCTTTCCACTACGAAAATTACCATTTATAACTACTCTCTGATTACGATATATATATATATATATATATATATATATATATATATATATATATATATATATATATATATATATATATATATATATATAATATATATATATATATATATATATATATATATATATATATATATATATATATATAATGGAAGATATCACATTAACGTAATGTATATTAGTGAAAGATAATGGTAAACCACAATATTTGAATCAAGATTTTATTTATAACTATTAGACTAGTTTTGGCAAGATGCCATTTTCAATTAATAATGAAGAAACTAGGCTAGGAGCACAGTATATATAAGGTAAGACACATCCTAAACAAAATGAAACAGCAGGAAACAATCTGGAAAAAAAACTCGAGTGAATCTGGCGTGAATGACAAGCTAAACAAAATGAAATGGAAACGGAAACAATCTGAGGAGTTGCTAATCCTCGAGATGCATCGCGTCCGGGGCTTATAAATACGATTGGCGACTATATTCATTATATATTTGTTAAATTTTTATTTCCCTTCAGATAAATTGAAATCATCAACTTTGTTGATGATGATGGTTCCGCAATTCTCCTCTCAATATAATTGTTTGATTTATAAATGATCTTTGCATGATTAAAATCAATTCTTTGGTCGTGCTTTTTCATTTGCGTAAAGAGACTTGACGAGTTTGTACACCTTCTAATATCAGCTAAATGTTCTTTCATCCTCTTACTTAAAGTGGCCTGACTCTCCGCTGTATGTTAATTTGCAATTAGAGCATGGTATATTGTAAACTCCAGCATCGAGATTGATTGGGCGCAGTCTATTCAAGGATTTGCGAATAGTATTAGAATATTCATTCAGAATATCTTTTAAAATAAGGTTTGAGACATAGTGACTGCATTTATGCTACCCTTCAGACAATTTAAAATTTGGAATTTCTTTGATTAATGAGGAATCGATAATTTTATTTTATTATAATCAGTACAATGTTAAATTAATTCACCAATTTAAATTATCATCAAGAAGCGATAAACCGATAAACATAGGCGGTACGACCATTTAATCCACAGTAGTATCGAGTAGTACGTGCTGGCTGATTAGGTTTATATATAAACGGTTCAGCGGTTAATTGACATTAATGCAATTTTTTTAAAAAATAGATAAGTAATTCTACAAATCAACGATGTCGCTGATTTATCTCAATAACAGAAAACAAAATTTTAATCTACCTGAAAGATTTATCTAAGAGTTTTACGTTGGATTTTGATGCAAGCAGCCTAAAAGTGACAATACTTAAAATGGGACAAAATAAAATATAAGAAGCAATTTCTAACGACGTCATCAGTGCAATATATTTCGCATCACTTTGCATCAAATCAATTCTTTGAGAAGTATATGGTAAAGTTTAATGCAAATAATTCTAAAAGGTAAGCTATAAATTAAATATGATGCCATTTAACCTCATTAGGGCACAATTTGAAGTGTTATAACATTTATAATGATAGCAGGATGTTAACAGTATAACATGATCGATCGATTGATAAATATACTAAGATATTTGCTAGAATTTAACTTCATTCCTCAAAGATCATACCAATGCATGATCATCAAAACATAAAAGAAGAGCACATCAGCGATCCTGTTCCTATCATATGAGAAAGGAATAGATGCTCACAGACCGATCTGGGACCAGACAAAAATCAACCAAACGAGCTAAAACCAATTTCACATGAGAGTCACTATCTTATCTTTTTTAAGAACTTTTGCAGCAGTACAATGAAGTTGGCAAAAATTCCATAGAGATCTTATTTAGATAAGAGTTCCTTATGGTTGACTATTGTTGGCTGAATGTACATAAATGAATTAAGAAGAGTCTTGACTCAGGACTAGCATCATGAGACACTTTCTCTTAGTGTGTTAAAAAGAGTGGACATCAAAAGTAATCAGACCCTTTCTGCAAACCAAATTATAAGGTGGGCCGAAGTTATTATTATTATCTAAAGACGAATCAGACGCTGGTTCAGAAATTGCTTAACATTAGCAATACGTGGAGGGGTTGGTTATTTAAACAAGCTCCAATTATATATTATATTTATTTACAATTTCAGATAGGAATTCTTGATTTCTTAAGTCAAATTGCTGCGGCTCGTGGTAATGGAGACTCTTGGACGATGATGTGTGAGTCTGGCACTTAGCGTGTAGCTAGCAATAGAGTAGATCGAGAAGCGAAGTGATGTAAACAAAATATCTCCTAAATTTCATTCCTCCCATGACTTGATTTGCACTTTGACGTATTGTGGGAATGACATAGTTCGCGGTTGCTATCTATGCCCCTGCACCACGACATCTAACCCAAATCGGAGTTAGATCAACCTAAAATAAAAATGAGAATACCTTATTCCATGCAACTATATTACCCGAACAAGTGTCGAATAGCACGGGCCATAAATAGCTACCCCAACATATGCCATACCCACAATTCTTCAAAGTGTCAATCCGGTCAGGAAAGGCATGAAATTTTTGTGCTATTCTTTGAGCGAGAAAGATGTTTTTCTTTAGGAATATCGTTTAAGAGAAATCTGGCGCGTTTTCTGATCGCAAAGAGTAACTGCGGTGTCAGCATCAGCGGCGAGGTATGTCTCAGAATGGAACATGTTGCACTCAGGTTGTTAGATCCTACTTCAACCAGAAATGAATGTCGTCTTAAGAGTTTAACAGGAAAAATACAATTAAATTTGCTGCGGAATTTTTGAGAGTTTCTCATGTTTCTAACGGGCACATAGGTGCAAATTGGGAAAGAATTAGGAATGTGCACATTGTGATCGGGAGGGAACTTGCACAATGACGTGGGGCGAGAGTCTCCCATTTGAGTTTATAGGGCCTCCGCCAAAGCACTAAAGGGAATGGAAGCATCTGAAGGATTTGAAAGTATGGACGAAAGATGGATAGAGCACACAGATAATGCCTGTGCTGCTGATGTACGAGATTCATCCTATGTTTGAGAGTGGTCCGCAGGAAACACCCATAGCAATTTATTATACGACTGATCAGGTGTGAAAAATACAGTCACAGAGCATTTAAGCGTAGCATGAAACAACTCTAGTACATTATTTCCACTCTGATTCCTCGGAGAAATGAACATCAATAGTCCTAGTGAAGTTAAAGAAGAGGTGAAAACGAAAGTTAGTCCCATTGTCGGATATGAGCGTTTTGGGGACTCCGTATCGCACAACTCATCCTTGTGCAATCACTTGAATAGATTCAACTGCATATAAATTGTCCACAGATAGAACCTCTACCAGGTTGGTATATCTATCCACGATAGATAATAGGTACTTAAACCCATGTTTTAGGTCGTAGGGCCTAATTATGTCTACATGAACCACATTTAGCCTCCATTCCGGCAGCTAAAATTGTCTGATCAAGGTTTGCACAATTTGTTTGATAGCTTTTGCCTACAGGGAACGAAAGGATAACCTAGATTTTTTTAAACCTTTGCGCATTTAAAACACACACAGAATGCCTTGAAGGTAGAGATAGTGTATTTTTAAAAGCAAAGTCAGTCAAACAAAGAAAGAAGTCAAATATGTATATTCTATTGAAATATTCGGGGGACGATGAACCTTTGTCTGTTCAGAGGGGGTCCACAAGAATTTTCAGCCATTGTTTGGCAGGCAGATGGAGAATAATTGTAGTTTAGTATTTTACCTACTCAAGAAGCAAATAATAATAAGCAGCTCTGTTAGTCTTCGGCTAGCAGGGCATAGTCGACCGTTTGAAAGGTCGTGGAAAAATTGCAGTGGCAGCCACGAGAAGAGATTTTAAATTGGGCTGCGATTGAACAGTGTCATATAGGAATGGTAAATATGACCTATAGAGATGTATGTGGTCAGTTTATTCATAGAGAGAGCGTCAGCTGAGGTGAAACCACTAAAGGTTGTCCACAAATTGTGTAATGGCATCCAACTGTCGAGCCACCAAAAAGGGTGAGAAGACTTGGGAGAAAGAAATGCTAAAGTAAGAGCCTTGTTGTCAGTAAAGAATGATTACCATGGAGCCTTGTATAATGGAAAAGAATTTTATTTGCAGAAAGGCCGCATGGAGCTTATGTCCCTAGGACAACCCTTTCGAAAAAAAGCTAACGGAGCCTATGTTCCATTCTGGTGTTGTTCTAAGGTGCTCCCTTCCACCCTTTTACATGCATAAACAAAAGTAAGAAATGGGGCATCCTGCAATTATTGCCTTAAATTGGTGGCTAAATAAATACCAAGTTTGGCTTCTTTATAGGCACCTGCAGCGCTTTGCGTCCATTTCAATGGGGAATTGTGACATTTGTGTGTACCTTTCAGGAAGTCATTTATCGGGGCTAAGATAGTAGATGCAGTTTTTAAGTGTGTCCTGTAAAAATATAATATATCTGCGAATATTATAAGAGATTTATATGTGGAGGGTGCGGTAAAATTGTGCATGGCTGCAATTGTCAGGCGGAGGTGATATACACTCGTTGGTTAGGAGGTATCCCAGAAATTCGAGCCGGTCTACTGTTACTTTGCATTTGTGCGGTGTCAACTTTATACAAGAGGACAGTAAGTGGTCAAATACCTGCTTTTGATGTACTAGGTAAGGTTAAAGATATCTCATGACTTAGTTAAGAGAACACACAAACGTTTGTGAAGACAAACTCCAACCGAGTATCATGTACAGAAAAACGTACTCACTAAACGGCTTGGTTACAAACCTATTCTTCACCCTCGACGCTTCTACCAGAATATGTTGAAAGACTTTTAGCATAATTCTTTAATTTATTACATCATCTCCATAAGTTCTCTGAATGTATTTTGCCGATTTAATTGCTTTGACACCTTTATGAAACTCATAGAGTAAAATAATGTCTAAAGTGATTTTTAGATTCAGGAAAACATAGGGTTGAATACCGAAGAAGATTATGAACAATATTTTCATAATCTGAAACATTATGATATAAATTACTCATTGTAGCATTCCTAAACTATGAAAAGAGAAAGGACGTTTATAAATTCGATCTAAGACTTTATTTTATATAATCGGACATTACTTTCCTTCCAACATGATACATTATTTTCTTGGTTTGTCGCTGCCCGAAACTCAGCAAGCTACATCAGAAGAGGTTATTTTCCTATCGGCCAGAGATGCCCTTTTCAACAACCTCTCTTTCCTCAGAGTTGTACATCTTTTGAGACCTTGTTCATCACGGTTTTTGAAAGAATTGGTCTCATTGTACCTTTTAATGGTTGTTTGGACATCGTTTCTCGAGCATTTAAATTTTCCTGGAATTTTGACTTGGGAAAATTCCTCTCTGGACAATGCAATGATTTTAGCTCTTTAATCTTTAGGAATATTTTTCTTCAGTGAAATTTAAAAAAAAACTTCCCTTTGTAAGTTAATAATAATATAATATTTAAAAAAATGTGAATAATCGTTAGTATCACAGAGTGAATGGCACAAAGTTGCCTCAAACACTTATGCACAATATTCAAAAACGCATAAAAGCGGTTATAAAAGCAAAAGGACATATCAAATATTAATTATTGATATAATATACGCAAAAATGTTTATTTTTATTATTCCAAGTATGAAATAAATAAGTTAAAATCATATTCTTCACTTTTTCATACCTGCCCGACAAATTTGGCCAAAGCTGTAATTAAAGTGCAAAATACTCAAGTATAAAAGAGGTCGACTCAAAAGAAGCAAATAGTAAACATGTACTTCTTGATCAAAAATTACCTTGAAGGTGCAATTTTTTGATCGATTTTTTTGCAATGGATATGAACTATATTTCCTTCACATTATTTTTGAATTGTTTTTACGTACTACTGAACTCTAAATATCAAGATTATATTTGTTTTTTAATTTATTTGTTTTTTTTTCTTTATAAGATCTCCAAACGTTGCATGTATATCTGCTTTCTTTGATGCTCTCTTTCATTCCTATAGTGAATGTAAAATTTAATCATTTAGCAAAATATAGAAAAACTTCAAAAATAAAAGGATGGGAAAGAAAGAAATGAAAACTTAGCAAACTTTAAAAGTTGTTCTTTCTCTCACGATGTTTTAATGCCAGATTCACGCCTTAAAAGCATGCCTTTTATTCTATATAGCACCCTCTTTTCTATAATTTCTAACCCCCCTGAACCCTGATAAAGACTTCTCAGTCATTTTTTCATTTACAGAAAACCTCCAGAATATTATACATGGAAAAATGATTTTCTAATACAAACTCCGGAAGTGTTTATTGTACTTATAGTTACGTGCAATATTCTCTGTTCACGCTCGTCTTTTGTCTACTTACATTATGTCTGTATTTGACTCACATTAATTCGTGCCGTAGTTAGACAACTTCTTTATCAACGTCTTAGGAAAAGTATCCAATAGAATGGGGCCTCATCTCCTGACAAATATTATAAGGGGCTTTGAGATCTGATTTGCATCGGCTAAAAGGAATATTTAAAAATAAAGACCTTGATGGTCAAGGCATTGGTGCGTTGTGAGTTATATACAGGATGGGCCGTAAGTTTCCATACAGAGGAAAATTTATATATTTTTTTATATGTTTCAGATATCCGAGAATATGCGTTTGACGAAAGAGCAACGAATTGAAATCATACTGATGGCTGGGTTGGGAAGAAGTCGCATGGTTGAAATAAACTTTAACAGAAAACATCGAACGAACATCACACACGACACTGTGGCAAAACTAATTTCAAGTTTCGGAAAACTGGAAATGTTGCAGATCAAGCGCGAAGTGGTCCAAGACGTATAGCCACTGATGAAGACACAACAGCTACGATACTTACAGCGCTTACACGGAGTCCCATAAAAAGTACACGACGGTTGTCTGCAGAAAGTGGTGTCAGCACATCGAGTATCAGGCGTATTTTGAAAGCAAACAAATTGCATCCATACAAATTGCATATGGCACAACATTTGAGTGAAGACAACCCGGATACAGGGATGGAATTTTGTAAATGGGCATTACCCAAAGTGAACGAGGATGCAAACTTTTCAACTAAGATCTTGTTTACAGATGAACCAAATTTTTACCTCCATAGATAGGTTAATCGGCAAAACACGTTATTGGAGTAATGCTAATCCTAACTGGTTAAGTCGGACGAAGATGCAAGGTGCCGGCAAAGTGATGGTGTGGGCCGGGATATGGGGTGACAGAATTATTGAACCAATTTTTGTCAGTGGAAATCTTGATGCAGAAAGGTATCTTAACTTGTTGCAAGAAGAATTTTTCCTATCTCTGCTAAACGAGGAAGGTAACTTCCCAGTTTACTTCTAACAAGATAGAGCTCGACCTCTTTATGATCTTTACATGCGTCGGTATTTGGTTCAGCAGATTCGGGATGCTTGAATTGGTCGGCGTGGTCGTGTGGAGTAGCCTCCCAGATCCCTAGATCTCTTCCCCCTTGATTTCTATCTTTGGAGGCACTTGAAGGCCATGGTGTATCAGGTAAAGATACGAGACATTAATCATCTAAAGGAACGTATCACCAACGCCATTACAAGCATAACTTCAACTGTGCTAATGCTTGTTATCAACAGTGGGAAACACGTATTAAAATGTTTTCAAAACAATGGCAACCATGTGGAGCATATTCTATAAATAAAAATGGTTGTCCATAATAAAATTTTATTTTTCCTATGTATGGAAACTTACGGCCCCCCCCCCTGTATATATATATATATATATATATATATATATATATATATATATATATATATGGAAAACTCACAAAGTATCATGTGAGTAAGCAATAAATGCAACAAAGCCCACAGAAAAAATTAATACGAGGATTCCAAGTACTTTTGAACTTTATTTCGAGTTCTTTATCAAGGAATAACAAAAGTATTGAAAATTGTAATATTTATAAGGATAATACAGAAGAGAGGGAGCGCCTACCAAAAAGCAATAAACCAATCAAAAAATGAATTAATATGAAATGGAAACCTTAGGAGGAACGGAGATAAATACAAACTAAGATCATTAAATCAGGTAAATTAAAAAGAATAAAGGTTGACAAGAGGATTAAAATACCGCCTAAGCAATTAGGGAGGGAGAAAATCTGAGCAAGAGATTAGCCTCAGAGGTTAGGATTGAAAAACCAAGGTAGAATAAGTACATATGTTCTAAAGACTTGATTCAAATGAAAATAAATACACAGACATAAACATAAGGCTACATACGTGCACAAAAAATAAAATCAAATAGTTTATTAAGATTAATATAAATATTTAGTCTTAAATTAAAAGTTTCGATTACTGGAGATCATGGAAAATAAGCCACACACATATTGTCGATACGTAGATGACATCTACATCAACGTCCAAAACGAAGAACATCTGGTTAAAACAAAGAATCATTATGAGGAGAACTCCGTGTTAAAATTCACCTGTTCATTGAGCACGGACAATAAACTCCCTTTCTTGGACGTTAAAGGTTTAAAACATCAATGGCAGCTACATCTTTAAAGTACATAGGAAAAGTACGGACATGGGAAGATGCCTCAATGCAGAGAGTAAATGCCCTGAAAGGAATAAAATAAGCGTAATCGGCTCCTACATCCTCCGAGCTTATAAATGCTACTCTACGTGGGAACTTTTCCAACAAGAGATTGCACGAGTAAAACAAATACTCGTGAATAGTGGTTTCTCAAACAGCATGATTGACAAACAAATGCAATCATTTTTAAATAACCTATCACAAACATGAGGATAAAACTGAAAGTAATCATGGAGAGGTCAACAACATCAAAGTGTATTACAGAAACCAGATGTGCATGGCCTATAAAATAGATGAAAAAAAACCTCAAGGAGATTATTAACGGTAAGATCAATGTTAAAAATCAAACGGATAAAATCCAACTCATCATTTATTATAAACCAACAAAAGTCAGCAATCTCTTGATGAAAAACAACATCTGCCTTAACTCCTCGAATCTCAAGTCAACCAACATACTCGTAGTTTACGAGTTCATCTGCCCCGATAAAGACTGTAAACTTTATAAAAACTCAAAATATATTGGCATGACAACCACTATACACTTTCGAGATGTTTAACCATGCATCTAAAAGCGGAGGGCCTAAGAATCATATGGAGAGTGCCCATAATATTAACCTAACGAGAGATATGCTCGTTGATAACACCATTATTAAAAGAAAAGAGGTAAATAAAGCGAGGCTGAATATCTTAGAAGCCATATTAATAAATGAAGATAGGTCTGCCATCAACAGTCAAGCGACAAGCTGGAATCGCACACTAAAACTATTTTTAAATTCCAATCACAGGAGTGGCCCATTTCCTCTAACGTTACGTTTAAGCAAGGCAGAATAAATACCCCTTAAAAATCGTTTTCTTTCACTTTGTCAGATCCTCACTCCACTCATTACATCAGTAAAGGAGGCAAGAACATTTCAAAACGCTCCGAAGATGGTCGAATAAGACCGAAATCTTAGTAATTTAGTTTGGTTTGACCAAACATATTCATTGAAAAAAAGAGATAAATACTGGACAAGTGATCCACCATCTACAAGATGGAATAAAAAAGATAGTTAGAAGAGGAGAAAGTTGCCAAAGGAAATTTATTAAGGCAAAATACACAATGGTCTTCAACAAAATATATATATATATATATATATATATATATATATATATATATATATATATATATATATATATGCTATGCGTTATTCCAGCTATTGAACTAAGAGCTATTTACGTTTCAATGGCAACATTTGTAACCACGATTAATTTCTTGCCTTTATCCTATCTTCATTTTTTCTTTTCTTCTTGCATTAAATCATAAGCCTATCGTGGAAGATTTGTTACTTTAATCCAGTTCATAACTTGTTCACAAATTTTTATCGACATTCCGATTTTTAATTAAGTACTCTCTTCTTCTAGTTGTTACTTTGAAAATATGTACGCAAAGACATTATTAAAAATTATATTCTTCTAGTAGAAAATTAAGCATAAGCAATTTACTATAAAAAAAATAGGTGGGCCGTAGTTCATCGCAACCCGAACTCTCAAGAATCAATTGAAATAAGAGTTTAGTTTTCTTCGAACGACCAAGTGGTAGATTAGCTTATTGAATAGAGTCTATCTAATATCAACCAAAATACGAAATCGTTTTGTAAAGACATGAATTCGAGGCAATTATTCAACTATATTTCGTACCACTATGAATGATTTATAAGGGAGGGGGAATGGAAATATATTCTCAAATGATGAAGTTGAACAAAAGGGTAATCCAAAATAAATTTGGGGGGAGTAATTTTTTTTTTAATAAAGCACGTAGCCTAGATGTTGATAGCTGGCCTTTCTTCCTCTATTGGAATCGAACATTAAATTTGTTTTAAAATTCCACTCACGCCGGAGTGGCCCGTTCCCTTGACATAACGTTCAAGCGAGGAGTAATAAATATCCCCTAAAATTCGTCTTCTTTTCATTCCCATTTTCATTCTGACTCCATCATTCTTCACCGATAAAGGAGGAAAGACACTCTGAAGATGATCACATATATCAAAAGCTCGGCAATTAAAGTCAAGTTTGGTTTTTACCAAACGCATTTCATTTAAAAAAAGAGGAATTTAAGAGAAGTTGTTTACCAACTACAAGATGAACTAAAAAAGATAAAAATAAAAATGTAAAGTTTCCAAAGAAAATTCCTTAAGGCGAAATGTACAATGGTCTTTAACAAAATCTGCATACAAGAAGGTCTTCTACCCATTTACACTAATATATATATATATATATATATATATATATATATATATATATATATATATATATAAATATATATATATATATATATATATATATATATATATATATATATATATATATATATATATATGTATAATGCATAATGAAGATACACAAGTAAGTTTGCCTTTTGTAAGACCAAACAAGGGTCATACATAGATTATAGGAGAGGAGAGAAGGAAGAGAGAGATAATAAACGAATAAAATAATATAAACTCTTTTACCCGTTAAAGATAGTGAAATAATATGTTTGGTTCGAACCCATACCATCGAGAGTTCTTCGGTTTACAGGCCATCATGCTAACCAATAAGCTACCATCCACCCATAACAAACAAAAACATAAGTAAAGGCAACAAAACAACTAAGAAGATGCATTAAAGCAAGAAAAAGAAGGACGTACGTTCTAGAGCTGGGGAGGCCTGCCTTATTTTTAGATATAATCAAGGGCGATTACATTTTGGAGTTGCACCAAAGGATTTAACGTCCAAGTGTTAGTGAATATTTTAAAAGCCTGAAATTGTTTCCGCGAAGTAGAACAAAATTCCTTTAAGTTTTGTGGATTTTTATTGAATAAAAGAACTCTTATACAGAATGATTTACTTCTTAGTTAGATTGAACAAGTGGAATTGGATTATCTCAAACTATTTTCAATAAAAAAATGTTAAGCAATAATACTATTTTAGCTTGAGATGGATTTCAATACTAGTAAATAAAACTATTAAGTGGCACCCGCTTTTCTCTGATTGAAATGAATTGGACATAAGGGAGCGGTATCTTACTTTAAACAATCGAATTGGGAGAATTTGCTAATGACTTGGCTTCCCACATAGTCATACCAAGACGCGTATTAGCACATAATTTTAATGCTAATTCACAATAATTATCCATTAATGCTAATTTGCAATAATTTTGCCCATTGTTTGTCTGTGTCTTTAGGCGGTGGAACCTCTAAATAAAAAATAAGGGCGATTCTATTTGCGTGATAAATTTTTAATGATAAACAAAATTTTGCCTAAAACAAGGCTTTCTGCATACACCCAGCCTCCTTTGATGGGGTAGAGATGCCAAATGGAATGAAATAAACTGAATATTTATGATACCTACTTATTAGATGAACATTTCAGTGGCTGGCTGGTGTCCAGTTGGCATGTAAAGGTAAATATTCCGTCACAAAATATTATTACACTTATTATTACATTTAAACAGAGAAAAAATTACCAAATTTTTAGCATTCTCAGTCAAGAATTTTATTAATTTGGAACATGATGAGGTCAATTTTAGTGTAAGATCACTTTGCAGTAATGAAAGCTATCTTAATATTACTAATAACTGCTAGCAGCTCGCCCATAACGCATTGAATGAGGTATGTGCGTTTGGAGAGAGATGGGTGCAACTTTCCAAGTGTTTTGGAATGAACGACTCCACTGGAGTGTGTTTTTAGATACTAATGATAAATTCATCTTAGTCTGCAAGACGAGAATGAATTGGATCTTGATGGTGTTACTTCAGTAACTGGCAACCGAAGCGTATGTTGCATCTATATATCATTGGAGACACGATTGTGGTGATATCGTTTAGTGATGAATTGCGTAAGATCAAAAACACAGCCGGCAGCTTGTCCAGGCTATTTCGATGGAATAACTCTCGTTATTAATGAGGACATTGAATAGTGTATGAATACAATCTAGAACGGCGTTCCCGCCAGGATTTATCTGGTTACTTTAACTAGTCTCATTAGTAGTGAGCTTTAATAAATGATTAAACTTTTCAAAATGAAATTGTAATGCTGTAAACAAAACTCTATAAATCAGTGCGCAAAACTGAGATACATATTTGCTTTAAAGAAATTTTCTGGCTATCGACTCTAATTTCATATATTAAGGAAAATGTCATAATGTTATTAGTAAAGGAGAGAAAGACAGTCAGAAGATAATTGAAACTTTCTTCGGAGAGATGAATGCTCCATAAATGTCTGTATCCTCTTTTGGTAGCATATGTAGGGATCAAAGAGTTAGATCTATCGTGGTTATTCAGATTATGCAGCTTTTCACCCAATCTCATATCTTTTCGCATATTTTTCTGAACAAATCTATCTAATATCCATTTTAATATGGGGCATGTTCCCCAACTGTGCCAGTTAATGATGCTAATCGAACGCCTGTGAAAAGAGAAAAAGAGAAGAAAAGTTAAGGTTTAACTACACCCTTGGAAAAATCGGAGATGAATGAAATATTAGAACCTCTAAGAGTGGTCTTATAAAATTTAATCAGATACTTCACTTCCTTATGTTAGAATTGAGCACTGGCGAATGATTCAATATCGATAGTTGAATATGAAGAAATACTGGAAGGAATTAAACCAATAGATGGGGCTAGAATGAACAGAGTGCATGTGATGAAAGCTTCGCGCGCCTTGTTATGATGGACGTTTATGATAGAGTATTACTGAGTTTCTAAGTACCTGAGATGTGTCTTATGACTTTCGTGGTTAACCGATATATCGATGTTTTAGCTTCGCTTTAGGGCGTTCTTGTGGAATGTGAGTTGAACAGAACAAAAGAGCCTCTGAATATGTTAGTATTAAAAATGTTTTATTACTAAGAAGATAAATAAAAGTTCCTTGTGAGAGCTCGAATAGTTAATTTTCTAGCATTTGAAGGCATTGCTGAAATATACCAGGATCTTTCATTCCTCAGTGTGAAATTACTCCCGAACTGCGCCTAGTCATAGGCGAGAAGCATCTGTTATGAAAATTTCCTGGTAATCCTTATTATGATAAACAAAAATGGTGGCTTCTGTAACATCTTTATTTTAAGAAAGGAATTTTTTTCCTCTTTACCACACGTTCAAATAAATATAAAAATTGGTTAAGAAAATATAAAGATCATACTTTAGAATTAATCTAGAGGTCCAAGGACAAAAAAGTTAGTCCCTCAAATCAGCTACAAGAAGTTTTCTGAAAATTTGAGAAAAGGTAGAGCGACAGCGTTGCCTTTTGAAATTCCAATGATGTAGAGATAAGGAAGAATGGCCATAGAGCGGGTACAAGAGATTCAAAGGCTGCGAATATTTGGTTTCACTGGGGTGTTGCCGATTAAATAAAAGGAAAAAAAGAATTTTAATTTCATCATACCTAGGATATACGCTCTTAGGGAGAGTCCGTGTCGTGTTGAAAACTTGGATGGTAGACAAGGTGCACCACCTTAGTTGTAGTCAAACGAAACCAAAACCCCTGGCTTCGCTATAGCGAGAGATGCGTTTCGGTGCCGGTTTGAGTGGGCGCTCTAGCTCAGAAATAGGAGCCTCACCAAAAGAGATTTGTAGGTCATCTATATAGAACGTAGGGATAACATCTTCTAATAGTACGGGGGTGGAACTGTTGATGCTCAAGGTAGAGTAACACTGAGGGAAGTTTTGTGGGTGACACCCTCTTCCTTATGGATTGGAAAGGAGACCTCTCCTCCGCTTCTCTGCGCAATCACTGATCTCGTACTAACTTAAACAATCAGATTCAGGAACATTCCATTTCCTTAATGATGTGTAGGTTTTCCAGGATGTCGAACGCCTTGCAGTATCTTAGGCCATCTCCAGATAGCAAAATACACCGTAGTGAGTTGTTTTTAAAAAAAGGCCTGAAAGATAGAACTTCTCTGCCTGAATAGAGCATCCGACTTGGAGTGGAACTTGAAAAAGTCAGATGACCAAACATAATCTCCTCGGCTTGCGCAAAGCAGTATCCATTTGCAGTGAATATATGTGAAAACACTCCATCAGAGAAAGAAAGTTACCCACCTACCCCTAGAACCCAACGTCTATTCGTGGCGCCTGAGAAAGATGCACCTGCACGGTCAGATATCCCCAAAGGAGCATCGAAACTTCCTGCGTTCGGCTGACCCGGGTTGGGTTCTCTTTATCTTCCCGTCTTACTGTCTGATTAGCGCTAGACCGACGGGGACAAGGACCTTTGCACAAAGTTGTGAGACCACCGAGACTATGCCTCCCCCCTGTCGCGACAAGTCTAATGAGATCCCGCCCCCCTTTGGGGGCCCTCAGCGACCCGCTTCCGCCGAAGCAGCATAAATGCTTCAAGAAGAATCTTTGAGAAAGCAGTACTATACAGCCCCGTGTTGGATTGCAGCCACATACAGTCTTGTACACCCTGCTTCGCCTCCCAACAGCTTCCAGCTTCAAACGCGACACGTCATCTCTACCCAGATTTGCTCGTATCTAAGGCCAGAGTTCCCTCCGACGGACGATAGACACGGACAGACATCTACCATCCGGTTATCGACTTTGTTCAACGACTGGAGTAATCACTCGCTCATTTCTCAGCTAGGTTAAAGAAGAAGGAATCTTATAAGTTCAACTTTGCAGCGCCCAATTTACTCGCCGTTTTCCAGCCTCCAGTCAATTAGGCTTTACGTGAGTTTTCCCGATAATTGCACTTCCCCATTTTTTCTGAAAGCAATCACCATGCATCCTATCTACGACTTTCGCGCACGTCGAGTCATTTGTAACCGCCCTCCGTTTGCTACCCCTAGTCTCATTTTATTTATTGTCAGTTAATTACTTGTGCTATTAATATTTACTTTGTATATAGTAAAGTTATATATTTTTCTACCATTAATTTCTATAATCCCAGAACCTCTAAGAATTGATTATTTAGGCCAACCACACTAGACTTTATTTATTTATCCCTCGCATTGTGATCTGTATCCTGATTGTCTGGCGTGCCCTCTTCACGGTCGTCCTACGACACACCCTATCCAGCATATTATCTACATGCCTCGATCACGCATGTGTTGAAACAGAGGACACGGATATTCGCGTACAAAGCGAAATAGGGATGCAAACACATAGCGTAAATACGTTCTTGATGAGTTCACCACCACTCGCTTTTTTATATTCTGAGTAATTCAGCGATGTCACGGCATGATTTGATTGCTGGTGAGGCAGCCTCCAGATTAGAGAATGCTAAGAAACCGGTATCAAAGGTATATTCAACGGACACAGGGTCATAGATTGCTATCCTTATCTCTTGGAAGTCGTGACAGGCATTCCTGCGAGAACTTGCCCCAATCCGTTTGACCCAAGTCTACACCTCTGTAAGATAGGTTCTTCTCGTTAAGTAAACACATATGGCGGCCAACAAGTGCGGTGAGCATGCTTTGAAATAAAAGGGTACCTACTTGTTGCTCGAAAATATTTACTTAACAGTGAAATCGGTCGAGGGGCGTTTGTTCGCATATTGAACTATCATCCACATATGGCAAAGTGTCAATGAACCGGTCTGCGTGCCTCAAAGCCAGACGCTCTATGAGTTTAATCAATCCAAAGGCGATGAAGCGATAAAGGTTCCAGAGATGAAGTCAACGGCAATACCCAATGACATAAATTTCTCAAAAGAGAAAGAGAAATGAGTATTTTCAAGAAAAGCTGGCTACTGCGCCTTCTTCAATGGCCACCAAGGTAATTACTGTGGTGAATGGGCCGTGAAAAAAGATATATGGTGACAAAGTGATCACTAGCATTAAGGTCATCGAACCCCTCTCACTCAAAGTTATGTATTGCGTTCGGAGAGCACAGCAGTAGATTTACCCAAGAAAATGAAGCGTCTTTCTGACAATGGTAGTAAATCTATTTACCTTTTGACACCAATCACAGCTGCAGGGAAGAATTTTTCCTTCATTTTAGCCATCTTTAAAAAATATGTTTTCACCGAGCAATACGCAATCCATCAGTATTGTTTTTGGCGGGATATCTTTTTTAGTTTTTTCAAGTCTATGATACTCTATTTTTTTAACTTAACTTTCTGTTTAATTTTAAACTGATTAGCCTTGATTGTTGGTTTATCATCATATATAATCTATTGTTTTCTATCGGTAGCTTGAAAAAAAAGGTGGTTTTTTGTCGGTTATATAATTTATAAATTATTCAGTTGTTATTTAAAAATATAAGCTTAGTGGCTAGAAATTAGTAACCTGGGAAATGAGCGTACCTAATAGCGGTTAATACTTACACGAGCCTGGATAACAGCTTTGATTCATTGTAGCATGGACTGGATTAGGTTATGGATTTAGGAGACATCAATTTTCAGCCAATTTTCCTTAAAAGAATCGTCCAATTCAGGCAAACTGAGTGGATTTCATCTCTGACGTATTTCACGTTTCTCGATGAAGTTTTATTATTGTCATTTCGCGGGTTTATCCAAATGTTTGATTATTTATGAATGGTCATCATGCTAGTCATCACAGTTCTAGCGAAGGGGTTGTCATCCTGCAAGACAGGGTGTGGAATATTACGTTCCGCGTTAAGATGCAGATCAAACGGCAAAACCTTTATCGTCCAACAGCTCTATATAGGCATAGTGATCCAAATTGTTTTACACATGAGCCAAAAGACCTATCACCAGATAATGAAAACGCCCTAGTACATCACAGAATCTTCTCCTACTTCAATTGCAACATGCAAGCACTGTTCCTTGAAGGCTGCATGAAGTATACGATGAACACAACACTAGAAATCATACAAACAATTACATTTTTGGCATTTTTTACAGTTTCAGTTGAACATGTGGCATATTTTATTTTTTGACTCCTTCTTGCGCCAACTGAAGATATAGTTATTCAATTCAAAGCTTTTGCATACATAAAATATAAGCATAAATCATTATTATGAGTACTACCCGCAAGTAATTTTCTCGCAAATCAATATTTCCGGTGTTACCTATATTTTGGCTATTTTGAATTCAATTTTTCTATGTCCAAGCTTAATGCGCAGGCTAAAAGTATGGTCATACAGCAAAGCGGTTTCGACATAAATTTTTTCTCACTAATTCCGACCTTTACCGCACTACCCATCAAAGAGATTGGAAAATTTTGGAAAATTGCCCCCGCCCATATATATATATATATATATATATATATATATATATATATATGAAATGAAAAACTCACAAAGTATCACGTAGGGGGAGCAATTGAATGCAATGTTTTATATATATATATATATATATATATATATATATATATATATATATATATATATATATCGTTTGTGTGTGTGTGTGTGTGTAAAGGACTTCGAACAAGTTAATTTTTTGCCTTATTTTAAGATTACGAAAAAATTATGTTTGATAAATAATAAATGGCAAATCTAAAAAACTTTTTATTAATTTCATCAACCCAAATCATTTTTGTTCATAAACCTCAGGGAAATAGCAATAAAATCAATTTTAGGTATAAGAACCTTTCGATTTAATCACAACTTCTATTCTATCTAGCATTGATGAGACTAAGTTTCTTAAAGTTTCTTTTGGAATTTTATACCAAGTAACTTATATTTTTCTCGAGGCATTTCTTGTAAGGTAAACTTTCACTTAGCAAATTCCTTACCTATAAGATCCCACAGGTGTTCAATTGGATTAAAGTGTAGGCTTTGTGGGGTCCAATGAAAGATGATAAGTATTTTATCTGATACCATTTTTTAGCTACCTTTTGCAGAGATTTGTCATATTGATATTAAAACCCTTGACCTGAACTACAAGATGAAGCTCATTTGGTATACATTGTGCAATATGAATATGATAAAACATTTTCTTGTATATTTTTCCAGGAATTCTGCCAGACTAGTAATTCCTTGACCTGCCCCAAGGAAGAACCAGATATGTATAGCTTTAAATAAAGATCCTCTTTTAAGGAGTTTGCATTTTTTCAACATGAAGCGAAAGCGATTAATTTTGTCTTCCAAACTACGGACAAGAATAACAAGAGGAGAAGTCTCTCCAATGACCTGCGGCGTTTTGTGATAAGATGATAAATGGTTATTACGTTGATAGTTTTCACATGGTTCAAATCACTTACAAGTGCCCTTGAATGACTAAATGAGGTTTCTGCCACTAGATGGCACCAGGGTGAATAACTGTATGTCCCATGCTCATATAGGTCATTTCTTGGCTCTAAATGGGTACAAGTGAACTTTATTCCCTTTTAAAAATGAACTTTACTCATTTTGAAAGATAAATGAGCCTCCTGCCACTATATGGCGCCACCCAGCGGCAAATCCTACGGTTAATTTGAAATCTCCAGGGTGAATAACCATATGCCCATGGTCATATAGATGATTTCATGGCTCTAAATAGGTACAATTTAACTTTACTCCTTTTGAAAATCAAACTTTGCAAAATTTTAAGGAATCCTCAAGGATAGTATGCATTTTGCTAATGTAATTTGCGGTTTTCATAAGAACAATTCCATTGCCCTTATCAGGACTATGATCGTTAATTCATTATTTCCTTATACCAACTTAATAATTGGAATGTCGTGAGGTTTTAGTAATAAGGAGCAGAATTTGAGTTTCGAGAAAGAAAGAAGACTTCGTGAGATTGCGCAGAGAATTATTCTGAAAAAGCCGTAATTTACTGGAAACGGGAATGTTCTTCATCTCGTGGATTTAGTCTTCCAGTAATTTAAAAAAGCCAACAAAAACTATGTTGAAAATTTGGAAGATTAAAATTCATTACTAGAGTGCGTAGAAAGACCTCTGTAGTAGTTATTTCATGGTTTTAGAAGTTATGAAAGACTTGGTCAGTAGATATGAAAACAGGGAGTAAGAGACTAAGTTAGGCTAACTTGCGATCATGAATGTCTTTAACTTCATCAATATATCGATCTACAGTGCGTTTAGAGTAGGCAGCGAGGGCGACAAAATCCAAAAAGGAAAAGTTTCATTCATCTTCTCTGTAGGTTGGAGGACAAAATTAATCGTTTTAACCTCAGCTTGAAAATTTCAAATTTTCAAAGCAAAGATTGCAACGATTGCTGTACCAAGGATTTACGGTATTTCCTGCTTCCGAATCTCGGTCCTCTAAACCGAGAAGTGACAAGACGTTATCGCAAAATTCTTCAAAGTTTTTTTCCGCAAGTTCACTTCCGAATGATCTTCATAAAGAATTTGAAAATAGGTAGTCTCTTTACTACAAGAATTTTTACCCTGTTTATTTGCGTAGTTATATTGTGTATAAATTTTCTTGCCCTGGCTCTTAGCAAATATCATGCATAGGAAGTATTAGGTTGAGTAATAAGTTCTTACGTTTTTTTAATGTTGTATTGATTTAACTTTTGCTGACGTAATTTGTGCACATATTAAGAAACAATAACAAATAATGAGAGCAAAATTTGCAAAGGTTAGGCTACGTCTATTAACAGCGTAGACTATTAGGCTTTCGCTTATGCTACGTCTTGAAGTTGAGTAATAAGTGATTGCCGTTTATTTAAAGATGTGTTAATTTAATTTTTGTTCTATACCCTCTAAATGGAATGTCAAGTTGAAAGAAAGGCGCATTTTCGACACTTGTTGTTATTTATTTTTAATCGAGAGGGGAACAATGCAAACGCAGCCAAAGCTCGTCGCGATATTTGCTCTGTGTACGGAGAAAATGCTTTATCAGAAAGGACAGCTCAATGGTGGTTTTCACGTTTCAAAAACGGTCATTTCAATTTTAATGACGAAGAACGTTCTGGTCGCCCCATTAAGTTGGATGAAGATCGATTGAACCACCTACTTCATGAAAATCTTCGTGAATCGACTAGAGAATTCGCTGTACAGTTGGCGTGTGATCAGAAAACTGTAGGGAATGACCTTCATTCGATGGGGAAAGTTAAAAAACTCGGTGCATGGGTTCCGCACGCTTTGAGCGAAAGTGAAAAACTTCAACACTCCACGATTGCCGCGGATTTGCTTGCTCGTCACAAGGCTACTCGTGGAGATAAGGACAGATTTATTCACCGCATCTTCACTGGCGACGAAAAGTGGTGTGTTTATGTCAACATGAACCATTGAAAACAATGGCTTAGCCCCAATAAAAAACGACTTCTGCGATTAAAGCAAGACAGGGCTTTAATCGCCCTGTGGTGGGATTGTGAAGGCATCATTATTTATGAGCTCCTTTCGAACAACCAGAATGTCAATGCAGAACTCTACGTTCAACAAATGTATTCACTCGCCGAAGCTATTAGTGTAAAGCGACCTCATCGACGTTATGGAGTCCTTCTGCAACACGACAATGCTCGTCCTCACATTGCCAATATGACAAAAGACGCTATCCAAAAGCTTAATTGGGAAATCCTACCGCATCTTCCATATTCGCCAGACTTGACTTCATCGGATTTCAATCTGTTCCGATCGCTCTCCAACAATTTGCGCGGCGTTTCGTTCAATATTGATGTTAAATTAAGAACCTCGTTAGACGAATTCTTCGAGTCAAAATCCAGAGGTTCTATTGCAGAGGCATCGAAAAACTAGTTGAACGTTTGGAAGAAGTCGTAAATAACAACGGAGAATACATTATTGATTAAATTCCATATTGTTATCAATAATTGTAATAATATTGGGGGAGTCTATTCGGTCGAATGTTCTGTTTGTCCAAGTAAATATTTTGGACAGACAGGATAGCAACTATCTGTCTGTATTAATCAGCATAAATACAATGTTAGGAGAGTTGTAAATAATAGTGCGTTTTTGTGCATATGTGCGAAAATAACCACTTAATTAATTGGAATTCAGCAAAATTTACTTCTCGCTCAAATGACTCAATTAAAAAACCCTGATGAATGTTCATGTATAAGCCAATATAATAACTTTAACATTTCCTCTGGCCTTTTTAAAATTGATGTTGTTAGGAAAAAACTCATTCTTAAAGAAATTAGCTTTGACTTATATTCCTTTTTTTTTGGCAATTTTCATTTTATGGGAACCCGATGTGTCAATTTAATTATTGCATTGATTTTGTATTAACATTATTTTACTTCTCTTCCTCTCTCCTTGTCCTTCTCCCGTTCGTTTCAATTTACTTCTCGTGGCTCTCCTAATCTCTCTTTTTAGATTATCGCTTTATCCGTTAATCGTTTTAACCCCTTTGGTTCTGTTCTTGACTCTCTCTTGCCTCTCGGTTTGACCTTGCTACCTTTGTTATAGCTAAATCTTAATGTGAATTTACTCATCCCTCTCCTATTTCCTCATTGGTGATTCTTGTCTTAGAAGCGGCCCTTTATCTTTTACTAGCTTATATATACACTTATTATATTATTTTCTCGTGTAGTTATCCTTGAGAATCACCTGAATAAAGTTCGATAGTACTTTTAAGCACCTTCTCATTATATATATATATATATATATATATATATATATATATATATATATATATATATATATATATATATATATATATATATATATATATATATATATATATATATATATATATATATATATATATATATATATATATATATACCCATAAGGTTAACACGAATAAAGAATTCTGATCCTTTTGGTCTTTATTCTCAAAGACCATTTTCAAGGAATAACAAAAGGGGGAGGGGCTACTTTTTTCCAAAACGCAAAACATCTTAATTTGTGATTTTTAGAGGAAGAAATAATCGGGTCTAGCGTAAACAAACCTGAGCTTATATTGATTTTTTTAGTGTTAATAGTGTTAATAGATACACACTAAAATATTTTTTTAAAATGTAATTACTGCATCTAATTACAGATTTGGCACTATTCCAGTTAATCTTTGTGTTATATCTATATATGTTCATGAATAGAGCAGATGGTTTGCTGGTTTACGTACAATAATTTAATATTGTTTTACACTAGCTTGTAATTCTTTCCCTGTTTATCCAGAGTAGCATTTATTAGAATTGTTACAACCTATGGAAAAAACACTGACTGGGCAAAGGAGGGGGAGGGGGTGAATTTTTAACCAGTATAGATAAATTGTTGTCTCATATTTAAATATTAGATTTATATTTACAGGCCTGAGTAGACGAGATAATTTATTAAAAATTATGTTATAAGGAAAAATAATAAGTTTTCTTTTAGAAATTTTGGCTATTGGCATGAATTCAATAAAAGGATTGTTTGGCAGACTTATGATAATTATCAAAGAAGTACAAATTGTAGCATAATTTTAAGCCTATGTTATATATTCTGTCAAATTGTTTATCTCAATATTCCGGTGGGACAATTCTAGTTGCATATAACAACATAAAGGATAAAAACACGTTGTTCAATTATATTGTGGTAATTTAAAATAAAAACTGTATATATGAATCTGTGGAGGAGTGTTTTCTATATATTTTATATTTGAAACAGTGGTTTGTCCGATGAATTAAAAATATCTAAAAAGGGGAGTGTGTAATCGTTTGCAAATTCGAGTATAAATTTAATCGGGGACACTAATTTGTTAATTTTAGTTATAAATGTATTACTATTTAAATTATTGTGTTAAAGGCATAATATATCATAAACATATCGCATCAAAAATATAGAGGTTTTGTTCATTCTGGTTTCCAAAAAGTCCATATATAGGTCAGCGAGCACTTGAAGACAAACAGTTTCCCATTGCCTTTCAAAATACTTGGCGGTGAAATTTTCCATTAAAATTAAATTTGCATATATTAATACAAATAAGAATGAGTTTATGATGACGAAAACTAGTATAAGGAGTGCAATTTTGAGTAATTGCTTTTTCTAGAAGGTTCAGGAGATGGGTACGTCAACAATAGTAAAAAGGGAACAGACATTTAAACTAACGATGCTGAATATATTAGAGAAGGGAAGCTCATTAAGTTTACTACTGAGCAGTTTATTATTACCAATAAACAAATTAGAACTGCTCCCAACTAACAGGCTTAAAAAGTAGGCTCATCATTTTGATAATTTATAGGAAGCACACCCAACAGAGCTTATTAATGGGCACATTGGGTTCTCAGTTTTATGAGTTTAATTAGAGCATAGAGCTAGGGAAGAAATGCATTTGATGATAAAATTTGTTCAGCATTGGGTAGTATTTTTTGCTGGACAAAAGTTCTAAAAATAGCAAAATGCTGGACGTCTGGGCAGCCTAGGGCCCATGGCACCTCACATGTACATACCTTTTATACGTGTATCAACAACTTACCTATTTGAAATAAGATGGGATATCACATCAGCAGCAATTATATATTTTATAATTCCAATCTTTAAATTATATTTCAAAAACTGATAAAAGTAATCTATAAAGTGATGGGGCGATTAATCGTTATCGGAATCGGGAATCGGAAGAATTTGTCTACAATTTTCGATCCAAAAACGATTCTTCTTAAAAATTGAAAACCTAAAGATTTTTGTCTAAAATGATAACTTGTACTTTAGGGTTAAATTTTAAAATAAAATTTGTTTTGTTTTATAGATTACTTTTATCAGTTTTTGAAATATAATTTAAAGATTGGAATTATAAAATATATAATTGCTGCTGATGTGATATCCCATCTTATTTCAAATAGGTAAGTTGTTGATACACGTATAAAAGGTATGTACATGTGAGGTGCCATGGGCCCTAGGCTGCCCAGACGTCCAGCATTTTACTATTTTTAGAACTTTTGTCCAGCAAAAAATACTACCCAATGCTGAACAATGTTAACGTCTAGCATTGGGTAAAGAAGACAACAAGGTGTCCAGAAATCTTGTAATTTTGTATCTAAAATTGGCAACTAAGCGGTATTATTAACCATTTGCAATTATCAGATGAACTGCTTCCAATTTTCGGAAAACCTATGCTCAAACATACGCCCACACGAAAAAGCCATTCCAATGCCAAGTACATTTCTGTAAATAATTGGATAAGTGAATCTTGGCATATGATTAAAGTTTTTAATGTTTATTTTTTACTAAAATAACATTTTTCCATGTAGGGGAACCATTTTATATATGTATACACATATATAATTATATACACATAATGCACCCAATTCGCGAAGCCTCACTCACTGTACGATAACTGAAACCACTACCCCTTCCCCCCCTCCCCTACTTGGCTAAACATAAGAACATAACGGCCGAGTAAGTCGGTAAGAAAGACGAAATTGAAATAAAACCAAATGGAGGAAATTGGGAAAACTGTATATTGTCGTTTGTTTAAGCCTTAAATACCTACTTAGAGACAAACTCTCTAAAGTTCGCTAAGTTCATTTACGCCTATCGCCCAAACCCCAAAAGACAATGTGGTGAACGCAAAGTGGAAATACGGCCCTTCGCTGCAAATAATGAGCGAGAGCCAGGCCACGAAAAGAATCAAATTTCACTAAAGGTCCTCCCTGCAAGGCCCCACAAAGGTGACCTTAATAAGATCCAGATAAATATTCTTAGTAAAAGAATCAATAATTTCCACACATAGCCATGGGAAAGAAACCAATGAGTGAAATGAAATGAAAAGCCAATCAGTTGTTTGGGCAAACATCCTCCCCTTCTTACCAGTAGGGTTAATGAGCCTATATAGTGAACGGACAGGGCGAGATACAGCATCTCCGAATCGGAATCGAGAACAAGGTGGCTGTGCTCACGACCCCTTTTCGTTATTGCAAGTTCGTAACCCGAAAGTCACCTCGCACTGGTGCTCGCATTTTTACAAACAGGAGACAAAATCTTAACTCTCAAGAAGAAAGCCGACTGGTAAACAAACCACCCACCCCGGTACCTGAAGATAATACCTCTGAAGGAATCATTCCTTTAAAGTGATCAACCACCATAAATACCCTCCAGGATAAAGGAATCGCAACGTGAGATCAAGCAATCCTCTTAACGGACCATTAGGAAAGTGAGTCACCACTTTCATCCAGCAACACTTGGCAGTCATTCCTTCCGCACTTTGCAATCCGCTACCGGCCATGCCAAGCAATGAACCTTCTTGCAGCAAAGAAATATCTGCTCATATGAAGGTCCTCAAACCAAAGAGCATAGTGTGGAAATTATTCAAAGTTAATGAGAAAGATGATAGCAAAGCAATATGTGAATTATGTAATATCCAAATATCTCGTGGAAACAAAGTTGGTTATTTTACAACCACTAATATGTTAAAACATTTGACAACTAAACATAATAAATAGTTAAAAGAACAAGAAGAAATACAAAAGAAAGAACAAGAGAAAAAAAAGAAAAAATCCTGCTTATGTTTCAGTAACAAAGAAAATAAAAGAAGATATAAAAAACTAACCATCCACCTAGTAAAGAAGCTCTTGAAAAAAACAAAAAATATGGGACATAAATGACATAAGATCTGAAAAGATTCATCAACTAATCGGAGAGATGATAGCATTAGTTTTGCAGCCTTTTGCAATCTTAGAAGAAATTGGTTTTCAGAGACTTCCCAATCATTTATGTCCCATTTATCAAATAACATCTCGAAAATTTTTAAAAGAAATCGTTATTCAAGATATATATGCTTGCGTTAAAGACAAACTTCAAAAGGAAATAAATATGGCAGCATATATAGGATCTTTCAATAAGGTCCCTCGATTTTTAAATGTAAATAAAACAAGTTGTGTGTTATATATGCACTCAATTTATTATAGATTTGAAAGTACATTTTCCGGCATTAGGTGTGGAATACGAGGACGGTTAATATGTTTTGCAATTCGGATATAAGGAAACGAGATATGAGGAAAAGTGTTTTATTATTTTCCAATATAACTAGCCTCGAATTCAATGCACTTGCGCCACTTGTCCCTGAGGCTTCGAATTCCTGACAACCAGAAATCTCCCGACTGCTGTTCAATCCACTCCTGGACGGCAAGCTGGACATCTTCATCGTCTCCAAACCGGCGTCTACGCAGTGCAGCCTTAAGCTGGCGGAATAAAAAGTAGTCGCTAGGAGCCAGATCTGGACTGTAGGGGGGATGGTTGAACTCCTCGAGTCCGCACTTGCGCAGGGCAGCTTGTGCAACTCTCGCCTTGTGTAATTTGATGACGTTGAAATCAATTATGAGGCGTGAGGTTCCTAGGGAACCAACGGGCAGAGACCTTGGTCACGGCCAAATTGTCGTGGATGATGTTGATAACACTTCCATGTGATATTTCAAGTTCTCGCTCGATTTCTTCGACCTTCACCCGTCTATTTTCGAGGATCATCTTCTCCACACGGGCCAAATTTTCCTCGTTGGTCACGTCTGACGGGCGTCCTGGATGGGGGTCATCTTCAAGGGACTCACGACCATGGCGGAACTCCCTATTCCAGCGAGCAATGGTTGCATAGGAAGTGGCGGTGTTGGTGTACACTGCAACCATGCGTTCATGGATCTCTTTTGCATGCTTGCCTTCCTTGGTCAAAAATTTGATCACTGCGCGGTGCTCAACCTTCTCCATTGTTGAAACATTTGTGAGTGACGATCTGCGATCAGCTACTGCTTCTTAAATAGACGAGGCAGGAGCGTGCGGCTGCAGGTCCTGACTTGAAATAACTTGTCCTAACACTACCACAAACAGCTATCCCCCTTCCTCTGTTTTGCCCTACCGATTCGCAAAACTTATTGACCGCCTCTCGTATATATATATATATATATATATATATATATACTGGTAATTGATTTGTTCCTTAAAATCTGATATGTAGCACGAATATGAAGACCCAGGTGACTATACTAATCATTTATTGGCCGGACGTTTCGGACCTTTACTAGGACCATCTTCAGGTACATTAATTGATAACACTTAAAAGAATGCAAATAAAAAAGCGCAAGAAGGCAAGTTAAAACAATAAAATTGACAATAATTAAAATTAAAGTAAAAACACTAATAATATATAGAATTAAATAATATTACCCAGTGGTATTTAAAAAAAAAAATAGAAAGTGAAATTATAACAAACTGACTTGATTATCACGTATTAAAAGTTAATGAAGTTAACAAAGAATAACATTATATTAAATTGTAAAAAACACACCATAAAAAGACTAAAAACCCGAAAATAAATCAGAATGAACAAGGGGACTGACCTTAAACGTGGGAGTTGAGAAATCAACTAACTAAACATTTAAAATTACTGACGAAATTTATTCAGTTGGTCGGTTGGCTAGTTAATCTATTGAAGTGTTGGTTGGTTATATTGTGAATAATTTAATTGAGGAGGCATAATTATTTAACTTTGGATTTATTTTAATGATATATAGTGACGCTAAGATTTTCAAATCGAGAGAAGTTAAGGCTGAAGATAATATAGTAAATGAATTAGAATTAAGAGGATGATGGTGATTCTTTGAATGTTGCCTAATGAAAGAGGCTTCAGGTTTAGAAATGGGAATACCAGTCCTATGAGACAAACCCAAGTGTTTCGCGATTCTGCAGTTGAATTGTAATCCAGTTTGGCCTACATAACGACTGCGGCAGGTCGTACATGTATAATTGTCAATTATACAGGATCGCAAGCCCAAAGGGATTGGCTTCTTATGGAGGAAAAGAGAATTTAACGATACATGGTTGGAGTTAATACAAATGAATTGGCATTGAGGTAAATGGTTGTTAAGGGTAGAGAGAAGGAGTTTGTTTAACTCGGATGTCAAATGCTCGAGATAGGGTAGCTTAATAAAAACCTTTTATTTAGAAACAGTAGTAAGTAAGGTTGAGGATAGTATATTTTGGAGAGAAATTTGGATACTAACTGGTCGAAGATGAAATCGGGGTAATAATTAAATTTGAAGAAATCCTTTAAATAAGTCAGTTCTTCATGAAACGATATCCAGTTAGAGCATATATGGTAGGCTCTAAAAATTCGGCTTTTAAGCACAGTGATCATGCACCCCTATTTCTAAATTATATTAACCAACAACATCCCAAAATAAGGTTTTCTATGGCAACAGAAAAGAACAACAAAATCTCGTTCTTGGATTTCAACGTTGTCCGAATAGGTTCCTCTTACAATACATCCATTTACAGAAAACCTACCACCTCTAGATTAGGTACACATTTCTTTAGTAGCTCTCCCAGTCAATTTAAATTATACAGGATTGCAATCCCTTTGGGCTTGCGATCCTGTATAATTGACAATTATACATGTACGACCTGCCACAGTCGTTATGTAGGCCAAACTGGCTTACAATTCAACTGCAGGATCGCGAAGCACTTGGGTTTGTCTCATAGGACTGGTATTCCCATTTCTAAACCTGAAGCCTCATTCATTAGGCAACATTCAAAGAATCACCATCATCCTCTTAATTTTAATTCATTTACTATATTATCTTCAGCCTTAACTTCTCTCGATTTGAAAATCTTAGCGTCACTATATATCATTAAAATAAATCCAAAGTGAAATAATTACGCCTCCTCAATTAAATTATTCACAATATAACCAACCAACATTTCAATAGATTAACTAGTCAACCGACCAACCGAATAATATTCGTCAGTAATTTTAAATATTTAGTTTCGGGTTTTTTGTCTTTTTATGGTGTGTGTTTTTACAATTTAATATAATGATATTTTTTGTTTACTTCATTAACTTTTAATACGTGATAATCAAGTCAGTTTGTTATAATTTCACTTTCTATTTTTTTTTTTAAATACCACTGGGTAATATTATTTAATTTTATATATTATTAGTGTTTTTACTTTAATTTTAATTATTGTCAATTTTATTATTTTAACTTGCCTTCTTGCGCTTTTTTTTTTTTTTTGCATTCTCTTAAGTGTTATCAATTAATGTACCTTCCCCTTCTCATTAGACGATATAGTCGCTGAAGATGGTCCTAGTAAAGGTCCGAAACGTCCGGCCAATAAATGATTAGTATAATCACCTGGGTCTTCATATTCTTACTATATATATATATATATATATATATATATATATATATATATATATATATATATATATATATATATGTGATAAATAAGACGGCCGCACAAAGAAATAAAAATTTTGAGCGCTTTATTCATATTTTAAGTGTATTTATTGGTTACTCATCCGATTCTTTTCTTTGAATTTTTCAATTAGATGTATATACACAGGGTGAACATATACTCTGATGGCTTATAGTAAGCCTCTTCGGCTGTGGCATGATTACCAAGGGTGATTTGTAACCGAGTTTTGATATCACTCTTGGGGTATATAAATGAGTTTCTTGATTCGGCTTGGCAGCTGCCTGTTTGCTTCTTCTGTAACTCCAAAATAATAGAAAGCTCTTTTATTTTTTGACTGTAGGCTGGGTAAATGGTGGTCGGAGGTTTCCGCAAAGATAAAAGGAATCTTGGAGTTGGATTCAATATTCTTTATTCGGCGGTAACTTTGGAATCGTCTTCTGGTGTCTTTTCTTGATTATAGAATACATCTGTGAATTTTGTATTTGTATTTGTTGTAGAAAGTAATGAAAAAGAGGGGGTAGATAGTGAGTGAAGAGAGGGGGGGGCGAAAGATGCGAAAATGAAAAAAGCAATAGGTTGATAGTGTAGTTGCCCGGTGTACGGGCCATCTCCATTTGACAGTATCTCAAGAGTGTTGATTGAACTTTTTTTTTTTTTTTTTTTTTTAAACCCCTTTAAGTTGTTAGTTTTCCATATATATGAATATGAATATATAGATATATATATATATATATATATATATATATATATATATATATATATATATATATTTTTTTTTTATTTTTTTTTTTTTTTTAGTTCATCTTACTTGTATTTTGGTTCTGGCTCTTCGGTTTTGGTGTTAGGGAGGTAGCTCATGTAGCCTCCCTCTTCCGAATCCAGAGCAACGAGTGTCTCGTTTGGGAGAAAACCTTCCAGTTTCTCCCAAATGCTTTTGCCTCTTTTGTAGAGGTATATATTAATAGGCTCAATATTTGTTTGTTCGTGCAGGCTCCTCGAGGTCCGGAAGTCGTACCACTTGGAGCCTGTAACAAATCTGAGTCCTTGATTTTGTACTCTTTGTAGCATCGACATATTCCTGTTGGATGCTACATTGAGTGGTATGCTCGGGTATACCAGCTTGGATCTGACCAAGCTGATGTATAGTTTTCTCTTGTTGGCTGTTGAAAGTTTTTTAAATCGGTGGAGTTTGTCGAGTTTGGTTCTTGCAAATCCAATTCGGGACCTCACGTGCTTGCTCATTCCGGAACTGGAGAGTCCGAAACCGAGGATAGACGCGCGAGGAGTGTACGCAATCTCTGTGTTACCAATATTGAAGGGGGCGGTACGTTGTCTTCCAATTGCGGTTGCAGAGAATTTAGCCACATTGGTCTGAATCTTCCAGCGACTTTCGTATCTGGAGATTCTTTCGGCTTCTGCCGCCGAGGCCATGGCCATCAGTCTTGCCGACTTTGTTCTTCGCACCACAACTTGGGTGACATCGTCCGCGTACTGAATGTTGAGGGTTTTCCCATCGGCTGGTTTAGGGATGTCTCTTGTATAAATTGTGTAGAGAGTGGGGCTAAGGCATCCTCCTTGAGGAACACCGGAGGCAAGGTCGAAGGATTCTCCTATGTGCCCTTCGAATGCTATCACCGCTCGCCTGTTGGTGAGATAGCTACAGAGGATCTTCTCGAAGTGTGGAGCGAGTCTCAGCCTAGAGATCTTGTATTTCAGGCCTTCGATCCAGACCTTGTCAAATGCCTTTTTTACATCTCTGCATAGAACATCGATCCAGCAACCTCTAGCTCGCCATGCCGCTGCATGTTGTAGCATATGGGCTATTGCCGTTTCTGTGCCTCGGTGTTCTCTGAACCCGTGTTGTTCCTCGTTCAGGAGGTTCTTTTCAACTAGGTGTTTTACCAGTCTGCTGTTGAGGATTTTTTCAAAAACCTTTCCAATGGTCTCCAGCAGTGAGATAGGTCTGTAGTTCATGACCTGGTTAGATGGTTTTGCCGGCTTGGGTATGAAGATCATTTTGGATGTCTTCAGGCCATCCGGGAAGTATCCCATTGCAAGAGACGCATTGAACAGATTCAGCAGTCTGGTCTTAAGTCTTTCCGGGGCTTCTTTTAAGTGCCTAATAGTGATTAGGCTAAGCCCTGGTGCTTTAGACTTAAATGAGGAAATGGAATTAGTTAGTTCTTCGGCTGTGATTTTCTTGCCATCCTGAGAGGTTCCTTGAAATCGATGGTAGCATGTGGTACTGTGAGGGTCAAACCTTCCTTCTCTCCTCTCCAAGTACTCAAGAACTTGATCCTCGAAGCCTAGATCAAAGTCTTCTTCTTCTTCCTCTGAGATTCTGAAGACATTCTTCCAGACTCCGCGGAAAAGCTTCTCTTTCTCCTTAGGAGTGACCGCCACAGTACCTTCATGCCTGATTTCTGTGCGACCAGGGGTGCGAGCATTTCCCTTTAGCTTGTTAATGGTCGTCCAAAAGGTCTTGGGGTTTCTCTCAGTATCTAACTTTTCTATTAGATATTTCCATTTATTCTGAATTTCCGTTCCTATCGTGAAATTCAGCT
Organism: Ceratothoa steindachneri; assembly: GCA_963969495.1. Lineage (NCBI taxonomy): Eukaryota > Metazoa > Arthropoda > Malacostraca > Isopoda > Cymothoidae > Ceratothoa > Ceratothoa steindachneri. The sequence goes on along the minus strand of OZ018330.1, from coordinate 113,456,500 downwards.
GGTTTCTCAAATTTTGAACGATTCGAAAGTCCATAGGTCTGGTATAGCCCAAATTGAGGATGGTCTCGTAGACTCTCGTGAAACGATGCTGTAGCACCACTTTCTCTTGTGTAGGTTTTGTGGGCAAGATCAATTTGTGTGACGTCGACGGGATAGCTATAGCGTCGGCATTCGATATGAGGTCTTTAATTGCAGTAAGTTCGTCATCCAGATATTCTTCGGATGCACCCTGTAATTCAGGGATATCTTCTGTGAATGCACTTCTGTATTCTTCCCATTTAGCATTCCAGAAGTCTTTTCTAGGGATGACAGGGACTGGGATAGGGGCTGTTGCAATGGTGGTTATCATTGGTAGATGGTCACTAGATGTTAGGGGTCCTGGTGCGACACGATGGTGGAAAGGGAAGTTGGGGTTCGTGAGCACCACGTCGGGTTTGGTGGCTGTCCCGGGGTAAAAAAACGTGGGGAAGTTAGGACCAATGCGCTCTGCAACACTTCTGCGTGTCAAGAGATCAAGCGATCTACCTCTTGAATTGGTAGAGGAGTATCCCGCTGCTCTGTTTCTGGCGTTGAGGTCCCCAGCGAACAGAACTGGGTGCTCTTTAGTGAACAGGGTGTACAGGTCATGGTATGGAAGATATGACCTGCGAGGGGGTTGGTATCCCGCGCTAAGTTCTAAGTCACCCATTGAGCATCTTAATATGATAGACAACGTATATTCATCCGTTGGGTTGCCTAATCTGTATTGAAGATCCTTTTTTACTGCTATTAACGCTCCATCGAATCTTTCGCCGGTGCAGTTCTTCTGTACAACATTGTATCCAAAGATTTTCTGCTTGTCTAAGTCTTTGACACTTGTTTCTGACAGCAGAAGAACATCTGGATCAATTTCTCTGTAGACGTTATATAGATGGTTTTTATTAGGTTCCCATCCTTGCACATTGTGCGCCAGGATGGTTAGCTTGCTACAGTTTCTATGCGCTATCCCGCTAGTCTTGATTAATCTTTGGCCGTTTGACGGCCAGATTTTAGCTGCTTATATAGTTCCGGGTCATAGAGCCTGAAGTTCTCGTTGTAGAGCTTAGTCTTACACGTGAGTAGAGAGGCTTTAATTGTTTCCCCGGAGACTGGGGCGTCATAACACCACTTGATTTGCCCTTTTTTGACTCTGGTAGCAACCTCCTCAGTGGAGATCTCTTTTTTGTCAATGTTTTGCGAGTTAATCGCTAGTGTGAGTCTGATCTCTCTGCCGTCAAGCACGAGATCATCTTCTTTTTGTTCGTTTTCAGTTGTTTGGATCTTGGGTTCCACTTTGGCTTTCCTGGGTTTTTTCTGTCTGGGTGAGCTGGGTGTGGGTGCTGGGGCGTCAGTCTTTTGTTGAGCTGATGCCTGCTTAGTATCTTGAGGTTTTAAGCATTCTGTTCGTTCTCAGTATGTGGCTGCTTTGTGTTAGAAAATGAAGCCGAGAGGACTTTCTCGGAATCGGGGTTGTCCGGGAACTTGACAGTCTCCAAGTTATTAGCCGCCAGCATTTTGTTCATCTCAGTATTAAAAGACCCAGGGCTAGCTAGGTTCATTACGTGAGCATGTAAAATGCATGCCAGCATTTTAGTAGGGGTGTTGTCGCTCAATTGCAATACTATCTGCGGTTGAGTCAGCGCTATGTTTGGTTGTGCTTGAGGCTTTGCGGCAGCGGCATAGGAAGGTTTAGGCCTGTCCGCAGCCTCTCTTTTCTTCCTTAGTTCATCTTTCCTGGTTGGGCATTGCATACTGAGTGTGCGATGATTACCTGCACAGTTGATGCACATTTTTGTGTTGCTCACGCAGTGCATCCAGTCGTGCCCGGTCTGCGAGCATTCCGAGCAAATCTTGGGCTTTCCAGAGTCTGGGCAGGCACTGGTTGTGTGTTCTTCTACCTTGTAGCAATTGAAGCAGGTGAGAAGCTCGAAGAACCTCTCCCGCTCAATTTGGTCCGAGGAAATAATCATTGAAAACAGCTTGAGGCCTGACTCCTTGGCTTTTGCAGCTATTTCCATGTTCTGGAAGACAATTTTGAAGACATGTGAAAGGGTGCGAAATTTTACAACTTCGATCACCTCTGCCCATTGATGTTTCCTTAGTATTTCAGTTTTAATGTCTTCAGCCGACCTTTCTCCTACCCAAGGGTCCACTCTTCTACAAATGACCGCCTTTCTTGCAGCCAGAGCTGGAGATGGCCGAGGTTCTAGGCCGATCTTGCCGAGTTCTTGGGAGCCTGCCTCTGAAGAGATTTTTTCAAGGTCATCCTGCGTGTGGCAGATGACCGTATAGCCTCTGTTGGTTTCTAGAAGGCGCTTGAGACCGATGCCAAGTTTGTCGAATATGGCTTCGAACACCTCGGCTTTTCCCGGTTTTTAATTGCCGGTTAGTTTAAGCGGGACTCGAAAGTCCAGCGGCTCTTCCCTCACGTTCATGGTGAGGGTAGCTTCTCATTAAAAGTGTTTCGTGCCAACACTAAACTGGTCGTGACAGAAACAGGAGGAATCTCCAATCAGTCCGTCCGACCAAGGAGCGCCAGAAACAGGAGAAATCTCCAATCAGTCTGTCACTCCTGGTTAGTTTTGTGTGGCAGAGAAGTGCGGGCTTGGGGGCCTACCACTGCTGTAACCCCGGTAGAAACAGGAGATATCTCTAATCAGTCCACCAGGGCTATGACCCGTACCTAAGCGACGGCAGAAACAGGAGTTATCTCCAATCAGTCCGCCGCCACAAAGTCAGGGGCAGTGCACTTGTCAGCGGGAGGAGCCTCGCTGTTTGGGGTTTGGGAATTTTCCCAAAACTTTCCCTCCTTTACCGGGGTGGAGGTGCAAAGTTGAGGGGATATGGAATCAGTTTTCGGGCTGATCCTGGCTTGCTCTGATGCCTATTGCCTCGAGAGGTCTAGTCGAGACGGAAACAGGAGGAATCTCCAATCAATCCGTCAAGACCGAGGATCGCCAGAAACAGGAGGTATCTCCAATCAGTCTGGCTCTCCTTATTAGATCACTCAGGCAGGTCTAGTTCCTAGGGGAGCAATGTGCCATTCCGTGGTTGTAGCACCTTGGTGAGCACGTGTGGCTGGGTACTGCTAGTTGTGGATGTGCTGGTTCCGTAAAAGTTGGAGGCGATCGGGAGTTTACCCAAAACTTTACCTCCTTTATCAGGCAGGAGATTCCGGGGCGATGAATAAACACCTCACTTCACCCTGAACTGAGGTGGAACGCAGCTCTCTTCTGCTCTCTTGGTGCCTACACTGACCTAGTCAAGACAGAAACAGGAGAGATCTCCAATCAGTCCGTCCCGACCGAGGAGTGCCAGAAACAGGAAGAATCTCCAATCAGTCTGGCTCTCCTTATTAGATCGTATAGGCAGGGCGAGAGACTAGTTGATCAGATTGCTGTTCAGCGTTAAAGCCACGAGTTGATATTCTAGGCTGGGTTCAGCTAGTGCCGTGTGACCAGGTTATTTGCCCGGTTAGACTAGTTTGGTAGTCTATTCGAAAATTTTCACTGGGTTGTGAAATTTTCCTAAAAATTTTCCACCTTTGCCGAGTTGAAGATCCCACGACGACGACTTCCAAAACTCACTCTCACTCTGTGAACGTAGTCCATCTCCCTTTTTATATCAAAGACTCACATACATGAATGCGGCCTTTTAAGAATCGCTTATAATAAATTTATATATTTAATCAGTTATAATCACATTAAATTTGTTCTCTCAACTTACATTATCATATTTTATCGATTCCTACACAACTATCAAGTCTTAAAATTGCTATATAATAATAAACAAGGAATTAATACAATACTTCTTTATATCAATACGAAAGAATGACTTGCTTCCGAGGCCATGTATTGTAGCCAAATAATACGGTTTCTCCTATTTTAGCTCCCCAAAACATATCCCTTTTTTGTCGTCAATTAAATAAATATATTAAAAAGATAAGCTTGTAATTATTTCCTGTAGACTTTTACACTATCTTTATATTTAATAACTCAAAATTATTATATTCTACTCTTGAGTTTCTTTTTATAAATTCGTTTAAAGTTTCTTCATATACCAGTAATGGAAATAAAAATTATTTAGATACTGGTAAAATTAAGCAAGTGATTGAGAAAATGAGAATAATTTGGAGAAATCTAATTAAGCTGATTAATTTTGATTATAATGCAAAAGAGAAGTATTTACAATTTGGGAACAGTCCTCTCTTTACAACCCTTATCATTTTTATTCCCTTTACATGGAATGAATGTTATTTTGGTTTACCGTGGACCAATTATAAGATGTTATAAAACTCAGAAGTGCTCCCTTTTTAGGTCTCTTTGGTTGTCTCATTTAATTTTGCAATGTGAGCACTTCAGACACACAAAGTGTATATACTTATGGTATCAGATAGTAAAACCACTGTATAAGAGTATAGAATTTTTTTACGATAGTAGTTTCGGTATGAAGTTTACCAGACCCTCTTCAGTCGTATACTGAGAAAGGAATGAACAACACATGTTACTGAACACCCCAAGATCTCAACAAAAAAAAAATGGTGAAAAAGGATCATTAATCAGGGGGTGTGGTTCTAAGATCATTAACTAAACTGTTTACAATCAGGTTCCTGGAATAGGAGCTACATACATTTAAAATGGCCATCGGAAAGATTAAAATTGGGAATTCCTCCTATTAATATCAATTCTACAATTTTTCTTTTAAAGAAAAGTTTACAATTTTATATAATTTGGACCTTTGGTGGTTATAATTGCTAATGAGGTTAAAAATATTGGACGTAGTACTGCCTCGCCTGACATCAGTTTTATGTTCATATAGTCGTTTTTTTTAAGGTTTTCCAGTCTTTCCTATGTAGAATGAGAGATAGTTAGTGGATTCATACAAGATTAAATATACACCTGCCTCATTTGGCTGATTCATGGGCTTAGTCAAAGGGAAAGATTTAAGGATGGAAAAAGCGTATTTAAACGAGTCCTGACCTGGAGATATAACTCTGTTTATTCCTTTGAAGAGGGGAGAGAACGGGAGGGATAGACAATTAGTACTACTCACTATTATTTTATTCTTGGGACGGTAGTATGTAGATTTCGCTTTAGATGAGCTCTCATGGGTCACGTGGAGGAGGTTATTTAATTCAGTATACGACTAAAGAGGCTATGGTAAACTTCCTATCCGAAACTAGTTTCGTAAATAAATTCTATACTCCTATATTGTGCTTTCACGATAATATATATATATATATATATATATATATATATATATATATATATATATATATATATATAAAATATCTCTCAAAGTAGCACGAGAGAATGATGAAAATGAATGCAATAAACCACAGTGAAAGAGAAAACGGAATAATTTTTCCTACAGTAATATATATTACCTTTTTTTGAAAAAATCCGTGAAGGGAAGCGATTCAAACCTTGCACACTGAGACAGAGAGCACCGCTTTGATCACAGTTAAAAGCACACTAACGGCATACTTTTAACTATGATCAAAGCGGTGCTCGCTGCCTCAGTATACATGGTTCGAATCATTTACCTTCACGGATTTTTTCGAAAAAAGGTAATATATATTACTGTATAAAAGATTATTCCGTTTTCTCTTTCACTGTGGTTTATTGCATTGATATATATATATATATATATATATATATATATATATATATATATATATATATATATATATATATATTAGACTGGCCCAGATCTCTAGAGGCGATTTTTCATACCTAAGAACTTCTTAGTTTAACCCATGCAAATTGTGAAGCTTCCTCCTATAAAAATAATTTTAACAAAGTTTTACCTCAATTGATCGAGTTTTAATAGTGCCACAAGGCTTACAAAGTTTGACGTTGTACAGGTTTTCCAGATCATTCATGATGTAACTGTAATAGACGCGTTTGTTTTAATGTGGTATCCCCAGGAGGCCTATTTCACAGTGTTTTGCAATGAATTCAGCTTGTTTAGTTAATTGCTCATGCATTTCTTCAATGCATATTTTGTTGTTTTGGGAATTTTTTCTATGTGACATTCGGCCACTGAACCTGACCATTTTTGATAAGATGATTATTATAGCTCCCTATCAAGGCTACGGCTCTCTCTGCATCGTCATTGATGACATTCATAGTATGAGTATATTATTTTACTGTTTGATAGTCATTTCTTTCACTCCGTTCAGAAGGGTGTACTTCGAAAAAAGAGGAAGTGTATGACAATTTTGTGAAGAAGAATCGACTTGATTCAGTAACGAACTCAGCAAGAGTTTTGTCTGAGATACTTTCTTTTTCTCCCAGTTTATATCGTTCCTCTGGATGCTGTGGCACAGGCTTCTGTAATGCTGCAGCCAACTTTCTCTTCAAATCCTGAGTGACACCTTCACCCATGAAAGCAAAGGACACAAGTTCTTCGCTTAAATACCAAAGGTGACGATCAAGTGCTTTGCTGTCTACAGAAGCAAGTTCCTTATCTTCAGATACTTGGAAACTTTACACGTACTCGAAGTCCTTTTGTCAAGCAGTGGATGCAGTCTAAGATGTGAACCAGTTGTGAACGTAGTACTGTACAACAAACTGTGAAAATCATTTGACTAATGCCTGTTCTTTCTTAGTCATCTTGAATTACGACTTGACGATTAAAATTTAAATTGAATAAATAGCCTTCACCATCAACGTGTTCGATGCATTTCTCTAGGCTGTTTGAAGGAAAACCTTTTTGTGTCCCCCTTAAATATGCAACTAACAGTTGCAAAACTTCTTTGTAATCTATTCGAGGCTGATGACATTTCACTGTTCTTGATACAAACTAAGCTTCATACGATAAAGCTTCATAATTCATCCTATGTGCTTCATACGATGAGGTATTGGTGGTCTTCCAGGAATCAGGGAAATGCTTGAATAATTGAATTTCTAGTCCGGATACAGCAATAAAACACTTTTGGAATACGTCAGATACAATTATTTCATGAACATAATTCCTGCAAGGAAAAGCTAGAAGACCTCTATTTAGTTTTGTTTCTATTGTCACACATTAAGCTTTTTTAGGAACACAGTTACTAGCAGTGGTGTCAAAACACGTGGCTTTATCACTGTCCTCGATATTCCAATCTTGAAGACATTCCAGAACTGCTTTTTCTGTTTCAGTACCTGTACCTAGCGTTAGTCTTGGTATTCCCAAAAGTTTAAAGTTACCACCACTAGACACTAACACAGGCAGTCTATCCATATTTTCAGTGCCAATTAAATCAGCCATTAATTTGCAATCCCAATGGAATTTAAGAGGTACACCTGTAGTGAACGTTTGCTTCTAACTATCTGCTATTTCTTTACACGGTTCTTTTCTTTTTATTTGCAGTATACTTCTACTTATGGTTATATCATCAATATCTCTTTTAAGGGCTAATGCTATTACTGAGATCACAGCGCACTTTATCATCAAGCCTCACTATATCTAGGGGTGAACCCAAGGATTTTTTAGTTATTTTTCTTTTGGGCCCTTAGTTACCTTACCAACCACGATTGTCAAATATGGTATCTTATGGCCTAAACTTCTCATCATGAAAAAAAATCCTAAAAATATTGGGCCGTTCCTTCTTGATCAAGGGATTAATACTAAGGTTCAACCACTGTGCTTGCGTAGGTAGGCCTGGGATGAGTATAATTCCGACCTACTACAAACATTTCAATCCTAAAGACGACACCAAAAATCTATATAAAGACAAACATTGCAACCTACAACTGCCGAACAATATTAGAGGTACGTGTCAGAGAACTCCTCACTGAAGTCATTGATATTAAATTAGATATAATTGGTCTTTGTGAGACACAACGATCCCGCGAAGCTATCATTTAAACAATAATTTTCACCTACTCTACCACGAAGGAAAAGAAGATCAAATTCAAAATGGAGGTTGATTAATAATAAATAAAGAGCTTGATAACCTAGAAGAGTTTCAAACAATGCTTATAGAACTTAACCATGAGAGTAAAAGAGTCGGACTAAAATTATATTATGGAAAACTGAATTCCTAACTAAATAACCAGAGGTCGAAATGATAAACATTAGAATTTACAACCAATATAAAGAATTGGTAGACAAATATATCTACCTCGGTCAACATATTACAATGTCACCGGCGATAGATCAAGAAATTCAATGCAGGATCATCTTTGAAAGCAAAATGCACATGTGTCTGCAAAGAATAGCATACATTTAATGCATAATCCAACCTATTATTTCATCAGGAGCAAAATTGATAATCTGACCGAATAAAACTCATATTCAAATTTAGAACGACACGAAGAGACCATAAACGCATTATGATAGGGATAAATTTGCGTGACAGAAAATCAGCCACTTGGAAAAATGAACAAACAAAATTTCAGGATATAGTGGAATCTATAAGAAACCTGGAGAGGTGATGGGAATGCCATGTTGCCAGATTCGAAACGATAGATAGACAAGATAAATTACTGACTGGACTACACTTGATATAAGACGAACGACATAAAGACAAATAACAAAATGTAGATCTTATCTTCAAGAATATTATAAAACAAATTGCAAAAGATCAAACAAAAAATCAAGAAAGATGAGAGGGATTCTCTCAACAGTGTTGGGGGGATCAAATGCCTGAAATTTTATATATATATATATATATATATATATATATATATATATATATATATATATATATATATATATATATATATATATATATATATATAAATAAAATGAAAAACTCACATAGTATCACGTGAGGGTGGCAAATGAATGCAATATCCCGCAGGAAAAAATTAAAAGGTGTTTCCAAGTACTTTCGAACTTTTTTAAGTTCCTTATCAAGGAACTTAATAAAGTTCGAAAGTACTTGGAAACACCTTTTCATTTTTTCCTGCGGGATATTGCATTCATATATATATATATATATATATATATATATATATATATATATATATATATATATATATATATATATATATATATATATATATATATATATATATATATATTTGTCAAAGTAGCGCGAGGGAATGATGAAAATGAGTCCATTGTACCACATTGAAAGAGAAAACAGAATATTTTTTTCTTGCAGTAATATTTATTACCTTTTTTTAAAAAAATCCGTGCAGGGATGCGATTCGAACCATGTACACTGAGGCAGCGAGCACCGCTTTGGTCACAGTTAAAAGTATGCCTCTAGTGCACTATGCTACGCAGAGAACCAAAAAATTCTCTGAATAGAATAGCTTTTTAGGAACATTTTCGCAAGTTCGAACGAGGACTATGAAAGAAATAGAAAAATTAATTAGGAATTCAAAGAATAAATAAGGAATAGTTAAACGCGTGGTAAATATAAAAAAATGTATATATCTCTCATAGTAGCGCGAGAGAATGATGAAAAGGAATCTATTAAACTACATTGAAAGAGAAAACAGTGTGCATGGTTCGAATCGTTTCCCTGCACGGATTTTTTCGAAAAAGGTAATAAATATTATTGCAAGGAAAAATTATTTCGTTTTCTCTTTCAATGTGGTTTAATGGATTCGGGAGGCCCAATTTCCGATGACTTTGTCGCATAAATCTGCCTGAATTTGCTGGATGTTGTTCGTTATGTTGACTTTGAGAACATCAACTGTTTGCGGATTATTCGCATAGACCTGCGATTTAAGGTAGCCCCAAAGAAAGTAGTCTAATGTTGTTAAATTGCATGATCTCGGTGGCCAGTTGACGTCGCCGCCGGGCGAGATGACCTTGCCCTGAAATCACTGGTGCAAAATGTCTATCGTTGCGTGCGCAGTGTGGCACGTAGCGCCACCCTGTTATAACCACATGTCGTCAGTATCCATATCAGGCGTATAATCCAGTTGAGGCCAGAAGAAGTTGCTTATCATCGACCTGTAGGTCTCGCCGTTGACGGTTAAGGCAATCCTATCTTCTTTCTCAAAAAGTACGGACTGATGATTCCGTTAGACGAAAATCCGCACCAAACAGTGACTTTGTTGGGATGCAATTGGTGCTGGTGTATCTCAAGTGGATTGTTTTCGTCCCAAATCCGGCAATTTTGCTTGTTCACAAATCTATTCATCTAAAAATGGGCCTCGTCGCTGTGGTGAGGATAGAAATCATGTAATGCGCGGAACACAACGCTATAACCTTCCATCGTGACTTGCCAAGTACTAGTGAACAGTTCACAGTGAGGTTGCCAGATATCGCTTTAACAACATGGCCACTATCGCCTGACAAAGCTCGAGCGTCCTTGTTAAAAGATCATATATATATATATATATATATATATATATATATATATATAGAGAGAGAGAGAGAGAGAGAGAGAGAGAGAGAGAGAGAGAGAGAGAGAGAGAGAGAGAAAGAGAGAGAGAGAGAGATATATATATATATATATATATATATATATATATATATATATATATATATATATATATTTATATATATAAGGCAAGATTATTATAGGCAAGGCTATAAGCATTGTTAAGTGACCTGGGACAAATTTCTTGCTTTACAGAGCACTTTGAAAGTTCGATTGCTACAAAAAGGCGCCGACATGAATATCGAACTCGAATTAACTTCAGGCTAATTCTCCATATTACGGAAATTCACCAGAGGCTGCTATTTTAGCATGTCATTATTCTTTTTGCATTCGTCGTTTTTGTTTTGGCGGGAATCCTTATAGAAACTTATATCATTTTTTTTTACCTTTTCCTTTACATGAATTTTGGGTTCATTTCAATAGACTGTTGGTTTACGTTCAATTAAAAAGGATTTAATCACAATGAGGCCCTCTTAATCGTCGATCACAGGTTCGAGGTTATTGGTAGTATTGAAGGGTGGACCCCGAGTATACACACAAGCACCTACTCATGAGCACATTTAAACACGTACACACACACATGACCTTGCACCCCGAGGCAACCTTCCTTACTAGTTTGTCACCAAAATGTTTCCAGCCCCGTCCCCTTCTCCCCTAGGTCAGTGACATGTTTTTAGAGGGAATCAGAGTCTACACACACACACTTTATTGTTTGTCATAATTATAATTCGTAGCTATCCTGAGAAGGAGACCTTTTTCCTCGTTGTTCAGCTGATTAAACTTAAAGTTTTTAAGTAAACCTAAAAAATAAGGAGCCATTAACAGAGAAATCTGCGATTTTCTTGAAGATTTCACCGTTTCGCAGTTTACAGCTTCGTTTACAGAGTTAAGTCATTTTTTTTTTAACTTTTTCAAAAATAAAAGTCAAGGTTGATATAATGATTTATTTTACATTTAAATTCAAATATGCATACATTTTCTTCAGATTAATTAATCGAAAAAAATATATTTAATTGATACTAACTAAATTACATAATGGCATATAATATATATATATATATATATATATATATATATATATATATATATATATATATGGTAGCAAACAGTATCATATAGATCCGAGTGAGGTTTATCTTTATTTTAAAGCAAGAATTGTAAAGGCAAACGAAAGCAAACTTAAAGAAGGGGAGAATATTTTTCCGGAAGATAATATTCTTCAGACTTTGCTCAGCAATGTTGATATTCATTTAAATTAAAATTTCCTAGGAAATAATTACCCCTATCGAGCATATATATATATTAACTATATTAAAGAAGAATAATTTACCTTTCTTTCCACTACAGGATATTACTCTAGTAAAGAAAGTATAGAAAACAAATAAAGCAGTTCGAAAAAAAAAACTAATTGCTGTATATGGAAAACTACACGCCTATTTCTTCTCGCAACATAAGCTGTTGATGAATGGAGTCTCACTAGAGATAAAGTTATCCACATCACCACATTCATTTACACTATTTAGATGCAAGACCGGTTTGGAAGCTAAAATCAAATTATTAGAGAGTTTCCTTTACCTGAGAAAAGTCACCCTTTCAGCATCAACTCATCTGGAAATGGAAAATGGTTGCTTACATCAAACGCTAAGTACCCTCTCACACAAGTTCGTATGCGAAATTTTACGATTGTGAGTAGAATATCAATAAAGAGTGTGGATTGGTATGGTCTCCTATTCAGCATTTTCTGGTAGCTATGATGAATCACCTTTAGAATTTAAACATTATAATGGGAATCACATTACTATCTATATAAATGGGAGTGAAATTGAAAGACCATTTGAATTTGCCTATTCGGAGGATGCAGATCCAGTTGCCTCAAGGGCTTTTTACTCGTTATATAACAGAATAGGGTGTATTCGATCGCATTGGGTAGCTTTGTTTGTTGACAAAAGTTTTGTGTATTATTTTGAAAGCCTATTTCTAGGATTCCAGAACGATGTTTATATTCATAAAAAACTTAGTAAAAATGAATAAAATTGTTATCATCAATTCATTCAGAGTTCAAAGTTATTTTTCAGACTCTTGCGGCTTGTTTTTTGTCTATTTCATTCAACAAATGACAATCGGTAAATCATATCGAGCTTTTATTGAACAATTTTATTCTTATAAAGATCAAAGAAACGAAGAAATTGGTTTAAGGAATACCTGTGGTAGAATGTAAAGAAAATTGATATTATAAACTTAATAAATATTAATTGTTAGTTGGAAATGTGTAATTGCGTAGTTTAACTACTGAATTGTATATATTATATGCCATTATGTAATCTGGTTAATATTAATTAAATATGTTTTTGGATTAATTAATCTTTAGAAAATTTATGTATATTTCAATTTAAATGTAAAATAAATCATTATAAAAAAACAAGTTACAAAAAGAAAATGACTTACTCTGTAAACGAAGCTGTAAACTGCGAAACAGCGAAATCTTCGAGAAAATCGCAGATCTCGCTACATGAACTCCATTCATCTTCTTGTAATGGCTCCATATTTTTATGTTTACTTAAAAACCTTAAGTTCATTCAGATGAACAAAGAGAAAAAAGGTCTTGCTCCCAGCAAAGCTACGAATTATAATAATAAAGGAGGAAGGTTTCGAATGAGTTTTTATTTCTCTACCGATGAGGGGGTGACATTTGGGCGACAAACCAATATGGAGGCGGGAGATTATGGCTGCAATGTCATGTTTGTGTGTGTGTGTTTTTGCAGAAAATCAGTATGGTCACTAAAATTAGTTTAAAAGATATTATTATCTCCTATCCTCATTAAGCTCTCCAAATTATTTTTCAAGTATTTGACTTGAATAAAAGCTGTAGACGCCAGATATGTTAAATATGGTCTAGACATTATAATCTTTGATTAATATTTCTATATTAACTTTAAATGTGTCGCAAACGGTAGTAACCATTGCTCAAAAAAAGGTCACTAAAATGTTTGAATAGCGATAACCATGTCCTCGCCTCATTAAACGCTCCTAATTATTTTCAAGTAATTACTAATAAAGAATGAAACGAGACAATACCTGAATATTCAAAACTCTTAGATGAGGTGGTGGGGGGGGGGGGAGTAATGCGCTGGGAACATTTTGATGACAAACCAATAAGGATGTGTGAGTTTGTGTGTGTGTGTGCGTGTGTAGACTCGGATTCCCTTGAAAGAATTATCACTGACCTAGGAGAGAGACGGGGCTGGGAACATTTTGGCGCCACACCAGTAAGGGAGGAGGGGTAGACTCAGGAAGAAAAGTCATCTGTGCGTTCGTGTTTGAATGTGCTCGTGAGTGTGTGCGTATATGTCGACTCGCAGTGCACCCTTCAATACTACTGAGTTTATTTGCTTCTGCTTCAAAAATTTGATTCTTTCTACCAGCAACTGAAAAATTACAATAAAATACCTTTTGCTCTCTTTTAGAGATACTGTATTTTTTTCAATATTTTGCATATATGAATACTAAAATATTTATTGCCTCTCGTAACTACTGCTGCAAGATATGGTCTTATGGTTTAAAATAGGCTTCTCGCCCTCCTTATGCCATAGTGGGATCTATTTAGCACTAGCAAAATCACAAGCTTCAACTTCGAAGAGACGGGCGAAGGAACAAAGTAACAAAGAGAAACTTGTCAAACAAATGACCCAAAACGTAAGGCTTCTCCACGGAACACCGAACGGCTACCAAAATTTGTGTTCAATTTGTGTTCAACTTACCCACAAACACTATACACACACACACAAGGAACAACAAAATAGAAAGCACTCGCACCTAGAAAACATTAAAGCGCTATCGCCAACATAAAACATAACAATATAAGATCTTAGTCGTTGAAAGTAATGTCGTGGCTTGTTGGAGTTAATTGCTCCTACGATGTCCCAAACGATCCAATTTTAAGGAGGAGCGCTGCGCGATTAACGTTATTAATATTTGTAGAAAATTTATCCCATTCATTACGGTTTAAAACATAAAATTACCTTTTTTATCGGATTTATGCGCTGATTTTTTAAAGGAAAAGGAAATTCATGCATGCGCTAAGGTTAAGTAGACATAAATTCCCCAAATTGCCTCTATCATAAAATTTGAAAAGCCTTTCTATATGTCTCTCGCCTTAAGTAAATGCAGCGAGATGACGAAATTTGCACTGAAAAAACTTTTGTTATATCTTCGGAAGTTTAATTTTTTGAATAAGATATAATAAATATGATAGGTCTATCTTAACTAGAAAGTGTCCAAGCCAAATTTCTCCTTCTCTTCAAACACTAATTATGTTCAACTCTTTCGCTTGTTTACTGTCTGTAAAAGGGGAGGCAATTTTCGCATAGGAGATTTTACAATCCCTTGTATTATAGATCAATACAGTACAAAGAAGATTTTTCATACATATAAATACTACCATTATACATAGATGAGCACGAGCTAGATTCTAAATATACCTTCTGCCAAAATAATCCTTTTGTCTCAAAGAATTTAGGCCAAAGATTTTGTATAGCTTATTTGGTGTCGCCGTTTCGCTGCACCATTAATGCCACTTACCGGCGTTCCGGTCGTTCATTGATAGAGAAGAGAAAGAAAATGAAGCCCCGTGTCCCTTATGGAGACCGCAATTGATGAGGATGGTGCAGCAGGCCTGTTAACCCGGCTGTACCTGAAACTTTAAGGAATAGCAAGTGTAGCATGGACGACTATGCTGCAACGGACATCTAAAATATTACCTTTCCTCCCCATCTAAAAGAAGGATGGGTGGCCTTAAATCTTCCAAGCCGTTTCATTTTCATTTCCTTACTATCATTCTGCGCGAGATGACCTTGTTCGTATTCTCTTTCAAAAAATAGTTATCTTTAGGTCAATTTATTTAATATTTCCTTAATTTGGTATTTTAGAGGAAATGAAATAATACAAACATCAGAAACTATTTTTTGCAATTATAGATAAAATGTTAATAAAATGGTGGCATATCTCGAAGGGAACTAAAATTTTATACAATAAATAAAAATTAACTTCAGCATTATTGGCAGAACTCGTGTTATAGAATTTTCTACCAGATTATGAGTTCAAAATGAAAGTATCTGTGCAGAATTAAGAAAAAAATTGGAAAAAGGCTCGAATAAAATATTAAGCCGCTAAAATGAAATTACGATTTTGAGAAAAGGGCATTAAGATATGAGAAATACAAAACGACCTCACACAGCAAATAAATTATCTCAAAATCGCGTCATATTGATATACATATATATATATATATATATATATATATATATATATATATATATATATATATATATATATACACAGTTGTAAAAGCTCGACATCCCTTCTTTGAGCGACCGAAAGCTATCGGCCGGTGTGGTTGGCGCGCAAACTAACACGCATCCACTCCCAAGCTTAAACGCTTGATAACAGTATGTGTGGTCTTTGGACGTGCGAACGAAAAAATTAAATTGATTAATTGCGTTGTCATGGCTTACGTGTCCCGTTAGCTCAGTCGGTAGATTACTGGTCTAGATAACCAGAGGTCTGAGGTCCAAGTCCTTGTCGGGTAATATTTTTTTTCTCTTTGATTTTTCTCAGGATCACCTCCAGTAGGATCTCTTCTCTCTTGTTTCTGTATATCACTTCTCCATATATATATATATATAGATATATATATATATATATATATATATATATATATATATATATATATATATATATATGCTGTAACATGGAACATAAAAGGAAGAAATGTCATAAAATTAGATACATTTTTAAGAGGATGTTTCATAAGAAAGATCCAACCTCAACACGAGGCTATTTGTGAATTTCTAATGATATTTCAGAGAACCGAATCTGTGCATAATGGAAGCAGAAATGGTTGCCCAAGAAAATCTAGATGAAAATTCTAATTTGTTTAAGATTATTTCAAGAGGATCGGCAATGATTGAATCTTAGGGGTTCTAACATGGAAGAATTCCCATGCGTATCAATAGTCAGAATTCCACGGTGTGATTTGAAAAAAAAAGTGTATAACCTTCAAGTTTTCACAACTTGAATGAAAGAGAACTGATTGATCAAAATATAAGTGCCGATTTAATCAATAAAACTTTGTTCAGTGATAAAGCGATTTTCAACTCATGCATAAAAAAATGATCATCATAATTGGTGGATTTGTACAACTAAATTTATTGTCCTTTCCTTTTTTCAGAGGTTATAGTTACAGAAACCTGTATCTTGACATGCTTGAACAATTCCTTGAGACTCGAATTCTAAATCCTCATAATTATTTTCATTGTTCACCGGATTTATCGTGGGGGCATAAAAACATGGGCAGAACTTTCACCTGATTAAACACCATTAGAATTTCTTGTCTGAAGCTTAGGTAAGTCGAAAGTATAAACTCCGCCCCAAAAGATTAAAACACTTGAATTTCTATCCCAACATCCTAAGCTTTTATCAAGGAAAATGAAAGGTATCTCAAATTGGTGTACGATAACCTAAAGGTATAAACTATTAATAAATAACAATAGATAAATACTAGGCAAATTTGTATGAATAAAACGAAAGTTATCAACAGATATGCAATTTACTAGAAAAATTGAAAGGCCAAAATCATCCGAAAGACAACGCAAATAAATTTTTAATTAGAATATTAGAATTAAATTACCAGGGATTTTTTGTACAAGTGTTAATTAATTAGTATTTATTCTAGATAACTTTAATCTCGATGATGTTCTGACAACTCTTCCCACAGGAGTGATCTAATTGTTGACACTCTTATTTAATTCATCTTACTCAATTTATCTTGAAGAATTTACCAGAGTTCTTGAACTGTTTTCGGATTCCTCAAATAAGACCATTCTACAAGCGTCTTACAAATATTTTAAATGGGATTCTGGTGTTGATTCTGTGTCTGCCAATTCAATACAGCGATGTGTTAGTCATTCAAGAAGGTCTTCGTTGATTTGGCCATATGGCAAGGGGCATTATCGTGCTTAAAAATTACAGGTTAGGCTTAGAAAGTTCAAAAATAGTACAGCATGCTGCCGTGGCAATTCGTTGTACACTTGTTTATTCACTGTGCTCCGGAGCGTACATGTATGCCAGAACCTTATAGCAAAATTACGTCCAAGCTCTGACACTTACTCCACCATACTTCACACTCGTTTTAGTGCAATTGAAGGGTAATCTTTATCCTGCTCTGCAACAAACGAACCTCCTGAAAAGGGATCCAAGATAAATTAAACTTATGTAGATTTGTAACTGAATGGAATATAGTTCCATTGACTACCCCTCCGTGTAACGTGCTGTTATTGGCATATTCAGGACGAGCCTTCTTGTTCTTCGGATTGATCAATATCATGGCACTGGTTGTGGGAGCGAAAAGATTTCCTTAATCCATCCGACGTGACACAGTCTGCGGGAGTAATTATTGGCCAAAATCTTACTATTTTTCTATAAACTGTCTGAGTCGTTTTACACCTGCCCGGCTTCACAATTTGGGTAATAGCGTTCGCACTACCCTTTAACATATAGTTCTTCCTTGGTCTACCGCTTGGTATACTAGCTTTACATAAACCTGTTTTGTCATATCTCAACAAAAGATTAAAGACTACATTTCTGGCGCGATTGACAATCTTGAAGTGGGCCTAATCTTCGTGGCCTAGTTTTACGATCAGTTTGCTGACAGATAAAGGAGTGACAGATTTCTCAATTATGTTATCTGAACGGTAGCTGACAAGAGATTTAACCAATGCAGACGTGATTGAATTGAAGTTAGTTACTATTTAAATAATGTTGGTTCTCTCTACAAGAAACCTAATAGTTCGGATCATTGTGGACATTTCAATTTTTATAGTAGGTTGCTTATCCGCTAATACTATTATTTTGCTGCTTCTAAATTTGCATAAGCATTACATATACTTGTTTATACTTGTAGGTTTTAGTTCATGTAAAGCTTTTATTTCTTCTGGCAAAAGTATGGAAGATGTTGCGATAGAAATACAGCCGTTCGGATCTTTTGGAACAGTACTCTAAACAAGCGAAAGAAAAGAAGAAATAGTGATGCAGTCGAACTTCTAAATCGTGTTTTTTATGCAGTTCAGAAAATAAAACTACAAATACTGAAAATTGTGCTCCAAGAAATAACTTATCGCTTTGATCTCGGTAGATCCACTCATGGTCTCCTTGTTTTAAACAAATAATATATATATATATATATATATATATATATATATATATATATATATATATATATATATATATATATTGGATTAGATCGTTTAGTTAAGTTTCACTTGCGCACTATTTTCAAAATATGTGGATTAGTTAATACGGTGGAGACCTTGCAAAGAGGAGAGCGATAAAAGATCCGTGAAACGATCCAATATAGGAAGAAATGAAAGAAAATGTTTCGTTCTTATAAATTTCCAGTTGGTAAAGAAAATTGTAAAATAATGGAAATTGATTCTGCTAAGGATAATTTTAGTGTAAATATAAGTGATATCTATTGTATAATTAATACCTAATTATTGGATTTTACCTCGAAATTTTCCGTGAAATTATGGGCGGTTCTGCGCCTGGATGTGATAACTATTGCAAGGGAAGCTTGCATATTTTCGATTTTCCATTTTAGTGATAGATGATGAAAGTATGAACAAGGTCTTAAATTCTTCTTCTAACACAAATGCGATAAAAAGTCTTTGCTAATGAGGGAAGTGGTTGCTCGAGCATAGGATTCGGCCATTCTGTGCAAAACTTAAAGGTTAAAAATAGTTTCTCGAAACGAGGTGAGGACTTCAAGCCTATCAAATCGAGTCGTAAAGTGTAAATTTCTGATCAGACCAAGAAAAATAAAGAGGAGTCGTAAATTTGACGGCCGTCTTACCATTCATTTACGTAGAAAAATAAAGGTTATTTTTCTTCACCATGTTATAATTTATTTCTTCCAAAAGGTTCCTAGAGAGAAAATGGCCCTCATAAATCTATTTTCGAGCGTTTGTGGTTTGGAAAGAAAAGGTCTGTAAAGGAATTCGAATTGCAGTCAGGAAGTTTTAATTACAGTTTTAGGAATACTTGAATCTTTTAATGACATGTCATGAAATACCCACGTAGGAATGAGTTTCGACACTACTCTGGAAATTGTGATGAGTAAAGTAAAATTTTAGAGTGTAGCGTATAAAGCACAAAATGGTGTGCCGGGAAATAAACAGAAATAAAAGAGATGCTAGGTACCTGAAGATCAGGCCTTTCGCATTCATTATTTTCTTGTCTTTTTTCTTGTTCTTTTGGTTATAGTTTACCTTTTTATGGCGTTCAATTCATTTTTCTTAAAAATTTTAATGTTCTTGGGTGTGTAATGTGCATTTACTGTTGTTTTTGTAATAAATTTCTTTAATTTTATAGTTAGTATTCCTTGTTTTTATTTATTTTGTAATGAATGTGTGTTCTTAGTTTGTTCTGTCTTCCTTCTTGATGACTCTCGTCCTAAATAAGTCTTGATCGGTGAAATTTTGACAAAGTTAGTGATTTTTCATTAATCGATGTATTCTCGTCTTAACCAGTTTTTGTCGTTATCTTTGTCAAATTAAAATTCCTTTTATACGTAGAACGGCACTTCATCTCCACCAGCGACTAGGCTAGAAGAGCTTGGAAATCTGCCGCGAATTACCTCTCTTCTGTTCTGGCTGAGTTGATCCTACGATTATACAAAACTAAAAAGAAATTTAAGGATATAAAAGGAATTCATTGTACACAGATATATATATATATATATATATATATATATATATATATATATATATATATATATATATATATAAAGGATACGCTTTTTCTTCTAAAATATTTGAATATACAAAAAAAATTAAAAACAAAAATTAATACGGATAAAAAAAAGGAAATGGCTTGGCATTAGTTTGGAAAATGATCTAACGGGTTTCTACTTAAACTATCAGCTATACAATTATCGGGTCCTTTTAAATAGAAAATGCAGAATTGGAATTCCTGGAGGAACAAGCTCCAACGCATCAACCGACCGGTATTATTCGTGACGTTACGTAGGTATGATAAGCGTTTGTGTTCCGTTTCAACTACGAATTCCTTCCTTGCTAAATACATTCTGAAGTAACGGATTCCCCAAATAATAGCGAAGCTATCATTTCGGGAAACTTTCACTGTTATTCTTATAATGGAGGAGGACACATCCTATACCGTCATTACTGGCGTCGGTGCAAATGTTAAACATTTTGTCCCGGTTAGGGAGGCGGAGAATAGGAGCGGAAGCCGACTCTCCTTGAGTTAGTTAAAGCTATGAGTCGAAAATGGCGTCCACTCGAGGCGTTCAAGCGCCTTCTTCTTTAATAGTTTGAATAGGGAGGCGAATATAGTCTCAAAGTTAGGTATGAAGCGACGATAAAACGATGCAATGCCTGTAAAGAACCGCAGCTGTTTTTTGTTAGTGGGCAAGGCACGTCCACGATGGCCCGGATCTTTTCTTGCTGGAGGGCTAACTGATTATTCCCGATATGGAAGCCGAGGTAATCAATAGTGCCAAAACCGAAGTGGCACTTGCTTGAGCCAATTGTAAAATCGTGTTCCCGGAGTCAGTACAGACGGGCTGGAAGGGTGGTCAAGTGTAAGGGTGGTCAAGTGTTGATCTCAATATTGGGTGGCCATATAAAAACATTATTAAAATAGAAGGTTACGTTGGATAAGCCTTCTAAAATCCTACTCATCATCCGGCTATAATTGCTGCAAGCCTTCACGAGATCAAAAGGGAGCCTTCAAAACTGCATAATCCCCTTTTCAGTGGGGAAGGCAGTAAATTTTTTCACTTTCACTTCCTCCATCAAGGGATTCTGATAATAGGCCTTGCATAAATTCAACTGGGAGATAAACTTGGCCTTCGCAAAAAGGTGGAGGTCTGATCTATGGTGGGGATTGATTCGGCATCGAATACGGTAACCGAATTTAGCTTCCTAAAATCGATGCACATTCGATAAAAACCATCGGCCTTATTTACCATGACAACCGGAGAAGAATAGCTCGACTCCGAAGGTTCGATGATCTTCAACCTTAGAAGTTGATCCACTTCGTTATTGTATGCTTCTCAGAGGTGTATAGGCAGGGGGTATGGTTTGGAACAGATGGGTTCCAGTGTGGTTAGTTGGATACTGTGCTCAAACTTGGTAGCCCAACCAGGGATCTCGGTGATGACTTCATCAAAACGAGTCAGTAGCGCTTGCAGTTGGTCCCTTTGAAGAGATGATAGGTGATCGCATATCTTAATTTCCGCAGGCGGCAAATTATTAAATTCGGGCAAGATATGCAACGGGTATTTCTTGTTTTTTTCTCCACGCAAGCGACTTGAATTACGCAAAAGGGTTTCAAGAGATAGTAAGATGCCATGGGTGATTCTTGGGCGATTGCAAATATCTGGTTGATGTTAGCGCGCAGGTGGTACGGCTTGAGCATATTAACATGAAAAAGCTTTGTTTCTAAGAGGTTTTCAATACGGATTTCAACGGAGCCACGCTTGTCGAATATGTAGTAGGAGCCCTTCCACTGGCTCAACAATTTATTGTTGTCCGTGGGGAGGAGAAGCAAAACTTCTTCTTTGGGGTTAAATTTAATTTTTTGGAACTTACAATCAAAGTATGTCTTATACTTGTCAAATCGAAGTCGGTGTTTGAGCCGCAATTTTAGAGCACTTTTTCAGCCTCCCTTCTGTAATCCAGTCATTACGAATAAGAAGTCTGGATATTTTGATCCAATTTCTGATTGGAATAAAGTTCTTTTAAGATACTCAGGGGACCTCCTACACTCCTACCATATAAAAGTTCAAAGGAGCGAATCTTAATGTATGATGGGGGCTTTCACGGTAGGCAAAGAGGGGGTACCGGAAGGAATCAGTGCCATTCGGTAGGCTGATCTGCACACAACTTCCTGAGAATGGCCTTGAGGCTGCCTCTCACACATTCCATTCTCACTATGGTGAAAATGAGTGGTAAACAGGGGCTTGCTCGTCAATAATTTACCGATATACTCCATTAGTTCGGAGTTGACGACTACGATCCGAGAGGATTTCTATGGGTAAGCCCAGACGGGAAAAGATGGAAATAAGGGCTTCAGCGCAGGAGATGCTATCAGTTTTCTTGAAGGGCACAGCCTCGGAGAATCGGGTAGCAAGGTCGACAAGCTTTAAAACTTATCTATTGCCTTCGCTCGACAGGGGGTGGATAGGTCCGATCAGGTCGATAGCTACTCGTGAGAATAGTTCAGAGATTATCGTTCCCTTCTGCAAAGGCGCAAGTCTGACTCGTCCTTTTATTGCCGCCTTTTTTAAAATGTCGCACGAAAGACAATATCGCAAAATTTCGTCGGTCGTGCCAGGCCAATAAAAATATTTGAAGATCCTTTGAGCGGATTTCGTGTAGCTGAAGTGACCAGCAAATAGGCTATCGTGAGCCATTTTCAGGATTGGAGGAACGGGGAAGCGGGGTAAACATAGTTTGCGGACTCGGTGTCTTTTTCCTCGGTGCACTTGCGATAGAGGAGGTCGTCCTTGACGATGAAGGAAATCACCTTATTCCCTCTAACGGTTTCGTCCGTTTTGTTCTGACTTTTTTCAAAGTCATGACTCATCACACTCTGGAATTCGGGGTCACACGGGAGTTCCAGAGGTGTGGGGGCTTTCAGTTCCTTCTTTGCGCGGGAACTGGTATTAACGGATTGAGCCACCGGGGCGGAATAAACCGGGGCTGACTGATAAATTAAGACCGCCAAAAACTTAATGAGGGCTGCAACGATTTCAGCCCAACCAGTGAAATATGCACACTCAATGTAACATTGAACAATGAAGAATTTATTGGCGCGCCTCAGGTAATCATGCATTCAACAAACTTATCATGGTCCGGAGCCACACGAGAGAGTAGTTCTACGGACATAACAATACACTTGCACCCTGTATCACAGACAAGAGTGGAGATCAGGCACATATTCACTGCTCCAGTTTCGAATTGGAGGGCCCCAGGGGTACTTTTATCGAACAAAAAGTTTACCTGGTGGCCAGCAGTATTCGGCGGGTTTGAAGACGAGGGGCTTCATTTTGTGACGTCGGGGGCGTAAAGGAGGCACCGACCTGGTGTCCCTGGTGAGAAGGATGGGTGCTTCTAAACTGCGATATTTGAGGGCAATTGCTACTCACATGACGCAAAACACCACAGGAATGGAACACGATGGTCCTCCTGGGGAACCACGAAGCAGGGTGGTTGAGAAAAAGGGGTTTAACATCACGGTGGCCCAACAAGAAGAGCGGTTTAAGTTTGGTGGGCCCAGTTACCTTAACGAACTTATTCCCATTATTAGGAACAAATTTGTTCCTGCTGGTTTTGGATTTAGGAGATGACGTTTCTGATTTCTCCACTTCTTTCGGATAGCAGTTGAGGCTAGCCGCGTAGATGTCTACCTCCTCGATGCATTCCATGAGAGTATGGCACCTCTGATCCTTCCGGAAGAAGCGACGCGAGAAATTGGTTCTTGAGGAAGAAATCGACCAGAGCGGCGTATCCATGAGGCACCTTGGACGCGTCAATCGAAAAATTAAAGTGACGCTGTAGGGAGTAGCCGAACTGTCGGAAGGTCTCGTTTGGTTGAATGCGACCGTGCCTAAATTTAGCTCCGTAGAAGTCCGGGGTAAATTTAGCTCAGCGGGAACAATAATCGTGCTACCCCGTCCGTCTCGATGTCCCACTGGTTTACCTCGAAGATCTTTTAGAAGTGAATGAGATAAGACTTGCCGTTTCCGCCTTCTTTAAAGACGGGGAGTTTTATGGTCGCAGACTGCGGTGCGCGTAGTCTAGAACTTGAGGAGTTTATGGAGAGCCTTTCGTTCCTAGCTCTTCTCATTTCCAATTCTTGAAAGCGAATTCTCTCTCTTTCTTCTCGTTCCTTTACTTCTCTTCTTTCGTCTCTTTCCCTCATTTCTTCCTCGTAGATGTAGGCTATCAGATCGTTGCCCCTGAGTCCGAGTGACTTACCTTGGGTCTTGAAAATTTCAAACGACGATATAATGCTAGTTTTACGCGACGGGGACAACAACAAGAATTAAACTAACGCACGACAATGAATATGGCAGGATTATGGATTTCTTTCCGCACGAAAGGTAGTGCAAATGGTTTTGCTAAACAAACGAAAACGCGAACAAAGAAAGGGGGCGAAAGACTCGCGAGGAAGCTTTTGGGTTCGTGATTTCCCTGTGGTTGAGACGAGAGTTACAGCACAACTAGCACAGCGATACGAAGAAATATTCCTATTTTTACTATAACTTCAACTGACGGCACGAGATGAGGATTTGATGGACAATGATTCAATTCCGTGGGGAAATAAAAATAATAGTTAAACACGGCCACTCAAAAAACAATTCACCAAAAAAAATAAATGGGAACGGGAACAAATGCACTTCGCATGTAGGTATGCAATGGTTATTTCTCACCTTTTTGAACTCCAGAACCGGAACCAAGCTTAGCCAACAATTAACAATTTAACCAAGGTTAACCAATAGGTTGATCAAATTTTAATTAATTAATGTACCAAGATTAACCACAATAAACTTTACGCCAGTTTAATATATAATTGATATTACTATATATGTCGTAGAATAGGGTCAAGTTCAACCCTTCCTGTGTTTCTCAGCCAAGAGAGATCACGCATGTGTGGGTGGGAGACTAATAATACAGACAGAGTTCAAATTAACCGAATTTTAGTTGGCCAAATAGTCGGCTATCCTGTAGGTTCAGGGTCAATATAAAAATGGGTACAAAAATAACTTTACTAATATGCAAATTAATATTCTTTTTAAAAGGGTTAAAAGGAGTTTTGAAACAAACTATATAAAACATTAGACGTACACGAGTCTCAGCGACTTAAAACTGGGGAAGGCGACTTGGCGGGGACAGTCGCTTTCCACACAAACGAACAATACTGACCGAAGGGTCGCTCGAATGACTTGAGCGTACACAAAGCCGACGATGGATGCTTACATCGGGGAGGGGGGGCAGTAGAGAGAGCACTTACACAGGAGTAATCCTTGCCTTGGCGCAAAGTTCAAATAATAGTCTCTTGCCTGCGTTTGATGAGCTGGTAACAACGAGTAGATGGTAGACTCACACGGATTAAATGAGAATACCCGGAGCTTGAGGGGTTCTGCGAGGAATTGTGCAGAGTCCAACGGGACGCGAGTAGCGGGTACGGACGTGTAGGTGCAGACGGCAGGTACTGACGTTGGCGGGCAGACAGTGGATGCAGACGGGGCGGGCAGGTAGTATATACTGACGTAGAGGGCAGGCGACGGATGCTGCCTTCCAACTCTGGCGGCGGATGATTTATAGTGAGGGTCGAATAGGGTTTCCCCCACTCCCTCCGTCTGAAGGGGAGGGTTCCAGGGTCCGACGCATCAGTACGAGGGTATTCTGGCCTATTAGCACGATTGCGGGAAGGTTCCTAAGCCGGCGAGGCGAAACTTTGTCCGACTCCCAATGGGACCTTTTCGGGCTATCAAGCTTATTGCGGCTTTCTGCGATGGCGAGCTTTCAGGCCACTAGGGCGTCTCATGATTTCGTACTTCCATTAGCACAGACTAAAAGGGTCGACCATGTGTTTGTTTTTGTTTTGTTTTGTTCTCTCTCTCTCTCTCTCTCTCTCTCTCTCTCTCTCTCTCTCTCTCTCTCTCTCTCTCTCTCTCTCTCTCTCTCTCTCTCTCTCTCTCTCTGTGTGTGTGTGTGTGTGTGATCTCTGACAGCCAGCTTCCCACTCTCGTGGAGAGCCTGGCTCGAAGAATAAATGTTCTCATTGCCAAAAAAATTCTCTAGCGACATAATAATTCCTGCATCACCTTGCTGTCGCTGTTTATCTGTTTTATGTTGCTGATGTTACATAATATGGCAATTTTTGTATTTTGTTGATTCTTGATGATTGTTTGGACTATATATCACTTATTGCAATTTATTCTTCCTTATTTCACTCTTTTATTCATTTGATATACAAATCAAAAATTTTAGATCAGGCATTTATCTAATCTCTTAACATTTTCAGTGTCGTTAAACATTTGGCAGTGACTGTACGTTAATATATGTAACTCCTAAAAGTATTTTCACAGTTGTTATTCTGACGGTTTTTCTCACCAGATTTCA
Organism: Ceratothoa steindachneri; assembly: GCA_963969495.1. Classification (NCBI taxonomy): domain Eukaryota; kingdom Metazoa; phylum Arthropoda; class Malacostraca; order Isopoda; family Cymothoidae; genus Ceratothoa; species Ceratothoa steindachneri. The sequence continues at coordinate 113,429,941 of OZ018330.1, read as the reverse complement.
CGAATGGCCTGGGGCAGGAAAATGCTGAGAACAAGACTTTCCTGTGTTTTTTTTCATGAGTTATTTGTAAAAATACAATGAATCCAATCCCTTGTCAATAGCAATTTCCTGTGTTATTTTTATATGTTTTTCTTGATATAAATATATATATATATATATATATATATATATATATATATATATAGAGAGAGAGAGAGAGAGAGAGAGAGAGAGAGAGAGAGAGAGAGATAGAGAGAAAGAGAGACAGAAAGACAGACAGACAGAGACAGACAGAGAGAGAGTAGAGTTGATACATAAAATGGACGTGAATAAGCACATGAAACATGAAACTGGATTATTTCTAAAGGCAAGAGAAAACGACAATGGAAGTCATAAAGATCAAGGAGCGCAAAGGATCACATATTGAGGGTAATCCATATTGAGAATACAGAAATGACGCAATAGGAAAAATTTATTTATCACGGGAAGATACTATGTTTGATGGGGGAACCTTTTGGGTAGGGTTGAATTGCTGTGACTGGTTGCTTAATGGAGGGCCTGGTTTGATTCCTGGCCAAGGATAATTCAATTATTTACTATGGCGTTCTTTTTTGTCCTATTATTGATTGCCTATTATTGATTCCGTTGCTCTCCATGATCTTTGTGTCTTCCAATGTTCCCTTCTCTGACTTAAAAAAAACTTGTTTCTTGTCTTATCTGTCCATTCACGGCCAATTTCTCTACTTCTTCTAATATATGGTTATGTATTTTGAAATACACTATTTCTGCATCTTTCTTTCTGCCTTCAAAAGGTTTTTGAAAGGCAAAAATTAAGTAGAGCGAAAGCTCTATAGCAAAGGCCCAAGAACGCTACCTTGAGGAACTCCAGAATATACTCTAGAATAAGGACTAAAACACTCATCGACAACAACACGTTCTTGTCTATTAGTTGAAAACTCTGTTAAAATACTTAAGACTCTACCACCAATGCTAACAGACTTTAATTTAAAAAATCAAACCATTATGGTTGACAGTGTCAAAGGCGGCACTAAAGTCAAGAGAGACAAGCCTATACTCACAATTATTGTCTAAAACAGACTGTATTTCATGTACCAGCAATAATAGTGCATCAGTAGTGCCACGCCCCTTTCTAAAGCCAAACTGAGTTACTGGAAAAAACTGTCTCAAATATATAGTAAGAATTTTGGACAGCAGACGTTCAAAAGTCTTAGATAAAATTGGTGTGATGGAAATGGGCCTATATTCACCACTGGAAAATGGAGATAATGATGATCCTTTGGGAATTGGGGTAATGTTGCCTGAACGCAAAATACAAAATATAACAGCCAGTTTTTGAGCTAGCTGACTGCTAAAGCTTTTTAAAATCAATGTAAAAGGACCAATAGGATCAGTTTCCCCATACCCGTCCACGTTAGATAAGAGAAATTTTATTCCAAATGATCTGAAGGCAAATGTATTAAAAGTAGGTAGTGGGTGACAGCCTAAGGGCAGCTGAATCACTTCCCCACTTTGCTTGGAATTAGAACTGTTGTTTTCCAAGAGGGAGGTCCACCCTGTGCCGATCAGTGAGACTCCCAACTTATATGAAGAATAAGATGAACAAGATAAGGAGATATTCAAGGACTGCCATACAACTTGCTTTGAAGGACAAAGTAAACCATATGATGAAGCAAAAATTGCTGAAAGATAATATGAAACTAGATCAATTCAAGATAGCTAAAGGACATCTATTCAAAAAAAAAAACTGGTGTCAGGCATAGTTGTTTTTTTATTTTAACTTAAGAACCCGTTAAATTAAAATTCCCCCCCCCATTTAATTATTCTTACCGAGTTTGCCTAAGTTTGCTCAAAGTTATTCAAAGATCAAAGATTGTGAAACTAATTATCAACTTATTTTTTTAACTATTTAATTGTGTGCTCGCGAGTACATAAGTTTCCTTTTTTTTGGTAACCCTTTACTAAATCACGAGCTGGCTTAAGAAAACGAAAAATTTTTAATCCAATAGGATTAGGTTTTCGCTTTTGTTTTTCATTTTTCCTTTTTTTGTGTGCATTTCCTTTTTTGTGGGTAAATCTTATTAGAGTTAAAAAAAAAATTGTGAGATCCCATATTCTATGTCGTGTGTTCCGTGTACGTTTGAGCTGTTAGACGCACACGTAGTGTCAAGAATGTCGTCCTTTATAGATTCCACAAACAAGGTCAAATCTTGAGATTAACAGGCAATGATTTAATTGCCTATATAGAAGACGAATAAAGAAATGAATGGGAAGAAAGAAGAGAAAGAGATCAAATAGAAGCCGAAGAAAAAAGAGAGCAAAGAACAGCAGAAGAAAAGGAAAAAAACAGTCAACATGAGCGAGAGCTAAGTAGGGATAACTTATAAACCTTTTCCGTTAGTTCAAGGAATGAGGCTCCTCAAACCCCTTCGGTTAAGTTACCTGTATTCAAGGATGGCGAAGACTTCAGTGCCTACATCACCCACTTTGGAAAGATTTTGGAAGTGAATTCGTGGGTCATCTAAGAGAATGGATTCGCACGTTACTTCCCTCGCTCAACATTCATCTTCGGGAAATTTTCATATCTCTTCCTGCCAAAGCAACCCTTAATTATTCGATCTTAAGGTCGGATTGCTATCGTCAATCAATATGAATCCCGATTTCTATCGAGTTAAGTTTCGCCAGACAAGAATTTTACCTGGCCAAACTTACCGCCAGTTTGGGTTCATCCTTCAGAGAAGCCTACAATTCTGGTTGGACTCAGCTCAAGTAGGACGGGAATACGAGTCTTTATTCGATTTCGTCTTACGTGATCAGTTAATGGCTGCGCTGATATCTGAGATCCGTGCATTCGTAAAAGATAAACAAGGGTCTACCTTTAATAAATACCTGGAAGAGGCGGATATACACCCGTTCGGCCATAATCTGTATCCGAAGGACCCCAAGAAATCGCATTCCTCATCTCCCAAGATTAAGAGTAATTTCTCTAAGTCCTCCCATAAAAATTTACTCCAATTTTTCAAAGTGACTGGTCCCCCCAAACCTAGATTCCCTCCCCCGCAGGAACCGAGGGATATTAAGCCACTCCTAAATAATCCCCCTCCATTCAATTACCCCCGGCTGCCCATCGTATGTTTCACGTGCGGCGTGCCCGGACATGGAAAAACCAACTGTCCCCAAAACTCTCACCTTCGCTCTTTCCACATCCAACAAGTTTATCAATTCATTCTTCTCTCTCTCTCAACCCCCTGCTAGCCAAATAACTCAAGCTTCTGCCTCGACTAACGGTTCCCCAGGACATCAGGACATCACTTTTTATTTAATAAAAGCTCCCCGGTGGGCTTGACTTTGAAGAAGGAACTGTGAACGAGAGCCGGGTGTTAACCCTTGTGAGAGACACCGGGTGCACCTGCATCGTAGTGTCTGAAAAATTGCTTCCCCCAGTAAGTCCCGACCACGATAGATATGCAGTAGTCCACGACTAGTTAGGACACGCGCGAAAACCAGTTCCCCGTCGTCCGCTGCTACCTAAAATGCAAATACTTCACCGGTTGGGTGGAGGCCGTTGCAGCTCCCATTAAGTTCTGCGCCGTGTTGGTCGGCCAGAACCCCCAGATCTCCCCTAATCCTATCGCCCACCGGTCCTTACGAGGGATCAGACCTTAAAAGAGATTGCAACCCCCGTGCCTTTAGACACTCCTCATGCCGCCGAATTTTGTGGCCCAAGGAAGGTTATATATCTCGTTAAAGATGACCTCCTTTACCGTTCTACATCGACCAAGGATGGTCCCAAGACTTGCTCTTTTTGCTTTTCGAAATCTAATGGCTTTCTAAAAGCATAGAAGACTGACAGAAAACTGGTAGGATAACCTCCTTCCACATCATGTTTAACAAAGCTAGCATAAAGCCCGTGTCTCCGTCACCTAAATTTCAAACACTGCGTACAGAATATCATCTGGATCATAAGGTGTATATACATACGTTCGAAACGCGATCAGAGGGCAAAATATTTTGTCTGGGGCCAAATAGGTTCTCATCCTTGGGAGGTAAATTCAAATCAGCTGCATTCACAAGCCAACGACTTGTTTTAAATGTTGGTGGAGCAGCATTTCTTCAAGAGAATGCGTATAAAGCGGTCATGATGTTCTCTGCTAGAAACGCGGGTCCGAGTTGGTGGTCCAGTCATCCTATATCACGGAAGGATATACAGAATCATTTTAAGGCGGTTCCACTCCTCAGCAATCGGTGTCTTCGGTTAATTTTAGATAGACACTTATGCCCACCGAGAAGAAAAGCATCAAGCGGGTTTGTCGCTTATAGCGTATTGAGACACATCGCTTCTTTATAAGGGCAGTATCAAATTCACGAGATCATCAAGACAGCAGACGCCATGCTAACGGCCAGAAGGTCTAGGAATAATAGTGAGACCCATAGCAATGAAGAACTCAACAACCTCATCAACCGACATAAACTTCTTGACTAAGATAAACAATTTAGCTATTTCCAAGCACTAATGATGTAGTTTTTTCCATCGACAGCGACCCAGAAAAGATATTTGGATGTTAACTTTATCAATAACAGGAAGATCATCGCCCACAACAAAGGAACAAAAATTAGAATCTGAATTCGGAGAGCACAGGCATAGGGAAGATCTAGGCAGGAAAATTAAGCGGCTCTCATACAATATGTCTAACTTCATCCACATTAAGGACACTGTTACCAGGTCTTCGATCAGTAGGCAAAGATCTGAACTCTGGGATTGATCGTGTAGTGCGCCCAGAGATGAAACCTACCATTCAGAGCACAGAGTAGGATAAACTGCCTTGGCTATTCTGCCACGGCGCCGCGGACATTCCCAAGTTTTTCAAGACAGCTGCACTGCAAGTAGATATTTTAAATAATAGAGATAATTGAAACATCATGTCTGGCGCAAATCGTGCATCCGTTTGCACCGCCCCATCCCTAGATGGTGATGGTTCAAAATATTATACTACTGAGAAACACGCACAGCATGGGCTTCTGAAGGCAAATATCTAGAGGAAAGCGGGAAGAGACAAGTTTGCGCCGCTCTTCCTAAGTGTCTTGAAAGTAAACGCCATCCAGGTACAGCTATAAGGAGCCTTTTTCCAATGAAATTCCCTCACAAGAATGAGTGTAGCATTTTTGGAGACAGATTTCCAGTGGTTTTTGGCTGTAGAAAGCGCTGAGAGGTTACTGGAAGCGGCTTAGCTTGTCACACGAGCTTTATTCCTCTTGCTTGGAAACCTATGGAGATTTAGTGACCGAGGTCCCTCGTCCTATGTACTATCCCGACAATCAAAAACTCTCACTGAAAGGTATCACGATCACCTTTCGTTGAATTTTCTACTGTCAATCTGACTCTGTGGAGGAACACGACCGCTGCACTTTATCTACGAAAACAACATGTGAATACGCGTTGCCACCTGTTTGTCTAGAGTGGCGCTGGGAGAAGTAAAAATCGAGACTGGATTCGGAACTTCTACGGTGATAACTATGCCAGTTGACTTGGAGAGGCTACGAGCGAATGCTGAGAGGCGTAGGAATCTCCAGGTCACACGGGTCGAGAAAGGACCAATTTTTTCTTCTCTGAAAGTGATTCGTTTCTGAGCTAGAACGGCCTTGGCCTCCTTATGGAAAAATATACAAGCCGTATTTTTTTCAATGAAGGAGTGTGACGTTTGCCGCTATGTAAACCCAATACCTTACGCAATTAAAAATTTATCATGCAAGGCTCTAGTGCAGTTTAGGATATTTCGTGTTGACCCAACTTAGAATGCGGCATGTACGATTCTTGTGGCAGAATGGCGGCAGTTGAAATACCCCTGCAGCAATAGCGCGTATGCCATGAAGCGGTAGCGATACTAAACATTTAGTACTATCTAAGGTAAGATGGTCACGATCAAATGGGATAGAGAGAAGGGGTGAGTATTGAAGCCCCTAACCCTTTTTTCATCACGTGTGACTCTAATTCCGAGTTTTTCGATGCCACTAGTCTTTACACGAATATTCTACAAGAGTATAATAACCTTCTCGCTAAAGTGCCAACTAAGTTATCTAGTGTCCACTCTCCTTCTTTAGTTGCTTGCTTAATCTTGCGTTACTTGTCTTCCCTCCCCCGGGTTGTCAGGAAGCTTGTAGTGTGTAGTGCTATCATTGGCCTTGTAACCTGACAATAAGGCTTGATTCCGTCCGTCGCTCAAGGCTCCCAGGTGACGGAGGGAGCCATGCCTTATCGTCAGGTTACAAGGCCAATGGAGAGAAACCACTAATCTGAGGCAGATGTGCCATCCTAAGCCATATCTTTCTCTGAGATGGAGATGCGCCTCCTTTCCGCAATCTCTGCATTTGTGTCCATTGATCTCGTCCATGGACTCAGCAGAGCTGTAGCATGATGAATAAATACAAATCATTCGGGACCGGAGAGCACACCTCCAACTTGAATAAAAGGGTAAGGCACGGTGGCTGCCTAATGTGACAAACAAGAGTCCAATAATTGGGGTGGGGGGGGCATGGCCCGACGGGCTCTGCCAACCCCTTGGCACTTTAATAGAGTTCTTTCCACCGATCTGATCCATCCAGAAGCAATGGATATTGGGTCACCTATTGTCTTTTTACTTAGTGGGCCCCTGAAAAAGGGAAATTGGGTCACCGCGGTTATAGGAGTGGAGTTGACCAAGAAGAATCCAAGGAAAGGGGTGAGAGGAAAAGCCTTATTCTCGATGATGCTTTAACATTTAGCACAGGAACGCAGAAACTTTGGACACTCTTGCGTAATAATGTTGCTTTATTCATCTTGAGGAATTTCCTAGTTCTTGAAATGTTTTCGGATTCCTCGCTTTAACACTCAAGTTTATTTATTAAATATCAGCCGCATTTTTAATCGCAATCCGCTCAAATTTCTTGACTTTTATTTTTTTTATATTCAAAATGGCATTGTTAAAGTATAAAATAATTACAAGAGTTAGGTAACGAGCGATAGAGTATACTACCTACAAAAAATGAGCGGTAAGATTGACCGCTGCATAATATAATCCTGTTTTAACGTGTTTATTTCATTACAAGGAGTGTGCTACAGTTCATAACTCAGTGCACGTTTGTTCCAATATGTTCTGACAAGGTTTGTGCGTTTTCTATATAAACTCGCTGCAATTACACGATTGTGCAGTACACAATAGACTCTCGTTGAGTGAAGATCTCGTCCGATAGAAGGGAGACTCGTCTGACAGAGGAACAATTTCTTGTTGCCACACGTTACAATTAATCGGAAGGAGAATCTTTCGATAGTGATGGAGAAGAATACATTTCTGAACACAATTTTTCAATTTCAGACGAAGAAAATAAAAAATTGCATCAAATACAGAGCAACGTAAATGTGATGTGATTGTTCTATGATACTGTTAGAATGTCATTCGATATATCGTTTAGAATAATATGTAGCTATTTACATTATTATTTATATTATAATTATTATTATGATTATTGTTGTTATTGTTATTATCATTATTATGTTATTATATTTATATTATTAGTATCGTATGTTGCGATGAGTATATTTTATTTTGATAAAAATAAATCTGAACATAAATAATTGGCGAGATTTTTTTAGGTACATTTGTTACATATGTATTACTATAAATGACTAAAGATTCCTTACGTATTTACCTACAGATGATGAGATAATTCTTGAGAGTAATACCACTACCGATTAAGAAGTAATGCAAGGAAATACATCAGATAATAAGATGTACAGAAGCAGAAGCTCGCAGCAAATTGAATGATGAATTATGAACCCTAACTAAGGAGGAAATATATCATATGCTGGCAATAGTCTACGCCAGAGGACTTATTGCTAAAACACAACCACTTGATTTTTTATGGTCAAAGGTTTGGGGGCCTCGTTTCTTCTCCATGACTATGTCAAGGGATAGATTCAAGCAACTTCTTCGATTTTTACGTTTGATTTTAGATCCACCAGAAGTCAACAAATTCAATCAGATAAATCTGCTCTTTTTTATACCATATGGAACAGATTTATTGAAAATTGCCAATCATGTTACAGACCTGGAACAGATATAACTGCTGATGAAAAGCTTTTTCCCACTAAGTCCAAAAGCCCCTTTACCCAATATATGGCAAACAAACTGGATAATTTCGAATCAAATTCTGGCTTGTTGTAGAATCAACGTCCCATTACTTGCTGAATGGATTTCCTTATCTGGAAAAAAATGTTCATCATCCCCAAATTCAAGGCTTATCGGAATATGTAGTAATGAAATTGGTAAGTCCTTTTCTAAGTGAAGGTCGGCGCGAAATACCAACCAGCATCAAAAATAAGAAACAACCACTACACTCATCTATAATTTTGAAGAATTGTGACATGACACTCACTGTGTACCAAGGAAAACCTTCTAAGAGTGTACTTATTCTAAATACTGTGCACAAGACAGTGCATATTGACAGTGGTACAAAAAAGTTGCCAGAGTCTGTCACGTATTATAATAAAACAAAATCTGGCATTGACAATGTTGACCAGATGGCCAGACTGTACACCACTAAAGTGGTTTCTCAGCGTTGGCCATTACAAGTGTTCTATAAGCTACTTGATCTTGCCATGATTAATTCAGTTATAATATACTGTGAAGTAGTTGGAACTAAAATAAGTCGACGAGATTACATTTTAAAACTCATAAGAGGGCTACGAGCTTTTAACAGAAGTGTGGATGAAAACCTCAAAGACGAATGTACAGATGAAGAACTTTTGGAAAAACCGATAGAAGAACCAAGAACCAATAAGCGTAAAACTTGTCAAATTAGCAAATGCAGAAAGAATAAAACTAATGAAGTATGCTACAAGTGCAAGAAATATGTGTGTGGAAAATGTATTGAAATAATACGCAATCGAATAATTTGTAAAAAATTTTCATGACATTGATACATCTAACGACTTAGTACTATATAAATACCTAAATACTTTTTGATAAATGTGTTTATATTATATAGTTGCATCAATTATTCTATATGATAAATAAAAATGGGATTGTTATTTTGTTATTTTTCTCTGTCTCATACATATTGTGGGGGAATTCCACGTGGAATTTCTTTTCCAGCATAGAAGGGAAGTCCTTGCGCAAGAGAAGATTCTAGAAGTTGGTTAGGCTTAAATGGGTAAGCGGTAGCCTCGAACCGCGTCCACCACGGACCAACTTTACGCAGGTTAGAATCTCCTCGGCGTGAAGATTGGAGGCATTCGAGAGTAGCGTTGTTTCCCCCACCCCCGCGGAGGGAGCCTCGGATATATATAGGGCTCATCTTCCATGTGGGAGACAGAGTTGAGGAGTCTCCCCCGGACCCAATAAGATTCCCCTAGTTCCAAGTTAGGTGCGAAAACCAAGCAAAGTGACGGCTGAACTTTTTGTGCGTTGGAATTAGCCCCAGCAAGTGAGGTAATTTCATTTGACGATCGCTACCGAGTGATTTTTCCGACTCCACTCATCAACTCCTGTCAAAGCCCTCCTCGTTTCCTCCTCGTTTTTGGGTGGCCAAAATACTCTCGCCTGGACCGGACGTTACCCCCCCCCCCCTTTTGGAGAACCGTCATCACGTTAAGTTCCCGCTCAGAAGCTCCGAGCGCCCTCGCCTCACGTGGAGAAGACATCCGTGAAGCCTTACCCTGACGTCTCACCCGGAATCCTCCGTAAGCCAACCTCTCTTCCCCTTCAGCAACCCAATTGAGTTAATCCTCCCCATTTGAATAGTCTCTTTCTGTAATACATTTATTTTTAACTCCAGTGTCTGACGCATAACTACAATTCCCCCCCCCCCCTCCTCGTTTACCGATGTTATTTTGCCCATTAATTCTCTAATTTAATTTGGCCCATTAATTGTATGATGTAATTTTGCCTATTTATTCTCTTATTTTTGTAAATAAAATTATATTTTTGTATATGCCTCTTTAAATAACCTTGAGCTTTGCCATTGCCTAAATTTTACCTGACCTCGTTGCACTCTTATCTCGTTGTTTCCCGCGTCGAAACTCGTGGCATTCCGTTCCTTGTCGGCTTGCCTTTAAGTTATTGGTCCCTCCCCTATAGATATAATATGGTATTCATATAATATAATGTTATACCACGACACATATATGTATGTAAATGTAAATATATTGATAATGTATTTTTATTTATCATTTAGTAATACCTATTCCATACAATAATATACTGAAATATTTGCAACAGAAGGAAGTTAAACTGGAACTAATAAGAAAAAATAATTTTTGTGATATGAATTCACCCCAAACGTGTGAAAAAAGGAAGAAAATGAGGAAAAATAACACCAGAGGTCAAAATGACCGCTCAGTCTTTCTAGGGGTTGTGCACTTGGCCGTCCATCTAGTGTTAAAACTATTTCTGAATGACTTCCAAAATTTGAAATGGGATTGCCATCCGAGCTCTGTGCAGGCCAGTTCACAACATATATGCTTGCTGTCAAGGAAAATCTTTGCCGAGAAGGTCGTGTGGCAGGGGGGCATTATCCTGCATGAAACTTCAAGTGTTCGACTACGGAGACTCGCAGATGGGCCAAAGTATGCTGTCGAGCAATTTCTCGTCAGTGAAAAAAAGGAACAGTTCTTTCAAGCAAAATTATGCCCGAGACCATAACACTTCCTCGACAAGACTCTCAGACTCTCTTTGGTGTGGTGCAATTGGCAAAGAGTCATTCTACTGCTCTGTAATGAACGAACATCAGTCCATCGGATCAAAAAAAATTGAACTTAAATTCTTCAATGAAGTGAACTTAACTCCATTGGTCACTCGTCCTTGCAACGTTCTCATTGGTGTCTGTTAAGGCGAGACTTCTTGAATTTCTAGACTGATCAATATCTTAACCGCAGGTGTGCGAGCGTAGAAATTGTCCTTCTTCAGTCTGTTTGGCACAGTATACTTAGAAAGATTGTTAGTCCACATCTCAGCAATCTATGAGTAACTACTGCTTCCCTTTTGAAACGGTTTGCCATTGTTTAGGTCTTCTTTGGCCTACCAATTTATTTATTAGCCTTACATAAACCTCTAATTTCATTGGTTGACATAATATTATGGAATACACTATTGGAGGGCTAGACAGTCTCTGCAATGGCTTCCAATTGAAATACCATATGTTGTTGCAGTTGTTTGATCGGCAACTGAAAAGAGAAAGGCGTGACGATAACTGGTAAATAAACTGAACTGAACTGCAGTTAGTTACGATTCAAACAATGCAGTTTCTTTCTACGGGAAACCTACGCGTTCTCATCATTTGATTTATTCATCCAAATTTGCATAACTTTTACCCATAAGTAGTTTATACTTGTAAGTTATTGGACACCAATTTTGAAACCTTGGATTTTCTCTGGTTATGGATGATGTTGAGATAGAAATAAAGGCGTTCTGATATTTTTGAACGGTACTGAAATTTTTACGTGCTATTTGGAAGTGTAATTACATTTCCCCAATTCTTAACGTGTCTATTTGCAAAGTTTTTAAGTAAATTGTTCGACAATCTTTTAACTTATTTTAATCTTTATCCTATGATAACTTTTGGGATAAAGGAGCAAATAGAAATCATTGCGTTAGGAGTAACAATCGCTCATTTTGGTTATTATTCAAAGCTAAAATATTTCTTTGAAATGTTAAAAAACTTTGGTATTTATTTATCACCTTTTCTCTCAAATATTTATAGATGTCACAATTGTCTTATTTGTTTGCAGCAGAAAAATAGGCAAAAAGGCAAATCTCTCAGCGCGTTTTCAAATAGAAGGTATCTCCGTCTAAATAGTTAAGTTAGAAACTTTGATATCACTAATAATAGCAAGTCTATTTAGTATTAAAATAAGTAATTTAAAACTATTATTATGTATTTATAAATACACAAGCCGTTGTTTCTTACCTGCAAAGAAAGGAAATATCTTTAATTTTATCATAAACATAAATAACCATCGGACATTTTCAATAGTGAAATCAAACTTCCATGTTGGAAGGTATTATATAAAATAAAATAAGAAGACACTATATATAGAAATGTAAGAAATCAATCACACAATACTCACATGAATTTTTATAATCTCCCCTTGAATTTTAGCCATTCATGATATTTTTTCAAGAAGAGCGGGAAATAATTGCATTACGTGAAGTTAGTAAAAGTACTGAAAATCCAATCATCACTATTACTTCAATTCAAAATAAAATTGGGTGAAACATTTACTTTCATGAATGAAAAATAAGAGGATCTGAGATAAAAAAAATGATTTTTATGTCGAGTTTTACCAAATAAAAACAAAATTGGGGTAACGTAATGTATACATAAATGGAAAAAATTAGTTGATTTCCAGTTATTCATTAAACTTACACAACATTTAATCTTTAACTAGAACATATAATGTAATCCCGTCGGCTACATTAAAATTTCAGGTCAATTTCTATAAATAAAATATCATATGGCTACCTTAGAGGTTTTAGGCATAACGCTTCCTTCTAACCCCCGCCTCACATTCAGCCAGACTATCGCGGAACAGTGCCTCGCGTAAAACGACCACATATGCGAGGATAAGAAGCGATTAGAGTGGTCGAGAAAATAAATTGGCTTCCCAAACGAGTGTTCACGAAAATGTTAATCGATTGCGGAAGTGATCAATACCATGTTGAGAGCCGAGCAACTCCCATTTAATATACGTTTTCTATCAGAAAACCAGAAGAATAAGTCAAGAGAGGAAAATTAAGCTCTTCTTGTACAGTGATTTGCGAGTTCAACCATAATAAAGACAGAAATCTTTATCATTCTGACTAGATCTGCGAAGATTTTGGTTTTGGGACTGGTGGTGAAGTTACTTTAGATAGGTGTTTAAAGTATGACGTGACGGAATTTTTCATTATCGATATTGCAGATGGTCGAATCATATCGGGTATGAATTAAACACTCACTAACTTGGCTCTCATGTGGCACTCTGGATAGGAGTCGCGAAATCCCTATACAGCAGACGGGTAAGCAAGGGCACGAATAATTCGTGGTCACCTAGAGGAAAATGGATCTCAGGGTACTGGAGGAGAAAATCATCTTCATCTCATCCCGGTTAATTAGCAGTCGCCGAACATTTCACCATAATTGTGCCCTTCGGATCTCTCCTGAAAAATCTGCTTGAGCTCCCTTTAGGATGACATTCACCTACTGAGAATATTCTATCGCAGAACCCATCAGTGGTGCAGTCACCTTCAAGACGTTAATATAAATTTTCCGTTACCACTCGTTTCGAAACCTTTATAACCCGTAAAAGTAGGTAGGATAGCGCATTCTACATGCGTCTAGGAGAAATATCGTTTCTGAATCATTGCTACCACACTTTCGGGTGTGTGGGGTTGACTTATAATTGCTTGCTATGTGATTCGTCTTCACCTTCTTGCGGCGTCGATTCTTTCTTTTCCTAGAGCGGTCACATAATGAGGAGTAAAGGCCCGGGGGTAGGTTTACATAGCCATACGTAGGTAGCCATTGGAGAAGTCAATAAACCTTGAGAAGGTTCTATATCGAGGTCATGATCTACTACGATCTTAGGACTTGAGGGGCCAGTGCGGATAGTACTTTCTTAAGTTGTTAGTCCTTGAAGGAACCTGTTCGCGCAACCTGCAACTTTACTATCTCCCTGCCTATTCTAATCAAAACTTGGTCGACAGCCTAAAAGGTCAAGACTTCTTTTATTTAACATAATCTAATCGCAATGTCTCGAGGACGAGTATGAAATCAGCCAGAATGAACACACTTGTCTTTGTAGGATATAACTTTATGGTGTTCGGCCTTCGAAAATTACCTTATTTTTATCCATATGGCCTAGGGGTTCACTGGTGCCATTTCCCCCATAAATGCACCATTGCCCTCGAGCAATAGCAATTCTATCACCACACACATACTTAGGGAGTTACTCTGCGCTCCCGAATAACAAAGGGATTCGTTATCTGTTTTGGGATTAGGGTCATTGTGAATAAACTTTTAGTCTTTATAAGTAATTTGCATTGGTAAAAAGAAGGATCATTCGATAATAGAGTGAGAAAAAACAAGCAAAATAAAGAAAAATAAACTTAATATCTCTAAAATGACCAGAAGATATAAGAAAAAATAAATTTTATTTTATATAATTGCACGAATTACGATTATAATATGTTACTCTTACTCAATGTTAAAGATTTACATCTTTTCCTTATCCCTTAAATCTTCTTCAATAATAAAAAACTATAAATAATCCATTTTCTGCCCTTGATTGATCTTACTTTGAAGGAAAATTTATATTACTATTCTGTTTAGACGTGAGAATCCTGATATTCGTCTCTTTCATTTAGGTGGAGGGGTATGTTTTAATACCATTTTCTTTAAATAAGATTATACCTGAAAAGAAAGGATAAGTTGTCTTGCCCCGATCCTAAAGTGGATTGAAATCAGCTATTGAGCAAACGGCATATAAGGAGAAAATATGATATCCATAAGACCATCACAGTGAAACTTAATGACTTGTTAGAGTTAGTGGCAGTAATCAGAGGCTTTCAAGAAGTATATTTCCGACATGGAAACTGCTTAGAATCTTTAATATATTGCTGAAAAACTCTGAATGTACATATATCCTTTATATTCTTTTCGGAAGAATATTTCTGAAAATAGAAATAGCCAAATCAGAAAGAATATATGAGAGATAATTCAATTAGGCGAAATAATGATTCCATTATTCATTTAAGGATTCATTTTCTGTTGAGGATATCCTTAGAGAAAAATACATGAACCCACAAATTATACTTTCAGACGTTTCTTTTGTCAATTCTCACCTCAAACATCCGCTGTGTCGTGATATAACCATTCTATACCATACATTAATCCTATATTATGTGGAGAGAGGGGGTGACTTAATCACCTACTGCAACGCGAACCGTTGAAGGACTGTTAGCAGGGATTAAAGACCGACTAGGAGGTCACACTTGAGGTGTTGGGTTTCGAATCCTTAATAATCAGACAGAGTGCATAAATGGTTGGCAAGATTTACTTGAATAGGCAGAGGGTATCATTCGAGGTTAGTTAAAGATGAGACAACAAAAATATAATTTTATTTACAAAGATTAAAATAAGAATAATAATAATAGACAAAAGAGAATTATTTAAATTGAAATAGTCTCTTGATAATTATTATGAGGAGTGATTCTCAACTGGAATTAATTGATTAATGTAACTAGACTCAGATCAAAAGGGGGAACATGACAATACTAATAATGGAGGGGGTTTCAGTTTTACGGGTCGATGATTTCGAGGAAGGTCCTTCTTGCGATGAGACGAGTGGGAAACGATCCGAGGAGGCAAGTGGGGCACGATCCGAATGAGACAGGTGGGGCACCATCCGAACCAACCTTCCGATGAAGTCAACCAAACTTCAAAGATGACGTTGGACGGGAAATTTGGGAATTCTCGTAATTCCACTGAATGAGGAAACTTCTTTTTCCTCAAAGATAATCGATCGAGATTTTCTTCGGTTTGATTAAACAAAGGGAGACTGTTGCGCAAGTTCAAAGGTTTGCCGATCAGAGAAGCTACCAATTGATTTGGGTAGAATCACGGCAGAAGAAGGCTGCTGTCTTACGAACGCTAACGGGACGGGACGATAAGGACGGCCTTGAGGTGCAGGTTGGACTCTTCCAGCTACAGAATAACCCGAGTATTTGTATGTCCGATTCTGAAGGGGAAGAGGAGGTTTGTAGAAAGGAGTCACAAGCTCAAGACATCTTAATCCGGAGACGGAGTTGATTCATCATTTATCAGCAAGGGGCGAGACAGAACGGCTCTTTCACGCCTCGTCACCGGGGGGAGGAGGAGATTTGGGACGAGTTCGCAGGATTGGGAAATATTTTTCCAACGTGCTCAGGAGTTGAAAATTCGAGATTGTTCGAAAAGGAAGTGACGTCGTCCATGGCGCGATACCATAGCACGCGGTCTCCGATAAATTGGGGTGGTTCAAAGGTTGTTCTTTTATACGCGGTATTTCAGCGGAGTTAATGTTTTTTACTGTATCACTATGATCTACTATGATTACTAAGGATAAATTGATAATGATCACGAGGGATGTAATGAGAATCAGGTCTTCTGTCATATATTTCTCTCAAGATTGAGGCTCAGCCTCTATCTACTACGTTGCACGACAGAATTTTATGTTTAATATAAATCCACTTTTTTATATTTTCCTTTCTTTCCCCCTTTTTCTTTTGATTTTCAACTGCATTTTTCCATACCATTTCTACACATAATTTGCATTTTACCTTATCTTGTAAATATTCTGTCCATTTTCCCTAAAGTTCATTGGTACACTACTTCAGACGATTGGATTTCCTAATTGTTCCTCCAATTACCTGTTATTTTTACTGAGGGGGATAAAACATATAACAACAGGTTAATGAATTCAACCCTCCACTTAAATTAATGAGTTTTGCAATAAAAATAGTAAGTTAGGAAAATATTGGTACTTAAATATGTAAGTAAGATTGTATGTTATTTTAAAGAACCCTTTGCTCCAAAGAAAATTGCATAGTGCAAATGTGTCTTTAGATGTAAGTAATTAGGGAACTATTTTTTTATTTTTGCCTAAATTTCCAAACTAAGAGTTAAATGATTCCTAAAGTAAGCGTGTTTAACAAAAACAGTTATTGAAGTAAAAACTCTATTGTTTTTTTTCTTTCCTGAACAATGTTTACGTTGGAATATAGCCTGAAGATTATCTACAAATAGAGTCAACAGTCCAACTTCTATTAAACTTTATGCGCATTTGTTTGTCATTTAAAAATGGCTTATGGATTGTCTGAATATAGAGTCAATAATTGAAAGGATATTAAACGCCCTACGGGCTGTTTTTGCTAGGCCTGCGTCGCTTGTTCGCTTCGCTTACAAAATTAAGAAATTGTGCGAGAGAAAAAGGAGGTTTTGTTTATTTCACAACACATTAAAAATTTGTGCGTAAGAAAAAAAAATCACATTCTCAAAGATTTTTTTAAATGCACAGACAGACACACACACGCGCGCTAGGATCATTATAATCAAATTGACCCCTGGAACATCTTTAGACTGAAATGCCTAGGGCAGGGCTCACAAACTTTTAGTTTCTGCGCCCGAATTAGAGAGCTAAAAGCTTTTCAAACCGCATTGAACTAATTAAATTTAGTTTAACTAAATTAACGCAGCAGCAAATACTTAAAATGCAATTATATATATGACTGAATATGTCCTTTTTATGAGAGTAAATCCCAATTTCCAAATGGACATTCGAAAAATAAGAAAACAATTATGTGAAATAATTTTGCTTCATACTTTAAACTTTAATTTCCTTATTTGGGTCACATTGATACACCTCGAGGCGTTGAAACTGAAAGGCGCCGAAAAGGCGGCACTGTAGTGGTGGTGCTGAAACGGCAAGGCGTTGAAACAGAAGGCCGAAACATTCCATCCTCAGTGGTTATTATCTCTATCTTGAGGTACTTTCCAATTTCAATTTGAAATCAAAGGGCCGTACACACCGCGCCAAACATGAATTATAAATGGATTTAATATTTTTTACATTAAAAATGAGTTCCAATAAATTTGTACATTCTAATTAGTTCTCATAGGACTGGTTTTCCCATTTCTAAACCTCAAGCCTCTTCCATCAAGCAACATTCTGAGTATCACCATCATACTCTTAATTCTAATTCATTTACCATATTATCTTCAGCCTTAACTTCTCTCGATTTGAAAATCTTAGAGTCACTCTATATTAATAAAATAAATCCAAACCTAAATAATTACTCCTCCTCAATTAAACTATTCACAATAGCCAACCAACCAACCAAACAAATTTCGTTAGTAGTTTTATATCTTTAGTTAGTTGATTTCTCAACTCACACGATAAAGTTAGTCACTTTGTTCATTCTGATTTGTTTTCGGTTTTTTTGTTGTTTTTTACAATTTAATATAATAGGTTATTTTTTGTTTACTCCAGTAACTTTTAATATGTGATATTGAAGTCAGTTTATGTTATAATTTCACTTTTTATTATTTTTTAAAATCACACTGGGTAGTATTATTTAATTCTATATATTGTTATTAGTGTATTTACTTTAATTTTAATAATTGTCAATTTTGTTATTTTAACTCGCCTTCATCCACTTTTTTAGCCATTATTTAATGCATTCTTTTAACTGTTATCAATTAATGTTCCTTCCCCTTCTCATTAAATGGTCCTAGTAAAGGTCCAAAACGTTCGGCCAATAAATGATTAGTATAATCACCTGGGTTTTCATATTCCTGCTACATATCATATTCCCAAGGAACAAATTAATTACAAGTATTATATATATATATATATATATATATATATATATATATATATATATATATATATATATATTTATATATATTTCTGGCGTTGTGATTTTATATAGGCCTATCTAAATTCAGTGAGATGAACGTATATTGGTCCAGATTATCCTTTCAGCCTGGAGTCTGTATCGGGTCATTCAAAAGTCTTGCTACACATTTAAGTTTTAATTAAATGAAAACAGCTTTATGAATTCGAACAAAATTACTCATGAACTTGCTATAGGTTGCTTGAATTAGCCCTATAACGAAAGAAATCCTCTTATTCTGTTTTTTTAGGTTCCATAGACTTCAACGTGAGCACCTTCTTTTTCCAGACACATTGCCCGTCTCTTCACGCATTCCACGCCAACTCCGGTTAGCATTTCCTTTGTAACAAGATTGCAAGTATTCGTTACACGTTCCTCTAACTCTTCCTTACTTCTGGGCTTTGACGCATAGACTCTGCTTTTCAGGAATCCCCACAGAAAGAAGTCACAGGGTGCCAAATCTGGAGAACGTGAGTTCCTCGACGACCTACCATCTATTAGGGAACTTATGATTAAAGAAATCACGAACTGCGTTAGCATGATGTAGAGGAGCACTATGTAGGAAAAAACAATCATCAACATTAGCTGCACCTTCAAATAACAGTCCGCTTTTGATTATCTTGGTAGAAAATGGTCCAGTGAGCTTTTTAGAAGAGATAGCGCACCATACAACAAGCGCGCTCGTTCCCTTCAACAACTACTGGGTTAGTTTTACCCAAAAATTAAGTTTTATGTCTATTCACGCAACCAGATAAGTGAAAATTGCTTCATTACTGAAGAACATGTTATCCAAGATAGAAGGGTCATTTTCATTATGGTGTATGAATGTCTCACATAGCTCTACCCTTCGATCAAAGTCTTCTTCCATAAGTTTTCAAACAACGTGTATCTTAAAAGAAAAAAAAAATCAAGTCTTTACGTAGTATACGTTGGATAGTTGAAGCATGAATGGCTAATTCCCGCGAGGCTTTCTTTATGTTTTCCTTAGAACGGGTACTTCTAGGTCTTCCTGTGTGTAGTCTATCAGCCAGAGAGCCTATTTCCATAAATCTCTTATGAAGATATTACTTCGGGAGAGAAAGCGAGTCATACCCCCCTCTTTTCCGACCTCACCCTTTTTGGACTTGTCGCCAGGTCACCGCAAAAATTCACACCGAGGTATGACGCTGAAATTGAAGGCTACCTCCATGCCTTCCCAATCTTTTCTCCCCGCCCCCCCTCCTGGTCGGGAGATTACTTTGTAGGTTCGACGCGAACAGCTTTTATGGCTCCAGCTGCTGCTCGTTTGTCTGGCCCGCTGATCACTGCCTTAACACTTCCCCGCAAAGAGACGCTCGGTTTGTCACGGCCGATAACGAGGGTTTGAGAAGGCCTCTCTCTCGTCCTGGTTTGGAGAAATCCGGGTATATATGCACCCTCCTCAGGATTACAGACAGATTTGGTTAGACAACACTTCCCTGAAAGGAGTTCGATTCAACGAAGCTCTCTCCCGAGAAGTATGAGTGACGGTTGCAAGCCACGGAAGAGCTGGACATCACACCCGTATCTTCGGGTCAGGAAGAAGAGTCCCGTGAGGCAACGTCAGCCTTTTTCAACCGCCTTCGGATCAAGGATTGGAGAAGCCGTCCTCCGAAGTTCTTCTGGTGACCTCTTGGGGACAAGAGGCCCGATAGCTCGCTCAAGCCGAGTGTGTAGAAGTCATCTCCCCCACCCCCCCTTCGAAGTTCGTCCGGTGATTTCTTGAGGACAAGAGGTCCGCATCTCAAAAACACAATTTTCGAGAAAGTAGCCTCACCCACTACAAGTTTTTGGCAATCCCGTGGGTAATCAAGGTCACCAAAACCTCCTCCCAAGTTTGCCCCACTTTACTCTCGAGGTTCAAAGGAACTAAATCACTCACTACCCTAAATCTCCCATTATAACCATTCAATAACTCTGGTTATCTAATTAGTATTCGGAACCTGATTCCGTATTATCCATGTACTTATATATATATATATATATATATATATATATATATATATATATATATATATATATATATATATATATATATATATCCATATTTATTGTTGTGGCTTTTATTTAGTGTGTATTAAAAATCTATTTTGTCGTTGTGTTTGGAATATTCCTTGGTCACGTAGCTGCATCTGTCTATTCAAATCGCACTCTTAGAACAATAATAGTTGTCGCCTTGCTTGGCCTACCTTAGAGCCTGTGTGGGCATATTCCCGTACACCTGGCCATACTTTGACAATGACCAATGCACGTTTTTCATAACATTTTTGATCTGGCTTTTATATACAGTTGTTTAATATTCAAAAGTGTTTGTAAATAAGATTTTAATCGGCATTAATTTATTTAAAAAGTTGTTGAGGGGCTGTGTGGTGATTCTTCGCATCGTCGCTTAAATACTATAAAATGCCCAATTGATGACACTAGCACTCCTATGAATAAATTCCGAGGTACATGTGCTAGTGTCAAATGCCTAAACAGAAACGAAGAAATCTGTGGACTGAAAAAAAACACTATCTGGAAAATGTGGAATAAAAAGTTGTGATGAATTTTTTTCCAAGATTTTAAAAATGGAAACTTGTAATGGCATCTTAAAATAATCAAAAAATTGTGCTTAAATCTTTATCTATGTTTTTTGAATTTCTCTTGTTTTATTCTTTTAAAATTACTAATTATTTATTTTGCGACAATTTACGTACGTTGGTCCTTATAGGTAGTTGAATAGACGGATCCTTGTATTGCTAAATGGCATGGTTTAGAAAGATATGGACCACTGGAGAAAAAGGAGAGTAATAGTAGAAAAATGGAGTGGGACCTCAACCAAAGTCGTCTAAAGGAACTGGCTTCATGGTTATGCGAATGAAGGATGAAGCAATATTTTCCAACCGAGCTCCTTCAATAAATCCTTGGTCATTCGTGTTATGTGAGGAGGGGCATTATCTTGATGGTGCATGGCAACCCCTTCTGTTTACTAAGCGGCATTCAAGCCACAAATTATATTGCAGTGGAGATTAGCACTCTTTGTTTGATTGCTGTCTAACAGTTCGTAATGGATAATTCCTTCAATATCCCACTACACCAGTGGTTCCCAAACTGGGGGTAAATTACCCCCTGGGGGAAATTTTAAAAATTTCCAGAGATAATGGAGGGGTGAAAGGAAAAAAGTCAAGAATTCTGAAAATCAAGAAACAATTGCGGTACCTGTCATTAGGATTAATGTTAACTTGGTCTTAGTGTAATGATACGAAAATCATGTTATATTAAGTGTTGTGAATTGTAAGATTTTGCAGGCAGATGTATGCTAGCGATGTCAGTTACTGAGTCATCTTTTATCACGCAACGGCTATTCTCCCATTTCTCCCTTTCCATCCCCCTTCTTCCCCCCTTACCTCCTGACACCATGCTTTTGAAATTAATTCACAAGGCCAATTTCCTTGAGACACAAAAAATTACAGGCAGGAATAATTACAGGCGGGAATTTCTATAGTGGCTGTGCCAATTTTCTGTATCAGAAAATGTCTCTTTGTATTTGTTATCCCATGTAAGCAGGCCTTGAGCTTGATGTAGAATTGTAGAGTCAAAATCAATTCTAATCACTGTTGTGTCTTGTCATGAGGCCGGATTGTCTGAGGAAGAAACTATAATTAGTTACAAACATTGTCATCTGTGTTTGAGGGAGGCGCGTCTGAAGAGCTGTAGCGTGAGAAAGCGCGTCACTACAGCTCATCTCTCCTCGCACGCAGATCCTGGGAAGAGCCTGAACAGACAGTGTTATGTGATTAATCAGAGCTTATTTGTTGATGGGGGAAAGAAACTGATATTTTCGGCGTGTAACATAATAATTTATTTAATTATTTTTTGGCTTTCTGTGTTAAAAAATATTCTAATTAACAGTTACTTAAGTTATTGAAGTGTGTTTTTTGTTCAGTATATTTCAAGTGACTGAATATTTTGTTGTGACTCGTACCGAGCTCCACTTCGCAGCCTAGTGAAGTAAATAAATTGTAACGGTCAGAGTGGTATATCATTCACCCATTCACACCCCTTGCAAGCCAAAGAGAGTATAAATCTTGAGTTTTTTCTTTATTTGATTTTGTCTAATGTTCCTGTGATCAGGTACATGTCCAAATAGCGCACCTACTCTGACACCTTTCTTCGCCATGGCTTTGTAAATTTACCTTCTGGTGAAGAGGATCGGTCACAATGTGTGGTATGTCACAAAGTGTGGACAAATAAGAGTCTCAAACCATTCAAACTCTCAGCTTACCTCCAGAAGTGCCATCCAAATCTTCAAAATGAGGATCAGGCTAATTTTCAGCGCTGGGATGTAGCACTGAAGAAGATCTAGTTCGGTTCATCTGGAATCCAAGCTCAAAAGCTTCAAGCTGTGGTCGAAGCATCCTTCTTTGTTGCATATAAAGTTGACAAACAACAGAAATACCACACCATTGCAAAGAATCTGATTATGCCTTGTACATACTAGATGGTAAGCAAGGTATGTGGGGAGGATCAAACGAAGAAACTCAGTGTCATATCTCTATCAAACAACACAATCCGCCGATGAGTCGATGACATGGCATCAGATATCCTGTCCCAAGTTACAACAGAGATCAAGGAAAGCTGATATAGTAAATTTTCCTTGCAATTTTATGAATCGTGTGATATAGCCAGTTATGCTGTTCTCCTTGGGTTTGTCCGTTACGTCCAGCAGGACAAGATCAAAGAAGAGTTCCTATTATGCGAGAATCTGCTGACAACCACTAAGGCAAAAGATGTCTTCTATATCATCAACAGTTTCTTTACCAAGAATGGATTGGATTAAAACAGCGTTCAACAGGTAGTGAGAGATGCTTATATAAAATCTAAATTAGTAAAAATACAATGAATTACATGGCATATAGTCATATACAGTTTTATTTATTTTGCAAGTAGCTGTAGTGTAGCTAATATATTGAACATAATTCACAATATATAGTCTTATTTATTGTACAAGTAGCTGTAGTGTAGCTAATATTTTGTACATGATTCACAAAGAAAGTCGTTCTTGTCGTACTGAAATAGTAAAGTACCAAAATAAATTAAATTCAAACCATATAATTATAACGAACAAGATAAGTAAGAATGACTAACTGACACAATCACACAATCTATAATCATTTTTCTTTTTAATCCAGGTCTCCTTTGATGGAGCCCTGTCGATGATGGGTGGTCATTGTGGATTACGGGGCCTCATAAAAGCTGTGAATCCAGAAGTTTCTGTAGATCATTAAATCATTCATCGGTACTCTCTTTGATCGAAAAGCCTGCCTGGTAATCTAAAGTTAGTGTTTTAAAATGTGTTGAAAATCGCTAACTTCATGAAGTCCAGGGATGTGAATTCGTGTATATTTAAGGAGTTGTACAAGGGAATGAAGAGCAGTATCAAGTTCTGCAATACCACACCGATGTTGACTGGTTGTCACAGGGCAAGGTTTTACGTCTAGTCAATGAGCTCCAAAATGCTATTCAGGAATTCCTGGAACCGAAAGGATCTCCTTTTGCTACAAGTACACTGATAAGGAGCGGCTTGCTCGACATTGTTACTTGGCTGACATATTTTAGGAGCTAAACAGTGTTAATCTGAAACTCCATGGCCGAAACACGACTGTCATTGATGCCCATCAAACTCTAGCTGCATTTCTGCGGAAACTGAGACTCTGGATTCGGCGCTTGGAGAAAGGAGCGATCACCCAGTTTTCCACCCTATACCACTTTGTTGAGGAGAATAGTCATGATACTGGATCACTTCTACAGATCATCCCAAAAGATAAGCGACCATTTGAACGGGCTTGAAACAAGCATCCATCACTACTTTCCAGAGAGTGACCAAGAAACAGCTAGTCTTCAGTGGATCATTCATCCCTCCTCTGTACCTGATGAGGCCATTCACGATGATGATTTCCCTGCAAAGAAGGAGTGGATCACAATGCGATCCAATGAAGCTTTGAAAATCGAATTACAATACCAAAAGACAGATTCCTTTTGGATTTCACGAGTAGCTGACTCGCCAACTCTGTCCAAGAGAGCCTTGAAGTTGTTGGTATCATTCTCAGCAACATATATGTCCGAGAAGGGGTTCTCGGTTGTGCTAGGGATGAAAACAAAAAATAGGACTCACTTGAATGTTGCAAATGATGCCAGGCTAGCACTTTTAAACACGAAGCCATGAATTCCTCAACTAGTTTCAAGCATGCAACTCCATCCATCCCACTGATATGCTTGACATCTTTGGCAATAGTCATTAGAGATACACAATGTTCCACTACAAATAAATAAAGAAAATATCTCTAGTGTTTTAATTTAGCCATATAAATGTTAACAACATTTTATGAAAGGGGTAACATGTTAAATTTGGTAACAAACTAAAAAGGTTTGGGAACCACTATACTACACACTCGACATGATCTTTTTTGGAAGTCCTCTTCTGGATTGTTGAGAAGTTCTGCTTCCTCGACTGATTCACGAACGGCGGCGTTTAACATTATGATAAAGGATCAACTTCTCAGTAACATCCTTGTCTAAAAAATGTTGCCTGAACGTGTGGTGAAAGCAGTCGCTCTAAACAAGCAACACGCTGTTACAGGTTCACTCGTGGAAAGTTCGTGCGGGAACAATTTTCCAATCACTGGAACCTTTCGAATCCTTTTCACTTGACTTATGACATCATCCTTATAAGTGCTATGAAGGGATTTTGACGCTATACTTGCATTGACACCTTTATGAAGCTCATAGAGTAAATCATGTCCAATGTTATAATTAGAGATGACGACATTGGCATAAGTACCAAATATAATGAACAATATTTTCATAATCTGAAAGAAAAAGGTATAAATAATATATTGTATAATAGCATTCTTAAACGATTCAGTCTAAAACTTTATTCTAGAAAATCGGACAGTACTCTCGTTCCAACTTGACAATATTAAGTCAAATTTTATATTGGATGGGCGAGAAGTACCTTTAGGCTATGCAGATTATCGGACTACCTTTTCCGTGAGCCCTGATGATTTCGTCTGACTATTCGTTCTTGCAAACACAACCAATAGATTGTGCAACAGGTATCATACAGATCTATATCAATCATTTTCACGTCAAGTTTTTTTCAACTGACTTTTATGTACTTTAGTGCACTGAATTCAAATCTAGCATTGTTTTTTTAATCGGGTCGTGTTTCTTTTGCTATGGCTTTTTTTCTCTAAAAAAATAGAACTTTTACTTTTTGTGTGCTATTTTCCGAAATATATTTAAAGTAATTAGGGAAATCTCTTAGCCCCTGATCATATAATTACAAATTTTGACTATGATATGATGTTATTTCTATAGCATGCAATACTCATGGTGCATTGAATCATCCCATCGCATCATATTTGCTAATTCTAGAACTTTCTGGATATAGTGTGACGTCCCGATATGCTTTTATATAAAGAGCGCATCTCTCTAAGAGAAACAAATGAGTATTTTGCTATCATAATTAGATTCCTAATTGCCATTCATATATGGGTGCTATCATTTTTTTTGTGATTGATGATAAATGTTCAAAATGTTATACTGTGTGATCTTGGTACATATGTTTTTGATCAAATCTTACCTATCGGCATAATAAAAAAATATATATTTAAAATACATTCTAAAAGTGTTCAAAATATATAAGTTGAATGTCAAAGACCAATAAATAAATCTATTATTCCAAAACAATCGTGGTTTTCATCTATTTTAGTGTATATAGTTTCAATGACTAGTTTAGTAAAATCTAAACTTGTCTATCCTAAAATGATTTTATTTTAAATACTTTCCTTGCTGCCAATTTATTTCTGAATTATAAATGTTTTTTCTATTTATTTCAGAATATCTTAAAAATGAATAGAAAATGCAAAGATTACCCAATAGGTTTTTTTATCTGCGGGCAAGTAACATTACCTGGACATTAATCGAAAATAACAACGTCATTTGTGAAAGCAAGTTACCACGCATATTTTAGGATGAAATTAGGGGATCAAGATAAAAGCTTGCTCCTTATTGCTGTTGAAAATCAAAGAAGATTGAGTAAAGGCAAAATCAATTCACTCCTTGATGGCAGGGTTTCCCAACAGGGCGCCATGGCACATCTAAATGGGGCCACAGGAAAATCTTAAGCTTCAGAGGGGCCACAAATCCATGAAGGGGGCCACAGGACTAAACCTATTGCAACCTGAATTATAGTTAGGGCAGTATCTAATTTTAGTATATGCAGTTGAATTACATTTTAAAAATGTTAATACATATATTTTCCCTTTTGTTAAATATTGTATTAGCATAATAGGATTTACATTAATCTGTAAACAAATATTTTGCATCTTACAAGCTTATTCTGCGGCGCACTCCATTGTGTGCTTGATCGTTATGCGCCTGGCACCGTTGTTGGTTTGATGAAAATACTTCAGATGGAACTTTAAATCCTTACAGTCAGTTTAGCAAGTGTTTCGGCGTTATAGTATGTGAGTAGCTTTTATTTGTTTACCCTAATACTGCGAAGTTGTAGTAATTTTACTAGTCTTTAAAATTATAATAGATTTCCACAAGCACAATAATATAAGACTTTTTTAAGTAAATAATTGAGCATTTCTTTTCTAAGTAAAGTGTGCCATTGCTAGGCCTACACCAAATCATTTTTTTTCACTTCGATTTTACTTAGGGCTTATTTACGAGATTAGCATTTAATCTTAGATTCTGATGATTGTACTTATCGTTTTGTATCTGCATTAATTTGAGTAATATATATGTATATATAATATATTACTAAAATTAATGCAGATCTACCCCCCTGAGGGAGTATATTTCTGCTGTTTTGCATTTAGGTACAGGTACAGAGTACCAGGATGTACAATCAACAACGAAAATTTCGGACATGTCCAATTAATAGAAACCTTCATAAAAATAGTTGCATTGTTTTGCCGTTCTTTTTTGGTGTCAAATATTTACTATCAAGGGCAAGTATTTAACACAAAAAAGGAAAACAAAATTTTCAATGCAGCTATTTTTATGAGCGTTTCTATTCATTGGACATGTCTGAAATTTCCGTGGCCGACTGTAATAGGAGTTGGTCTTGAGCACAGACTCGGTGCTCCTCACAGGAAATGGAGGTTGTTTCTGGGTCTTTTCTCAGAAATACTCTTCCTTTTTCGCCTGTGAGATAAGCGACTTTCATTCTGTCGCGGTGAGCTTCCGCTCTAAAATGTAATATACTCGTATATATATCATTAATATATTAAATTTCTTCTGCACAGATTACCCATGGCTACGGCGACGAAGAAAAAATGTCGACAATACTTCAGTGAGTATTTAGCTTATGGTTTTATACATTCACCAGACAATATAACACAGCCATTGTGTCTTTTATGTATGACTACACTTTCTAATGATAGTATGCGACCAAGTAAGCTGAAAATCTCTTTGGAGAATAAGCACAAGGACAAAAAAGACAAAACATTAGATTACTTTAAAAAGTTGCGGGATGATTTCCAAGCAAGGAGCACTATTAAAGATATATTTAGCAAAACTAGACAAAGGTTTAATTGCATCTTATGAGATTTCCAAGCTAATAGCGAAATCGGGAAAACCTCATATTATTGGCGAAGAATTTCAACTGTCATGCAACAAAATTCCCCCAAAATCATTGAAGTCATTCCGCTAAGCAACAATACAGTAGGAAGACGTATTGACGAAATGGCAAAGGATGTAGAGGAAAAACTCGTTGAACATTTACAAGTAAAGACCTTTGCATTACAAAATGATGAAACGTTATTGCGTGATAACAAAGCCCTTCTCATGGCATATGTTAGGTTTTTGGATAAAGATCAACTCAGAGAAGAAATGCTTTTTTCACGCAGCCTTTTGACAGATACTAAAGGTGAAACAATTTTCAAAGAAGTAGTGACCTATTTCAAAGAAAATTATATTCCACTTGGGAATATTATGTCTTGTGCAACTGATGGCGCCGCTGCTATGGTAGGTAGATATAGGGGATTTATTGCACATTTAAAAGAGGCTGTACCAAAAGTTTTTTTGTATACACTGTGTTGTCCACCGTCAACATCTGATTGCAAGAAACCTAGGAGTAAGAATCATTGCTGCCAAATGTGACATATCCTACCTTACAGATATATTTGAAAAGCTAAATATCTTAAAAAAACAGTTACAAGGTATAAATGCAAATTTTGTAACTTGCATTTATGGGGAAAATTAAGCTGTTCAAGACAAATATGGGGCGAAAAGTGTTGATAGAGTTTCCAACCCTCCGCACTATTAAGGGTGAGCTGAAATAAGATGATATTTAAGTATACATTGATCATTTGGAGATATTGCATAGTGATATGGAAGTTAGGTTCAGAAATCTTCTACAACTGGAAATTCCAGGTTGGGTGGTTGACCTATTTGGAATTAATGCAGCTGATATTGATATCAGATTACAAGAAAGCCTAATTGAGTTACAGAGTGATCAAACTTCTCTAGGTAGATTTAAGCATAGTGTAGGGTAATCGTCACTCCCCCTTTTCTCCCGTGGTAGAGTCACGAGGCGATTACCGCAAAGACATCCAGCCCCAGGCACCGTCGAGTCAAGCGCGTAACTGCAGCGCCACACCACTCGTCGCTGTGAGAGACCTAAAGGATAAATGGCAAGATCTCCCCCAGGAGAGTGAGATTCAATTTCACGTCAAGTAAGGAATTGGAGACGTGTTTCTCCCAAGCTCAAAGGCTAACGAGGAGCCGATGTAAGACTTGGTGAGAAAAACTGTTCGGCATAAGAACCCTCCTGGGGCCGTCTCAAGCCCCTCCCCCTCTTAACACTCCCCCAGTGGGGTGACAAGGTATACATGAGGAACACTGAGGAAAATTGTGGAAGAATACGTCAGTCTCCAGGTGACGAAGTCCTCGGAATTAAGACCCCGGGCTACCGCGACTGGATTGGTAGTTTACTTGGCTCGCCAGACCAAGAAGTACCCTGCAAGAGAGGCAGGGCTACCTACTTTAAGGGGCTAAGAAGCAGCTCATCCTCGAGCTAGTCTTTGGTTATCAAACCAAACGTTAAGTTAACTTTGTTAAGTTCAACTTATTCTCGTCAGAGAGACTCCTCATATCCTGGTGCACCTTAAACACCAGGGGTATTCCTCGTCCTTAAGGAATTAAAGAAAGAAGGAAAAGGCTTCTCCTCGAGCCCGTTACTCGGTGGCCACACCGAACTCATAAGTTAACTTGGTTGAGGAACCAAGTTCAACTTATTCTCGTCAGAGAAACCCCCCTCCGTTATACTCGCCCTTGAAAAAGGCTGGACCTAAGAAGAAGCTCATCCTCGAGCTAGTTCCTGTTTACCAAACCGAACTTTAAGTAACTTATTCTCGTCAGAGAAACCCCGCCTCATCGATCCTCGCCCTTGAAGAATGTCCTCCCCGATTTCAGTCCTTGCCCATGAGGAAATTAAGTAACGAAGGAGAAAAGCTCCCCCTCGAGCTCGTTACTCGGTGGTCACACCGCACTCCAAGTTAACTTGGTTTAAGAACCAAGTTCGACTCACTCTCGCCAGAGAGACCACGACTACCTTGGTGCCACATAAAGCACCGTAATTGTTCTCGTCCTTGAAGAACCCCTCCACCCTTGAATACCGTGTGGACCCCCCCCCCCAGCTGCTAACCTCGCCAAAAGGACCTCGTGATCCCGCCCACCTACATCTGGCCAGGCGGTACGCGTCGTGAGACAATAACATTTCTGAGGTATTTAAACTCCAGTAGAGTCCGTAAGCCTAAATCTTATATATTGCTGTGTGTAGCGAAATTAACCAATTTTAGAGGGTCAAACTAATTGAATTAATTCTTGTGTATGATAATATTCGGAGTATTGCTGTGGTTAATGTTTAAATTTTGTGTATTCAATTGTTAAGTTAAAATATAGGTTTATTTTGGGAATTATTGTGCGTTTCTCTATATCCTTACGTGTTTCAAACAGCTCTCTTCTTTAAGATATCAATATTAGCAGTCTAAGCACTCTTAGAACAAAAAGGGGGGCATTCTACGACACATAGTATCAGGAACTTATGAACAAGTAATGAAATTGCTATGAAATACCCTTTGCTTTGGGACGAAGTAAAATTATATTTTATTGCTTTTCCTACTTCTTATCTGGTTGAATCAGGTTTTAGTAAAGTGTCACACCTCCTATCACAAAAAGCTCTTAGCCACTTAGAAATAGTAAGAAGAGGTGATCTTCGTCTGTCTCTAACAACTATAGACCCTGATATTTAAAAACTTGTGAAACTGCATGAAGCACAAGGATCGCATTGGATGAATAAAGAGTTGATGATATATTTATTTCATTTTGCTAAAGGATTGTATTTTTGTAAGGCTAATTATTTATTTTAAAAGAGTATTACATTTTTGTTAACGACTGTTTAATTTTTGCTCTGTTTATAATCCTATATATGTGACAAATATAATTGTACCTGAATACAAATAGCTGTTTTAATATCTTTTATCCTTTAAAGTAGAGTTAAACTGCTTATTACCTACTGAAAATAATGATTGTGGGCCCCAGGAAAAAATAAGGTTCCTAAGGAAGCCATAAGCCAAAATCGGTTGGGAACCATTGCTTTATGGTATACCGATGTAGTAGCGAGAAGGCAAAGATATGTGACAGATTGTTATTTTTGCCTCACTGACTTAATACGTAATATTTTTATTATATATTGAATTATAATAATATCTCAATTTATTAATTTAATATATAGATCGTATGAGTATGTTTTACTCTGTGATTTTTAACCTTTAGTCATTTTATTTCAGGAGGAACAGGAAAAACAAGCAATATATTGTTTATCCTTCTGCCAGACGACCAGTTTCTCACGGCCGAGAGGTATCCATATCGGGATTACCAGTTAATCTGGATATTTTTAAAGAGAGTGGTGAGGAATATAAAGAAATGGACACTTCTTCATCATATATGCCCTCAAGTTTAAGATTGAACCAACTTAATAATTTCAATAAAGCCCAACTGAACGAATTGAACAGAAAAAGCTCTCTATCAGCCGAGGCTGGTAGCGAGCTTTAGGTGCCACCAGCTCTACCAATGGAGCCCTAGAAGGAAGAGGAGAATCAGCAAAACGGTTCCGAATAGGCACAGAAACAATCATACTCTTAGGTCTAGAGGTACCAGGAAGAGAGGGTGCTTTTTTTACAATTTAGGCATATAACGTTCTAGGTCGTGTTTGACGCGAAATGACAAAGTCCTTAGCCTCCAGAGAAGAGACTCAGTCTCTGTCTTGAACCGCCAAGATATTCTTCTCCAGGATATACACGCCAAACCTTCGAGAAGGCTGCGGGCGACTTGCCATAACTCACACACTTTGCTATACACGATCAGGCCATATTGTGAACGGCCTTAGAGCTCTGGTATACACTACTTTGCACCTCTACATAAGCGATGAGTATAGCGAATCAGTGGCTATAGTAACACTTCAGCGGCAGCGAAACGAATTTCTTAAAACGGTAGTAATACTAACAAGAACGCACCGACTCAGGGAGACTATTACAATCGAACTTAATGAAGAGTATAGGGGTAGGTCTCGATGCCACCTGCTATCTGCTTATCACAAGTTCGAACTTGACATCTCATGAGTCGGCAGGATTTTGGTGATGTCTTCTAATGAGTATTCCTCAGTTTGATGTCATAAACAGCCCCTTTCACGAAATTCATGATAGAGTGCTATGTGGTCAAACTCTTAAAGCTGAGCTATTAAGTATCCGAAAAGCATAAATAAGGGCCAACTCGGAAGTTTCCGCCGCGTTTGCCAGAAGAGTCCCGTCCAAAAAGGAGAGAGATTTGGCTCTCTACCATTCAATTTTGCTAATGCTTTTGTCTGATGGAGCATGTGGCCTTTGTAAATTATGATTCCAGCAATGGAGCGAATAAATAAAAAAGCGTTTAAAGCGACTGAGCTCCATAACGCTAGTTAGTCTCTCAATAAGAGGCCCAGGCATAACACTGAAAACTCTGGACTTTTTCTGTGACCCATAGCCCGATAGAGCTGGTCTTGTCCTTGTCCGTTGCTGAAACGACAGCGGACCCATCCGTCCTCGGAGCACCTGCGAAGGGAGAGGGACCCTTAGTCCTCTTTGATTTCTTCTTTGTGAGGGAATCCCCACGTGGAAGTGCTTGAGCAGAACGGAACTTCTATGCGTGGCAGAACGCCCAGTTAGGCCTAAATTGGTAGGCCTACCCCCCCCCCTTCCATAAGCGGTAGCCTCGAACCATGTCCACCCCGACTCACTTTTATACGGGCAGAATAGCCTCTGCAAGAAGATTCGAGGCCATTCGAGAGTAGAGCTGCATCCCGCTTACCGCCCCCTCCCCCCCCCCCTCACACTCCGGGAGAGCCTCGGACATTAATAGCGCTCGGCTCCTAATAAGAGACACAGAGTTGAGAAGTCTCGCCCAGACCCCAGAAGATTCCCCATGGTTCCAAGTCAAGTGCTAGCAACAAAGCAAAGTGACAGCTGGACTATTTTGTGTATTTGGAATTAGCCCCAGACAGAAGGTAATTCCATTGAACGATCGTCCCCGAGTGATTTTCCCCGATTTCTCTCATCAACTCCTGTCGAAGCCTTCCTCATTTCGGGTAGCCGAAATACTCTCCCCTGAACCGGGAGTAACCCCCCCCCCCTTGTTTTTGCAGAACCGTCATCACTCCAACCTCCCGCTCAGAAGTTCCGAACGGCCTCACCTCACGTGCAGAAGACATCCGTAAGCCAACCCCTCTTTCCCCTTCAGTAACCCAATTGAGTTGATTTCCCCCCCCCCATTTGAATAGTCTCCTCCTGGAATACCTTAAGTTCTAACTTCATAGCTTGATTTATAACTACAATTCTCCCTTTCATTTACTGATGTGATTTTGCACATTAATTCTCTGAGGTAAATTTACCCATGATTCTCCAATTGTTTATGTGTAAATAAAATTATATTTTTGTATATGCCTCTTTAATTAACCTTGAGCCTTGCCATTTTCCATAATTTACCTGACCTCGTTGCACTCTCTCGCTACTCAGCCCGTCTAAACTCGTGGTTTTCTGTCCCTTTTGTCGGTTCGCTTTCAAGTTAATGGTCCCTCCCTCATAGATATAAAATGGTATTGATATAATGTAATGTCATACCACGACATATATATATATATATATATATATATATATATATATATATATATATATATATATATATATATATATATATATATATATATATATAAATATATATACATATATATATATATATATATATATATATATATATATATATATATATATATATATATATATATATATATATATATATATATATATTAATATACGTATTATAAAAATCTGGTGTCAAGTGTGTTTGGGTTTTTACGAACCCATGTCATTTTAATTTCGACATTAGAAGTTCCCTTGTTATTCATGTATATTCCTTTTATTTTATTTTTTTTTTGTCTTGTACTGGCAGAAGGCAAGTTCAAGTTATTCGAAGAGCAGTGGAACGTAATCTATTTAGATTTTGTGTTGGACCCCAGGTAATTATTTTTTTTATGGTGTTCGAATTTTGTAGACTCTCCTGGTTATTAATCCAAAAGAGTTAAGGTCTTTGGTGTCCTAATTCTGGTAGGATCATCCCCCCCCCCGCCGCTTAGAAATAGCAGAGGTAGGTAGCTGTATTATTTTTTTTTGTGAACAAGGCCTTCACGAATATTCAAATATTCGTTTTGCGTGGGTAGTGTCCTTGATCGTTCGCGTGTCAGTGTTCCCTCAGTTAACTGCGTAACAATGTCATCCTTCGAAAAATTTAAGAGTCAGGGTGAAATGTTAGGTCTTTCAGGCAAAGACTTGCTAAATTACGTACAGGAATAAGAGAGGAACGAACGGGCAGAGCGAAGGGAAATAGAGATGGAGAAGAACAAACTGAAGATCGAGATGGAGGAGAACAAACTGAAGATGGAATGGAGGAGAGCAAACTGAAGATGGAGATAGAGGAGAGCAAACTGAGGATGGAAATGGAAGAGAACAAACTAAAAACGGAGATGGAGAACAAACTGATGATGGAAATGGAAATGGAGAAGACCAAAATGGAGATGGAAGAACGTGAACAAATTAATGAGCATGAGTTGGAAATGAGCCGAAATAAAATGGATTCTCAGTCCATCGGTTCCCGGGCTGAAATTCCCCAAACTTCTTCTGTCCACCTTTCCGCTTTTAATGATGGAGAGAACTTTGGGTCATTTTTTACCCATTTTGAGAGAATCTTTCAGATCAATAGATGGGATCTCGAAAATGATGGCGTCGTCGGTTACTCCCCCTCCTAAATGCCCAGTTAAGGGATATCTTCGTCTCCCTTCCCACGGAAGCAACTTTGGACTATTCCACGTTAAAGTCCGAATTGTTAGCCGTTGTTCACATGAATTGCAAATTCTACCGCTTCCGATTCCGCGAGGAAAGGATCCGCCCTGGCTAAACATTTCGACAACACGGCCACATCCTCAAGAGACACCTTAAGTGTTGGCTGGATGCGTGTAAGATTCCCCAGGTCTACGAGTCCGTTCTGGACTCCTTCCTTAGGGATCAGCTTTTAACTGCCTTGGCTCCCGAAATTCGCGCCTTCATTAAGGATAAACGTTTTGCCACTTTCAAGGAATGCTTGGAAGAGGCCGATGTCTACACGGGTAGGCACAATTTATACCCTAAGGATGTTAAAAAGGCTCCCCAATCGCCCCCCAAAACTAAATTTTATAGTCCTAAGACCCCTCCTAACTTGGTTCCAAGATTTACCAAAGTTCCTAGTCTTTCGAAGTTAAGAAACTTCCGTCCATCTGAACACTGAGAGGTTAAGCCCCTAGTTTCTTCTCTCCCGGTTGTGCCGTACCAAAAGAACCCGATCGTCTGCTACACCTGCGGAGTCCCCGGCCATTACCGCACGAACTGTCCTCAAAACTCCCGATTCACAAACTCTCAGTCCCACCAATTGCACCAAATCTGGGCCGCCCTTGATCCCCTTCCGTCGCCTCAGGAGACCCCCGATCCTCCCTTGCCCGCCAAAGGTCCGGTCCATCAGGTAAACTTCCTCTTTAATGAGAACAACCTTGGTGGATTGAAGTTTGAGAATGGAACTGTGAACGTTCGCCTAGTATCCACCCTCGTCCGTGACACCGGGTGCACCTACATCATAGTGTCTGAGGACCTACTCCCCCCTGTTGGCCCCGACCACAAGAAGTTTGCAGGGGTCCACAACTACCTTGGGCAGGCCAGTCGTTTCCCAGTAACTCGTTGGCACATCGAGTGTGAATATATGTCCGGTTGAGCCAAAGTTATAGCAGCCCCAATCCAGTTCTGCTCCGTTTTGTTCGGTCAGAACCCCGTAATCCACCACCATCCCGTGGCCCAGCCCTTGATTACCCGTACACAGGCAGCCCGGGAATCCCATGTACCCGTTCCCTTGGAAACCCCGATTGACCCAGAGTTCCAAGCCGTTCGGAGCGACAAGTCTGCCCGCGCCAAGAAGGAGTGTGAAACTCCCCTCCCCCCTTTGGGAGAAAACTAAAGCCCCCGAGCGTGAGTCCACCTGAGGTAACAAACGTGTGTCAAATCTCGTGAAGAAGGACTTATTGAGAGGTATAAGACCTACTTTGATCTTAAGTCACGAGAACGAAAATTTAAGCCTGGCGCGGAGGTGCTGGTACTACTTCCCACGGGAAGCAACAAACTCCTTAGCCAGAGGAAGGGACCCTACCCCGTCCTCGAGACTAGAGGACCCATGGATTACCTCAACCTTACTCCGGCGGGAGCGAAGGTTTTCCACGTGAATTGTATATATTATCTCATTAATGTTCTTAATTATGATTTTTTTGCGGGGTCCACTAAATTGTTTAGTCATTAGTCCCATATTTATGCTTACATTTAATTGCATCCTTTTTTTTTAGTTCCACTCAAATGTCACCAATCTTCTCCTGTGATTTTGTTTTGTTTAGAATTGTACTAGTTAAATTGTCTCTAGAATTGACCCGTTTAAGGCTTATGTCCGTAAATTCCGCGCTGAGCTCAGATTCACGGTTTGTGTGTGTGTGTGTGTGTGTGTGTGTGTGTGTGTGTGTGTGTGTGTGTGTGTGTGTGTGTGTGTGTACACCTGTCGTAGCAGGTCAGAATCTACCTAGACGCTTGATGATTCTAGTTCAACCGGTGGGATGATCCTATCTTACGCAACTGCTCTGTAAAGCATCATCTTTCGGATTGGAGTTGTGTGGGGGAATTCCATGTGGAATTTATTTTCCAGCACGGAAGTAAAGTCCATGCGCTGGAGAAGATTCCAGAATTTGGTTAGGCTTAAATTGGTAAGCTCCCCCCCCCTCAATCCATAAGCGGTAGCCTCGAACCGCGTCCACCACGAAACACCTTTACGCGGGTTAGAATCGCCTCGGCGTGAAGATTCGACGCCATTCGAGAATAGCGCTGTCCATTCATTAACTCCCGTCGAAGCCCTTCTCGTTCGCCCCTCGTTTTCGGGTGGCCGAAATACTCTCCTCTGGACCAGACGTTACCCCCCCTTCCTTTTTGGACAACCATCATCACGTTAACTTTCCACTCAGAAGCTCCGAGCGCCCTCGCCTCAAGTTTATTGCCTGCAGAAGACATCCGTGAAGCCTTAACCTGACGTCTCACCCGGAATCCTTCCTGACGCCTCACCCGGAATCCTCCGTAAGCCAACCTTTCTTCCCCTTCAGCAACCCAATTGAGTTAATTCTCCCCATTTGAATAGTCTGCTTCTGTAATACATTAATTTTTACCTTCGTATAACTTAGCGATTTCCCCCTCGTTTACCAATGTAATTTTGCCCATTAATTCTCTTATTTGATGTAAATAAAATTATATTTTTGCCCCAATTTTACCTGACCTCGTTGCACTCTTATCTCGTTGTTCCGCGCGTCGAAACTCGTGGCGTTCCGTCCCCTTATAGGTTCGTATTTAAGTTCTTGTTCCCTCCCCCATAGATATAATATGGAATTAATATAATATAATGTCATACCACGACAGTATATATTTATAATTTCATATCATTGAAAATTGATTCCTATCCGAAATGTTGGTACCAACAAGTTATAATACAATAATGAACTTCCTAATTTAGCCTGCTTATTTATCCTAAAAATACGTATACGCCTGGCAATGCGCAACCCTTCTGCTCTATTAATATATATATATATATATATATATATATATATATATATATATATATATATATATATATATACCGTCTTACCATCTTTTTTTAGTCCATTTTGTAGATGGTAGATTACTTGTCCTATGTTCATATCTCTTTTTAATAAATGTGTTTGGTAAAAAACAAACTTAAATTGGTGAGCTTTCGATCTATTCGATCATCTTCGCAGTATCTTTAGGTATTCTTTCCGCCTTTACAGATAAAGTATGGTGGAGTCTGAATCAAGTTGAGTGAAAAGAAAACCGTTTTTAGGGGATATTAATTCCTCCTCGCTTGAGCATAATTTCAAGGGAAACGAGCCAATCCGGCGAGTGGAATATTTAAAACAACTTTAATGTTCGATTCCAGCTCGTAGCCTGGGTGTTGGTGGCCGGCATTTCTTCGTTTATTAAGATGGCTTCTAAGATGTTCAGCCTAGCTTTATTTCCCTCTTTTGTTTTAATTGTGGTGTTTTCAACCAGAATATCTTTAGTTTGTTTGATGTTATGTGCGCTCTCCATATGATTTTGGGGCCTTCCGCTTTGCAGATGCATGGTTAAACGCCTTGAAAGGGTGGTACATAGTTGCCATGCTAACATCCTTTGAGTTATTTTGGCGCTTGCAGTCTTGATGGGGCCAGTTAAACTCGTAAACTATGTTGGTTGACTTTAGATTCGAGGATATTTTGGCCTCTGTTGTTTTTCATAAGGAGATTGTCAACTTTTGTCGTTTAATATTACGACTATATAATAAGTTTAGTTTTGTCAATTTGATTCTTAACCTTAATGTTACGTTAACAATCTCCTTGATGATTTTTTCGTCTATTTTATAGACCGTAGACATCTGATTTCTGTAATACGGTTTGATGTTATTTACTGCTTCCTGATTACTTTTCGCTTTATCCGTATCTTTGAATTGCAGTCTTAAAAATGATTGAAGTTGTTTTTCAATCATGCTGTTCGGGAAACCGTTGTTCACGAGGGTTTGTTTTACGCAGGAGATATCTTGATGCAAAAGTTTCCACATTGAGCAGCATTTGTAGGTTCGGCGGATGTATGAGCCGATTACACTTTTTTTGTACCTTTCAGGACATTCACCATCCACGTAGAGGCATCTTGCCATGTCCTTACCTTTTCTATATACTTTTGTGATATAGCTCCCATTGATGTTTTGTACCTCACGTCCAGAAACGGGAGTTTATTGCCCATACTTAATTCATAAGTGGATTTTAACACGGAGTTCTCCTCAAATTGCTGTTTGATGTTCTTCAGATGTTCTTTGTTTTGGATGTTGATGTATATTTCGACTACGTACCGGCAATATGTGTGTGGCTTATTTTCGCTGTTGTCAAATAAGCTGTTGTCAAGTTGCCCCATATAGTAGTTGGCGAAGGTCGGCACTAGGAGTGATTCCATAGCCACTTCATCCACTTGCGTGTATAGATTAACGTCCGGTGTCCTGAAGGGAGCCTCTGATGTGCATGAACGTAGTATATTACTTAAGATGTTTGGATAAGGATTTGGAGGAAAAATTTCAGAATGGTGCTTCCAATTTTGTATAATAAAGTCGATGGTCTGAGCGATAGGCACATTCGTGAGCAGGCTTTGCACATTAAGGAATGCAATTAGTCCTGCCGGTCTTGTAGAGTGGAGTATATCGATAAATTCCTTCGTAGACTTTATGCTATACTTTGAAGAGATGTAGGGTTTTATTATTTTACTTAGGGTTATAGCTAAACAGTACGGTGGTTTCGTTAGTTGTGAAATGATAGGTCTCAATGGATTGCTTGACTTATGTATTTTTACGTTTTCATACAGATATCCTGGTGTATAATCGCCGATGATCTTTTGGGAGTGAAGTCCTCCAATGAGTGTATAAGCTTTAGTTATTTATCCATTTATTTTTATTTTTAAGTCTTCCGTTGGATCTTTTTTATACGTATAAATTGATTGTTGTCGTTTAGGATGGTATTCAATTTGCAGAAATATTCTTCTTTGTTTAGAATGAAGTATAGGTTAGATTTGTTAGCCTTTCTTATGACTCTTTCTTTGTTGGTTTTTTAGATAGTTGATGGCCTCGCGTATCTCTGGTGTTATAAGTGGCTTTGGTGGTTTGGTGGCTTTTGCGCGTAGTTGGTCTTCTAGGTTGTGGTAATTTCAATGAAAGCTTGATTTTGTAGTTTTAACAAGAATTGAAAGAAGGATTCTAGTTCAACCTTTTTTTTAACTTGGATCAAATTTGGCTTGTAGTTGTCAGTTCAAACCGAGGGTAAGGGCTTGAAGAATTCGAAATTCCACATGCAAAAGGAGACTCAAAATAAACTATTTTCAACATCGTTTTACAAACAGAAAAATCTGAAAGAATTATTAAGACCAAAAAGCTTAATAAACTATAAAAAGGACGTATAACTGCCAGAATCATATATATATATATATATATATATACATATATATATATATATATATATATATATATATATATATATATATATATATATATATATATATATATATATATATATATATATATATATATATATATATATATATATATAAATATATATATATATATATATATATATATATATATATATATATATATATATATATATATATATATATATATATATATATATATATATATATATATATATATATTTATATATATATATATATATATATATAGATATTTATATTGAATAACATTATTTATAGAACGTGATTTTTTTTAATATTTTGTTTTAAGTAGACAATTAAACTGGTATGATCTATTTTAAAGTGCATTCTTTAACCCACCCTTTGTCCCTTTCTCCACCATCTCCCTACCACCTCCCTCTCCCCCTCCCTCTCTCCTCCATATCTCCCCCCCTTCTCTCTCTGACCCTCTCCACCCTTCTTTCTCTGACCCTCTACCCCACTCTCTTTCTCCATCTTTTCTATCCACGCTTTCTCTCCTTCTCCCCCAACTCTCTTTCCTCCTATCTCCCTTCTCTCTCCCTCTCTCCTCCTCTGCCCAACTCCCCTCTCTCCTTCTCCCCATGCCTCATCACCCCCTCCACTTCCACCCTCTGAGCATTTCAACCTTACCTATCCCATTTTGACGTCTTTCCCTTCACCTTCATCCCTCTCTTTCCACCTTGTCGTAGAATGGACTCTCGACGATATACCATATAAAACTATTCGTTGAGGGAACTATTCAATTATATTTAGAGTGCGTGGTTATCCGGTTGACCGATATTATTTATCTTCAATATGCTTAAGAAGTGGAACTGAGCTCAAGGATAATATTATAACTATCATTATAGAGTTTTATTAATAAAACTATCAACAACACACAAAACGGAAAATATTGACATAAACAGAGAATGGAAAGGGTCGTATGAAATCTGGCTAATCCGAAGATTAAGATTTGGGAGAGATTTAAAAAGGTAAAACAAATAAAAATTAAAGGGATGGGATGGTTTGCTAAACCATTTAAAGCACAGGATAGGGTTGAAAAAAAGGTTAAATACTCAAAGGTAATGTTCAGCTTACATAATTAAAAGTTGTTGTGCAGAGGAAGGCGACGTGGAGGAATCTTCGGTCCGCTGGCGAGTTCCGCCTAAAGGGGGGGGATTAAATGATCCTGACGTAGCGTCTTGAGAATGAGGACCTTTTCTTGACGAACGGGCTTAAAGAACAATGGCTGTTCTACGTTGTTCTCTTCTAAACAACAGAGGGGGTGAGAACCGTCTCTTGTCTACGGGCTCAAAGAACAATGGCTATTCTAACGTTGTTCTCTTCCTGAACAACAGGGTGAGAACCGTTTCTTGTCAACAGGCTCAAAGAACAATGGCTGTTCTAATGTTATTCTATTTCTGAACAACGGGGGGGGAGGGTGAGAACCGTCTCTTTTCAACGGGCTCAAAGAACAATGGCTGTTCTAACGTTGTTCTCTTTCTGAACAACAGGGGAGGCCTTTTGGACTTGGCGTCTTAAAGGCTCGAACCTTGGCACTGAAGGGATATTGTCCTCTTCTGGACAATGATGGTGGATCTCGGGGTAGAAGGACCTGGTGCACAAGGTGAGACCGGATCGGCGTAATGTTTCGCGAAGAAAATCTGGATCTGAATCTGCTCATATAAATAGTCGAGCCATCCCCTTGGCGTAGGGGACAATGGAGTGGGGGCTTCGAGGGAATGCCCAGCCGCGCCATGAGAACAATACCTTATCTGCCCATAAGCCTAACTCAATCTGGCGTGATCGGCGCATGGGGCGAAACGAAGGGGGGGGGGATGAACCTCCTTGGTTAAATATTGACTGAGGTGGCGCGATGACGCGCCCGGCTTCAAGGTGAAGATGCACGTGGGTAGCAACGTGTTTCTAAATAACATGTGATAGCGGTTGAAATTAAGCGGCCTCAAACCGTTCTATCACACCCCAACCATTCCGGGGGAAGTTGTCACTTGAAAAAAAAGAGAGAAGGGACAACGATAGAGCTCCGTTGTGGGGAACTCGTTTTCTTGTACCGACCGTACCTTCATGCACCTTACTAGTATTACCTCAATACATATGATCATTTTGATCTTTTGATTATAGGGGAAACTAACCTTTAATACAAACTTAATCAATAAAAGGGGCATGGAGCAATGAAATGATATAAAATTAGTACATATGGGATAAAATAATTTATACGTAATTTAATGGGTACAAATATATATACATAAGAAAAAAAATAGACATTGAGCCACAAAATTCAGACATATATATTAACTAATTATATTACCACAGAATCTAATTTAAGTCGTACAAGACGGCATATACTTACATGGAGATCCTAATCCTACGAATACAATTAATCTACACTATTTGGTAATGCATTCCTACTGAGTGCGTCAGCGACCTGGTTATCGGAACCCTTTATATAATTTATCTTAAATTGATACTCTTGCAAGAGTAAACTCCAGCGCATAATTCGGCCGTTGGAGTGTCGTACATTCCTAATATAGGCCAACGGGCGGTGGTCAGTTCCTATCTGAAGTTCTTTTGCTATCAAGAACATTTTAAGTTTGTCTATAACCCAGATAATTTATAAAGCTTCATTCTCTATAGTGGCATATCTCTTTTGGTGTGGTAATAATTGGCGACTAGCATATGCAACTGGATGACTCGTTCCGTTATCCTCATATTGAAAGAGTACACCTCCAATGCCCTCGTTGCTCGCGTCGGTCTTAATCCCAAAGGATTTTTCCGGGTTGGGCAACTTTAAAATGGGGGCAGAAATGAGCTTACTTTTGAGCTGATTAAAATGTGAAACAGCGACATCATTCCAACGTAGACGATCGGGAGAATTCTTTTTGAGAAGGGAGCTGAGGGGCGCCGAAATTGCAGCGAAATTCAACAAATCGCCGGTAGTAAGAAGCTGATCCTAGGAATGATCTTAATTGCTTTTTAGTATTCGGGAGGGGAATTTGATAATACGCCTTGCACAAATCGAGTTCTGAGATGAACTTGGCGTTTTCAAAAAGGTGGAGGTTTTGGTCTACCAACGGGATGGGCTCGGCGTCGAACACAGTTACTGAATTTAACTTCCGGAAGTCGATGCACATCCGATAAGAGCCATCAGGTTTCTTGACCATGACGATTGAGGAACAATAACTAGAGGTGGACGGTTCTATCATGTCTAAACTAATTAAATTATCAACTTCGGCGTTAAAAGCTTGGCGTAAATGAATCGGCATGGGATAGGGTTTTGAACGGACGGGTTCTAAGGTTGTTAATTTAATATTATGCTCGAAACTAGTAGCGCATCCAGGCTTCTCTGAAATAACGTCGTCGAACTGACGTAATAGTTCTTGTAGCTGACTCTTTTGATGTGGTGTCAGCTGCGCGTCGAGATTTAGGTCAGAGGGTTCAAAAGACTCACCTGGTAGGGAAGGAAGAGGGTAATCGGCCTCAGGTTGGATGCACACTGTCTGTATTACATTAAGGGACTCCGCGGGGTAATCCTCTTTAAGCACCGATGTTTCGTCCAGTGCTACGAACGTATCTCCATGAGCGCGGTGGGGGTACTTTTTTTCTTCGGGTCCACGGACAGTCTCTGTGTCCTTGTTTTGGGCCTTATCACCTAAGGGTGTTAGTAATTAACACTCCTTTTGTGCCGTCCTAAAGTCCTGGTTAAGGGTCTCCGAGAATTCGGACGGTATCGGGGTTCTGAAAGGGACGGACTCCTGGGCTTCCTTCTTAGCTCGACCTCGAGAGAGGGTGGCCTGGGACACAGAGTCGGAGCTTACTTGAGGGCTCTGTCCTATAAGTACGGAACAGAATTGTATGGGTGCTGAAATGACTTCAGCTCAGCCATCATAATATTGACACTGCAGGTAACATCTAACGACGGGCAAATCTTTCATGGTTAGGGTCCACTGGGGAAAGGATCTCGTCGGACACGATAAAACACGTGCACCCTGTGTCCCTGACGAGAGTCGATACTCGGCAGCCGTTCACGCTGCACTCTTCAAATTTCAAAGTTCCCGATGAACTTTTATCAAAAATAAAATTTACCTGGTGGCCTGACGGAGGGGGAGAAGTTGCTGCTTGGGTCTGCACCACTGGGGAAGCCGGGGTGGCATTAATTTGGTGAACTTGGTGGGCTGGTCCGCTTTTAAGCCTAGAATTTTAAGGGCAATTCCAGGTCATGTGGTATTCTACACCACAGGTGAAGCATATGATTAGTCGCTTCGGGAAGAGAGATGGAGGAGAAATCTTAACGGGAAGTTTGGTGTCCCGTTGTTGGTTTTGGGGAAAGAAGTTTTGGGGTTTTACGGGGCTCCGAAACTTCGTCGGCTGACCTGGCAAGGGGCACGAATCCTTTCTTCTTACCTTGTAGGGGGATTGGTGAGAAGTTCAATTCTCCTTTGGGTATAAACTATGACTTGCGGCATAGACATCCGCTTCTTCGGTACATTCTTTAAAGGTCTGGCACGGACGATCCTTGATGAATGCGCGAATCTCCGTCGAGAGAGACGCCAAAAATTGATCCCGCAACACGAAGTCTGTTAAGGAATCGTAGTTGGGATCAACCTTGGAGGATTCTAACCAAAATTTAAAATTCCTCTGAAGAATGTATCCGAATTGACGGAACGTCTGTTCGGGTTTAATACGACCTCCTCGAAATTTTTGGCGGTAGA
Source organism: Ceratothoa steindachneri (assembly GCA_963969495.1). NCBI lineage: Eukaryota > Metazoa > Arthropoda > Malacostraca > Isopoda > Cymothoidae > Ceratothoa > Ceratothoa steindachneri. The sequence goes on along the minus strand of OZ018330.1, from coordinate 113,385,040 downwards.
AATCGGAAGTCATATTATGAGCGGCCAATAAGGTGCGGTAGTTAATTGTAAACTCAGATGGTAAAGATATGAAAATCTCGTGCCATTGACAATTTAACAAGGGAAGTAATCTGACTACACCTTCAGCCTCCAGATCAATGTTATTGATTTCGATGATCTTTTCGAAGTGGGCTAAAAATGCTCCGAAATCCTCTCCGTCCTTGAAATTGGGGAGCTTAGGTGGGAGATTGGGGGGGGGGGGAGGGGATGCTTCTGAACGTGAACTGGCTCACTGTATTTCTGCTTCTACACGAGATATTTCAATCTGATGGTGAAGCTCAGCTTGTCTTTTCCGTTCCTCTCTTTCTCTTCCTTTTTCTTCTCGTTGGAATTCTCTTTCTCTTTCTTCTCGTTTGATTTCTCTTTCTCTTTCTTCTCGTTCTCTTTCTGTTCTTTGCTCCTCTTGAACGTAGTCAATTAATTCTTTTCCCGAAAGTCCCAAGAATTCTCCTTGCACTGTTAAGATTTTAAACTGAGTCATATTTGCACTTGGGGGCGCAATAGTCAACCAACTAAAATTCCTTGCAACAAGAATTATGCCTTCTAGAGAATTAGCCTACCTAAATATGGGCACTGAGCTATTTGTACTTGTTTTCTCGATCTAAATATCCACTGACTAAAATCACACAAAAAAAACACAAACAAATTATTATAATAGTTTCTTGAGCTACTGCAGCTTCTTAAGTTTCAAAAAGGGGATAGCAATGGTTAAAACAAAAGGGAACTACTATACTCTATTCTTATAACGAATAACACTATGCTTTACTCGACTGAGACCAGTGTTTGCAAAGATATAGCGTTAAACCTTACACACTTGATACCAAATTTAAATAGTATATATATATATATATATATATATATATATATATATATATATATATATATATATATATATATGTCGTAGAATGGACTCTCGACGATATACCATATATGACTATTCGTTGAGGGAAATATTCAATTATATTTAGAGTGCGCGGTTATCCGGTAGACCGATATTATTTATCTTCAATATGCTTAAGAAGTGGAACTGAGCTCAAGGATAATAATATGGCTATCATTAATAAAATAGAGTTTTATTAATAAAAACTATCAACAACACACAAAACGGAAAATATTGACATAAACAGAGAATGGAAAGGGTGGTGGGGAATCTAGCTAATCCGAGGATTAAGATTTAGAAGAGATTTAAAAAGGTAAAACAAATAAAAATTAAAGGGATAGGATGGTTCGCTAAACCATTTAAAGAACAGGATAGGGTTGACAAAAGGGTTAAATACTCAAAGGTAACGTTCAGCTTACGTAATTACACTTGTTGTGCAGAGGAAGGCGACGTGAAGGAATCTTCGGTCCGCTGGCGAGTTCCAGCCGAAGGGAGGGGGGGGGAATTAAATGATTCTGACGTGGCGTCTTGGAAATGAGAACCGATTCTTGGCGAACGGGCTTGAAGAACAATGGCTGTTCTACGTTGTTCTCTTCTAAACAATAGGGGGGGGTGGGAACCGTCTCTTGTCTACGGGCTCAAAGAACAATGGCTGTTCTAATGTTGTTCTCTTTCTGAACAACAGGGGGGAAGGGTGAGAACCGTTTCTTGTCTACGGCCTCAAAGAACAATGGCTGTTCTAATGTTGTCCTCTTTCTGAACAACAGGGGGGAAGGGTGAGAACCGTTTCTTGTCAACGGGCTCAAAGAACAATGGCTGTTCTAACGTTTTTCTCTTCCTGAACAACAGGGGAAGCATTGTGGACTTGGCGTTATGAAGGCTCAAACCTTGGCACTCAAGGGATATTGTCCTCTTCTGGACAATTGATGGTGGATCTCGAGGTAGACGGCTCTTTGGTGCACAAGGTGAGACTGGACCGTAGAGATGTCTGCGAAGAAAATCTGGATCTCGAATCTGCTCTTAGTGGTAAAGTTTCCGTATAAATAGTCGAGCCATCCCCTTGGCGTATGGGGCAATGGAGTTGGGCTTTGAGGGAATGCACAGCCACGCCTGAGAACAATACCTTATCTGCCCATAAGCCTAACTCAATCTGGCGAGGACGGCACATGGGGTGACCGGGGGAAGATAAACCTCCTTGGTTAAACATTGACTCAGGTGGCGGCGATAATGCGCCCGGCTTCAAGGCGAAGATGCACGTGGGTAGCATCGTGTTTCTAAACAACATGTGATAACAGTTGAAATTAAGCGGCCTCAAACCGTTCTATCACAGTGTTAGCTCCCCCAAAATGAAAGAATAGTTAGAAAGCGCATGTTTACACATGACTGAATCATAAATAAACCATGTGGTGTAGCCGCTGTCACGCAAAATCGGTTATAGTATGTGGGTTTTGACCTTTGATAGGCCCATGTGGCTTTTGTCATCCGTGAAATTATGTTATGTTATGAAACTGGTGTAATGTTACTCTTATTCATAAATTTTTGTTTACAAACAAAGAACGACTGACCTAAGGCATTTCTGTATTTTAATTGAATGAGCAATCATTAACATAAAATTTTGAATAATAATAATAAAAATGAGCGTTAACGCGAGTCTAATTTCAAAGGCCACAAAAGGCCTTCGGGGGATTAAGTAGCACGGAAGCGGCCACTTTGAAATGAATGCCCTCGTGCGACTAATAGATTAACGTCTCCCCTCTGTCAACTAAATTGCCAGTCGATGATTTAATTAGTTTTGTACAAAGCGAATTAAACAGGCATTCTGCTTGTTGATGACCAGATCGTCCGTGACTTTTTTTCCTCAGAAACAAATGATACTCGTAATTCGATTGTCATGACTCTTAAAGTCATTGAATAGGCGACGACAGCATTCCTGGCGTTGTTCTTGTATATGGATGAGCAGAGGTCTTTCCATACACCTCAACCTCTTGTCGCCCTCCTCTTTGGCAGTCCTGGCCACCGTGGCCACCAAGATGTTCTTCTTGAGGAGCGCAATCATTTTGACCTTCGGAGCACTGTCGAAGAGCTTTCTTACAGCCGAACGGTTGGCAACTTGCAATACCGGTAAACGGCAATTGGATTATAGGCTTATGCCTGTTTTGAGCAATAATAGCACCGACCTAAATTTGGTTGTACAGTTGCCAAATAATCATCCCACATGCAGTAAATATTCATTACTAAGTATATAAAGATGGAGGGTGGGGAACCCTAATAGAAAATGGTTCTACCCAAACTCAGTGTATATTTCAATAACACTTCCTAAACTTGTATATGAATAATACTAACTCAGGGCCTCACCTCTTTCCAACTTTCTTCTACAACAGGAAATCTCGTCACTTAAAACTGAACAAAAAATAAAAAAAAAGTAATTTATTTGTTCATTACCTGCAGGCGAGTTCGGATCAACTCGGGGGAGAGATAAAATATCTATGCCCAATTTAAGATACAAAATGGGATTAATGAGTAAAAAGGACTAAATGTCTCAACCCCAAGCGAGACAACAAGTTACTTTACTATTCCAAGACGAAAAGTCCGTGCCACTCAAATCAAAGGGAACGGTATGTTCGTTACTTATTGTAAAGTAATGATAAGACTTAAGTAAAATTAAGCCTCATTTCGTTTCCATTCCGTCACTTATTTTTGTACCTCTAAAAAAAACTTAAAAGCAAAAATAAGCTTGTTTTATCTAAATTTATCTCCATAGAATCCATATGTTGCTGTAAATGTAAATGACCCTTGTTCTTAAGGGAAGGGGAATAGAGGAAAATAAAAGTTCAATCGGGATCTTTAGCAGAAAGTAAATTGAGAAACATGTTTTCAGATTTCTCACGAAACATAAGCTTCTTTCTCCCTGAACACATACTAGTTAAAATGCTAAATATATACAACTTTATCTCTCTTATTGAGTAGTTGGTATTAATCATATGAATTCATATTTCCCTTATTGACTATCATTGTTTTACTCTTCAAAGTTTCTCACAATATAAACTTTAAAAGAACTAATTTTCTCGGAAAACCTATTATCGGTTAATATCTTAACTTAGCCTAGAAAAATGATAAGAATAAAATTGAAAAGCATCATCTTGATAAAATATTCTCAGCGAAAGTGCTTTAGTTTTCTGCTTCCTCTCTAGAGTTGAAATTAATTCGTAGGCCCTTGTGGCTTTTGTCATCGGTGAAATTATGTTAAAAATTATGTTAATGATTTTCGCTGTACTTATTTTGTGGGGTGTGAACCACATTATAGAATCGAATATGACTCAAAAGTACCTCAAAACTGAGTATTTTGTAGTTTTCTATAATTCTATAATGGGTTCACGGTAAACCAAAATAACATTTCATGTAAAGGGAATACAATGATAAGTGTTGTGGAGGGAGCACTGTTCACAAATTGTAAATGCTTATTTTTCATTTAATCTAAATTAAGAATCTTAGTTATACTTCTCCAAATTAGAGTCTTTCTCTTAATTACTTCCTTAATTTTATCACTAACTAAAACAAACACATTTTTCTCAGGCATCACAAAGGAACTCTAACAATGAACTTTAAAAATAAATGAAACAGTGGAATATAGTAATTTTGAGATAATAAATGGGGGGGGAGGTGTATATGGTAGTGGGTAAATGTTACAGTTTACGTGGTGGCATAAGTTACCGGTTTGTGGTGCGTGGTTGGTAATTATAAGTGAGCGTATTAAAGAGTCCTCGTTGCTATTGCGTACGGGTGACGAGGACTTTAGGGAGTGGGCCTACTTTACGCCTCTGTTGAATCGGTTCTAACTCATCAGAATTTCTCACGAGGGTTATGCGTTAGGCTGGGCCTACCGAAGGTGGTTCGGTAATCGGGGTAAGTAAAGGACGTTGAAAGGACGCGGCAAAAAAATATAACTTTATTCTTGAATTGGCTTACTAAAGGGGCAAGCGGAAACGTCTCGAGTTCTTTGAGGTCAATGTGTAGGCTTTCTGTTTTACGCGAAGTATCGAGTCTGAGGGCGGCAGGACTTAGGCGAGTAAACGGGATTCCGTAACGCTAATAAGGGAATGAGCTGAGTTAATGAATAGGAACAAGGATTCTGAATAATGAGAGTTTGTCATCGTCTCCAAAGGCGTGACCGTGACTTGTCCGTGGGGCGCAGGCTCCCTTGGTAGTTTTACTGCTTATACGAGTTTGGTTTGTTCGTCGATAAGTATGCTGTGCGTACAATCCAATGAGAGATTAAAATGCTTCAGAAAGTTATTTCCTAATAACGGTGAATTGGTATCCGCGACCGCAAATATATACCTGAATGATGGGCGAAGACTAGGGATAACTTTATCCTTGTGTACATCGACGTGCACTTTTATTTTACCACCATTAGTCGTTGTAATATTTACACTGGACTCGCACAATTCACCCAAATTCATCAATTTAGCCGGAATTTTCGACACACTGGCTCCCGGATCGATTAAAGACTCACATTTATTTGTATTCACTTTAGCGGCGACGGTGAAAACAGATGGCATACCAGCGGTCGCACTTACAATGGAATGCCCTGCAAGGTTTTCACCGGGGCTGGCGAAGATGTCCTGGAGGAAGGTTGCATCTGAAAGTGTTTTCCTATCTTTGGCAACCTGCACCAGGGTTTGCAGAATTTCGCATTTTCAGCAAAGTAAAAATGTGAATGGCAAACTACAGGTCTTTGGTTCGTTCGAAAAAAATCGCGATCCTACCGATATATTATAAGCACTGTGATCATTATTTGGCTGCACAAAATTAGGACGGTTCCAATTAGGATACGCACTCATGGGCACTGATTGCGCACTATCCGTAGAATTCACATTATTTATATAATTATCACTTTTACTATTAGGATTAGGACTACATATATAGGACAGAGAAGTGGCACTATTTACTAAAGATTCACTGCTATCATTAACATTAAGACACTATGCTCTATAGAATGGCATTAGTTTATCCGCAAGCTTTCTTAACTGACCTATATGGTAAGTTCCTTCTGGGTAGCAATTATGGGATCGATGTTGGCTGGCAGGGATTAGATAAACTTGTGCATCACGAGTTCCTTACCAACTCATACCTGTAGAGCAGCTCTCCTTAGCTCCTCCAAGTTTGTAGAAGGTCGACCGGTGAGGGTGGAAGAGGCAATAAGCTTCTCCAAAGGCTCGGGTTTCGTCCTCTTGACGAGCCCAATCACCTTAGTCCTTAAAAGCTGCTAATTATGAGTAGAAAGGATTGCAGCCGGAAGACGGGGTAATACAGCCAAAATATGAAAGAATTTAGTATCCTCGTCAGCTTACCTGGGAAGCGGCGCGAATCCTTCCTTCTTTCCTGGTTGGGGGGTTGGTAAGAAGTTCGATTCTCCTTGACGAACGCGCGGATCTCCGTCGGGAGAGACGCCAAAAATTGATCCCGCCACACGAAGTCTGTTAAGGACTCGTAGTTGGGATCAACCTTGGAGGATTCTAACCAAAATTTAAAATTCCTCTGAAGAATGTATCCGAATTGACGGAACGTCTGTCCGGGTTTAATACGACCTCCTCAAAATTCTTGTCGGTAGAAATCGGGAGTCATATTATAAGCGGCAAATAACTCAGCTTTTAAGGTGCTGTAGTCAATTGTACATTCAGATGGTAAAGATATAAAAATCTCGCGCAATTTACAATTTAACAGTGGAAGTAATCTGACTACACCATCAGCCTCCAGATCCATGTTATTGATTTCAAGGATCTTTTCGAAGTGGGCTAAAAATGCTCCGAAATCCTCTCCATCCCTGAAATTGGGGAGCTTAAGTGGAAGATTGGGCGGGGCTTCTGAACGTGAGCAGGCTGATTGTATTTCGGCTTCTACACGAGCTATTTCAATCTGATGGTGAAGCTCAGCTTGTCTTTTCTCTTCCTCTCTTTCTCTTTCTTTTTCTTCTCGTTGGATTTCTCTTTCTCTTTCTTCTGGTTGGATTTCTCTTTTTCTTTCTTCTCGTTGGATTTCTCTTTCTCTTTCTTCTCGTTGGATTTCTCTTGCTCTTTCTTTTTCTTCTCGTTCTTTTCTTTGCTCCTCTTGAACGTAGTCAATTAATTCTCTTTCGGAAAGTCCCAAAGATTCTCCTTGCGCTTTGAAGATTTCGAACTAAGTCATATTTGCACTTTGGGGCGCAATAGTCAACCAACTAAATTCCTTGCAATAAGATTTATGCCTTCTAGAGAATTAGCCTACCAAAATATGGGCACTGACCTATTCGTAATTGGTTTCTCGATCTAGATAACCAAGGACTTAAATCACACAAAAAAAACACAAACAAATTATTATAACAGTTCCTTGAGCTACTTCAGCTTCTTGAGTTTCAAAAAAGGAGATATCAATCGTTAAAACAAAAGGGAACTACTATACTGTATTCTTATAACGAATAACACTATGCTTTACTCGACTGAGACCAGTGTTTGCAAAGATATAGCGTTAAACCTTACACACTTGACACCAAATTTAAATAGTATTTATATATATATATATATATATATATATATATATATATATATATGTCGTAGAATGGACTCTCGACGATATACCATATATGACTATTCGTTGAGGGAAATATTCAATTATATTTAGAGTGCGCGGTTATCTGGTAGACCGATATTATTTATCTTCAATATGCTTAAGAAGTGGAACTGAGCTCAAGGATAATAATATGGCTATCATTAATAAAATAGAGTTTTATTAATAAAAACTATCAACAACACACAAAACGGAAAATACTGACATAAACAGAGAATGGAAAGGGTCGTGGGAAATCTGGCTAATCCGAGGATTAAGATTTGGGAGAGATTTAAAAAGGTAAAACAAATAAAAATTAAAGGGATGGGATGGTTTGCTAAACCATTTAAAGCACAGGATAGGGTTGAAAAAAAGGTTAAATACTCAAAGGGAATGTTCAGCTTACGTAATTACACTTGTTGTGCAGAGGAAGGCAACGTGAAGGAATCTTCGGTCCGCTGGCGAGTTCCAGCCGAAGGAAGGGTGGGGATTTAATGATCCTAACGTTGCGTTTTGGGAATGAGGGCCGTTTCTTGACGAACGGGCTTGAAAAACAATGGCTGTTCTACGTTGTTTTCTTCTGAACAACAGGGGGTTGAGAACCGTTTCTTATCTACGGGCTCAAAGAACAATGGCTATTCTAACGTTGTTCTCTTTCTGAACAACAGGGGGGAAGGGTGAGAACCGTTTCTTGTCAACGGGCTCAAAGAATAATGGCTGTTCTAATGTTATTCTCTTCTTGAACAACAGGGGGGGAGGGTGAGAACCGTCTCTTGTCGAGGGGCTCAAAGAACAATGGCTGTTCTAACGTTGTTCTCTTTCTAAACAACAGACGAGGCCTTGTGGACTTGGCGTCTTGAAGGCTCAAAACTTGGCACTCAATGGATATTGTCCTCTTCTGGACAATGATGGTGGATCTCGAGGTAGAGGGCCTTGGTGCACAAGGTGAGACCGGATTGGCGTAATGTTTCGCGAAGAAAATCTGGATCTGAATCTGCTCTTATTGGTAAAGTTTCCATATAAATAGTCGAGCCATCCCCTTGGCGTAGGGGACAATGGAGTGGGGGCTTCGAGGGAATGCCCAGCCGTGCCATGAGAACAATACCTTATCTGCCCATAATCCTAACTCAATCTGGCGTGATCGGCGCATGGGGCTAAACGGGGGGGGGGGGATGAACCTCCTTGGTTAAATATTGACTCAGGTGGCGCGATAACGCGCTCGGCTTCAAGGCGAAGATGCACGTGGGTAGCAACGTGTTTCTAAATAACATGTGATAGCGGTTGAAATTAAGCGGCCTCAAACCGTTCTATCACACACCTATATCTACTTCTCGCTCTCTATCTCTCTCCTTATCTTTCCCCCTTACCCTCATTTCTTCCTCCCTTACAAAAGTATATATAAAACAAGAGAAAAATTCTCTCCCCTCTCCCCGTATTTTCCCCCTCTCTCTCCCCTCTTATCTAATATCTCCCCCATTTTCTTCAATCTCTTCCCTCTCTCGTTCCCACTTCTACCCCACCGCCCTACAAAACGACATCCAAATCAAGAGAAGAAAAATAAATCATCCCATTCTTAAAATATAAATTTAAAGAAGATAAGACGTTCAATCTGTTTCTGTGGCCACAACGTAGTTGGCTCAAAAGAAACGTTCAGTCAAGTATGAGCGTAAACTGCCAAGCATGCGCAGTGAAAAGTTTACTAAATTTAAGTATTTTATATAATAGGAAAATTGCGCATCTCTCTTGAATCTGTCTTAAATTAATAATAATTAGCAGGTAAAAATATTTTTGTAGCACAATATAAGAATTTCCAACAATGGTTTTATATATATATATATATATATATATATATATATATATATATATATATATATATATATATATATAAGTAAAAGAACTCAGTGGCGAGTTATTGTATATCATAGCTCCTATACAGTGGTTTCACTATCATATATATATATATATATATATATACAGAAAGACTTTTTATCCAAGGCATTGCCAGGGGTAAAAATTCATGTAATTAAATCGAGATGACCATTGTTTGAAATTCTTATATTGTGACATAAAATATTTTTAATTACTGATTATTAGAGATATATGGTGAGAGAGGGGGACTAAGAGGGGTAAAATGGTTAGGGAACATATGGAGGACTAGGGGAAAAGGAATGGGGAGAGGTGAAGGGGAAAGCGATGATCACAATTGTTTTAAAAGGTCAAAGAGGCCGAAGGTCAACAGCCCGAATGGCTGATATATATATATATATATATATATATATATATATATATATATATATATATATATATATATATATATATATATATATATATATATATATATATATATATATATATATATATATATATATATATATATATATATATATATATATATATATATATTACATAAAAATAACAATAAACATTATTTAGCAGGCAATTAGATATACACCAGTGTATATCTAAATGTAATATTTATGTCAATTCTGTTTGCATACAATTTTAAGGGGGTGTAGAAGAATAAGGTAGAAGGGCGACCACGTACCCTTCTGTTTCCACGTGGTCTCAAGATCACCGCATGGAGCGTTGAAAGTGAGGCTGATCTACGGCGAGGATACTATCCACGCCGTTTTATTGCACCCCAACTGCATTTACTTAGGCACATAGGTGGGCGCAATAACGAAAAAATGTATCATGATAACCGATAAATCAATAACGATAACCTTATCGGCGATAACCGATAATCGATAACTCCTGATACATTAATCGCCCGATAATGTGATAAACGATAAATTGATAAATCCAAAATTATAATACACTATTGATTATTGACTATATATAGCGTTATTTTATAATAGAATAGTAAGAATATTTGAATACTATTTTTTTTAGCTGGTGAAGCTCTCCTCCATCTCCTTATAGGTTTTGAGGATCCTCTTCCCAGCTCGGTCCTACCTATTTCAACCTACAAGGCACGTGCGGCTCGCCCCTGTGCTAAAATGGAACCAAAAACTTAAATTATAGATTATCGCTAGTTTGGAACCAAAAGTATCGGCTATAACGATGAATCGATAACGCGAACAAAAATATAGGATAACCGATAACTCAATATCGTTATCGCGATAAATTATCGTGATAATTCATCGCAATAACGCCCACCTATGCTTAGGGACACATGCTTCTCGTTTCGCATGCTCTCACAGCCATCTTCTTGCCCTCCTCCTTCATAGATCGAAGCTCGTGAAACATTCTACGCCATCTTTATCTCGGTTCCCCCGAAGGAGTCGCTACCTTTCCCCAAGGTCGCGTTAATCGTTAAGGCTCCTGCAGGGTCATCTCAGCCACCAGCGAGCGCCTATATAGCCCCCCGACTCCGTTTAGCGCGTAGCACTCAAGGACTTCCCCGCCTATCACCGCGATCGGAGACACTGGCGATTTCAATTCTAAGAGAAAGGCTTAATCGACATCCGTGAAGTCTGTCATAGTCAATCGGCGAGTATCTGATGAGGATTCCCATCTCCGAAGGCCATTTACGTGTGCTTCCTCATCCACCCCGGGAGTTAACCCAGCTTCCCCATTACATTTATTTTATCCCGACCGGACCTTCCCTTCAACGAACACGTAAGCAGTTGCACTCGTTGATGCCTACAGATTATTTTATAATTTGGTCTACCCAAATCGTCCCATCCTTTGTGTGTGACCCCCGAATTAAAATCCCCTTTTTCTTGCGACCCTAAACTAGTACCAGCTACCTGTTAATCTTTGGTGAACTTGCACTCTAAATTATTTGTTTTGAAAGAACCTCGTAATTAAAAACTACACCATCTCCATTTAATTCTTAACTATTTTCCGTTCACGGACCCCAAAAGGCATATAAATATTTATATAGAGTATCGCCATTCTACGACAGGGGGCTAAGACTGGAACATAAGGGAAACTAATTGCAATTTGTCCTATATCGGAGAGTCTGAATACTTTAATAAGAGGATAAAAGAACACCGAGCAGATATAAGAAGGGGTGCAATTTCTTCAAGTCTCTTTGCACATATACGACCATGGAATTGATTTCAACCAATTAAAATTATTTATAAATCAAATAAAAATATTTAGAGGAGCATTGCAAGATCAATCATCATTGAAAAGTGCGATAATTTCAATTTATCTGAAGGGCAATACAAATTGAACAAATATATCTCGAATAATGGTAACAAACTCATCTATAAACTGCCACCGGAACCATTTTTTCACGGGAATTAGTAACTAACTCCCGGATCGAAGCAAAATATTTATTTTCCAGTTTGTTGCCTCCTTTTTCATTCTGTTTAGTCTTTTATTCGCCTTTAAATACTGGAGTCGCTCGCCTTGCAATTCAATATACAAAAATTGCTTATTAGGCTTATTATAATTTGTTTTGCACTGGATATATAGCGCGTTAATGCGATATCTTCTAATATATATATATATATATATATATATATATATATATATATATATATATATATTGTAGGGGAATGGTCACTTCCCCCGCCCCCCCGTTCACTCGTGGTGCAGTCACAAGGCGGTTACCGCAAAGACATCCGTTGAAGGCATCGGCGGGTTCAGTGCTTAACCGCAGTGTGGCTCAACTCGGTGCCATGAAAGACCCTAAAGGTCAAAATGTAAGATCCATCCCCAGGAGAGTGAGATCCAGTTTCTTGTTAAATAAGAACTTGGAGACGTGTTTCTCCTAATCTCGAAGGCTAACGAGGAGCCGGATGTTTGACTTCATGTGAAAACCCGTTTGGAAAAAGAACTCTCCTGGGGCCGTCCTCAAGCCCCTCTCCCCCTTACCACTCCCCCAGTGGGGTGACGAGGTATAAATGAGGAACTCTGAGGAAAATCGTGGTAGTATACGTCAGTCTCTAGGTGACGAAGTCTTCGGATCAAACCGAACTACCGAGACTAGAGAGGTAGAGTACTTGGCTCGTCAGACCAAGAAGTACCCTGCAAGAGAGGCAGGGCTACCTACCTAAAGGGGCTAAGAAGAAGCTCATCCTCGAGCTAAGTCCCTGGTTATCAAACCAAACGATAAGTTAACTTTGGTAAGTTCAACTTACTCTCGCCAGAGAGACTCCTCATATCCTGGTGCACCTTAAACACCAGGGGTATTCCTCGTCCTTGAGGAATTAAGAAGAAGAAGGAAAAGGCTCCCCCCTCGAGCCCGTTACTCGGTGGCCACACCGAACTTTAAGTAACTTATTCTCGCCACAGAAACCCCCCTCCGTTATCCTCGCCCTTGAAGAAGACCCTCCTCGAGTTCAGTCCTCGTCTATAAGGAAATAAGTAACGAAGGAGAAAAGCTCCTCCTCGAGCTCGTTACTCGGTGATCACACCGCACTCCAAGTTAACTTGATTTAAGAACCAAGTTCGACTCACTCTTGCCAGAGAGACCACGACTGCCTAGGTGTTGCATAAAGCACCGTATTGGTTCTAGTCCTTGAAGACCCCCCCCCCCTCCCGGAAGAACGTGTAGACCCCCCAGCTGCCACCCTCGCCAAAACAACCGTGTGATCTCGCTCATCTACATCTGGCCGGCGGCACGCATCGAGAGTCAATAACATTTCTGAGGCCTTTAAACTCCACATGAGTCCGTAAGCCTAATTCTTATATTATTGCTGTGTGTAGAGAAAACGTTAACCAATTTTTGTGGGTAAACTAATTTAATTAATTCTTGTTTAGGATAATATTCAGAGTATTGCTGTAGTTAATGTATAAATGTTATGTATGTATTTAATTGATAAAGGTAAAATATAAGTTTATTTTGTGAATTAGTGGGCGTTTCTTTTATATCCTTATGTGTTTCGTAACGGCTCTGTTCGTTAAGATATTCTTATAATATCAATATATTAGACACTCTTAGCACTCTTAGAATAGAACAGAAAGGGGGGGAATTCTATGACATAAATAAAAGTGGTGTCAGGTGTGGGGTTGCTATTAGAAAGAACCCAGCAGTGTCTATTTAAGAAAGAGCCAACACGTAAAGGAATATCAGGAGTAAGAGAATAATTGACGAGAGGAAAATTGGTAGAGTTAGGGGTGGTAACAATTTAAAGGTAATTGGTAGGCCAAGTGGTAAATTTGTTGTCGGGAGTGGTATTCCAATCAACATAGTAGTGGGATTAAGGGTAAGTTATGCTGAGCGCTACCTGGTGAGTGGTGGCATAATTACCTGAGAGTATAGTAAGGAAAATTCGACGGACCAACACAAAATGGATCCCGTCGAAAGACTTTACCAACAAGACAAAATTCTGGGATTGGAAGGCAAGGATATGGATGCCTACATCCGTGAAGAATTGAGAATACAAAGAGAAGAAGAAGAAGAAATAATAGAGTTTGATAGAAAAAGGGAAAATATAGAAATACGGATGAACCGGAAAAGTGAAGAATCCCGAATACAGTGGAAAATAGAAATAGAGGAAAGAAGAATGCTGAGAGGAAGTAAAACCAGCGAAAGAATAATACTGTTGAAAAGAGAAGCACAAGAATTCGGAATAAGGATAGAAAGGGAAAATATAGAAATACGGATGAACCGGAAAAGTGAAGAATCCCGAATACAGTGGAAAATAGAAATAGAGGAAAGAAGAATGCTGAGAGGAAGTAAAACCAGCGAAAGAATAATACTGTTGAAAAGAGAAGCACAAGAATTCGGAATAAGGATAGAAAGGAAAGATGAGGAAAGGAGAATAAAGATAAAACGAGAAGATGATGAAAGAAAAATAAAGATAAACCTGGAAGATGAAGAAAGAAGAACCCGACGGGAAAATGAAATAGCGAAAGCAGAACAAGAGGCTGAGGAAAGGAGAATGAAGAGGGAAAAAGAACGTGCTCAAGCTGAAAGAGAAGAGAGAGAAGAAAATGAAAGATTGCTCGCACTTGAAAGAGCACCTATCGAGAATCTCATAGAGGCCGAGGAAGTTGTAGCCCGGCCTGGACCTAAGAAAGGACCATCAAGGGAAACCCAGCCAAATGGGGTAACGATGGAAGAAGTAGGAAGTAGGGATGAGGTACTAGCAGGAGTAGCTAAAGGAAAACCTACGAGGAGAACCCAGCCAAATGGGGTTATCAGAGAAGAAGTAGGAGGTAGGGTAGAGGTACGAGCAGGTGTACCTGATGAACTACCTACTAAGAGAAGTGAGTCAAATGAGTTGACAAGGACGGAGGAAAGAGGTGCTATTGCAATACACCCAGGTTTGACTAGTCAAATGGTAGACGCAGATGAGTATCCCCTACCCCTATTAGTCTCCTCCCCTAACGGAATGTCCACGGAGTTACCGCTAATACGACAAGTCGTAGTGAGCGCCACGCCCATTAACGAACCTCGCAGGGAAAAGTTTTCTCGATCCCCAAAGATCGAACCCAGACACGATCTTCCCGTGTACCTGGTTAAAGGAGAGCTATGGGACCCACGTTCCCATCAATTATGCCCAGCTACAACAGGCCGCTCTAGCCATAATGTTCAATTTAAAGGGAGTCAAGTACCATAATATGGGTAAGTCGAGTAGGTTGAAATACCGCTACCATTTAGTAACATACTGGGGTAGACTCAATAACCCGAACGGCCGACTCAGGCGCAGTAAAGTATTGGTATTAGAGCACCATTTTAGTATTAGCTACATCAAAGGAGCCGATAAAGGACAGCTGCTCTATAGGCGGAGATGAAATACCATTGAGGGTTATTTCAGTACCTAATGAGCGTGAAACCATGATTTCACTTGTTGTTCGTGTTAAAATTTATCGGTAGGATTTAAATTCACAAAAACTTAGAAATGTAAGGAAATAGCTTGTTTTGTTGGTTTTTTTTGTGGGTAATCGATGAATTAAGGTTTTATTATTTACATGTAAAATTGTAAATTGAGTATGTCTAGTTCGACACATTGCCTGTGTAAACGCACGCGAGGGCGTACATGTGTAAGGAAACTTAATGTATGAGAGGGCTCAAGAATTACAACTTTGCTAATCTCGACTAGGTTGAATAAGTAGTTTTGAGTTCCCGGGAGCAAACCCCCTCCCCATTATTTCTTCGATGGGAGGTGTTGTAGAGGGAATGGTCACTTCCCCCATCCCCCCGTTCACTCGTGGTGCAGTCACAAGGCGGTTACCGTAAAGACATCCGTCGACGGCATCGGCGGGTTCAGTGCTTAACCGCAGTGTGGCTCAACTCGGTGCCATGAAAGACCCTAAAGGTCAAAATTTAAGATCTCCCCCCAGGAGAGTGAGATCCAGTTTCTTGTTAAATAAGAACTTGGAGACGTGTTTCTCCTAATCTCGAAGGCTAACGAGGAGCCGGATGTTTGACTTCGTGTGAAAACCCGTTTGGAAAAAGAACTCTCCTGGGGCCGTCCTCAAGCCCCTCTCCCCCTTACCACTCCCCCAGTGGGGTGACGAGGTATAAATGAGGAACTCTGAGGAAAATCGTGGTAGTATACGTCAGTCTCTAGGTGACGAAGTCTTCGGATCAAACCGAACTACCGAGACTAGAGAGGTAGAGTACTTGGCTCGTCAGACCAAGAAGTACCCTGCAAGAGAGACAGGGCTACCTACCTAAAGGGGCTAAGAAGAAGCTCATCCTCGAGTTAAGTCCCTGGTTATCAAACCAAACGATAAGTTAACTTTGGTAAGTTCAACTTACTCTCGCCAGAGAGACTCCTCATATCCTTGTGCACCTTAAACACCAGGGGTATTCCTCGTCCTTGAGGAATTAAGAAGAAGAAGGAAAAGGCTCCCCCCTCGAGCCCGTTACTCGGTGGCCACACCGAACTTTAAGTAACTTATTCTCGCCACAGAAACCCCCCTCCGTTATCCTCGCCCTTGAAGAAGACCCTCCTCGAGTTCAGTCCTCGTCCATAAGGAAATAAGTAACGAAGGAGAAAAGCTCCTCCTCGAGCTCGTTACTCGGTGGTCACACCGTATTCCAAGTTAACTTGATTTAAGAACCAAGTTCGACTCACTCTCGCCAGAGAGACCACGACTGCCTAGGTGTTGCATAAAGCACCGTATTGGTTCCTGTCCTTGAAGACCCCCCTCCCTCCCGAAAGAACGTGTGGACCCCCCAGCTGCCACCCTCGCCAAAACAACCGTGTGATCTCGCTCATCTACATCTGGCCGGCGGCACGCATCGAGAGTCAATAACATTTCTGAGGCCTTTTAACTCCACATGAGTCCGTAAGCCTAATTCTTATATTATTGTTGTGTGTAGAGAAAACGTTAACCAATTTTTGTGGGTAAACTAATTTAATTAATTCTTGTTTAAGATAATATTCAGAGTATTGCTGTAGTTAATGTATAAATGTTATGTATTCAATTGATAAAGGTAAAATATAAGTTTATTTTGTGAATTAGTGGGCGTTTCTTTTATATCCTTATGTGTTTCGTAACGGCTCTGTTCGTTAAGATATTCTTATAATATCAATATATTAGACACTCTTAGCACTCTTAGAATAGAACAGAGAGGGGGGGAATTCTACGACATATATATTTATATATATATATATATATATATATATATATATATATATATATATATATATATATATATATATATATATATATATATATATATATATATATATATATATATATATATATATATATATATATATATATATTTATATATATATATATATATAATAACTCCTTTCGGCAGACGAAATCCATCAAAACGATTGGGCTTTCCTTCGCACCTACTGGGTACGCAGCGAAGAGTTCATCATACAGAAAAAAGGAGTACATCCAGACATCTAGAGAACCTTTCTGCCGCTCTTTTATCACAATACGTTCATCATGAGAGCCATAAAAAAGCCTAAGCCATCAGAGCGTAAACTCGTGACGTGAAGAGGGCGGATAAACACGTGGTAGTGGTGCCTCCGAGTCCCTTTTTCATCTACAGTGAACAACATATTAAAAAACCTCATAAATGCGGTTCAAATAGAAGGAAGACACATCATTGACGTAGTTCGTACCAAAAGAAATCGCCCGCATGGAACAATTCCGTGATCTACGACATTCAATATGGGGAGTGTGGAACACCTTATGACAGCGAGACTCAAAGGGGCTTAGACAGAGCACCAACTCGACACCCGAGCAGAGGTTCGCCAGCTGCTTGACACAACATTGATGCAAGGGGGAAAAAGGTGACAGAAGCTGCAAAGTTCAAACGTGATTTTCATACCAATTCCATTGCACTCTGTGGTGTAAGGATATCTCCTTTCACCTACCCTAGCATCTAATAGTTTTGTCGTCTCTATTGGTTATTTGAGTTGTTCTCGAATTTGTCATCATTGGATTAGATTATCCATCTGTAGTTTATATTGAATACAAGGTGGGGGAAAGAGGCTCCCTGGAGTTACCCGGCCTTAAGATCGAAAATTGGCCCCTTAGTCCGCCTATACTGATATACAATTTCCTCTCCAATATATTACCACATATGATTTTTTCTAATTTATATTTTAATCGGAGTTGCAAGATCTTGTATGGCATGCACCACTGCCATAGTTTACCGAATGCCTTCGATACGTCTCTGCATACAATATCCATATAGTTTTGGTTCCTATCTTTTCTCTTGGTCAATCATCTCTGTTATTAAGAGGATTGCCACTCCGTGTTTCGTTTTTTCCTGAAACCGTACTGGTGTTCGTTGTAATGATGCTTTATCTTCCAAATGTTCGATGAACATTTTTTTGAGGATCTTCTCACCTATCTTACCTCCAAATTTCAGAAGTGAACTTGGGCGGTAGTTTTTTTTGGTCGTCGGCGGCTTTCTCTCTTTAGCTATGAATATCATTTTAGCTCTTTTATAGGGATCAGGGAAAATAGCCTGTATTCATACTGGCATTGAAGATGTTTAGCACCCAGTCAAGGATGCATTGTGAGGTCTTGGAAAATTTAATTTGATCAGGCATGAGTGGCCCTGTGCTTTTTGTTTAAACGTATGGAGGGTGATTTTTATCTCATCCATGATAAATTTATCTTCCTTGCTTTCTTCTTTGCTGTTCCACTTGGTCGTAGAATAGGCTCTCGATGATATACCATATATAACTATTCGTTGAGGGAATTATTCTAATATTTTGAGTGCGTGGTAATTTGATTGACCGAGGTCAGTCCAAAAGGGGGAGATAGATGTAGAGGCTTATTTATCTTCAATATGCTTAAGAAGTGGAAAGGAGCTCAAGGATAAATAATATGGCTATGATTAATAAAATAGAGTTTTATTAATTAAACTATCAACAACACACAAAGAAATGTTTACATAAACGGAGAATGGAAAGGGTCGTGTGAATATCTGACTAATCTAAGGATTAAGATTTGGAGAGATTTAAAAAGGTAAACAAATAAAAATTAAAGGGGGGGGAATGGTTCGCTAAACCATTTAAAGCACAGGGTAGCGTTGACAAAAGGTTAGATGATTAAAAGGAATGTTCAGCTTACGTAATTACAAAGTTTTTGTGCAGAGGAAGACGATGCGAAGGAATCTTCGGTCCACTGGCGATTTCCAGCAGAAGGGTTCTTCGGGGGGTTGTCCTTAGCGAAAGGAAAGGACTGTCTTCGAATAGTAAGAGCGAAGTGGGGCTCGGAAGTACGAGCGATCTATGTGACAGCAAATCGGGGATGTTCTAGATGAACAATGGAGGTTATTGTTGAAACCAAGCGTTCTCTTTAAAAACGTTAAAAAGGGGGGAATTAAATTACCCTGACGTGATGTCTTGGAAACGAGAACCGTTTCTTGACGAACGGGCTTGAAGAACAATGGCTGTTCTAACGTTGCTCTCTTTCTGGACAACAGGGGGGGCCTTGTTGACTTGGCATCTGGAAGGCCTGAACCTTGACACTCAAGGGATATTGTTCTCTTCTAGACAATAAGGTAATTCTTGAGGTAGAGAGTTCCTATGTGCACAAGGGAGACCGGATCGGCGTGATGCCTCGCGAAGATAATCGGGATCTGATCTGCTTCAATCGGGGAAAGCTATGTATAAGTACCCGGAGCCGTCTCCATGGCGTAGGGGATAATTGAGTGGGGGACTTCGGGGGAATGACCCGGTCATGCCTGGGAAAATACCTTATCTGCCCATAAGCCTAACTCAATCTGGCGAGATCAACGTATGGAGGCGAAACGGGGGAATGAACCTCCTTGATTAAATATTGGCTAAGGTGGGCGATAACGCGCTCTGCTTCCTCTCGCAGATGCGCGTGGGTAGCATGTGTTTCTAAACATGTGATAGCGGCTGAATTTAAGCGGCCTCAGACCGTTCTATCACAGTGCTTCCTTTCGATGATGGCGTTTAACTCATCTTTTATGCCAGGTTCAACTTTATGTCGAATTCAGCATTCTCCTCCTCGCTTAATTTAAGAATATTTTTCCAATGCTCTCTGAATATTGCTTTAATTTCATATTCCTCCGTTTTTATATCTCCGTCCGCATTACGAATTTCCATTTTCTTCCTCGGAGTTGATCCTTTTAATCTTTTAATCCTTTGCCAAATTTCTTTTGGTGAGGCTTGATCGTAAAGCTCTTTGATTGCCTCTTCCCATCTCTGCTATTGTTGTTCGAGAATAAGCTGATTTAAATCCTGATTAATCTCTCTTACGCCTTGATGCATTTTTCATATATTCTCCCAATCTTACGGTATAAATCTTTAATATGTTCGGTTCATCTATAACTGGATATTAAAAGGTGAAAAATCGATAGTAGAAGAGAGTGTATAGTGAAATAGGGTATATTGAAGAAAACTGGTAAAAAGATAGAAAAAAGAAGAATTTAGATAAAGTTTGAAAAATTTGGTTTCCAGGATTACATTGATTTTTTGAAAGTAAATGTGGAAAAGTTCCCTGGTTAAAGGGTATCGCTGGCATTTGAATTTTTAAAAATAGAATAAGACTAATAGATAAAAAGAAAGGTCACTAGTGAAAGGGTAGCTCTGGCGTGTACGTAACTTCTTTTTTATAATGTGTACGAACAAGTGCATATTAAAAGTAAAATAAGGAACGATTTTCGTTTATTATAATATTTTCGAAAATATGATGAGTAGGAAAATTATATTTCCATGGTAAATAAGGCTATGCATTGAATATACTGTATGAAGATTTCGTGTGATGCAATCGTATATTCAAGAAATTATATAAATAAACTAACAAAATAAAATATTGACGAGGAAGGGAGCTTTTTCAACCCTCTTTTACTCCATGTCCCATTTGTACCTGCTCGATCTGATGCCGTTGAATAGATCTGTTCTCGTAGCCTTCGTTTCGCATGCGTAAAATAAAATTTGAGATTGATTTCCTCTCCGTCTAGATGGCGTTTGAGATTTATTTTAGTGTTTGGGATTTGTGTTTGAGTAGATGTATCCGTCTCGCTCTCTGAGCTGTCCGTGTCTGTAGTTATTTCCTTTTAGGGATCAGTTCTCTGTCAGAGGGAGAGAGAAAGACGCGTAGGGCGGGTAGAATCCACGATCGGCTTCTTTTGATGTCACTTCCGTTCAATAACATGGACTATAGCGAGCCAAATCGTAACAACGAGAGGTTCAGCGAGATGACGTGAAGTTTTAAATTCACTTCCGGCGCCCCTCTATATAGATAAAGCAGAACCCCCTTTCCGGTGGTCGGTAACTTTCACTTCCGGCGCTCCTCTATATAGATAAAGCAGAATCCCCCTTCCGGTGCTTCGGTAACTTTCACTTCCGGGGCCGTGTCAATATAGTAAAGCATTGGCCTGGGTAAATTACTATTCTGCTAAGAGGAGACGTCGCATTAAGGCCTTTAGGCTCTGATTACTGGCCGAGTGTAGGTGGGAATTAAGTTGTGACAATTGTTAATTATTAACTAAATCATTTATTGCCCTCTGAATAATTTCGTACTTAAACAAGACCCGGCCATGATTTTTGCAATACTTCCAGGTGTCCTGAACGTTTGCACTATACTTACGAGTGTCTACTTTGTCTCTCTTTAAAGCTTCTTTCTCTCGACCTCCAATACCCAAGAACCCGAAGACGAGAAAAAGAGAAAAAAGAAACAAACGAGAAATGATCTGTCAAGCTCAGCTTCTTCCTCGGCAAATACTCACTCGATCCATTTTTTCAAGGCTGACTGTAGTTACTTGAATACAGGTTGTATTTTTTTGTCATAACTTCGAACAGGCCGAGTACGAATTGGCATTAAGTTCAAACTCAACCCGTGCTGTTGGAAAGAACTCGATCTCAGTGCCCCCCCTTTTCTTCCTTGTGCTCCTCTCGAGCAGCCAAATCTTTGGGTGGCAGATCCACTCGGAATTGTTGTCGGTTGTGTGCGACCGAGCGTGTATACCTTGATTTATCTTACATGTCCATTATTTTATTTTGATTTATCTTTCATGTCCAATATTTTATTTGTGTTTGTACAGTAATAAAGTTTATTTTGTTTCGCCCAGTTTGAAATACAGAACCTTCTAGATAGTTGAATTGATTCTGCCAAGTATAATTAGACATGGAAAGCAAACAGAGGTCAGAAGATCTAACCTGACCTACGACATTCTTTTTATGAGTTCCCGTTATTTGGGGGCCTCGATGTGGAGGTCGGGTTTTTTGAGTAGTTGCTGGTTTTGGGGCTCTTTTTCGATTAATATTTTGGGGAGGTGTGGCTTTTTTTCTTCGTTCCTTCGTTGAGTATGGGGCATTTGGGGTTCATCCTTGGAATAGGGTTTCTTTAGAAAGACCATTTGGCCGATCCCATTCGCTGCCAAGATGGTGTTTAACTCTTCTGAGAACTTTCCGGCCTCATTATATTCCTCGCGTGTGCGTGCAAGAGACAAGTGAGGATCTTTGTTGACATTTTTCTTTCGACATTAGGAAAGACTCTCTCCACCTCCTATTCTGATAAGGCTGCCTCAGTGAGCTGAGCGTAGAATATGTTTTTCTTGGCCACCTCTGCCTCTCGTTTCTCTTTGGTCTTCTGTCTTAGTAGCTTTTTTTGAATGAGCAAACCATAACCATTACCCGATGTCCCATCTTGCAGTTGACTACCTTTAAGGGGATTATTGCAAGCGTTCCAGTTGTGCCCTAATTCTCCGCATCAGGAACACGTCCCCTGTTCCTACGTGCATTCTTTTGTGGCGTGGTGCTCCAGTTTGAAGCAGTTGAAACACATTTGAATGAAAATGAAGTGTTCCCTTTCAACTTGTTCGCTGATAACTTACATTGAAGAGTTAGAGCCTAACCTCCTTGGCCTTTTGTGCCATTTTTGTTTCCGTAAAATCAACTTTGAATATATTAGTGTATTCTGAGTTATTTCTCTTGTTCAGGAAATCGATTACATCGGAAACCTTGGCCCAATTGTTGTTTCGTGTAATCTCTTCGTCAATTTCTTCCCTGCTATTTTGACCTATCCAGAGTTCCACTCGCCTGCAAATCACGCTCCGGTGGGTGAGGATTTGAGGCGGGATGGTTGTCTGGAGGTTTATCTTTTTAAGTAAGGTGACTGAGGCTTCCTTGGTTATGGCCTCAAAATCAATTCTTTACTCGCATATAGCGATGCAGCCCCTCGCAACGTCGACGAGTCTCACAAAAGCAATGTTTAGCGTCCCGTATACCACTTCGAACTTTACTCCTTTTAGGTTTTTCTTGTCCTGGGTGGTATCCTTGTTATAGAGGTAAGCTCCATGGTTGTGACCATGAGCCCCGTGGTGATGTTTGTATTTCTATAAATTAATCTTGACCGTTTGATCAACCACCTTCAAGGATGAGTTGCCCTGTCTACGTGAGTTGCCCTGGGGAGGGATGAATCTGGGATTGGGAGCCCTCTCGAGGTGTGAGATGTGACGGATCTTTAGTTGGTTACGGTGGAATCAACCATTGCTAACCAGGGGTGTCGTCGCTTGAAGGCATGGGTATCAGAACTGATTTAGGCATGTACAGAGATGGATGTTACTTCTTTATGTGGTCCTGGCTAGGCCCCTATGGTGGGGGATGTCAAGCCGCCCCCGTAGGTTGCAGTTCTACCCCTTGTACAAGAGCTTCTGACGTCGGGTTGCAGAGTAGGCTACTCCTCAAACCTGTTTTCCGCGGCGCCCCGAATTATTCATGTTACATTGAAAGAAGGCAATTACGGTTCACTATTGATGCATCACGACTGAGAGGGTGTTGTGTGGATAGGGGCAAAACAGACATAAATTCGTTTATATACACAGTAAAATGCTTCTTGTTTTTAATTCCTCGTAGGAAGAAGAATGACAAGACCTGAGGCGTTTACGACGAATTCACGCTTCGCCTTGCCGCCTATACTTGTGGTAAAGTGATTATTCAGCATAGAAGAGTTTCCAGAAATCTGAACTAACTGTCTCGGAGATACCAACATGAAATGAAACTCGTTGCACCGAGGATACCGATTTTTTTAAGTGGGTGGGGGGACGGTTCAGAAGTTCTCCTCCACCTCTGCACATTGCCCACGATCAGGAAAAGACAGAAGAGGTGAAGGCCTATAGCGGACTTGCTCCTCGAGAAACTTTCCCCACTTCTGACCTTCAGCTCAAGTGAAACGAGGAAGAAGGGCTTGGTAGAGAGTACGGAGTAGGGTTTCTTAGTGTTTCTAGTAGAAGATGGAAAAATAAAAATTAAAAAGAGATAAAGTTTAGTGAAGAGGCATAATGAGCAGCTTTGGCAGCATAGGTGGAAATGGAATACCCAGGCCAAGAGGACAAGAGGGACTTGCTGATTACTGTGGATTCAGAACCACTATACTGCCTTTACTTAACATTCGTTTTTCTTTTTCACACTCTGAGTCCCTAAGTCACTCTGGTTTATAGCTATCGGGTGATCCGACTATTCTCTTGGTCCTATTTGTTTTTATGTGTTTTTATATTCTGTGTGTAATGGCATTCATGCCTTTGGATGCATTTTATATGATTTCTATACCATGTTTTGATTTATACTTCTTTCATGTTGATTCCTTCGTTGGTTTTTTGTTTTTTCTCCCATATATCTTCCGCCATTTTTCTGAATGCTTTATTGGTGGTAAATTGGCCTCGAGGTGTTAGTTGCTCATTTTTTTCATTTCTCTCTTCCTGGTGTTCGTTATCAATCTTAGTGCCTTATTCTGTACTCTTTACATATCTTTTTTCCTTGATTGAGACATGATAGGAAGTGGTATTGGAGGGTAAGTTAGTGTTGCCCTGCCCAATGCAATATATATTTTATTCTTGTTCTTGATAGAGAATCCCTGGATTGAATATAGTAATCGTAAGGTTGGGGTTGTTCTTTAAGTTTTTTATCGATGGAGACGTATATAACCCTTTGATGTTATTTTTTGAGCCAATGCTTTACTTTCGGATTTATAATTGTACATTTCTCCTTCATATAATATATTGTTTTTCTCCTTCCAATAGGAATTACAGTAAATTTTGAGGTGTTCGTTCGTATTTTCTATTGTTTTTCATATCCAGTGCCGTTATTCGCTCATGCATTCTTTCATTTAGACTTGGTAGGGTTTACATAGGCTGATATCATCTCTGAAATGGATGTTCAATATATCTGGTCTAATTGGTGGTAGTATATCAACTGTATATCCTAAATGCATTTTTGGTGATAATCACCCGCCTTGCGACAATCCGGCATTCATATCGAATATTGGGTCCTTGTATTCATTAATAACCATTTTTGTTTTTCCTTCTGTGATATAGTCGCAGGGAAGTATCTTCCAATTGTTGTTCATTTGGAGGTTTAGGATCTTATATTGTAAGCCTCTGATCCAGAATTTATCAAAGGCTTTCTCTAACCCCTCTGAGCATTAAGTCTATATACCTTTTGTTCGCTTTAGTTTATGATATTTTTTCTGTTTTTAGTCCGAAGGCCATGGTGGTATCCCTGTTCTTCCGGAATCCAAACTGGAAATTGTTATATTAATCATTTTCTTATATATATTTTATTACAAAATCTTCCTGCCATTAAAGACAGGAAGAGGTTTGGAGGTTTGCCTGGTTTTGGGAAGAACAATATCCTTGCTGTTTGAATGCGTCAGGGAAGAAGCCTGGGTTTAGACTCGCATTAAACATTTTTTTATTTCTCTTATGATAGTATTCGGGGTATTAATGAAGTTGATCTTAGTGAGCCCAAATGGCCCTGGCGCTTTCTGTTTGAATAAGTGAATTACGCTCCTTATTTCCTCATCTGTTGTTATTGCCCCTGGGCCCACTTGTTCTTCCCGGATAGGCTCTACTGATGTCATTACGTAGGTACTCATGCACCTTTTCTTCCGTTTCGGCAAACAAGTCTTCGTTTTCTTCAGGTCAAATTGAAAAAACTGACTCCCAGTGCCATCTGAATTATTTTGGTTCTATTTTCCGATTTTCTTGTATTAAGTTACCGTTTTCGTCCTTAAGTTTAATTTTTATTGTTGGTTTTGCCCCTTTTATTCCATTTATTGCTGTCCAATTTTCTTTTGCTGTTTTGTTAAAAACTATCTGCCTAGTAAGTTTATCCCAGCTTTTGCCCTGCTGTTCCTCTATTAAGTAGATCATTTCTGCTTTTAATTTCTCAAATTGTTATAATTTTCGGTGCTAGGTCCTCTTAGCCATATTAAATTATTTGCCCTTCTAATTTCTTTACTTTCATTTAGCATTTCAGTGGTCCACTCGTGCTGTTGTTTAATTCGTTAACTAGATTTGGTACGTATTTTATGCCTGTGGCCACTAGGGCATCCGTTAACTGCTTCATCTCTTCATCTATCTCCTCCAGTGAAGCGTCTGCCAGTCTTTAAAAATATATGCATTTATTTCTTCTTTATTTGTACATCCCCAATTTGGTCTGTAGTATTGTTTCCTTTTAATTGCAAGTGCCTGTACTATGTCTGGTTTTGTAGCTGTATTTGCTGCAATATATGTGGAGTGATCTAGCCCCACTCCTTTAGGCTGTTTCTTTCTAACATCATTTCTAGATTTCTGCCAGCATCATTTGTTGTTCTGTATCTACTTGCATGGCCTCTTGCATTTAGATTGCCCATGAATATTGTTGGATGACCTTATCTAAATCTCGTACTGAAGTTATGTACAGGTAAACAATTGCTCTTTTCTGGTTGGAAGCCCGTGTATATTATTAATGGAGTAATTTCTACTTCTATTTTAGATTCATCTACAATTCTAATTTCGGTATATTCGAGGCCTATTTTGATAGCTATAGCTGTCTCGTCATTTCTTTCTCCTGAGGGGTTTGTTCGATATGGCGGTAGAGTTATATATTTGTAGTACTTTATCTTATTTAGTTATTCCATGGTCTGTGATGAGTACAATATTCAGATCTATCTTTTTAATGTTATTTTCAATTAATCTTCTTTTTCCGATCCATCTGTTCGTATTTATTTGCAGTATATTCATCTTTCCAAATCTTTCGCTTCCCATTTTTCCGTATTTGTTTTCAGCAGGATTTGCTTCACTTATACGCACTACCTTAAATACGTGGGTGTTTTGTCCTAATTTAATAATTAGATGAACTTTAATATTTTGATTGCTATTCTCAATTTCCTGCTTCAAG
Organism: Ceratothoa steindachneri; assembly: GCA_963969495.1. Lineage (NCBI taxonomy): Eukaryota > Metazoa > Arthropoda > Malacostraca > Isopoda > Cymothoidae > Ceratothoa > Ceratothoa steindachneri. Next base: position 113,358,016 of record OZ018330.1, on the reverse strand, counting down.
TCTTAAGTGGAATGTGGTGCAACCCCTAGGTCTAATTTCTTGCAAATCTCGCTTCTATTTGCTATAATCTCTTTGAGGAATTGCTGGGTTTAGCCCTTTTTCCTCAAGGTCTCGATTCCTTCGTCTGAAACCAATCTTTCAGCTTCTCTTTCTTGATGGCATATTGCCATATATCCTGTTGCATTGTAGATCGGTTTCAACAGCGCTATCTTCACTTCACCGTAAAAAGTTTGTACCACTTTGCACACATCCGGTTTCAGGCCTTCCCCCGTCTCCCGGAGGGCAACTACTTTGCACTTCATCTCCATCTTTATTTTGGAGCGCAAAGACACCCCTATTAATTTTTTTTACTCTTTTTTGGGGGGTTTTTTCTCTGAAATAAATCTCTTTCCCCAATTATTATTTATTTTTCCTCTAGCGGGAAACCTTCCCTATTTTTGACTACTTCTATATTTCCTACTTATTAATATTTGCACATTCCTCGATCACCCTACTGAAATGTTCCTAGCCCTAACAGCAGTTCAGAGTTAGTATCAGACTCCTACTTGATAACCGACCCCATTTTCTGACTTCCTAACAGGGTCTCCTGTAGAGGTTCACTACACCTTACTTTAAAACTGTATCTAAGACTTTGCCGGTGATCAAGTTATGTTGTGCTTGTTGGTGAATAATACCGTGGTAGATTTAAGTGCAGACTCAAACGTATGACACACACATGCATCAAACATTTCACTCTCCTCATACACACACAAAGACTATTGACCATATGCGACAACCACTACGGCCGAGGCTCCCGCCAACAAAACATCACATTCGGACGTACTTGCATCCTACAATGTGTCAGTGAATCGAGCGATCGGCCTATCAGTTGATGCACGCTGCACTGACCCTCCCTTCTTTCAGCTGCCATTTTTAAAAGGGTGATGGGCACTCACCCACCAAAACATATAACCATACACTCAACAATTGCATTCTTACTGACCCCAAAGACATTATCGACGCATTTAAGTCCCACTGGGACACCGTAAACACACATAACATACTCAAACTACATACAGGAGAGAACTTCCAGGAAGTTTGGAAATGGTGTCGGCTCCATGCTGAAGACCTTTTGCCTGCCTCCCTCAAAAGGATAGAAGTTCTTGACAACTACGCTACACTGTCAACCCGTATCATCTTCAAGGAAACAAAATACTACATAAGAACATTACCCAAACGAGCGGCTGACGGAGTAAAACCCAGGATCCCTTGATTATCCACAACCAACACATATCTACATATAAGTTAGCATCACGTACACACAAAAAAACACATGCATCGGTGTCTAGCCACCAACCTTTAACTAACCAATCTTTTCTAAGTTTTTTCCCTCTCTTACTACCCGATTTCTGTTCACCACATTTACCCCACTGCTTTTCTTTCTATTCGCATCGGATCCGATCAGATCCAGGCTGCTAGCACACATAACTCAAACACCAGCTAAGTCTGAGATCGAATTGGTATTAGGGGATAGTGAAATCCTGCAAGAGACCCCGTTAGGGAGTCAGAAAAAAAGGGTCGTTTATCAACCACGAACCCGAAGACAACGGTGAACTACTGGTAAGGATAGGCTTAGTTCGGTAGGAAGTATTAGGAGTGTGCAAAAAATATATGTAGGAAAGATAGAAATCGAAACAAATAGGGAAAGTTTGCCACTACAGGAAAAAACTAATAAATAGGCCAAACATTTTTTTTAAAAGAATAAAATAAACAATAAAAAGAAGAAGAAAAACGATAGTTTGCATCGAAGGGACTCGGAAGAATGAAGATGGAGTGCCGACGAATTTCACTTTGATTAAAGGCGGAAGCCTTAAAGTCGGGCAGAGACAAAGTAGGACAAACACTATACGGAGAAATAGAGATAGCGCTGTTAAATCTAATAGACAAAACCAGAGAATACAGAGCACTATGCCACCAAGATAAAAACGGAGAGAGAATGGTAGGTATCACAAGAAGGAATAGAGATACACAGAAAGATAGGCCTAACTCCATTAGTCCCTCTTCAAAGTATAGCTAATAGAACCGTAATTTGCAGAAATATCGACTTATGGGTAGGAAGTGACACGACAGAAGAACTAAACTAAGAGATAAAAAGACGTAATAAGGGAATTAAAGATCACCAGGTAATTAAATTTGGGCAATCTACACACATATTCAAATTAGATTGCACCAATACTGAAATGGCGAATAAAATTGCAATAAACGGACTGATGGCATTTAATATAAAATTAACAGCCCTAAAACATCGGAATAGAAAATATACAAATGTTTAGAAGTGATACAATTTCTTTGTACTCGAAGATCATACAACGAGAAATTGCACCGTATAACCCAGAAAAAAAAATGCCCTGAATGAGCTGTTTGGGAGATCATGAATGGAGGGAATATAGATCTACCACGAAAATGTGTCTAAATTGCACCGGCCCACATTGAACCATAGCAATGAAATGCCCAAAAAGAATAGAAATTATAGAACGAAAGGAAAGAGAAAAAACGGACGAAACAAAGAGTGCAAAATTATCAGCGAGATGAAGGAGGCCAAGACTAATATTACCATCCCACAAGGAGTAGGATCATAGCGACTCTTATGCATCTTTTATACTCACCTAGCCAACATTGGAAAATCAGGTATATTTTCGGTAACTTTAAACTAATGAATTATTAGTAAAATATGACATTAAAGAAATGTGGTTACCAGACAACCCAGAATCTTCCGACATCTTAAGAATGGATATATTAAAAAGAGAAATGAAGAGAAAAATCAGTCATTCTCAAAAGAAACAAAGGAAGAACAAGGCAAAAATAGACATTAACAAAAAAAAGAATGGTATGTAACACCAAACATCTCAACATAAAAATCTACACAAGCGACTCCAAGCCACTATCAAGAAAACTGAACCTAAAAGATATCGTCCATGGACTCGCGGAAGAGGATTGTAAATTGGCATATAAAGGACCAATGTGAAACAGAGTAGTAAAACTATTAATTGAGGGTAAATTTAGAGTCTATCCAGGGGATGGGGTGACGCTTTCAAGCACTGTATACGACCAAGCCAAGAACAGGAAATTCAACCCCAAGATCAAAATAGCAAGGAAAGAAACATGACAAACTACCCCTAAAGAAAACTAAGATCCTAAAAAACAACTCTAATTGAAGTAAACTACGGAAAAAAAGAAAGCAAAAGATATAGAAGACTGCAAATTCTGCAAATAAATAAGGATAGATGGATCGTACAAGGAACAGCAATAGCAAATAACATGAAAAAGCTCTATCCAGATATTGTACTAACTTCGGAACATTGAATAAGAAACGAATAAAATAGAATAAATATATTTAACTATACTGTTTTAACAAACAACCCAATAGGAGAAAGAAATGAAGGGGCGGCTATAGCAAAATAAAAGAGGTCGCAAGGACATCGAAATACCAAAATTAGAAATAATTCCATTGATAATACTGACGGGAGATCAACAGCCAAGGAGAAAAAATTTACCTCTACATAACTTCATAACGATATTCGGACAAGAGCATGTAACAATATTTATTTCTAACCTAAATGCAAGATGCCAAGCAAGCGAATATAGAATAACAAGTAATGCTGACAAAACCTAGAAATGATATTAGAAGAAAACATTCTACAATGAGAAGATCCAGATCATCTCACCTATATTACAGCAAACAGCGCTAAAAAACCGGATATAGTACAAAGTAGCTGTAATATGCCAATTAATATACATATAAAAACACTACAATTGCGAATAGTGACATGTAGATACACTGCTCCAGTTGAATCAAGATCCGATACACGTACCGACAACTATTATGAAGCAGTACCACAAAACTAATTGGAGGAAATAATCATAACCAAATGTATATATCCCAAATGAGGCGGCTGACGCTTCACTCGAGGAGATCTCTGAGGAGATAAAAATGATTGACTGATGCCCTGGTTGGCGAAGACTCAAAAAACGCTACTAACACCAGTTATCATATGCACCAGCATACGATAATATACTAAAAAGATTGAAATCAGAGATGGTATACTTACAATAGAACGCCAAAAGAAAACTGGTCAATTATAAACAGAGTAAGAGGACAAAACCAAGAACAAAATAAATATGAAAACGGTACCCTTATACAGGACGATCAAGAAATAGAAAAGAAATTTCGACGGCACTGGAAATAGTTTTCACAATTTCAACCGAAATAAATGAAGATTTATGTGCTGAAATGGAAGCAATGGAGAATGAATTCCTAAGGAACACCATGCATAAGATAAGTAATGCCCATTCAGTTGACCTCAACAGGGAAGAACAAGAAGAGCAGAGAGCAGTAACAACGGTAGAGAAAGTAATGGGCTCGACTCATTCAAACAAAAGACGTCAAGACCATCAAATCTTACAAAGTTTAACCTCACTTCCCTGACGCACTAAAAACAGCCAAACTATTGTTCTTTGCAAAACCAGGCAAACATCCAAACTTCTTATATAGTCACAGACCTATATCGCGGTTAGATTTCACCGGCACAGTATTCGAAAAGTATTAACAAAAAGACTAGCGGAATCCATCAAGGAGAATAATCTTTACAACAATTTCTATTTTAACCTCCGAAATAACTAGGATAGCACCCTGGCCCTGTGAATAATAATAGAAGAAATAGCACAAGCGAAAGGGAACAGAAGATACAATAACTTAGTGCTAGGAGACATAAAGAAAACCTTTGAATAGGTCTGGATCAGAGGCTTACAGTATAAAATCCTTACTGCTCCAATGAACAGAAATTCGGAGAGAATTCTCTTTGACTCGAGCACAGAAAAAAAAACAAAATTGTTTTCAATCTGTACGAGGTGCCAGAATTTGAAATGGAAGCCGGATTGCCCCAGGTTGGGTGTCTCAGTGCAACGTTTTATTCTGTTTACACAGCGGACAGGCCATTACCAGTGATACCAGATATGCGGACAATCCATTTCGTGGGTGATATCAGGCAATGCATAATTTTCCCTGGTAAAAATAAACAAATGCAACGAGATTAACGGCACTAGAAATAGGCAGCATTAAAACATTTCAAACAAAACAAAAAAAACGAACTAACATCCAAAATTTCTCCGTATTTCAAATCTAAAATATAAGAGTAACTGATATAATTCATGAAGGAGAAAAGTATTATTATAGACCTAAAGGTAAAGTTTTAGGTTGAAAAATATCATCGAAAGGATATATAAATAATCAACTTTTCCAATGCTTTATTCACTCCAAGGAATCTCTATGAAAAACAACAGGAAAATATATATGGCATTGGGCTAGGCAAGACTAACGTAACCCTCAACACCATTGCATAAGATGTTGAAAATAAGAACAAAATAAACGCAAAGAGTACAAAATAAAGCTCTGAGATTGATAACAAACACCAGAAAAAGAGAAATGAAGAAAATGAGTGACCTGCGTGAAGAAGGCCAATTAGAACTAATTAATTAAAACAACATAATTACACCCAATTAAGACAACATAAATAGAAACCCGATTAACGACAAAACTTATCTATCAGGAAAAAAACGACTTAAAACAACCGAAAATGAAACCCGATAAGGATAAACAAAGACACAAGAAAACATGTAAAAAAAATAGCAGATAACACAGAGCTATGGGAAGTAAGTCCAAAGGCATGAATGCCCTAACACTTAAAATATATAATAAACACTAAATAAAGGTGGAAGATAATATTCGGATCTACCAAACACTAATATCCAGAGGAACTTAGGAACACTGAGTGTAAAACTTGAAAGAATAAACGAAGAGAAAATGAAGTATGGTGGTTCGGATTCCACAATAACCTGTAATTCCACTACATATGTCTTTTGGGCATGAGAATCATTCTTTTTTCACCTACAATTACCGAGGTTGATCATCCTGGCTCCTCTGTAAGCTTTGCTTCTATTTTTTTCATTCTTCCTTTTTCATTTTTCCTTGATAACTTCTATTAAATCTCGCTCCGGCTCCCCTACCAAGCATTTCCCCCTCGGTTCACATTGAGCTCAGAACCCGAAATGTAAGGAGTCTGTCTAGGGGTGAGTCGACCGCAGGCTTCTTACTTACTCTTCGTCCACCCGTGAGTGGGGTGATGTGATAAAGTGTGCCGGAGACAGACAGGAGGAACTGCAAGGCGTATCCTTCCTTTAAATATGAAACAAAAGGGCAGCAACGTGGACTAAACCCAGAGATAAGACATAATAAAATATTCAATTACACCATAGTGAACGTGGGTCCAACAGGCGATGAGTTCGACGAGGCGATCAAAAGAGGCATAGATTACTAGAAAATTGAGGGCTTAGATGAAGCTTATCTGGACTTTAAAATTGAAACAGCTATTGCCAGTAATAATAGCCACAGTCTATCAACTTCCAAGGCGGTATTTAATTCCTATGTACAATTTTATTACTATCTACAGCACAATACTCCTAACGTTGCTCATGGGAGACCGGAATGCAAGGCAGAGAAAATGGCTACTGTGTTAGAACGAGTTGAGGCCGCGTTAATTTCAAACCCTATCACATGTTATTTAAAACCACGATGCTCCCACGTGCATCTTCGCTTTGAAGCTTGGCGCCTTATCGCAGCCACCTGAGTCAATGTTTAAACAAGGAGGTTTATCTTCCCCCCGTTCGCCCCCATACGCCGACCTCGCCAGATTGAGTTAGGCTTATGGGCAGATAAGGCATTGTTCCCAGGCTCGGCTGTGCATTCCCTCGAAGCTCCCACTCCATTGTCCACCACGCCAAGGAAGTGTCTCGACTATTTAGATGGAAACTTTACCACTAAGAGCAGATTGGAAATCCAGATTTTCGTCGCGAAACATCACCACGACCCTCTCTCACTTTGTGCGCCAAGGGACCTCGACCTCGAGATTCACCATCACTTGTCCAGAAGAAGGACAATATCCCTTGAGTGCCAAGGTTCGAGCCTTTCGTGACGCCAAGTCCACAAGTCTTCCCCCTCATTGTTCAGAAAGAGAACAACGTTATAACAGCCATTGTTTATCGAGCCCGTTGACTAAAACGGTTATCACCCCCTCCCCTGTTGTTCAGAAGAGAACAACGTAGAACAGCCATTGTTCTTTTGAGCCCGTTTGCCAAGAAGCGGTTCTCACCCTTCGCCCTTGTTGTTCAGAAGAGAACAACATTAGAACAGCCATTGTTCTTGTGCCCGTAGACAAGAGACGGTTCTCACCCCCCCCCCCCCTCTCCCTGTTGTTCAGAGGAGAACAACGTAGAACAGCCATTGTTCTTCAAGCCGTTCGTCGAGAAACGGTTCTCATTCCCAAGACGCCACGTCAGGATCATTTTATCCCCCCCCCCTTCGGCTGGAACTCGCCAGCGGTCCGAAAATTCCTTCACGTCGACTTCCTCTGCACCACTAGTATAAAATTACGTAAGCCGAACGTTACCTTTGAGTATTTAACCCTTTTGTCAATTCTATCCTGTGCTTTAAATGGTTTAGCGAACCATCCCATCTCTTTAACTTTCTATTTGTTTTACCTTTTTAAATCTTTTAATCTTCGGATTAGCAAGATTTCCCACGACCCTTTTCCATTCTCTGTTTATGTCAATATTTTCCGTTTTGCGTATTGTTGATAGTTATTATTAATAAAACTCTATTTTATTAATGATAGCAATATTATTATCCTTGAGCTCAGTTCCACTTCTTAAGCATATCGAAGATACATAATATCGGCCCGCCAGACATCTACGCACTCTAAAGATAATCAAAGAAGTTCCCTCAACGAATAGTTATATATGGTATATCGTCGAGAGTCCATTCTACGACAGCTACCAAAATAATATAATCGACGCGCAGAAAACTTGGAAATGTGCCTTGAAGGAACATATTCAAGAGGATATGTACAGATTTTCTGACATGCATCACTGGCAAAACTACTAAAATAACAGTCGTCAAGGTAAATAGCCATTACATGCCGTAAACATCCGCCTGCAGCCCATGAAATTGTATGTAGTGATTATGTATGAACTTTTTTGAGCCTCAATTAGAATCCCAATAGGGTTAAGATAGATAACAGAAAGTACTACAACAGAGCGAATTGAGATGAGTACAAAATAGTCTTAGAAGCTTTGTCACAACCGATCCTAAAGAGGCAAACCTGGAAGAAATAGATTAAGAAATTGAATGTATGTAAGCATTCTCATGAGGCGGAGAAAATTATACCGAGAACGAGATATTGCACACTCCCTCCCTCATCCAAGCTAGACAGAAGAAATGAGGGAGAAAAATAGGAAACTATGCAGTGAATAAGAAAAAATCAAAGGAAGATATCAACAGAAAAAAATATCACTAACTATGTAGTGAGAAAGAGGAGGAGGGAGGAATAGAAGAAAATAGAATAATCGAGGAAAAGGTTAGAAGACATTGCATGGCAGTTTTTTCAATAACACCAGAAGAAAATACGTAATTTAATCCAGAGATAGAAGTGATGGTTCATGAAAATCTCAGTAACAACCATGAAAGAATATCCTCAACGCCCGTCGTCGAACAGCAAAGGGAAGAAAATCTCGGACCAAGAGCCACAACAACCATCGAAGAAATCAAGAATGCTATATACCTATTCAAACAGAAAACGCCAAATCCAGCAGAAATTACAAGGTTCACACCAAAGTGGGTGAAAAAGCTCTGAATTTCTTGCCCGATTTAAATTGAGATAGAACTGAATTGGAATTGGGGAGAGATATTGTTTTTGAAATATAATAATCAGGTAAATATTTCTAGGAATATAAAATAAATTGGAATTATTATATAATGTATTAATGCATATTTATATATATATATATATATATATATATATATATATATATATATATATATATATATATATATGATAGATAATGAATAATGATATGTATGTATATATATATATATATATATATATATATATATATATATATATATATATATATATATATATATATATATATATATAAAGGCTGCGAACAGAAGAGTAATAAATATTAGATAGATTTAAGAGCATTTGGGTGAAGTTGGAAAAAACACAGTTAAAGGTAGAATTAAATCTGAGTAAAATAAATCAAAATGAAACATTGATATGTTGTTATGGATTAAGGATTTACGCACTAAATTTAGAATAGGTGAATTTGGTGGTATTAATTTGGATTTGGACTTAATTTCTGATGATGATGATCAAATTGGGAGGTATTAACACAGATGAGACAAGTCTGAAGAGTCGAAAGATCACAAATAATTTTAGAATGTTAGCAGATGCGTGGCAAAAAGAACTCGACTCTGATTGACTAATTTAAACCTCTTCATAAAAGTGTTATGAATGGTTGGATACAACCGTACTGATGTGAGATAGAGTTTGGGTAAGGTATTGGAGCATCATAAATTGATGAATATTATGCAAGATGAATAAACTCTTAAATGGGGTAAATGCCAAGAGCATTTTTAGAACTTTTGTAGGAGTTGGCCAAAAATTGACAGCTGGTATAACATCATCAAATTAATCAAATTTATTAATCCTATCTCTTTTGAGTTCCGCAGCGATGCTGTTTATTTATTTAAATGCCCTAGTTGTACTGGAGCCTCATACATTGATAGCACTCTCAGGTCTCTTGTAGCTAGGTTCTCTGCTTATATGGGGATTAGTTGGCGCACAGGCAAAATATTAAGTAAGAAGGAGAAGTCTTCTATTAGGAAACATGCCATAAATTGTAAGACTGACATTTATATTGCTAATCTTGAAGTATTAGCCTTTAATAACAACTAACAATGCCTTAGAAATCGAGAAACTTTATATATCAAACACTGAAAACCTACGTTCAATGAAGACTTAAGTGCAATATCGTTATTGATTAAATATATTTTAACTACTGTTTGGTTAGTTGGTTTTTTTCCTCTCTCTCAAGTGACACTGTAACCTATAAGTATTAACTCCATATTAAATCCACCCGCAATTCACTCTCTAGGATGGATCCACTTTAGTAAGTAGCAAAAGCACCCATTTTTCTGTTAAAAGATTTTTACTCTTACAGTTTTTAATTAATTAATTTTTCAAAATTTTAAAACAAAGTTTTTATTTATTTTTGTTATTATATTTGATTATCTTAACTATTTTCAGTCAGTTTTAAAGCAAATTTAACTACTGCCAGGTCAATTACTCTTACAGATTTTAATTCATTAATTATTACAAATTTTAAAACAAACTTCAAATTTATTGTTATTATAGTTTTTTTAATCTTAAATAATTTGGGGGTGAGTTTTAAAGCAAATTTAAGTATATATTTTGTGAAAGAATAGAGTCAATGAGTCCCACGTGGACCTCAGAAACACAAGTGGCTCTCAACACGAGATCATAGGACGAGAGATCGAGCCGAAGAATCAAGCGAAGAGGCTTTCGGAACTCAGCTGTGTTTACTCATGGAAGTTTCTCCCCAAGCCTTGAGGTAGTCTTGCCTTCCGCCTACCATCTTGAAGCATGCGAGAGCGAGGAAGGAAATCTGTTATCGCAAATTCCTGGCTGAAAGACGTCCATTCCCCAGCTTCGTGTTTACCTTGGGGAAATCCACTCCGTGGCCGGAGACGATTGCCTCCCATCATCAACAGGTATTTAACGCTAGGCTCCGCCGGGTCAAGTTAGTACCGGCTCGCTATCAGGCACGAAACACGTCACTTCTCGATTTTTCTCCGTTTTCATCTACTCGAGCGCAAAGGCAAAAAACTCTCCCGTGGAAACTCCGCCCTAGTCAATTGGCGATTTCCCCGCAACGGCCGTTCTCGTCCACCAGCGCAAATATTCCCTTGTCAAGGTATTCCGCGGTTAATCTCAACTTTCTGCAATACTCCTCCTCGAATTTCCCATTCTCTTCGTCGTCCAAGCATTAACTTCTGCAAGGCGTCGACGCGTGCGGATCTCTTTTAATCCGGTCATCTCATAAAGATTTATTTGTATTTCGGCTCAGCGCAGCCTTTGAAGGCTCAATCTGAGTTTGGTCATTTACCTGCCTTAAGCTCATTAGCTTGTCTCTTTTTGCCAGACTATCGAGTACCTCATTGTCTTGGATATTCTTATCTCATTTTATTTGTGTAAATATTATTAAATATTATTTTTTTACTACTCTTTTAAATAACCCAGAACAGCATTCACCATAGCTAAGTATTTAAAGGCCAATCTGCACTCGCTTTTTGTTATTTGCCCGCGTACTCGGGGGAACGGTTTCCTCCCCCCTTCCCTCATTAACTTTTCGTCTTGGAATAGTAGTGTAACCTGTTGTCTCGCTTGGGGTTGAGAGATTTAGTACTTTTTACGCATTACTCCCATTTTGTATCTTAAATTGGGCATAGAGATTTCATCTCTCCCCCGAGTTGATCCGAACTCGCCTGCAGGTAATGAACAAATAAATTACTTCTTTTTTATATTTTTTGTTCAGTTTTAAGTGACGAGATTCCATGTTGGAGGAGAAAGTTGGAAAGAGGTCAGGCCCTAAGTTATTATTATTCATATACAAGTTTAGGAAGTGTTATTGGAATATACACTAAGTTTAGGTAGAACCATTTTCTATTAGGGTTCCCAACCCTCCATCTTTATATACTTAGTAAGGAATATTTACTGCATGTGGGATGATTATTTGGCAACTGTACAACCAAATTTATGTCGGTGCTATTATTGCTCAATGAAGGCATAAGCCTATAATCCAATTTCCGTTTACTGGTATTGCAAGTTGCCAACAGTGCTCCGAATCTCAAAATGATTGCGCTCCTCAAGAAGAACATCTTGGTGGCCACGGTGGCCAGGACCGCCAAAGAGGAGGGCGACAAGAGCTTGAGGTGTATGGAAAGACCTCTTCTCATCCATATACGAGAACAACGCCAGGAATGCTGTCGTCGCCTTCTCAATGACTTTAAAAGTCATGACAATCGAATTACGAGTATCATTTGTTTCTGAGGAAAAAAAATCACGGACGATCTGGTCATCAACAAGCAGAATGCCTGTTTAATTCGCTTTGTACAAAACTAATTAAATCATCGACTGGCAATTTAGTTGACAGAGGGGATACGTTAACCTATTAGTCGCACGAGGGCATTCATTTCAAAGTCGCCGCTTCCGTGCTACTTAATCCCCCGAATGCCTTTTGTGGCCTTTGAAATTAGACTCGCGTTAACGCTCATTTTTATCATTATTCAAAATTTTATGTTAATGATTGTTCATTCAATTAAAATACAGAAATGCCCTAGGTCAATCCTTCTTTGTTTGTAAACAGAGATTTATGAATGAGAGTAACATGATGCCAGTTTCATAGCATAACATAATTTCACGGATGACAAAAGCCAAAAGGGCCTATCGAAGATCAAAACCCACATACTATAACTGATTTTGTGTGACAGCGGCTACACCACATGGTTGATCTATGATTCAGTCGTGTGTAAACATGCGCTTTCTAACTATTCTTTCATTTTGGGGGAGCTAACACACTTATGTTTGTGTTTTTTTATTCAAGTAAAATACCGAAATGCTTTAGGTTAGCATGCTATTCAGAGCACACTAACGAGGAAGCACAGACAGCGACCAAATTGGAGCATGCGGTGGAAGGAATATAATTTTAAACAATCAGCCTCCCGGCTAGTATAGTGGTTAGAGCGCTTGCCCGTCAATCGCTGGTTCGGCATTTCGAATCTCCGTCCAGATTAAGCTGACTATTTAACAAGAAACAAGATATTTTCAAATATAGAAATGTTTGCCATAAATTGAAACAATTTTCTATTAAATGCAATAGTTTTAAGCGCTAACTTAAATTAAATAAAGTTTCAACACGTGGGGGTGGGAAACAAATGTTTCTAAACCAATGGAGATTAATCGAATCATAATTCAAAATATGTAGATGGTTATTAATAATTTTTAAGTTAGGCCAATAGAATAGTTTTTTAATTAAAATGATATACTATTTGATTTATAAAAACGGATTTTTTCTTTTCCTTCCTAACGATGTACCAAGGGTAATTTCACCCCGGCTATTTAGATATAATATCTCGGGCGCTTTAAGCTGGCATCGATTTTGACTAGCATTGTTATTGATTTTTTAAACTATGTATGTATGTGTTAAATAAGATTTTTTTCAATTAAATCTCCATTACTATTCAGTTGTGAAGATGAGATTGTGCCTACTAAATATTTAGGGAGATTGTATCCTATAGAGCCAACTGAGTCTCATGTTATTTCCGGGTTCACGCGTTTTTACCAGACTGTACATGTATGGAAGTGAGGTCTTAGATTGGGAACAATGAGCTAAAAGTTATTTGTTATTACGAAGGGGATTTTTATTTTTTTATCTAAACGATTTGTTATCATATTGGGGTGAGAATGATTTTTCTTTCTGTAGTTTCATAGGCTGGGTAATCAGGTGATCGTTGCTGACTCTTAAGGATTTATTCGAAGGGAGCGTAGACTTGTATTACAAGTAAGGAACAAAATTGCAAGCGACAAAATGCTGCTATATATATATATATATGTATATATATATATATATATATATACTTTTCCTACTAAAACTTAAGTTATACAAAATGAACCAATCATCATTAAGCATATTTTTAACAACAAATTTATGTTTAATTTATTCTATCTGCTTTAAGAAAAATTTTACGTTTTTAAACATAGGCGTTGCAAAAATTGGCCAATCAGCGTTACGATAGATTTTAGGAACAATTTACGTTCAACCACTTACAAATATAGGCGTCACTATGTCGGTCTCTTTGATAGATATAATTGTAGTCGTAGAGGAAAGCAGGTTTGAGGATTAGCCCACTGTGGAACTCAGCGTCAGAGGCAACCCGGTTAAGAGGCGATGCAGAAAGCTTTGGGGAAGAGTTCGCTTTAGTCTCTAAGGATAGTTTCTGGCCAGGACCACAGGGGGGCATGTAACCGTCCCTGTGTAAGTTGGAAGCAGCATCGATAACAAAAGCTCAGACGGGGTTTTGTTATCGATGCTAGGAATAAAGAAAAAATACTATAAATGGGAATTCGAGGCTCAATGCTAAGAAGAATCGGTTGAGGTTGCCCTGTACAACCAGAACGTCGCCCTTCACCGGGAAACATTTGTAGAACTCTCCCCAGCAGAGTTCAAAAAGAAGAGGAACGGGAAGCGTGAATCTACTACTCACAAGCACTAAGACACACAAAAGCCAGAACAGAGAATGGAAAACCCGAACAACAGGTTAAGGATATTGACGCTCAACGTGACTGGATGGGAGGAAAAGCTGTGGCATACAGAAACATATTCCGCGTGCTTTATCCCCACAGCATAGTAATCACAGAGCACGGTATCGATACTACTAACAGCCAGTTAAATATACAGTGCTATAGAGTAGATACAAAAAAAACATTCTCAGGGGGGGTTCGACGGTGCTGCCGTTGGCATCAAAAGGAATCTCACGTTTAGACACCTTCCAGAACTGGACGAGTCCTTTGTGGCGGTAGAGTTGCACACACTAGTGGGCAATCTCGTAATCGTGGCTGCATACCAACCACCTCAACGAACGTACCTCCCCCTCACGAAATTCTACACCTTGTTCGGCCACAGCAGAATGGCATTCCTTGGGGGCGACCTCACCGCCAGATGCCGAACGGCTGGCTAAGGGAACACGAATAACAGAGGTCACAACTTGAAAATGATTATGCGTCGAAAAAACATCCAGAGGATAGGACCGGACTTTCCGACCTATATCACTTCTCGGGCAGCAACAAAGCCTGACATAATCATGGCAGGTGGTGGCTTCCCTTTTAATTACCATAGCGAGCCGGGCCAAACAGTACCCAGCGACCACATAGCGATCTTGACGACCATCACACTTGCGCCGATCCAGCTTCCGATCCCTCTTTGCAAAAGTTACGCTTCTGTCAACTGGGACCGCTACAGCCAGTTACGAAGCAACGGACCGAAGCGAAGCAATACTGGAGGAGATCGATGAGGAACTGGAGAAGATAAATGCCTACATCATCGAGGTGGATCGCGAGTGGGTACCAATGAAAAGGTATAAAACTCTTCCACAGCGAAGATGGACTAAATGAAATGAGTAAGATCGCTAGATGCACAGGGTAGTGTACGAAGAAACCAGAAGAGAGGGTACAAATCGAGTAAGAAGCTCGCTGCTACGTCGCCTGAGTGAAGAACTCAAGCAGGCCATAAACCAGCGACAGGCTGTGATCTAGGATAGCCTGATTGAACAAGTAGATAGCGAGATACGATCCGACAAGTTCTGGCGATTATTGAGAAAACTAAAAGGCCTACCAAGTAGAGAAAAGACCCGCATTAAGGCGGGCAATGACTACTTGGATGATCCGGCGGTTTTGGAAAAGAGATTCCTCACGTTCTGGAAGGAAGTCTTCTAATTACACCTGAGGACGATGCGAAATTCGACCAGGAGTTCGAAGTCCAGCTGATTGAAGATCTTAATCAACGAATACATCGAACCCACCCACATGCCTATGTCGACGAAGGGAGGGAGATCGCTGACCATGGCCGACCAATTACATCAGAAGAGGTCATGGAAATTGTAAAAACTTTTCAACAGAAGGCACCAGGATGTATGGGCCAAACAACTTTGTACATGCCCCCCGCCAGATCATTCGGGGAATCGCGAATATCTACAACGCTTCCCTGAATATGGGTTACTTCCCCGATGGTCTAAAAGTGGCAAAAACATTCTTATACCTAAAGGGAAGAAACCTCCCGATCAATTGGTGGATTACCGGCCAATATCCTTCATCGAGTTCATAGGAAAAGTCTACGAGGAGGTTCTAGCTAATAGGCTACAAGACCAGGTAACAGAGCTAGGAGGTTCACAACCTTCAGCAACACGGGTTTCGTAGGGGAAGGGGGACTGATACAGCCCTTGCTCTCTTCACCGAAAAACTCGCCCGCTGTAAAACTGCAGGAAAAGACGTAGACGTGGTGTCACGAGATGTTCAAAAGGCCTTCAACAAGGTTTGGCTGAGAGGTCTCCAATTCAAGATCTTAGGCCTCCAGCTAAACCCGATCCTGGAGAGGGTCCTCTCTGACTACGTCATGGAAAGGAAAGCAAAAATCACGATTGAGGATTTGGATGGACCTGAATTCGAACTTGAGGCGGGTGTTCCACAAGGTAGCTGTCTGAATCCACTGCTGTACCTAGTGTACACATTAGACCTACCTGCTCCAGTTGGTGAAGATGTGATGTATTTGCAGTTTGCGCATGACATCACCCAAATCATCCCCATTGCCCACAAAAATCCTGGAGTTCAAGCAAGGCAGACAGCCATAAAAATCAACAACATCAATCGATACGAACGAAAGTGGAAAATCAATACCAACCGCCGAAACTTTCAAATCCTTCCGATAAACCGCCGGAAACTTGACGATGTCTTAGTAAACGACGAAGTGTACCCGTACACCAACGAGGGCAAAGTCGTAGGTCTGGCATCATCTCAAAAGGGTTAAGAGCGCACATAAAGAACAGAATCTACCTAGCCGAAATAGAGCTTGGGAAACTACATAGATTCCGAAACCTCAGCTACAAGAATCGTGAGAAGCTGTACACTGCTCTGGTACGCTCGACAAAAGTGTACCCGGCAGTGGTCGTGCAGGCTGTGAGTTCTACCACAATCAGGCAAATGCAGAGAGTGCAGAACAAAGCAGCCCTGCTGATAGTGGGAGCGCGCAGGGCGGACCGTATTCGGCAGACAAACCTGCACGCAAGAGCAGGTCTGAAGCCATTGAATACAGAACTCCAGAAGCTAGGGAATAAGACATGGGACAAAATCTATGAAGTTATAATTCCAAATATGGAAAATGATCTCGCAATGCGGCCAAACAAGCACCTGAATCAAACACTGACGGTGCACCAGAAGAGACAAGACACTATATGAAAAAGGAAGTACCTTAGAGAAGCCCTCTACGTCAGGGCAAACCTCAACATCTGTTTAACTATATTTATCTTCTACACTTTTTTACTCTTTATACATCAAATTGAATAAAAAAAAATCTAAAATAGGCGATGAACAGAAGCAACATTCAAGTGAAATCTCGTTTCGAGAATGCAACCCAAGAAACCCCTTCATGGGAGGAATCTGAGGATAAGGAGGAGGAAGAAGAAGAACAATAAGAAGACGAAGAAGAAGAACCAGCGTCTTCGGACAATGACAGGGCCCACGCACTCGCATTCGTGCCACGAAGAGCAAATCAATAACCCCAAGCCCTCCACCGAAGAACGAGAAGCCGGGGCACAGTAAAACCTTCCCGCCTGCCACAAAGAAGAATAAGAAAAAACATAGTTAAAAACAATTCACATGTTACGGAACGCACTGAAGATCCTGGAATTAAATACCAACGGCTGGACGATGAAAAAGACTATTTACGGAAATGTATTCGGTGAGATTGATGCAGACATTATCTTAATTACGGAACACGGGATCGACACGCGTAATAGAGAAATGAAAATCTAGAACTAAGCTGTGAGGATCACGAATTATTCGCAGGAGCCGTACGACGGTGGCGATATTGCAATAAAGAAATGGATTAAATACAAGAAAATAAGAAATCTAGAAGAATCGTATCTCGCGATTGAGATCGAACTCGACATGGAAAAGTTGGTCATTGCTAGCAGATATCAACCGCCAGGGAGAGACGTGTTACCAATTCACACTCTCACTAGCCTATTTGGCAGAAGAGCCCACACTATATTAATGGGGGATACGAACGCCAGATGCCGAGAATCCGGCTACATGACCTACAACGGTATTGGAGGAAGCCCGAACCGTTTGCTAGACAAAAATATTGCCCAGCGAATACGCCCCAACTTCCCCATCTTTGTCAGAAGAGGAAGTGCCACAAAACAGGGCATCTGTCAGGCGAATCGTCAGCGACCGTTTAATTTTCACATGGAATCAGTCCAGGTACCGTTTAGTTGTGGGGGTCAAAGATCGAACCTAGTAAACATTTGATTGAAAAATTTGAACCGTTCACACATGAATCGAGGAAATATTTGTTTGGAATTTAAACGGCTGACACATTGAACCTTATAAATAGGAATATAAACTTCCCGCTGTTAACAGCTCTCTTTTGGAAATAGGAAGATAAACTTCCCGCTGTTAATAGCCCTCTTTTGTAAATAGGAAGATAAACTTCTCGCTGTTAATAGCCCTCTTTTGTAAATAGGAAGATAAACTTCCTCCTTTGAAATATTTCTCCTTCGTAAACAGGAAGTTAGACTCCCCAGTGCGCAGTTCGATATCTTGTGTCGGCCATACGTAGCTCCGTACAAAAATAGATCTTGTTCATGAAGTCCCGTAGAGAAAAGGTGAAAATCGATGGCGTTCTTGACCATCCTTACCCTCGACTTTTCCTCCTTTGCCGGCCGTGAACTTTTCTGAGCTCAAAATTTTTGTTCATTTCTTCCAAGTCAAAAATTTGGAAAACTGACTTCGGCCTAAATAGGAAGATAAACTTCCCGCTGTTAATAACGTTTTTTTTTGTAAATAGGAAGATAAAGTTTCCCCTTTGAAGTTTTTCTCCTTCTTAAACAGGAAGTTAGACTCCCCAGTACGCACTACGATATCTTGTATCGGCCATACGTAGCTCCGTACAAAAATAGATCTTGTTCATGAAGTCCCGTGGAGAAAAGGTGAAAATCGATGGTGTTCTTGATGTTCCTTTTCTTTCGACTTTTCCTCCTTTGCCGTTGTGAACTTTTCTGTGAGCTCAAAATTTTTGTTGATTTCTCCTAAGAATAAAAATTCGGATGATGATGGTATATACACTCTTAGAAAAATTTGGATATTAATAGATAAAAGTAGGTGAAAAAATAAAAAAATTAGGATGAGGGGGAGGGGGTGCCCTAGTAGGAGGGCATCGCAGACTTTTTACTTTTGGTTATTTAACTTTACTTATTTGTATAAGGGAGTGTTTATTATGTATTGATTCATTTATGTTTAGCAGGCGTGTTCTTCTTATTGTTCGTGTGCCAAATGTTGTCGTACTTATTTTTAGCTAATTACTTGAGCATTCAAACCTTTTAAAGCTTTTGGCTCGGCAATTTACCTGTGTTGTTATTATTTGTTTTTATGGATATCTTGTGTTTGTCTCGTTACGGTAGTGTTGTATCTTGGGTATCTGTTAAGTGTATATTGCTGTAATGTTTTCCTGTGTACAGTGTTTGGTGCTTCGGAACCGGCTACGTCGTGTGGCATTCACGCGGAGTCGTGCAGGGATGCCCATTCTGCCACCTATTTCCCGTAATTCTGGTATAACATCATTTGTAAGTGTCAACCAGACCCTTTTCCCCAATTTCTTGGTGAAGATGTTTATAGGGTCTAGTTTCCTTCTTGCATGGAGCTTCCTCTGACGGCGTTGGTCCCGCCTTCTGACCTTGTTGATCAGTTGGGATGCAGTGTTTTGCACTCTCTGCATTTCTCTCATTGAGGTTTTGTTTGCCGCTTGAGTCACTACTGCGGGATAGATGAGCTTAGCCGGGACGTACATCAGGTATATCTTCCTGATGTTGGCCGAGCTAAGGTCCCTAAACCTGTATAGCTTGGATATTTCTCTCTTCGCCAGGTTCCGCCTCTCCGTGTAGTGTCTCGCGTATCCATTATCGGAGAACTTTAAGGCCTAGGACAGTGCCTTCGGCAGGGTAGCCGTATCTCCTCCCCTCGATGATTATGGGGTCCGTCAACGTGCGACTTAGTGGGACGATCTTAAATTTGTCCCTATTTGTTCTTATCTTCCAGCGTCTCTCGTACTGGTTGATGTTGTTTATTTCCGCTATTGTTCGCGCTGCCTGATCCCTTGCTTTCTTCACCGGGCACGGGACGATCTGGGTGATGTCATCTGCGAATTGCAGATACATCGTGTCCCTATGTCCCTATGCACCGGCGTTGGGAGGTCGATGGTAAAGACCAAGTAAAGCAGAGGGCTCAGGCAACTTCCCTGTGGAACGCCTGACTTTAGCTCGAAATCGGGTCCTCTGTGTCCTTCTATCATGCAAAATGCCCTTCTGTCCATGACAAAGTCACAGAGGATCCTTTCCAGGACTGGGTTTAGCTGAAGGTTAAGGATCTTGTTTTGTAATCCTTCCAGCCAGACTTTATCGAAGGCCTTCTGCACATCCCTCAACACAATGTCTACATAGAACTTGTTCGCACGATAATAGGCTATTTTTTATGTTAGGAGCGCTAGGGCGGTCTCGGTGCACCTTTTTTGGCGGAACCCATGTTGTTGGGGGTTGTGCGCTTCTAACTCGCTCAGTTGAGTTTTTAGCCTGTTCGCTATGATTTTCTCGAAGATCTTGCCAAGCATCTCCAGAAGAGAGATTTGGCGAAAGTTTGCCACCTGGTCCGGGGGCTTACCTCCTTTCGGGATGAAGATGATTTTAGCCATCTTGTACCCGTCCAGAAAGTAGCCTACATTCAGGCAGCATTCGTGGTGTTAACCAGTCCCTGAATGATTTGCCTCGGGGCATTCACGAGATTGCATTTCGTAATCCCAGACTAGCCTGGTGCCCTTTGCTTGAAGGACTTTATGTTCTTCATGGTCTCTTCAAAGGTTATCGGGCAACTGTGGCCAACCATCTCTTTATCCCGAGATACTTGCGGGTGAGGGTGGGTTCTATGAATCATTGTGCCGTGTTCGTCTGGCAGTTGGTCTTCGAAGTCCTGGTTGAAGTCGTCGTTTTCCTCAGGAGAAATAGCGAAAATCTTTTTTCAGTGCGTCCTGAATCTTCTTTCGAGAGACTCTGGATCCTCAATGAGTTCTTCTCCATTTTTTAACTTTATTCTGGCTTTAGGGGGCAATCCCCTAAGTCTTCGGACTGTATTCCAAAAACTCTGTGGACTGACCTCCCTGTCCAACCTATCAATGATGTAGGCTGTTTTTCTGTAATAATGTGTTTAAGTTCCTCGCTTAGTTGCCTTATTTGGGCTGTCCTTTCCCTATTTGGGCCTGTCCTGCCTATTTCTTCGAGGATCTCCCTATGTAACCGAGCGTTGTCCCTCATCTCGTCTGTCCACCTAGGTTGTGGGAGCATTTTCTAGGAGATCCTAGGAACGCATCTCTCGTGGGCTTGTACGAGGAGATTGGTGATGGTGTTTATCTCCTCGTCCACTTCTTCGAGATTGGCGTCTACCAGGTCGGCTGGTTGGTATTCGCCGAGTATCTCTCTATATAACTCCCAGTTAGCTTTCGCATAACTCTTCCTAAGTGGCACTGGCATTGACCTTCTTTCACGACTGAAGAGGGTATGATAAACTACATACTGAAACTAGTCTCGTAAATTAAAATTTTGGCTCATATACAGTGGTTTCACTATCATATATATATATATATATATATATATATATATATATATATATATATATATATATATATATATATATATATATATATACATATATATATATATATATATACAAATATATATATATATATATATATATATATATATATATATATATATATATATATATATAGGGGCTTTCAACAAGAACGCTCGAGCTTTGTCAGGCGATAGTCGCCATGTTGTTAAAGCGACATCTGGCAACCTCATGTGAACTGTTCAGTAGTACTTTGCAAGTCACGATGGAAGGTTATAGCGTTGAACAGCGTGTGCAAATCATCAAATGTTATTATCAAAATCAGTGCTATTTGAGGACAGATTTATACTTACACAAAAATGATTCTTAGAAACAGATACTAATGTCTTTTTTGGCTGAAAAGTTTTGAGGATAAGAATAAACACATTGTTTTGTAATTTTATTTAATAAAGTCTTCTTCATCTTCGATAACGGCTTCTATCCGGTGTCTAAATCGCCTACATGCTAGGATCAAGTGATTATGATTCTTATTGGACATTATTCTGAATATGGAGGCTTTTATTTTTAGGCTTATGAAGGTGTTCATTAACCTCTTTCTCGACTACACTACATACATATTAGTCCGGCGCCCGGTGTCTACCTCAGTCCCCAACAGCTCTCATTGCATCCGCAGCTGATCCCAACGGTGCCTATGCCGCCGAGAGACGCCAATCATACCCTAAGCCCTTTGGGTTTAGGGCTAGAAAACTCCCTCGAGAGCTAGATATAGCTCTCGAGCCAGTGGAGCTCCTGGTTCTGCCCAGGACGCCGCCCTGGAGGCTATTTGTCCCCATCCCTCTGCTCCCAAACCTTCTACAACGCCGAGAGTATTGCGTTCGGCCTTATTGGAGCACAATTCGTGTCATGCTGGAACCTTGCCAGTATATATGGATTGCTACAAATCCTAAGAAGAGGTCCGTTTCCATGCCATAACCCTTCTGTTTG